>JBBEEQ010000019.1:12353000-13101500 GCA_037950945.1 Hypolimnas misippus
TTCAAGTGCGCACCATATTTTCAAATTAGTACAATAATCTTAAATATTTGAAAAACTTTTTATCAGGTAATATATTAAATATATAAATTTACTTTTAATTCATAACACCTTTTATCAAATAAGAAAAAAAAAGACGGATATACATACTTCTTCAAACATATTTATTAAGAATAGGTTTGACATCTTTAGACGCCATTTTCTCAAAATGAATTTCGTGTGGCTTGACACAGTATTGCTTATTAGCGTTAATTTATTTTTACCTAAAAATCAAATCATTGAATCGATTTTAATCAAAATTCTATAGGACCAATCTTTGAACCAAATCGGTCTAGCCGTTTTCGAGGAATAGGTGAACATACATGAAAAAAAAGTCCCTCAATTGGGAACTTCTTACTCTTTTTGAAGTCGGTAAACCATTTATAAATAAGGTAAATTTTCAAATTGTATCTTAGTGCGTACTTGTTAGTTTGTAAATGATTGAGTCTATCT
Organism: Hypolimnas misippus; assembly: GCA_037950945.1. Lineage (NCBI taxonomy): Eukaryota > Metazoa > Arthropoda > Insecta > Lepidoptera > Nymphalidae > Hypolimnas > Hypolimnas misippus. Next base: position 12,353,490 of record JBBEEQ010000019.1, read on the forward strand.
ATCTAAATGTACCAATTCCTGAAACATAAGAGTGAATAGATCGCTTAGTGCAATACTAATTATAATGGATATCCTGGAATCATAATTCGGGGTATAATTATAATTCAGGATACTAATCAGATTATATGAAATCTAAAATGGATACCTTATTCGTCAACCGCTGGCGTTACATATTGATACAGTAGTGCAAAACGAAATCAATTCAAGATATCGGGGATACTAAAAAACCGCGTAACTAACTTTTGCAAAAGGTCCATCTTGAATGAAATATATAATATAATTAAGTTTACATTTGATAATAATAAATTTAATTATTGATAAAAAACAAGCTAGGTAAGTACTTAATGCAAATAAAATTTGACATATCGTCGGTGGAACTACAAATTATATTGCGTAATCGAAAATAGCCACATGCCTTATTTTTATCAGTAATGTAATTTAATATTTGGTTAAAATTTAGGCTTTATAAGAAAAGCTAGGTATGCGGTCTTGCTATATCTCCGGCGATATGTATCTGACACTGGTGATTCCTATTCGGCTGAACTTCGAAATACACCTAATATTTAGAAAGACTCATGATAAATTGCATAATAAAATATAGTCATACCAATATGGAGACGAAGTCAATTACCAGAATTATGAAAAAAAAAATCATAAAATCCTAATTCGGTAAGTAATATTGAATTCATATTTAATATAACGGGTGTTATCGCGATAACTAATAGTAGTAATATGAATAGTATAAATCGCGAAAGTTTAAAATATATAATATTGAATTCGTTTTGAAAAAAATCGACATCAAACTCGGTAAATTTTTCTCTAATATTCATATATTTGCTCTTTACATCCAAAACGGAAATTACGTGCAAACAAACGACCCCATGCGTTCTATACGGCTGGTTTAATGGCAGAATTATGCAAAACGTTCCTCTTTATGTTTGTTTGAATTTATCTAAAAACGGGTTTATTAAATAGTTCATTTACTATTTGTTACGCTAAAACAGTCTCGTTTAAATTTATTGTATTCGTGTTTTAATAATTTTTATTGTGATTTCATTGATAGAAGTTTTACTCCGGTGATTGGTAAGAAACAACTCTATAACCTAGAAAAAAATAGAATAACTGTTACCTACATAGCCTTACGAAAGCCAAAAATGGCTATCAAAAGTAAAGGCTCTGAGAATTAATTATTTGACGTGTAAAAAATATTGGCACGCTGATAAGCAATACTGTGTCAAGCCACACGGACTCCATTTTGAAAAAATGGCGTCTAAAGATGTCAAACCTATTCTTAATTAATTTATTTAAAGAAATATATATCCATTTTCTCCTTTCTATTTTGATAAAATATATAATGAATTAAAAGCAGTCAATCTGCTGCAGTATCAATTATTAAAAGCACTAAAAATTGTTGAGTTTAAGTTATGCTTCTTTTTCTCTCTATTAGTAGTCTGTAAATTTGTACCTGTATTGCATCAATTTGTTGTAATCCATTACATTTTTTAGTTGTTGCTCATATTTAACATTGTCATGTTGTCATCGCCTATAATTAAGATACCACTTACATATACATATTTATTGTATATTCATGTGTTTGTAATGTTACAGTGTGTGTTTTGTTGGTGATCTCATAAATAAATAAATCAATCACTAAATATAAATAAAATATTTTATCTAATAATAAGTTTTTCAAAACATATATTAGATTATTGCATTGTAAAATATTCACCACATTTCAATATTAGAAACATAACATTAAATAAACTTTTTCTGTACTTACTTCTTTCAGACGACTCGAAAGATTTTTGAACAAAGTTAAATACAAAACGCACTATCGGAGTACATTAATATCTTCGAATTCGACTTTTTGTGGGTTAACTCACTATAGCTTATCAGCGTCCATTTATCCTCCAGATTTTAAGGGTGTCAAAGCTTCCTCCTGCAAACTGCGGATATTATACACGGATAACCGTATATTGTTTACGGGGAACGGGATAACTAGATCATACAAACCATTACTCTCCCGATATTTGCCTTAGTGCCTGTGGACTTCAGCTATCCGCTTTAGAATAATTAATGTTCGATTCAAAATCATAAATTCTAAGTGCTGTGAATCTGAGAGAAATGAAGATTTAATACACATGCACATTTCCACAGACAGAATGAAAGGATTTTAAATTTATAATGTAATCATAGTTTTGAGCTTTTTTTTTAACTTTAATAAATAAAAAATAAATAGAAATCAATATTTGTCTATATGTATTATTTACTTTAATAATTCAAGGCATTCAACTGATTTAGATAAAACTTGTGCGAAGCTTAAAGACATAGTACAATTAACTTACGAGTATGTACGAGTACGAGTACGAGAGTGGTGACGCGCGTGTTGTTTCGGTAAAAGTATTCTACACTAGCTGCCTCTTGCGGTTCCACTCGCGTTTATAATTACTGCTTTGCTACCATGAGTCTAAGCGTGATGAAATATAGCCTGTATCTAAAATTCTCAAGCTATCCAACAAATTTTTTTTTTTTAATCGCATCAGTAGTTTTAGAAATATATAAACAAACATACAAACAAATTGTATCTCTTTGTAGTATTAGATTATAGAGCGAAACCGCGAGAAAACCCTTATAAAATAGGTATAATTAGAAATTCTGGTATCTGATCTGTATTGTTAATTTATTATTGAAAATTTCAATGCGTTATATTATTTTCTAAGTCACATTCAAAAAATCAAATAAATGGCTATAATTAAATATTGCAAATACTTGAAAGTAAAAAAAGAACAAATATAGCCTTTTATTGAAAAATTCATTGCTAAATCTAAGTAGTTACGCATTCCGATGAAATTCCATTAAAGATTGTAGAAATTCGTAACTCATGGCACCAAATTCTCTGGGAGAGATTTAATTGTACGTTGACTTTGTAACGTAGTAACAGTCACCTAAGTAACGTTACTTGAGAGGCCGCGGATGTGCCTGCGAAAGCGATCCCGTAGCCACTCCGTTTTCCGTGCTGTGGCGGCCTTCGCAGGGGGTTTTAGTGAGTACAATCTCACATAACCCGGTCTCCCCCCAGGAGTCGGGTATCTATGAAGATTTACCCTGCGTATACAAAAAAAAAAGTAACGTTACTTAAGCTATATTAATATATATACCAATGACGGTCCGTTGTTTTATTTGTATAAGGGCAGGCGAAAAATACTCGCGCGCTCGCCACCGGAGGATGCGGTACACCAGTCAGCTCGTGACTACAACCAATGCGACTTCGTTGAAACGTCGGGCAATAAAAAGGTGTTACTACCATTAGTTATAGCGATAAGACCCGTTATATTAAATATTTATAATATCAACTCTCTAAAGTTTAAAATATATAATCTGTAACAGCACTTAATAGATAATTTATGTAAATATACATTCTTAAAAGATAGTAAAAGTAATTGTTTAGTCCATAATCTACTGGTGACACAGGCTATTTTTATATCTATTCAAACCTCCTTTGTACCATTGTTCTATATTTCATATTTATTGTATTATCTTTCCTTTTCCATCTGTCGTATTAAATAAACTATACATATATCATATTATTTAGTAGTATAATTACAACATACACTAATACGACATAGAGCATAGATGTGATTGTTTGTTTACATTGAATACGAAACTGCAAGTCCGACTTGAAAAATTCATTCACCATTAGACTCATACGATATCTCTGATGAACATAGGCTATAGAAAATTATAATATATTTTTTTTTGTAAAATACCTATGCCTACCCGAGCAACGCCCGAGTGGGTCATAAGCTTAATATAATTTCGTAAGCAATATTTATAAATGTAATTTTCGCCTTACAGATACAAATAAAAAATAAAACATTATTTGATTTTGCCTGACAATATTTTAATACGGTTAAAATATTGAATTTAAAAATCATTTAAAATACTTCATATCTTTTATCACGGTTCACACACATCCATTCGAAGAGCTAATTAAGATGGTGTAAGTCTGAAATGTGTGCACTAATACCACATTTTGCTAATTAGCTTCATTCATCATGGGAAATATTTAGCTAGATATCATGTTAATATATCTTATAATATTTCTGTCATCAGTGAATAGCAATATTACAGCGAGACCATTTCTTCTTCAGTTGCTTCATTAGGAAGCCAAAGTATATAGGTTAATATAGGTTTGACAGACGCGTTGGCGCAATGGTCACTGCAACTGACTAAAGCTAACGGTCGCGGGTTCGATCCCCGCTCACGGCAAACGTGTGTATTGGCCATACAGATGTTTGTCGTGGTCTGGGTGTTTGTGTTAGTGTTGTGAGTGTTTCCGGACCCCCGACACAAGGTCATGAGATCTTAATGGGGGCCGTTGAGTGTGATGCGTTATTTATTTATATATTGAAAAATGAGTATCTGATATTGCATAGCAAAAATTAGTTAAAAAAAAAAACAATACAAAACATAATACTTTCGAAGTCAGTATTTGTTTACGTAAATGACATAGACGTAACGTTTACTTGAATGACATAGGCGTAACAAACTGTTATTTTATTTAAAATCCAAACTACTGAACCGATTTTAATAAAAATTATATGGAACTTATTTGAAAGGACATATTAAATCAAATTCAAAATATGCTGTATTCATGTAGGCTTTTACAAGCACTTTTGAATCGTCAATACAGAAACAAAAAGAAAACAAAACAACTAATTAATTTAATTAATTAATTTACCAACTGTTCGGAATGTAGATTATACCGAGAAGAACCGGCAAGGAAATCGATAGTTACTCTTTTAAAAAGTTTTACAATTTTATATATATTTTTAAATATATATTATTTTTCATCTCAAAATCGGTTAACATGTAACATACATGTAGGAGAACTCCTAAAAAGAAAATATCTTAAAATTATTGAAATTTAATTTTAACTATTCGTCAATATCTTATACTCGACAAATGCAATCTATTATAGATTTGAATTCCTCTATCAAATTCTTAGTATCGATTTAGTGCAAGTCGCAAAGCGTTCACATACTGGAATTCCCTCTAAAATGTATTTCTAGGCAATCTCAAGCGTCTTTAAGATGTTCTGTGTATAAAATATAGTTCTATTAATTTCTTAATTCGCTAGAATCGTCTTTAAAATATATAAATAAGCAAATCCTCCTATATTCATAGTAATTGTTTATGATAAACTTGTAAGGCGAGAATTACATCTGTAAGTTTTACTCGCGAGAGCGAAATAAAACAACTCTGTAGCAGACACGTCTTTAGTCACAGTAGTTACGAAAACTGTGGATGTCAAAAATAAGGGAATAGCACTAAATTGTTAAAGTGCAAAGCAATGAGAAATATTATACATACATATATCGTTTGGTTATTGTTAAAGTCTGTGGTCAAATTGAGAATAGATAATCTGTGGTCAATCTTGAAATCCATCTTTGAAAATGAATTATTGAATTTAATGAAATATGGTCGACTTGCGACATTAGTAATAATCTATACTAATAATAAAATTCTAGGGGGTCGCTGTCTGTACATGGAAGATATATGAAAAAAAATCTTACTGGGGACCTTTACCAATGCAATAGAACCCAAAACAAACATTTTTAGAATTCTTATCTGTTTGTCTGTTTGTCTGTTTGTCTGTTTGTCTGTTTGTCTGTTTGTCTGTTTGTCTGTTTATCTGTGCGTTTGTGCACGCTAATCTCAGAAACGGCTTATCCGATTTAGATGCGGTTTTCACTAATATATTGTGGTAAGCTTCACTTAACATTTAGGGTTTGTTTCATGTCAATCGGTTCATAAATAAAAAAGTTATGTCAATTTAAGGGTTCACGTTGAACATTATTTTGTACTTTTCACTAAATGCATGAAAGTATATACAGTACTTATATCAAAAAATACATTTTTAAATTTTTGTCTGTCTATCTGTTTGTTCCGACTAATCTTTAAAACGGCTGAACCAATTTTGATGGTACTTTTACTTGCAGTTAGTAAATGTTATAAGGAGTGACTTCTATTTTAGATATTTTTAATCGATAAGTACAAAAAAAATCTAACGGGTCGCTGTCTGTACATGACAGATATACAAAAAAAAATATTATTGGAGGTCTTTACCTACGCAATAGAACCCAAAACAATAATTTGTTAGATATTTGTCTGTTTATCTGTGAGTTTGTGTCCGCTAATCTCAGAAACGGATTATCCGATTTAGATGTAGTTTTCATTAATATATTGTGGTAAGCTTCACTTAACATTTAGTGATTGTTTCATTTCAATCGGTTCATAAATAAAAAAGTTATGTAAATTTAAGAGTTCATATCGAACATTATTGTGTAATTTTCACTAAATGCATGAAAGTATTTGCAGTACTTACATCAAAAAATCCAATTTTTTTAATTTTTTGTCTGTCAGTCTGTTTCCTACAACTAATTTCTGAAACAGCTGAATTAAATTTGATGGGACTTTCACTTGCAGTTAGGGGATGTCCATTAATCACGTGAGGCCGAGGAGAGGAGGGAGAGGGGGTGGAAGAAAAAAAATTACGAAATATCATAAAGTCTAAAAAGTTCTTAAAAACACTACTTGATTAATGAATAGCCCCTATACCTAGCTAATATTATAAGGATTAACTTAGGCTACTTTTATCAAAAAAAATATATTTATTTTAATGAATAAGTAATAAAGAGATATTTCTCTTAATATTTTGTTATTGCGTAATCTCGATAACAAAATATTGTAGAACCCAATAAAATAGTGAACAATTTTTGATTTAAAACGGGAAGGTTATACATCTATACATATAAAAAAATATAATTGATGTGTCCGTTTGTAATTTTAAATAAATGCATATGAAAGTAAACACGGTACTGACAACAAAATTAATAACTTTAAAATTTTTGTCTGTCTATCTGTCACTTAGTTTGTTACGGCTAATATCTAAAACAGCTGGATCGATTTTGATGAAACTTTCACTGAACAGAAAGCTAATGTAATAAGGAACAAAATTGAAACCAATGAAATAGTGAACAAGATCTAATTCAAATAGGGAAGATATATCTATCTATACTAATAATAAAATTCTAGCGGGTCGCTGTCTGTACATGGAAGATATATGAAAAAAATATTATAGGGGGCCTATACCAATGCAATAGAACCCAAAACAATGATTTTTAGAATTCTTATCTGTTTGTCTGTTTGTCTGTTTATCTGTGCGTTTGTGCACGCTAATCTCAGAAACGGCTTATCCGATTTAAATGCGGTTTTCACTAATATATTATAGTAAGCTTCACTTAACATTTAGGGTTTGTTTTATGTCAATCGGTCCATAAATAAAAAAGTTATGTCAATTTAAGGAATCACGTTGAACATTTTTTTTGTGTTTATAACTAAATATATGAGAGTATATACAGTACTTACATAAAAAAATACATTTTTAAAAATTTTGTTTGTCAGTCTGTCTGTCTATCTGTTTGTTCCGACTAATCTCTGAAACGACTTAACCGGTTCTGATGGTACTTTTTGCAGTTAGAAAATGTTATAAGGAGTGACTTGGGGTTACTTCTATTTTAGATATTTTTAAATTAATATATATGAAAAAAATTCTGACGGGTCGCTGTAATTTTAAATAAATGCATATGAAAGTATACACGGTACCTAAACAAAATTACCAATTTAAAATTTTTATCTGTCTATCTGTCACTGAGTTTGTTTCGGCTAATATCTGAAACAGCTGAACCGATTTTGATGAAACTTTCACTAGCAGAAAGCCAATTTTATAAGAAACAAAATTGAAACCAATGAAATAGTGAATAATATCTGATTCAAATAGGGAAGATATAAATTATATTAATATAATCATTTAAAAAAATAATATATTTACTGGGTGATTTTTTACTGGATATGATAGAACAAAACCGAAACTATAAGCAAAAGCGAAAAATAATTTAAGTCATAGAGCCGATTTTGATTGAAACTAAAACTGCATCATTAGTTTTTTGAAAAATAAGTTTTCCTAGCCAGAAACGAACACGTTGATTCTGCAAAAAAATAACATTCTGTAGTATTGCACCATCTAATACCTTCACACATTATAAAGATCCACTTTAGTGAGGTAATACTATACAGTAAACTGCAACAAAAAGAAAAGGCTATTTTTTTTAAAAAATTCTATCAAATTCTTACATTAATTAAATCTTTAGCAACGGGATGTTGTAACGCTAATAGCGGGTGAGTACAATAGCCGAGTCCAGTGAAATGTAGGTTTTCAACAAATTGATTCATCTTTTTAAGAATTATCTAAACCTACCTAGGTAACTGAGTAGATGACAGGGACCAAAACAAACGTGACATTCTATCAACTTTGAATAACTCACATAGAAAAAAAAGACAAACATAAAAGAAGTTACTGTGAGTAATTCATTTTTTATATTTTCGATTGTATTGTTCACACTCTTCCTCACTTTAGTAGGTGACTAGCATTTTGATGCAATTTATAAAGAAATCGTTCGAAGTAACGCACATTTTTTTCTAAACTTACCGGAACCCATGATTTAACCCACATATTTGATTATGACTATGTAGAATCGAATACTTAACTTAATTAATGTATAGATTTAATGTTATTTTGTAAAAAAAACCTTTTCCTTTAATTTGCCGCTTACTATTACTTTTCAAAAGTTGATCTTTACAAGTGACACTATTAGGTGGTGCAATAATACAGAATGTATTTTTTTTAATTAGTGGGTTTTATTTCTGGCCAGGAAAATCATGAAATAAAAAAAAAATTATGATGCAGTTTTAGATTTTTCAAAATCGGACACGAGACTCCATTAAGTATCTTTCGCGATTCCTTATAGTTCTGGATTTGGCCTATTAAGCCCAGTAGAAAAAGTAACCCGATATATATGTAATACAAGGAGAACCTAGGTGCGAACTTACTGTTTTGCAGTCGGTATTTTAAAGACTACCACAAAACAACTTTTCTTCAACATTTATAGTGAAAACCGTGGAGGAAAACCATATCTGAGTTAGTGTCTGCTTATAAATACAACCAGAAAGTTCCCAGATTCAAAGTAAAAAGCTCCCTCTTGAGCAGCACTGCAGACTATTATAACCTTGCTTTGCAGGAGACATGCCAAGCATTCTGTAATCCACGCGAACGAAGTCGCGGGCACAGCTAGTAATACTATATAATTGTGCTACATAATAGCTAAAGCATATTACCGTATACAAGATTACGTTGACGATAAAGATGCTTGGGCTTATTATATGCTGAATTTCGTAAGGAATAAATAATCAATTTGTAATTCATAAAAAATTGTATTGACAAAATTTTAAAAGACTATCGACTTTCTTGTCGGTTCTTCTCGGTGGAATCTACATTCCGAACCGGTGATATTATATAACCGGTATTCAAAAGTGCTAGTGAGAGCCTACTTGAGTAAGTATATTTTGATTTTGTTTTCGAATCTTTTATAAGGTCTCGATCACGTTAATGTACATTTTGTCAATCAATTCACATTGTGCCAATACAAAACGTACCTTACGTTAGATTTACGTAAGCTACCTAAGGCGAGAAACATTTACAAATTTTGTTCACAGCTTTGCATAAAGATTTACATTTGTAAATTATTTCTCACTGACTCACCTGAAAGAATTTACTATCAGTGGCTTTATTGTTACCTAGATAAATATTACCAAGTTACAGAGTTGTTTTATTTTGATTGCTAAAGTTAAATTACAAATGTAATTATTTTCTTATAACCTATATAGTAAGCACAATCGGCCCCACGTTCCACTGTCATCTTTACATTCAAACTCCATAGTAGTAGTCTCATATGTTCTCGTCAGGTGTTATACAGGCACGGGCCTGGCTTCAGTCCAGCTCTGAAGGTGTTATTTAGGTCATTCATTAAGATGCGGCCTTGTTAAGCGTTGCAAATGACTGCAACCGAGTTATGCTTTACTTAATAATATATGCTATTTAGAGAATTAATTAACCGACTAAAAATAGGAGGTTATGTGTTTGACCCATGTTGAAGTTTAATTGTCATGATTTTCTGAATAACGAATGATCCTATTTGGATGAAGTTTTGGCTATTTTAACGCATATTTTGCAAGGAAGGTTTTAGTATATGCAAGCTGTGCCCGCGGCTTCGTTCGCATGGACTACAGGATGGCATGTCTCGTACAAAGCAACGCTATTCTCTGTTGTGCCTCTCCAGAAAGAAGCATTTTACTCGCATTAATTAATAGCATTATGCAAACAAATTGTCTTTTCCTTGACTTTGTTGTATACTATTGCTTCCCAGAAGTTGATACGTGACACTATTAGATGGTGCAATAATACAGCGTGTTAATTTTTTTCAAAATTAGCGGGTTCGATCCCTGTCTAGAATTTTTTTAATCAAAGTAACCTAAGCTTCTCCTTATAACATTGCTTATAAAGGTCTCGTTAAAACCGGTTCAGCCGATCCCGAGATTAGCCGGAACAACAGACAGACAAAAATAAAAAAAAATTGTGTATTTGATCTAAGTATCGTATATATTTCATATGCATTTAGTTATAAGCTGTTAATTTGAAGTTACAAACAGACACTTCACTCTTATTTCTTTAAGGTCTTTAGAGATAGACAAAAGAGCTCTCGGTAAGTAATGGAAAATGACCCGCGAGTGATTTATCTTGTATGCCTATGTATACAACAACAGCTGTCCGTTATATTTTTTTACGAAAATAATAATTTATTGTTGAATTACGGGAGTTATTAAGAGTATCACTGGTTTCGATAAGGGTTGCCAGGTAAAAGTCAGTGGTCAATTACCTCGTATCAAAAATAGCAACTTAATTTCATTTTCGTTTGAGTAATAAATTGAATCCGGCAATTGACAGGGTAGTAGATTAAACAAACGATATATTGAAATATGATATTTTATATTAAATATTCAAAATAATTATATTGTATTTCGATAAAATTTATGTTATGTAATAAACTAGCCGCCCCTTATAGTTTTACTCGTCTGGTATAATAAAGCCGTATAATATCCCATAATAAATGAACTAATCAATGCAGAAAGATTTTTTTTTTATCAGGCCCATCCCTAATTTCAAAGAGTACTTTTAACATACAAACTTACTAACTTACGATCAAATTTAACGTCTTTATTACTACAGATTAAATTAATCAATATTTATATAATTTAAACACAATTTATTGTATAGTTATTACTAGGAATTAATTATGCTGTTTTCCGTGTAGGGTGAAAGATGTAGTTCTCAATTTACCACATCGCTCCATTGCGAATTAACGTCTAGGTATTAAACTTAAATATTTAATAAATTAATATTATAAATAGGTGAACTACAGATTTAATGTGAAAAATTCTTTTTGCGTTAGTAAGCCTGTTTATTGTGGAAGATTATAGACTATATAATCTTACACTACAACTCATAGGAGCGAAGCAGTAGCCATAAATGCGAATAAAACTACGGAGCTGCTATAATTTCATAAACAGCGTCTTCCACTTTGATATAATTTATAAAATAATTTATTACACCAAGCGACATAAACGAACTATTACCAAAAGAATTTTCACAAAAGTAAACAAAAACTAATCAACGTCACAGCTACAAAAACTGAAGATTTGTTTAACGTTACCCGTACAATGAGCACCGAAAGTCACTAAATTCAACGCTAAAACCGTAGAAATGTCACTGCTAGTCTTATCTTGACACATTTTGGTCGTAACACTAATGAGGCTAGGGCATTTAGGCTGACGTTTTAATTAAAAGAAGTAAATCTTACTATATAACGAGCTGTCTGTCTCTCGTGTATGGAGATAGATTTTTTTTTTAATAATTCCCTTGGAACTGAACTGGACTGGACTGAAAGTGATGTGAACTGCATTTAAGCAGATTTTAGCGGATCTTTATGCTTAGATAACATTTATGACGCTATTGCAGTGGTAATGTTTTAATTACGATTTATATCGTACGATATAAAATCACTAACTGTGAATCGTTTATTTTGATGACATGCTTATTCCAGTTATTTTAATTTTAATATAAAATTACTAAATCGATTTTGATAAAAATTCTATGGGGTATATTTTGTAATAAAATAAAAATAATTTTCAAAATTGGTTAATCAATTAAGATGTTCTGACGTATCAAACATTAAAGAAGCATATATTAAATTAAGAATTTTCTACTTTTTAATGTCGGTTGAGGGTCTCAAAACGCTAATCCGTTGCTTACCGTAAGACATAAGCAGTAATGCCTTAACACTAAACTAGTATATTTACGACAACCTAAGTACATATGAATGCTGATAAGCAATACTATGTCAAGCAACGCGGACTTCATTTTGAGAAAATGGCGTCTAAAGATGTCGATATTCTTAATGAATTTCTTAGAAAACATATGTACTTATAAATATTTTTTTCTGTTTTGATAAAAAGGTAATAAATTTTTAAATATATAAGATTATTACTAATTATATTAAATATATAACACGCTTCAATATTCGAAGCATTAAATTAAGAAACTTTTATCCGTGTTTATTTAGATCAGATGAATCTAGAAATATTTTCGTATCATGTAAAATACTCGTACGTAACCTATTATTATAGCATTAATATCTCCGAATCGGGTTTTTTGATTCGACAGGTTGTTATTTCTCCATATGGATGCTGATAAGCAATAATGTGTCAACACAAAAAAAGTCAAATTCGGAGATATTTTTTTAATTAATTGGTTCGAAGTTCAAGTGCGTTCCATATTTTGCAATTTATACAATAACCTCAAATATTTGAATAACTTTTTACAATATATTATCTTATAAAAAAAAGATACATACTTCTTCAAACAAATTTGTTAAAAACATTGGGTTGGGTTTGACATCTTTAGATGCGATTTTCTCAAAATGAAGTCCATGTTTTGACACAGTATCGCTTATCAGCGTCCATATATGAATCGAAATAGCTCTCACACGTGGAACTTTGTCGCCGGATGTACATAAACGTGTAACGTACGTAAATAAGCCGAGGAGCATGAAAGAAGTCTCATTTGCCGAGAGTGTTTCACTCGCGTCGACTAAAGGTCCCATTTGTTAGGCCACGATGAGTTTGCTCAAGCATTGCTGTGTTCGGGGTACAGTAGGAGAAATTATATATTTTAAATTTTTGCAATTTATAGTATTCATATTTTATATAATGGATCGCGATAAGTAATGGTAGTAATACCTTTTTATTGCCCGACGTTTTGACGAAGTTGCATCCGTCGTGGTCATGACGTCAATGTGAATAAAAAGGTATTACTATTTACTACCATTAGTTACGGTGGCGTTATATAAAATATGAACAGTGGGAGAAATTATTCAAAATCGAGACACGCTTTTTTCGAGATTTTGTATTGTCAATTTACCTATCTTTTAAATAGCCTTTGGATAGGAATATAGTATATATATATACTTTTATAATATTATTATTAGTATACGTGAAACATGGACAGAATAACAATGACCTTATCCATTTAATCAAACAAACAAATGCTGCATGGATAAGGCTCCGAAATTACTAGACCAATTTTAAAAATTATTTTTGTGTTGGTTAACCCGTTTATTGAAGAATGATATAGGCTATATTATGTCACGCTACGACACATAGCGTATGAAATCGCAAGTTAGTTAGTATAAAGATATTAGGCGATCTAGCAATTAGTTAAATCACCTAAAACCTTTATCAGTTATATTGTAACCTGTGTTATTCTGATGCATAAGCTCTATTACTGTAATCAAAATCTGTTGAATAGTTTCTATTAGAAATACATTTTTTATAAATTATGATGATAATTGAATTAAGTTTTATATAATAGTAAAAAAATATATAAAAAATATAAATTATAAGTAATTCTTCTATCGTCAAAATTAAGTATTCTCCTTTCGCCAAGTTCCCATTGCACCACGACCTTAACGTGAATAATGTCCAAGAATATTCTCTCTTTTATACGCCGCGACGATATACCTATATTTTTTGCCTGACAACTGTACAATTCCGAGTAATTACTGTGTTTCTCATTTTGGGAACTGAGCGTTGAATAAATGAAAAACTCAACTGTTCGAATTCTTCTCACTTTACGCATTTTTTCATCTAAGTATCTATTGTATTTATTTTAATATTTTATTGCAAACAAAAACATGGTCATACAATTAAGAAGAAAATGTAATCATAATAAGTGAATAAAGAGCGCGTAAAGGAAGTCTTATTGTTGAAGCAATAAAACTGATAACCTTCGGTGAAAAGATTTGGATTCCTAATTTTTATTATTGTAAACGTAGAATTAAGCTTCTTAATGTATGTATAATTATTATGAAAAAAAGACGTAAAACACGTAAATATCCCACTGTTGGGCAAGACTGGTTCTTCTAATGAGGACATGGCTTAGGAGTTTTATTCACCACGCTGATCCACTGAAGTTTCACGGATAAAATTATGTCAGAATTTCTCCCGTCACATGCATTCTTACAATGTTTTCCTTCACCGCTGAGTTCGAGATGAATTTAAACAAAAATTTTACATTTAAAAATTCATTGTTGACGAGGTTTGAATCCGCAATCATCGGTTAAAATCATTGACTGGGTCATCTAGGTTCAAAATATATACTTATACTAGTATTATAAAAAGGTAAACTTTATTTGTAAGTTTGTACGTAAAGAGTAATTTTTGAAATTACTGATTAAATTTTAAGAGTTCTTTTTGAATTGGATAGCCGGTTTATTATGGAAAGTTATATACATTACATCACGCTACAACTCATAGGAGCGAAGAAATAACCATAATTTTTAGTGAAACTGCGAGATGCAACTAGTAAGTATGTATATATATATATATAAGCGAATGTATAAAAGGCACCATTCAAGTTACAGTCGCATAAATTAATGGGAATCGCAATTAACTTCACTTTCAACATAGTTTCAAGGTCATAAACAAATTGTAGGTTTTCGTATACAATATAACAATTTGTATGTCTATTGGTGTTGATCCCGTGTGGACTGAAATAGTTTTTTGGTTTAAAAAGTTAATACTTCATGACTTACCTCAATACATTCCCAAGACGATAAAGATGATGAGGCAAGTGATCTGAAAATAGAGAAATGAATATGTATTTTTCAAGGATTAAACTTTAAAAAAAAAACGTTTTGTAGAATACGTATTTATTTAGTTTTTTTTTCGATTTATAAGATAGTATGTGGAACATACATACAAACAGATGTTCCTTATCGATTTCAAAATGACTGGAGTAATTCTGAGGCAAAGTTTAAAGTTTCTTTTTTGGCTTTTTGACTAGGGCGAGGTGATAATATATAGTTATTAAAATATACTAAGAAAAACAACATAAAATTATATTAAGTCTTAATAGTTTAAAAACATAACCAAAGTAACACATATTTGCCTATATTGTAATAAAATACAGATAGTAAATTGTTAACTAAGGGATCAGAAAACGTCCTCCCACGCGACTCTGTTAATCCTTCACTAATTTGTCTCTTTGTCTTGTCAAAGCTTGTGTAGATTATTAAAAGAGATAACCCTTACATAATTCAGTATAACCTTAATAATTAAAATCATCTTTACGAATATTTAATGAAAGCTTTCATTGTTGTTTCGCCTGTCTGAGAATTCTATCGAATTATATTACTGAGAAATATCCTATTCGGTATAAACTCACTTTATTCCAGTACATATGTATTTTAGGGGATATTATTTCAACGATTAATTTTATTCTTTTCTTGTATCACACAGTATTGCATATCAGCGTCCATATATTGTCAATAGTCTTTAAATGTTCCACTGGGCAAAGTCCTTCTGTTAAAAAAACGATAAAGAACTCAATCTGCAAGCATGTACATTGTACGTGTGCTAGAATTTCTTCAGACTACAGGTTTGATTACAATGTTTTCCTTGACCGCCGAAAACGGAATTAATATACTCAAGATAAGCCGGTATTGAATCTCGTGATCACTACGGATTGGGAAAATTGATTTAGTTACAATAGAATAGCCTATGTTTCGCTAAGAGAGTGTACATCTCTATTAGTGATAGAATTTTTTTAATTGAATCAGTAATATACAGTTTAACTACATCAAATGAAAGCAATAGTATTTTGATATTATTATATTCAAAAAGTAAAGAGAATGTCTACATTAAAATTCAGAAGCAAACTTAAAATACAACTCGTAATACATTAAAATCTTGTCGTAAAGGCATCCGCAAAACACAATATTAAACCACGACGGTCCAAGAAACTGCAAACATTTTACCTTCACGTTTACACCGCGAACATACATTGTATTTACGATGGTGCTCAAAACAATACAACCAATCATGACATTTATGACCTAAATAATAAAGGCGATAATCCCAAAACGAAAGGAGAGTCAGACATCGACGATGTCAAGTTTGCATAGTCAACACCCAACTCGAAGTTGACGCGTTAAACTAACTCAATTGTTACATTGTATACAACTGTTTTATATTAGTTTATTTAGCATATCGTTGTTTTCCTTGTAAGGTCATAGGTTATGAGTTGAGTTACATATCAACATCGTGTTAGAGCTCTGTGTTTGAGTTGTTACAATAATGTTAAACTTGTTTTCTACTTAGTAAATTGCGTTATTAAAAATCTAATAACAACTTGTAAAATATTTTTTGGCGTATAAATTAGTTTACCATTGAATTCATTAAATGTATTGAGTATGTTATAATTCTCTTGCAATATCTCTTGCGGTTTCAGTCGCGTTTATGGTTACTGCTTCGCCCCTATGAGTCGTAGCGTGACGTGATATGTAAGAGATAGCCTTCCTCAAACCAACAAACCTTTCAGCTTTATAATAATAAATAAATAAATAACGCATCACACTCAACGGCCTCCATTAAGAGCTCATGACCTTGTGTCGGGGGTCCGGAAACACTCACAACACGAACACAAACACCCAGACCACGACAAACATCCGTATGGCCAATACACACGTTTCCTGTGAGCGCGGATCGAACCCGCGACCGTTAGCGCTTTAGTCAGTTGCAGTGACCATTGCGCCAACGCGTCTGTCAATAATAGTATAGAAACAAAAATAAATAAAATATTTCAATCTATAAATGCAATAATGTAACTAGAAATAGAATGAAAAATAATAAATAATAATATAGTTACTGATTATCATTCTTAGGGGTTTCTTAATGTTGTATCAAAGCATGATTTCTTTTTATGCTAAGCTTTTCTAAGCATATATATACAAATGTGATTCATCAATTACCTTTTCTTATTTTAATCGAGCAACAAAACCATGACTTCAAAACGTTTTACTTGGAAGTAAATTATCTTATTTCACATACTATAAATCAGCATTACATTTGACAAATATGATTTACTAACATATAAAGTAAATTGGTACAATTTCATCTCGTCGTATATTCTAGCAGTGACATCATATTTAGCATTACGCGGATACAAAATTCATTTCTTAATGTTCCTCGAATTTCTTTCCTAAGCTGGCTTGTCAGTGGTATCGCGGAGATAATGTATGTGAGTCTTGATCCACTCGCTATGCCGAGCCGTAGACATCTCAACCCTCGTCATATCTAGTTAATGGTGGATTATTGTTGTTTCTGATAGTAAAATAATCAAGAAAATCGCGTGGTTTAACAATTGTATCGCTTAGAACCTTAGTTTTAAAGAATTTCTTAAAATTGTCGGTAGCTTTCATTGTATCAAGATTAGCAACATCATTTAGTAAATCATTCGCATTAATGTAATCATTATTTAAATTGGAATTACATTCGAAATTAACAACAGTATTTAAATAATTTTCATTGCCTTTTATTATTCAACGCATTGTTAATTTTGTTAAATGCACCGTGTTAATGGAAAGCGTAATCCGTTAAACATTCCTTCCGTAAGAGATATTCTTCGACATTTTCAAATAATATTCTTAGCTGAATAAAAAGTTTGGTAATACTCGAAATGCAGGAATAACGTAGCGATCCTCCGCTGACTTATACTTCACTTACAATGCGAAATCGAATACATTTTCTTTACGACCAACTTTTAGCCCTAACATTGAGAAATTCCCTGCATTCACATAAATCCCTGAAGATTGAACACGATTCCGCAAATAGCTCTCTGTGATATTGTCATTACCTATAATTTCGAATATTTAAGTCAAATAAAGGACACCAGTAACGAGGGGCATTCTAAAACCTTGACAACGTAATTAGAGCTGTGTGACGTGGTCTTAAGTGTTAAATTTGATTGGTTGTTTGAGAACAAAGTGTAGACGATTATGTAAATATTGCTATAATGTCGTCATTAGAGGTTCTATAGGCTCGATACGTGAAAGAATTAGAAAATATATTACAGAAAATTGTTGTATACTTCAACTTATATTTTTTTTTAGTAAGAGTTCAAGATAAGAAGGGTTAAAATGAAACTTTTATAGTGTAAAAGATTAATTCGTGCTTGAAAATTATTATTAATATTATGACGAAACCTGTGCAGGAAATATTCAAAACAGCTGTTAATTTGAATAGACCAACAAGACCTTTACTTTGGGTCTCTCTAACAAAATTTAATTCTTTCCTTACTGTTAATAAGAGCTTAATGGTCCATTGAATTGGATATGCGAGATGAAACCTAAGAACATCGGGTAACTTAAGAATATAGGTTTGAATCTAGTGTAAGAAAAAAGACTTTCCTTGACGTTCATTTCTGTTTGCACATCAACATATTACGGGACAAGCTTTCTGCCCGCGGCATCAAAAATGTATCCTAAGTACTATTCTCGTACATCTGTACTAATATTATAAAGAGATAAAATGTTTTAGTGGGGGTAATCTCTAAAACTACTGATCCGATTTAAAAATTCTTTATTCGTTAGATATTTTGGTTATTGTGGAAGATTATAGACTACATTTCATCGCATTACAACTCATAGGAGCCCTAGCTACAAATGCGAACAAAATCACGAGAAACAACTAGTATTTAATAAAGAAACTTCTTTCACTTTGCTATAATTTCTAAAATAACCTATTTCATAAAGCGCCATAGACGAACTATCGCGAAAAGAATTTAAACTACTGATACTATTTAAGAATTTCCGTCTACGTTAAAAGTCCGTTTAATATAGTTATAGGCTATATTACATCACGACACATAGGAGTGAAGTAAAAACCATAAGTACGAGTAAAATCGCGAGAGGCAATTAGTGAGTTATATAGCTGTCAATTTTATTAAAACATATTTCGTCACAAATTTCACAGTTATATTAGAAGAAAGATGAAAAATTGCAAAATTGCTATACAATGCCTGAATGGAATAATGGGACATTTACAGGATATTAAATTAGTTGTCGTGAAAAACGTAACACAAAGAATAAATGTACTTAGTGATGAAACAAGAAAACTTGTCGAAATGGCATTATACGAACGAGAATTTTATTTCGAAACTTTTCGGTCTGGATGCTATGAAATAGCGTTCATGTTGGTCACGTGTGGACAGTAAAATGTTCCATAGGATATAGTAGTAAAAAGTTAGTACAAAGCTATGTTTACAAATATATACTACTTTACTGATGTAATAATAACTAGGAATAACTAAACAAATAAATTAAATTTAAATATTTGTTTGTAATTTTAAATTAACAGTTTTTAACTAAATGCATCCAAAAATTTTTGTCTGTCTGTCTGTTCCGGCTGATCTCTGAAACGACTGGACTAATTGTGACGGAGCTTTCACTCACAGATTGCTTATGTTATAAGGAATATCTTAGGCTACTTTGAATTAAAAAATGTTTTAATAAAAAAATAGAAACAACTGAACAATGTCCGATTCAAGTAGGGAAGGTAAACGTTATTTATTTAATTATTTATTAGATCAAAAACAAAATACACACAATAACATTACAAACACATGTATATATAATAAATATAACGTATCTTAATTATAGGCGATAACAACATGACAATATTAAAGATAAGCAACAACTAAAAAATGTTATAGATTACAACAAATTAATGCAATACAGGTACAAATTTACAGATTACTAATAAAGAAAAAAAAAGTATAACTTAAACTTAACAATTTTTTAGACATAAATTTAATTTTTCCTGAAATTAACGGGCACAGCTAGTTATATATGATAATAATAATAATAAACGCATCACATTCAACGGCCCCCCATTAAGATCTCATGACCTTGTTTCGGTCCGGAAACATACACAACACTAACACAAACACCCAGACCACGACAAACACCCGTATGGCCAATAGAGACGTTTGCCGCTAGCGGGGATCGAACCCGCGACTGTTAGCGCTTCAGTCGGTTGCAGTGACCCCTGCGCCAACGTGTCTGTCGACATAATTCTTTACTGATATTATTAATGCGACAGAGGCACTATTTACCAAATGATTTAAAAATTATTTTTATCATTACTAGTATCAGTTCTTTCAAATACAAAACTATGTACATATGTACGCATTTGTATGAAGGTTTAGGTTCCTATAAAATATTCTGTAAGTCTGTAAAAGCCCCTTTACTGGGCCAAAGACCCACTGCTATTAAGATAAGGCTATTATCTTTAATCCACTACACTGATATATGTCAGAATTTCTCACGACACATGCAGGTTTTCTTACGATGTTCTCCACCACCTTCCACGAGATGAATTTAATTATCAACTTAAATTTTACGTAAGCCAACTATTAAATTTAGCAGTTTTCATTCGTTTATTTGTTATCAGACACTACTAACTAGATTATCAATATCTAAAAGAAGATGTATATAAGAATATGAATATGGCTTCATTTAGGCAAGAATTACGTTTGTAAGTTTCACTCTTGGTAACAATTCTGTAATCTATATACAGTTACTAATGTAAGATTGTAAAAGCTGTTGCTTTATATGGATGCTGATAAGCAATAATGTGTCAACCCGCAAAAAGTCAAATTTGGAGATATTGACGTATTTTGATACTACGTCACCTATATAACATTATCCAAAAAAATTTCAAGTAATCTAAACTAATTAAGTATGAAAAAAAAAAGTTTCTTAACTCAAGGCTTCGAATTCCAGGTGCGTTCCATATTTTGCAATTTATAAAATAAGTTCAAACATTTACAAACTTATTACTAGATAACATATTAAATAAATCTATCTGCTATTGATTCATTATACATTTTATCAAAATAGAAAAGAAAAGATGAATATACACGTCTTCAAACAAATTTATTAAGAATCGGTTTGTCATCTTTAGACGCCATTTTCTCAAAACGAATTCCGTGTGGCTTGACACAGTATTGCTTATTAGCGTCCATATAATAAAGACACCGAAGCAATGAAAACCAACTTATGTAAATCTTTATAAAAGTCTGAGATAAAAACTTACAAGTGTAATTCTCGCCTAAGATCTGTTAAAAATGACAAATTAAAATTTTATCATCTGAAATGATTTTTTATATATTACATTCGACTTCCCAATCATATTGCATTGAGTGGTATTTATTAAAAAGCAACCATCAATCACTTTTAACGAAACATTATCAATTCGGGGCGCGCTGACTACGTCGTGATTAATGGGACAATGATCAAGATGATCGATCGCCGAATGAATTGACATTTGAACCGCTAATATTAGCATGTCGTAAATGAAAATTGGTCAAGAATTTGCAATTGAAAATGCATTCGAATCTTCTTAGTTATCCTAGTGTGTTTTTGGCTTTTTATCTTGTGAACTGTACCGAATAGATTTTCGAGCACTTTTTTCGACTTAAAAATAAAATATGGATTTTTTTTTGTTGAATGACATATTAAATCTAGTTGTTTTGATTTAAGACTACCGAACCGATTTTTATGAAAACTATGAGATGAGAGCAACCTCAACGTATATCGTTAGAAATAAGCTTCCTCGTTTTTTGAAGTCGGTAAAATACAAAGTAAAAAATATATCATTTTATCACGAAATATATTTGTTACGGTATCAGATGAACAGACAGATGAACCGATACAAAATAATAAATGTCATTGTTTAATGTGAAACCCAAAAACTTATTCAGGGAATCGTATTATTTAAAAGAGCCAACAATTTACGAATGTCGTTGATTGAAATAATACAATGTAACGGCATTGTGTGCAGTTTATTGTTTTTTAAGTTTCAAAGGAATTTAATATAAAATAGTTGTACAATAATTAGTAAAGGTTTGTGTTGAAATGAGTTGCAAAAAAAAATTCAAATTATTTTTTTTCTATATAGATTATATGGATGCTGATAAGCAATAATGTATCAACCCACAAAAAGTCAAATTCGGAGATATTGATATAGTTTGATACTACATCACCTATTTAACGTTATTAAAGAAATTCAAGTCATATAAACTAAATAAGTACGGAAAAAAGTCTCTTAATTAATTGTCTCGATTTCCAAGTGTGTTCCATATTTTGCAATTTATACAATAATCTAAAATTTTTGAAAAACATTTTATTAGATAATATATTAAATATATCAATCTGCTTTTAATTCATTATACGTTTTATCAAAAAAGAAAAGAAAATATGGATATATACTTCTTCAAACATATTTATTAAGAATAGGTTTGACATCTTTGAATGCCATTTTCTCGAAATGAAGCCCGTGTGGCTTGACACAGTATTGCTTATCAGCGTCCAATGTAATGTATTTTAATACATTCGTTGAGTCGTTGAGTAGATCCTGATCGAAGTAACATTTTATTCAAATAATGTAGAATACCAATTATTCTTTATATTAGAAACCTGAAAATTACAGACACAGGTTTGGTAATTGTGACAGAGACTTAATAGTCTGTTGATGAAAATACATAAATCCAATGTAAATTAGGTTGTCAATATTAATATTTCTCTGATCATAAGCCATATTTAAAGATATACTCAAATAGAACAAAATGACTATTTCGAATACTCTTCTGTAGCGAGAATTACACACCATAAAGATTTACCTACATAAGTTATTTGTGATTACTTGACATCTGAACGAATGTACTGTCAGTGTTTTATTTTTAACACAGACACAAATTTTGCTATAACTTACGACGTAACAGATACGTCGTAAGTAGGTAAAACTTTATGTATAGAATTATTTTGTATCACTCACGAGAGCAAAATTTACAAGATTAATAACCTCCTTAGACAATCTAAAACTCATCTTAATGATGCCGGAAGAAATATATTGACGCTGATTAGCAATAATGAGTCAACCCACAAAAAGTCAAATTTAGATATATTGATGTATTTTTTTATCTTTATTTAAAGAGTTTCATCACAAAAAATCAACTATGTCACTCTATACATTCTCTTAAAATATGCACATTTATCTCATTCTCAAACCGAGCCTCACAAGCTTATACAATGCTCTGGTTCCATACGATAAAGGATTGGCCAAAACACTGTTTACTTCCTTCTTTAAGTATCCAAGACTTCTTTAATTATATTATGGGACATTGATAGTTCATAACGGAAATTTTCATTCCGATCGCATTCCATCAAAATGATATACGTCTTCAATTATATTGATGTATTCTGATAATTCATCACATATACATTCGGCACACTAAAAGTTTTGCACTTCTAGCTAATCGGAACTGTTTGAATTTAGACTGTTATATTTTTTGTAACATTGCACCCTTCTGAGTAATATAAAAAAAATTAGCGGGAAATATTTTTTCAATTGATTTTTATCACACATCAAAGTTATACGTACGCAATGAAAATTCAATTAAGTCGTAAAGATTTTAGAGCGATGATTTTTTATGATTTTAAAAGTTCTCTCTCTGTGCAAGACTATGCTGCTCGTCTTCAAAATGCATTTGGGAGAGAAGCACCTTGTTTGAACACCGTAAGGCGATATGTGCTGAATTTGGGAGAGGTCGAGTTTCTTTACATGACGAATTTCGGCCTTCAACTGCCGTCAACGAAAATAATGTGTCTACTTTTAAGCCGCTAATTGAAGAAAACCCGCGGATTACCTATGACACAATTCGAGGACCATTGGGGATTGGTATGAGACAAATTCAGAAAATTTTAAATAAAGAAGAGAAAATTCGGAAACTTTGTTGTCGTTGGATCCCTCATGAACTGACATCGGAGCAGAAGCGTGCTCGCGTGGAATGGTGCTCACTGATGCTGATGCTACTGAAGTACGACCGCGGTCATTCTAATGCTGTTTATGACATTGTCACAGAAGACGAAACGTGGATTTATTGTTTTCTACCCGAAAAAAACAGTAGTCTTGTGAATAAGCGTTTGAAAATGAGAACAAACCAACAAAAGTGAAGCAGGCGAAAAACGTTGGTAAAAAAATAATCGCGTTTTTTTTCTCAGTTACGGCTCCCATCTCTACAATTTCTCTTGAATATCAAAAGAGTGTTACTGTCGAATGGTATTTTACCATTTGTTTACCCAGGGTGTTAGTATACATAGGTTCGCCAAAGACGATCAAAAAGCCGCATTCTCATATTCTCATTCTCATACATCATGACAACGCTTCTTCACACACGGCCAACAGAACAAAGTCATTTTTAGCTTCCGAAAAAGTACAACTCGACACCCATCTTGCGTATAGCCCCGACCTAACACCCTGTGATTTCTGTATTTTCCCTAAAATTTAACATTTGATAAGAGGCATCACTTTTACCAACTTCGAAGTGAAGTGAAAGCGTTCAATCAGCACGTAGAAAACATGCCTTCAGATCTGTGGTCCTCCTATTTTTTAAAATGATTCGATCGCATCAAAAAATTTTTAAAATGTAAAAGAGAGTATTTTGAAAAGCAATAAACATAATATTTTGGTTATAACATGATGTTTTTTTAAGTTACGCAAAACTTATAGTCTTAAACTTAATAACTAAAAAAAAGCGTTTTAATCTAACGTTTAGAATATTAAAGTGTGTTCCATAATTTTATTATTATGCAATAATCTCTTATTAGATACTCATTACAATACCAATCTGCTTTTAATACATTTAATTTTTATTAAAATAGAATCGAAAAGTACGGTATATACTTCTTTAAGCAGATTTATTAAGAAAAGGTTTTACATGATTAGACGCCATTTATTAACAGACGTTTTGTTTATTAGCGTCCAAATATAATTTATTTTGCATATAAATATTCTACTATATATATTCTATTAGCTTAGAAGGCATTGAACTCATTAATAATAATAAGTGTTGCTGTTGCTCCTTCTGTTGATGCCCAATTAAAAAACGATTTTCCATAAACAATCAATCTTCGTCAATTAACACCGTTGGTTCCAATACGCTTTCGAATCGCGTGATTTAATTTGTTTTAGAAAATCGAAAGAACTTTGTAATCATTTTTTGTTAATTCACTCTGAAAATTTTCTGTGCAGTTTTTGTTTGTAAAGTTAAATTAATATTGATTTAAAATTAAGATATGATTAATTAAAGAATGAAAAAACATACTATAAAAATTTCAGATATATAAAATTTATGTCTTTATGTGTATGTACCTACTTTCAGATGATAATAATTTTTAAAGTAGAACCTAGCTGGAGCCCACTGACTACAGCTTGTATACGGGCTAGCTCGTCAGGGTCAACACTTTACTCTTTACGATCGGCGTGCAGTAGCTAATATAGCTGCATTTCAGACAGTAAGAAAAAGAGCCTTTAATAATTAAAAATATCTACCAAACAGGCAAGCGAGACACCTGATGTTAAGTGGTCACCCATTAACATTCACAGCACCAGAGCCACAAATGTGTTGCCAGCTTATAAAGGAATAAGGCATAAATGGAAATGGAAAGTAAGGAAAGGAATGGCGGAGGGAGGGAGTTAAATACTTTACACCGATGTTATGTGAGAGTGAGGCACTGCCCCAGACGAGCCAGCCCGTATACGAACTGAAGTCAGTTGGCTACAGCTATGTTTTACCTTAAATCAATCAATCAAAATCAAAAAATACTTTATTCAAGTAGGCTTTTAAAAGCACTTTTGAATCGTCAAAATAAACAAAAAGTACTTAAATTAAGGAAAAGCTACCACCGGTTCGGAATGTAGATTCTACCGAGAAGAACCGGCAAGAAACTCGATAGGTACTCTTTTAAAATTGTGTTATTAAGTATATACATTTTAAAAATTACAAATGTTTATGTTAAACATCCTGTATGAAATTCATCTATACTATATAATAAAACTTCTCCGGTCTCCGAAAGTGTTGTACTTCTCCGGTCGATCAGAAGTCTTCAGTGGGTTACAGCTACGTTCTATCATAATAATAAATATTTAGATAAAACCAATTGATATACCCAGTATGCATAATTAAATTATTCAACAATCCCCTATTCATTTATTACATGCCAAGTAATAAACCCTTAATAAAATTAGGCCAAGTTCACCCCTAGATATGCAGTTAACATTTTATTATACGCACTTCGAAACCGACGACTTGCGTCTTTATTATCATAATAAATTACATTATATCACGTCTTTATACCACAGTTAACGCCTTACAAGACAATGTCTGCGATACACAAGTTAATATCGTTTTACTTGATTTTATTATGTGTATCAGGGTCATAACACACCAAGGATATTAATAGGCCATGGCTTAATGGTTGTGTAATAAAATTTTGTCTTTAAGTAATAAGGCCTTACCATTGTAGTGGTTATATTTTTGGTTTGTTTTAGCGAATATTTTAACCGACTTTAAAAAAGAAGGAGGTTTTTTGGCGAGAATTCGTCGAGGATCTTTTTTATGGATTTTCAGCGTTTACTCCAATATCACTTGAGTGATTTTTCTAATGCTTTCTTTTTAGATACATTATAACTAGCTCTTCGGTATCAGCTTCGCTCCTATAAGTCGTAGAGTGATGTAATATAGGCTATATTATATGCACCAGTAGTTGCTGAGATTAGCGCGTTCAAACAAATAAACAAACAAACTCTTCAGCTTTATAATATTAGTATACATTTATAATCATATTTTGAAACTGTTTGTAAATTTTACGCGATCTCACTTATATAGTTATTTAAAAGAAAACTAAAACAAGATAACCCTTCAAATGACTAAGCTAAAGGTCTCAGGCTATAACTTTACTATTAGAGTGAGAAACAAGATCATTATATAAATTTAAAACAGGTTAGAAACTACGGGACGCGTTCACTCGAATCGCTTTCCCCATTCTTGTTTCACTTAAACCTAATTTCCCTAAACCTACCTATCGAGTATGCAGAGGACCTAAAGCAAAACCGCTTATCAGACCAAACAGTGCCCATAAAACAAACACCCCCCAAAATTGTTTCAAAACAATCATTCCGTTGAGAGATAAACTTAGTATTACGGTTTATTTTTCATTGTATCCCTTGGAAGACGGGATCCATTGTTATCTGAATGCTGAGTGTATATATTTATTACGGCACTTCTTATTTTAACGCCATTTTCTTTTGTTCATCCTATACTATGTATTGAGATTTGTGACAGTAAAGGTCTACATATAAATGCGTTACGAGACACTTTTTTTAAATGTATATATTATAAAGCTGAAGAGATTAAAGCTGATGAGTTTGTTTATTTGTTTACGCTAATCTCAGGAACTACTGACTCGAATTGAAAAAATATTTTTGTGTTAGATAGTTTGGTTATTGAGCAAGGCTGTAAGTATTTCATTACGCTACAAATCATACGAGTTAGTTTAAAGTAAAAATCACTATGTCAAATGTATGATTAAGTATGTGCTCTATTTTGACGTTCAATCAATATCTGCTTTTAATAATGGCAAAATCCATAAATGATATATTATAAATATACATATGTTACATTCAGACTATATAACGTTTAAAATCTGTACCCATTTCCAACTTTAACAAGCTTATCAATAGACTTTTGGCCCAAAGACATTGTAGCTTGTTATGTTCGGTTACTGGGTAACTTCATTCAGAACAGTCAGCATTCTAGCCAACAAAATCGATAAAATAACTATAATTACATTTCAAAGATATTTGAAAACATCTAATCGCGCCTAAGAAAAATAAGGCCAGCTTTAATCACAATATTGCTATCACAATAGTTCAAGTAGGCGTAATGTAATAACGTCACACTATTTTTAAACAAGACTTAAAAAATTATCGGGTCATTTTGAGCTCGTTAAGCAGACACCCGACATAACCCGGTGGTTAAGATGTAAATTTTAACTTCGAAAAAAGCAGTCATTATTATATTATATTTAATGTACATTTTAATTTAATTATAATTAATGTATTTTTTTGTATTAGTAATAAGGTGATCCGTATGATAATAAAATAAAAAAATGCACACTAATTCGATGATAAACAAAAAATAAAAATTCAAATATTAAAATATATAAAAAATGTTACAATTTTTACACAATATTATTTAAAGTTTAAACAACAAAAAAATGTTTAATATTTTCGTTCAACTAAAAACGTTGGCAACGTCTTTTGTACCGTAAAATTAATCTTTCTATTGAGCATAATAAAAGAAAGGTGCAAGGGAACGAAGCGAAGAATGAAAGCAGACTGATTAAGTTGTGAAGGCAGTGTGATTAATGAAAGACCAGATGGATGTGTTAATTAGATTCGAACATAGCCATTGCTCATATTGTACCTTGTCTCATCTTGCGACAATGGAGATTATAAACGAAGATAGTGCTGACAAATATACCAAGTTTGTTAGATATACCTTTCGATTGACCGACTTCGTGAGTTCTTGGGATTGTAACAGTTGGTCCTTATCAGGCTTTTGGTAGTCGGT
The DNA here is from genome assembly GCA_037950945.1 of Hypolimnas misippus. Classification (NCBI taxonomy): domain Eukaryota; kingdom Metazoa; phylum Arthropoda; class Insecta; order Lepidoptera; family Nymphalidae; genus Hypolimnas; species Hypolimnas misippus. The sequence goes on from JBBEEQ010000019.1 coordinate 12,382,318, forward strand.
AACAATAATAGCAACATATTAATCTGTCCAGTCGAATAGGCTTTAGGTGATACGCTTTTAATTCCATGTATTTATGAGACATTGCTATGACTTGCATAAATTGAATATGATATACCAAAAATCTAATTTGAAAATCTCCTATTAAAGGGAAGATTTAAAGTTAAATCTGCTACGTTGCTTCACTGTAGGACAGAACAGTAGATGTGTATTTATTTACATAATAAAGGTATAAATCTTACTATCTAGATCAATTTATATTATTTAGATGAATATTATAAATGGATGCTGATATGCAATAATGTGTCAACTCACAAAATGTTGACTTTGGAGATATTCTGATAATGCGTCGTGTATTAAACTTCGTTCAAAACATTTAAAAGTGTAACAGACACTAAATAAGTACGGAAAAAAGTTTCTTAATTTAATGTTTCAAATATTGAACTGTGCTCAATATTTTGCAATATGCAATTATATGTATTTGAAAACTTATTATTAGATATTTTTTTTAATTATATCAATCTGCATTTATTTCTTTTATACAAATAGAAAAGAACAGATGGATTTATACGTCTTCATACAAATTTGTTAAGAATAGGTAATCTTTAGACGCCATTTTTTCAAAATGAATCCCGTGTGCCTTGATATAGTTTTATTTGAATTATCTCTTTCTGTTTATAACGTTTTCACGCCAAAATCACTAAATATATTTTCATTAATTTTGTTACATATATACATGGAAATTGGACTTTTGAGAAATAGGCTTTTTGTCGAAAACGAAGATTTTCTATGCAGACGAAGTCGCGGAAACCATCTCATTCATAAGTAGCTACTTCAAAAAAATATAATTTCTTTTTTTTATTTTCAATTTAAGGTAAACAAAATTTGAAAAAAACGACTTGTAGGATAATTTATTCCACGCTTCCACGATCATAATTTTGAAAGCGTTTAGCAGAAAAAATATTTTACATAAGTGAAGATTTGTCTTTCATCTAATGTGATTTTCGTCGTTTCGACTGGATTACGAAGGGTCCCTGAATGTGCCATTTATTTATATTTACGAGCTACATATCTTCCAGTCGAGGAAATATCAGCATTTTTCGACAATCTAATGTTACCTTAACGTAGTTACCTTGTTTCCTTGAATATTTCTGCGATAATTAATATTGTATGCGATCCTTCAGCGATATTTATTACGTAGGTAATATACGTATATATTCCGGCTTCAATTAAAACGTTATAGTTAGTAAAACAGTCCGTATTTGTTACGTCCATCATTATGGCAAACACATTGTTTATGTAATTACGGGTAAAGTAAAGTAACTGCCTAAAAATGTCCCACTACTGGGCAAAGGCCTCCTCTTCTATTAGTTAAAATGTTTAAAGCTTAATCCACGACGCTGCTCCACTCCGGGTTGGAAAATATACATATGTCTGAATTTCTTCTCGCAAGTTACCTCACGATGTTTTCCTTCACCACCGAACACGAGATGAATTTAAATACAAATTTAGCACTAGAAAACTCAGCAATGCTAGCCGGGGTTTGAACCCGCGATCATCGGTTGAGATCGGCGTGTTATAACCACTAGGCCATCTTGGCTCTTTAATAGTTACGGGAGTCCAACATAATTTGTGAGACATGTAGAATTTAATTTCGAACACGACGAGCTCCACAAGTCAGTATTTGGTTAAACTATATAATCATATGGAAAATGTATGCTTGTTTATTATTGTGACGCATATTAGAAATGCTTTATATTATCTACTTTTCGTACAATGAGTTTAAATATCATTTGCGAATATTAAATCCTTCACGTACAAGAAGTCAACTTATGAATTAATGTTAAATATAAAATCGTCAATAAGGATACGCGCCTAAACATCTTTGTCAGTAAACTATTTCAATGTATTACATTTTTTTAAACCGATTTCCAAAAAAGAAGATGGCTCTCAATACGTTGGGGCACTTTTTATATATGTTCACTGATTACTCGAAAACAGTTTGACCGATTATGATAATGCTTTTTTGTTTATGAATTTTCTCTCCCATTGGTTTCATAGAATTTTCATTACCTTCAATAGTTTAGTTTTAAAATTAAACGAAATTACGTATATTGCTTTAGAGCACTGTTCCCCTGTTTTAAAAAGTCTCGTTCTCTCGTTCATAAACCATTCGATAGTAAAACTGATGGAAATTCCATTGTTTACTCCCCCCTAATTTTACTTCATTATTTCGCTACTTTACGTTATACATTTTATTTTTCTCGTTAAAGGTACAAATTATTGTTTGTGTTGAAAAGACTTTATCTTGCGCCGTCAAAGGAAAATCCGATAATATTTCAACAAAAAGTCAAATACCAAGAAATCGTTGGGAAACGTCAATGGGCCCCTACCTTGCTGCCATTAAAGGAATTACCGGCATTAGATGTTTCAACTGTTCGCTTTTGTATTGAAAATGCAATAAAACTGCCATCTATTATTTTATGAGCATCATTTGTCCGAATGGGATTAATGCTATCAGAAGGTTCAGCGAGACTAGCGCTGGAATGACTTTGGTTTATGTGGTCTTATAAGTATAAAATTCCTTTGAATTTTATATCTTTGATTTTTTAAATAGTCGTTAAATAAATAAAGACTATAACTGTATAGAGAGAAAGCTGAGAATAATATAGACTGATTTACATTATTCTTAGCGCTGGATTTGTTATAGGAGCACTAGGGCCAGTGGCCATGGCGGTAAATTTCGAGAGCGGCAAATATTGTGTACGAGAGATTTTTTTAGGGTTTTCAGTTAATATGTATTATACTCATACTAATGCTTTTTCTATTACTATATTGACAATGGTTTAGGTAATGTGACGGCATTTGTCACTATGCTTCAGGGCGGCACTTAAGGTAAATCCGGCCTGATTATTCTTTCGTATTCATCTGCACTTGGCAAATTATGTGAATTGAGTTGAATTTGAACTCTATATAGACTTCACTGTAGATAATAAAAGACGCATCTATACCATTAACAATATTACGTCTCCGTCTGAAATAAAAGGTTTACTTAAATATGTAGTATCATCAACTCATGAGCTACTCTATCGCTGTTTTAACTGTATGTGGATGTAAAAGTCAATCTTCGCTGAATAACTGATTTTCAGTTGAAAAATGTATTTATAGTCAGACTATAATATTAAAAAACACTAGGTAGGATTATTCGAATTCATAATCTTCTTGTTGTTAACCCTTAAATGCGCGATTTACTTTTCATTCAAAAAATGTACACAAGTAATCTTTAATTGGTCAAATAGAAAAAAAAGTGACACTAGTATCTATAATTGACTTATTTAAATTATAACTTATTGTTAATATCATAGGATTATTTAGAAAATAAGAAAAGTGTTCCTGAATAATATAATACATATTAGGTATATTGTATTTGGTAACACTATTTTTTACGTGGTTTAAAAACGACAGTATGCATTTAAGGGTTAAGATTCAGGTTTTACATCAACTGTATCAATTCAACTGAAATCATTTGGAAATTCAGTTGTCTATATATCTTCAAACATACGTTAGTATATTAATGCATACAGTAAATTAATGTGCGTTGACGTCTTGGCAATAGATTAGATCTCCGATAATCTGCGCAAACTCAGTCAGTTTCTAGACTCGTAAATCTTATTTGTTTGCCTTAATATATTACAATCCAGAAGCATTATATTAATGCTGTGATTTCTGGTTTTGCTTGGATCCCGTACTGAAGTACTTTGCCGAGGTTAGCCAAAAAATTCTGACCCTCTTAATGACATAAAGTGCCTTATTTTAATTAACTATAGATTAAAATTTAAACATACCACTAAAGTTAGGATGATCGTACGAACCATCACGGGCTGTGGTTGTGTTGAAAATGTTCTTTTCGGGGTTAGTCGCGTAACGTAGAAATTGTAGTAAAATTTTCGATTATCTAGAAACGACCACAGTCAATAAAACAGTTAATTAAACCTGTACGGCCATTTTAAATATGAAAAAAGATTTGTCATTATGACAATTATATCATAACAAATATTAGCAAAAAGCAATTAACTTAATTAGAACAATTCAAGTTATTAATATTAAATCAGAAAAAAGACTTACGCGAGATTTATCAAAACCAACAATACAGCTTAACGTAAACGAAATTGTTACAAGGTCTAAGGCAGAGAGACTACAAGAAAAGAAATCATTTAAGACGCCCGACATACAGTGAAATGCTCAGAAACGTAATTAGATTTTTAAGGGTCTGGGACTGTGCCTGAATATAATACATTTGTAAAGCGAAATCTCTTACTAGATTTCAGGGTATTGTGAGAAGTAAAATAAAATGGAAATGTTTCTATCTTTATATTCATTTATCTGAAGTAAGGAATCCCATAAATGTTCCCCTGTTAAACAAAATTTTCATTTCTTTAAAAAATGGTTTTGAACATTCAAGATCTACGCAGCTTTAATTTGAATTTTGACATTGTATAAAATTATGAAGTATTTTTTTTACATACAACAAGTAATTGATTAAAAAACTGAGACTTAAAAAATATAAACCGACTTCAAACACAAAATATGCAATTTTGATTTCTTAGATGACATCCTAATTCAAATATTTTTTATTTGAAAATAAAACTACAGAACCGATTTTTATGATTGGATTTGGATTTTGAATAAAAAAAATGGTTGAAATCGGTTAAGAAATAACGGAGTTCTAAGGTAACAAATATTTAAAAAAACTTACGCTATGAATTGAGAACCTTCTACTTTTTTGAAGTTCGTTGAAAACAGAAATATCATTATCATCTATTCTTCTATATGATTATTAAATTTTATTCACAACTCACCGGTAGAAAAAAAAACTATTAACGAATTCGCTAAAAGCAGAAACAAATCGGAACACAATCGAGTTACAAATCCCAGCAATCGGTTTTCCTCATACCCAACTTACGCGCCCTGAGAGCCCTTACGCAACCATACTTGAGGAGAAAAATAAAGATATTACGAAAGGAAATGGTGAACCATAAATAAGCACAAGTGGAATACTTCGCGCCTAGAATCCAACATTTGGAGGTAACATCTCATATATGATCACAAACAGTCAAAAAGTTATACAAGAACATCGTTGGAAGGACTATTTTTCGTCTACACTCCCTTATTTTTACGATTATCTCATGTGGGTATATAATAAAAATAAATCACAGCTGTATTTGACAATATCAAACAAGGTTTCCTGAAGTATCTTTATAACAGAAATTTAACATCATGAGTCCTATGAGTAAGTGGAAAATGTGGAATAAGAAAAAAACAAGTTTAAAAAACCGCTGGAAATCGTGATCTTATTTCCTTTATTCATAAGCAATCTTCAACTCCGAAGTCGAGCCGTCTGTTATTGAGGAGTTTTGTTGAATATCTTTAAGGTCCATGGTTTGTATAACGCGCCAATACTAGTAGATTCTACGTCGAATTTATTTTAATACCGTCAGGATTGTAACAGCGATGAATCTATTACAAGTTGTTACGCTAAACAATACCTCTTTGGCCTTCCTGTTAAAGGTCATAGGATGACCCATATCCAACAATACACAGAATTGTACAACCAACAACCATGTAAAACCAACTCCAATTAAATAACAATTTGAAAAGCACTAAAATATTTATATTACAAAAAAAAAAAAAACATTTTATTGAAAGAATCAAATTTAAGTCTATCAATAACGTTTAGTATACGCCAAAAATCCTTACACACACTCCCATGATATTAAATTGATAACTTCCAACAGAAGGTTAGATTGATGGTATCAAATATAAGAGGAAATACGTGTTCAATGATAGAATACTCATAAAAGATTATTACGAAAACATTTCCCTTCCCATTACAGGAACTTTTACAAATACTTGGAACACAGAAAAAAAAAATATCTATTTTAACATTTGAAGGTAATAAATTTGTTATATAATTTTCAAGCGACTATCGGTACATCTGTAAAAGTAAAGTACTACCGTAGAAATTATTCGTCTTAGTTATTTTACAGTTGCTTCAGGAATTTACAGAGATTCTTTATGTACGTTTTATACTTTAATTTAAGGGGTAAATGTGTGTTGAAATAGTGAAAATAAAAAATCCAGTATACTGGCCAGAGCTATTGACAATTTTCTACGAGTCTTGAATGGATATTTTTCTATGTGTAAAGAAATATAGTCACATGACAAAGATTCAGTATCGATGCAAAATGTCATTAATACTGATCAGTATACGGCAAGGCAATTATGGTCAAACTATTGCTATATCGTAAGCTGATGTGGCCTAGTGGTTTCGATCTCAATCGATGATCACGGGTTTAAACCTCGTCTAACACCGCTGAATTTTGAAGTGCTAAATTTTTTTTCAAATTTATCTGGTGCTTGGCGATGATGCAAAACATGTTGGAACCTGCATGTGCCGGAAGAACATCTGACATATCCATATTCACCCAACAGTGGAGCAGTTGATGAATTAAGCTCTAAACCTTATTTTTAATAGGAGAGGAGGCCTATAACTAACTGTAGGACTATTATAAGCTCTTACTTTACTATATATTTATTAATATCCTAATACGATACATTTTGACAATTGATTTCTGATTTTTATTTTAAAAACGAAATAAATCAACCGCCAAAATGCATCGCGTTACAGTAGCGTTAGTCCATCATAGTGACCATTCTGGGTTGTATTTCGTAACGTACGAAATAAAATCTGGAACGAAAAAGGTAACAAATATTACGTAAATACGATTTTAAAGCCGACTGTTGTGACATCCTTTATAAAGTAAAATCGATATTTACAAGTATGAAACTGTATAAAACAACTCAACAGTTTTCAATAAAAAGCCCACAACGTTATAATTTTCGGCATTGCCTACAAAAATATCATTTAATATTTTTTCACTATTAAACTAATAAATTAAGCCAAGTGGATTTTCTTACTCTAATATTTTATACAAGTAGACAAGCACTTTCAAGGCGTCATTCATAACAAAATCAATTTTAGTCACAAGAGAAAAACAATCTCCTTCGTGTCTTCTCCATCCTACGTGACATTGGAGAAATAATTTGTGCTCATGTGGCTCTACCAAAAGGTATTAGGACAAAAACGAAATTGTATTCAATAATACTTTTCGGTATAGATATGTTTCGTTCATACTGTTTGCCGTTTTAAAACTGTACCCATTTCTAATTTCGTCAAGCTCGGCAATTGACTTGTTAGCCCAAAAACTCTCACCTGTCATACTCAGTCGCTAGCTGGTTGCTAGACAAAGTCATCCAAAATGGGTGGCACTCGACGTCAAAATCCATGAGCAACATATCTCGACGCTGATAAGCAATACTATGTCAAGCGACACGGACTTCGTATAAGAAAATGGCGTCTAAAGATGTCACGCCTATTCTAAATAAATTTGTTTGAAGAATTATTATATATCCATCTTTTCTTTTCTATTTTGATTACAGATGTAATGAATTAAAAGCAGATTGATATAATTAAAAGTTTTATCTAATCATAAGTGTTTCAATTATTTGAGAGTATTGTATATTGCAAAATATGGAACATTCTTGAAATTCGAAACATTAAATTAAGAAACCTTTTTTCTGTACTTCTGTCTTATAACGCAATATCAGAGTACATCAATATCTCCAAACAAGACTTTTGTGGGTTAACACATTATTGCGTATCAGCATCCATATACCAATCGATTAATCCGGTTTACATAAAACAACATATTCCTTCCAATAAAGACATATTATTTTGTAATCTACAGCAAAAAAATCTTCAGATCTCTTATTATTGTTCTATTTTCTTCCCCGACGTATAAACACGGCCGCAGCCTCAAAAAGTAGGCTAACATATAATAAACGATTACATAAACAACATTGAGTGTCGCATCGCGAGAAATATATTTCTTTGTAAGGAAAAATAGATAAAAGTAACATTTTAGCATTGTGCTTTTGTCATTTATTCGGAGTTCTGTGACGTATTGTCGGAGAATGGATGTCGACATGAAAAGATAAAAAATGATGCTGAGTAATTTGTTATTAGACCGGCTTTGAATTATTTTTTTAATGTATTTTTGGCGTTTTTGTTTGCGTCGATTAGTAAAGGGTCTTATGTAAAATATATCGAGTACCATGATGTATATAGGCTGGTCAAATGAGTAAGTTAAATAGGTATGTAACAGCCTGTAAATGTCTCACAGCTGGGCAATGGCCTCCTATTCTATTAAGGAGTAGGTTTATAACCTCACTACTCCACTTCGGGTTGACGGATAAACACGTGTAACTTCTCCCGACACTGATTTCCTATTGATATTTTCCTTCACCCCTGAGCACGAGATGAATTTAAGCACGAATTTAGCACTTGAATAACCCCTGCGACCAATGGTTGAGATCGACTATAATGTTCTAACCACTAGGTCGAGCCGAGATGGCTCACCCATTTCAAGAACCATTAATACCAACCAAAAGTGAGACAATACTTCAAACCCCGATTAATTTTCTAAAGAAACATTTTATGCATAGTCACGGCCGCGTTAAAACTTTTCTCTGAGTCAATACAGAACCTAATTACAATATTTCAATTAATTCTTGTGATTTCAGTCCTCTATAAACGTTAATTGATAATTCATATTTTAGGAATTTTGCTCCTAGAGTATAATAAATATTGCGTAGTCTTAAGAACCCAATTCTTTTTTATTAAAAATAAAATGACGATATAATAAATACACAAAAGAACTATAACAAATCGACTTATGAATGAATGTCTATATGTATTTTGTATGTAATTTCTTCATCATCATCAGTTAGTGCCCATGCCTTCTGAGGACTTTTACATTTCTGATTGGCTGGTAGAAAATGCAGTAATAGCGTTAAGTCCGCTCTTTGTACTGTTCTACACTTTCCTTCTTAGGTATTAAAATATTAAAAAATATGCCTGTCGCAGCGTCAGTTAATTTAATACTTTGATTATAACAATTTTGCTTTATTAGTTCAACTGTAGATGGCGCTCGTAACGTCAATCACTATTTGATGTTAACATGAGTGGGAGAGGGTAGACAATAATTATTGTGATTGGGCGCGACATGAGACGTTGGACTTTAAAAAAAACTCCATCCGATTGATCGTGACTAATTGTTATTACTATTGTAATTGTGAAATAGCGTTAAATCAATATACGATAATCAAGCCATGTATTCGTTGTATTACTTGGTGAATATGTTTGACGAAGATGGTCACCTTGAACCAAACAATCCCGCTGTTTCCCCGACATGCCTATAACCTTCCTAAATAAAAAACTATCTGAAATACACAGACCTTAATTGACATAGTAGTTCCTGATTAAGTATGTTCAAACACTCATTTTTGGCAATAATTTTAACTAGCTGCCACATCTTCATTCACTTTTGTATATGGTTTTCCTAACGTGATTTTTTCAATATTCCTTACAATTTTTCAAATATTTCCTTTCATACAAACCTTGTTGTACAATTAAAAACAACTAACAAAAATAAAATAAATAAATAAACGCTTCACTCTCAAAGGCTGCCTGAATTGACTCACTCACACTACTATATACATAGATAATATTAAAAGAAAATAACATCTTAATTTATTATCCATTCAATTCATTCACTCCACAGAGGTCAATATTTTAGTCAGTATTGAGTGCTTATTGTTACTGAGTCTGATAGCTTGTTGAGCTATTCAATGGTCACTCAACGTCCAGCATAATGACATATTGTGACAGCAGAATGATTGGGTTTTCGGCAACTAGTCATGTCGTGTCGGCTAAGCCGTGGACACTGACAATATTGATTTGCATACAAATATTTATGTATATGATAAAATATGGTTATAACAAAAATAATATATTGTCATACGATAAATTTATGTTGACATACACGTGAAGGTAAAGTAAGGAAAGGATTCGTAATAGTAAATGAAACTGGTCTAAAAATTTATAAGAGACGAAACGTTTTACATTAATTAATTGTAACTGTAAGTTTATGAATATGGATGGAACTTTTAAATATTTTAAATAAAAATAATATTGAAAATACCGCTTCTAGGCGACGTTGAAGTTTCAAAACAACAAAATGATAAAAAAAATATAATTTTATTACAGAAACTAGCTGCCCGAACCTTCTTAAGGGTGTACTAATTAAGAAAATGCGACCAGAATTTCCCTTTACACAATTTTGTCACTTTTCCTTATGATTTTTATAACATTTTCTTTCAGAAAAAGATGTCCTGACAATTACGAACACAAAACAAAAACAACATAAAATTTAAAATTTAAATAAACCCGTGACAGATTGTTCCATTGAGACCTTTTCAACGATACTTTTTCTGTAAGTTGATGAGGATTCGTGTATTCAGCTGATTCCAGATGATGCTGCAGTATCAGTTCTAGGTGACGCAACTATGTTATCTTAAAATCATTCATAATATAGAAAGTTTCGAGTCGATAAGACCACTTAAAGTTGCTCAGATCATTTCAACGTCTGAACAGATCTTTATAAATTGTCATTCATTGTCATTTGGATGTTAACAATATTCCAAATAGCTTTGAAGTAATTAAGCATACAAAAGGCGATTTAATTTTTAATTATATGAAATGATTAATTAATATACCTAGCTGAATCATACATCTCAATGCATTTATCATCATCTAAATCCTAACCAATTTTTAGACGTCGCAATTTCACGTTACGAAATTGGCAGCAAAATAAAGATTCGGAAAAATTTCAAAACGTATGAAGTTTTAGTTCAAAACTTCCGTTCCTTCAGATCAACTAGATCAAAAACAAAAGAGTCGGGCTCAATTAAAAAACGTCACCCGCAGTATCGAGCGGAGTGTCGATTGCAATTCTTTGTTGACTGTGAAATTGCTATCCGAATTTATAAAATATATCGTCAGTAATAGTACAAAACCGCGTATCTAGCTTTTTTCATAAAGTCTAAATTTAAACCAAATATTAAATAACATTATTGATAAAAATAAATCCGTATGGGCATTTTTCATTATGCAGTGTATTTAATTTGTCGTGTTACGATTTATAATACACATAATAAAATTTTCATTTTACAAATATCGATTATATAATTATTAGCTGGATTGATTTGTATTAATAATGAAATTCGAAATCTGATTAAAGAATGGACCTTTTTGTAAAAGACAGTTACGCAGATTAGCATTCCTCAACGATGTACGATTTGTTGCGATAATATTTAAGATACGAATATTGGCTGAGCCCATGATTACGATTTTTGTCAATTGTCCGATTTCAAAATATCTATGAAAAGTGAAATAATAGATGCACAATATTGGAAACGTATTTTTTTGACATTTAGTTTTTTTTTAATGTAACTTAAGACTTGTTATTCGCAACCTCTTTGGTCTTAATTGGAGTATATTTAGGTCATACAAAAATCTGATCTGTCTTTTTACTATTTTTATAAATATGAAAATAATTGTGGATGAACTGATTTTGATAAAAAATTCAGTAATACAAATTGTAACTTATATATCAGAACTATATATAGACTACTTTGTATTAAGATACCATAGGACAAAACCTCGAACGAGGGTTAGTTGTTGAAAATAGTGATGAAGATTTAATTAATTATTTTAATGATGTTATATGACTATGATTTTTTTCGTGTATGTGTTCTCCATTTCTATGCTCATTGAAAATATTAAATTCTATATTACCCGATAAAAAAGATAAATTTATAACTAATCGGATTGATATATGTATTGTGCGGTAACTTTCAATTTTAATACAAATTAATGATATCTTATTACATGTTAATTAAATAATATTAATACAAATTATTATTCGATTTCTAAATAAATCTATATATGGTTTCATAGTTGTAACTAGTTAATGCCCGCGATTACTGCAAAAAATTAAAATAAATAAATTTTCTTAAAAGAAGTAGCCTAAGTTAATCCTTATAACATTAGCTATCTACTAGTGAAAATCTCCGAAAACTCAGGAAATCGGTCCAGCAATTTTAGAGATTAGCCGGAACAAATAGATACAGACAGACGGACAAAAATTTAAAAATTAGTTATTGATGTAAGTGTATACTTTCATTTGTGTTTGCTGAAAAGCTGTTAATTTAAAATTACAAACAGACACTTCACTTTAATTTATTAGTATGGATGTGGATTGTATATAATTTACCACTCACTCACTGTAAAAATTAAACGATGAATAAAATCTTTAAAGATTTTTACTTCATACAAACATGTCGAAAACATAATAATTTAAGTATCATGTATGAAATCTTGTGATAACGAACAGAATTACAACGAATTCCTATCTAAAACCTATGTATTCATTTCAAAACTCCACAGTTAGTTATAACTTTAAATAATTTTTCACATAGCTTTTTCGTTAGTTAACGTGTAAAAAAACTACAATAGTTACACCATGCATATTCAAAGGAAGTCGATCGAGTTTGCAAACTATATATTTTTGCAACTTTTTTCACACTCGCTATCGCAGTTTCCATTGTCCGTTTGCTCGCAAAATAAAATTAGCGCGGTGTGCACTGCGCTGTTTTATGGTGGGTACGCAATTTCAAGCCTTTGAGAACTGCTCGACGTCCTTGGAAAAAAAAGTATGTTTGATAATTCGCTATTGTTGAATGAGAGGTTTTTAAGATTATCGTTGCATGTTATAGAGTAAAAATGTAGATTTTGTTGTAAATAAAATATGTACATAGAATTAAATAGAGTCGATGGCATAATGGCGATATAAACCGATAATCGCAGGTTCGAACTCCGGCTAGTAACACTAAGGTTTTTAAAAGGTTTTGTGTTTAAATTCATCTCGTGCTCGCGGTGAAGGAAAACATCGTGAGGAAATATGCATGTGCCGGGAGAATTCACATGTACATACCCACTAACCCGCAGTGGCACAGTGTGATGGATTAAGCTCTAAAACCTTCTTCTCGCGAGGAGAGGAGACCTTTACCCAGCATTGTGATCTTTACAGGCTGTTATTTCATACATGACATTTAACCTTTGTTCATTTAGAATAAGATGCCTTTCAAATAATATCAAAATATTTAAAACAGGTTTAGTGGTTCCGTAGTTTACTTCGCACAAACAAAATTCGCTCTCTATTATATTATTATAAACTTTTTAACACAACATACATATATTGTGTTAGTGAAAAATTTTAGTTTTTATTGGGTGTAAATATTCATTTTAAGCTTTTCTTATTTTATTTAACAAATTATATAGTATCGTCTATATTTCTCCCGATATTCGAAATAGATTAGAAGTTACAGTAGAATGTTGAAATTTTATATGTTGGACTGTAGTGAAACGAATATATTTTTTTTAATAAAAAAAGCTAGCAAATGAGCAAACAGGATATCCGATGTTTAGTTATCAGCGCCCACGGCCATTTGCAGCAGATGATCAACAAATCCAACACAAACTCAAACTTTAAATAAACTTTATTCAAATGAGCTTTAAAAGCACTTTCGAATCATCAAGTTACATGTCTTTTTTTTGAGATTTTTGTAAAGCTACCATTGATAGTAACTCGCTTAAAATCATTTATACATAATGTATTTTTATTACATTTTAGTTTTGTTATCCTGATAAAAAAACAACGCGTATGAAATCCACGCCTCTTTGTCGTGAAAATATTCTTGTATTTTATAATATGCTTTATATTAAAGATTTTTTTATATACGAGTAGGCTTTAAACTTATTAAGTGGCAAATGTAAAACTGTTGGCAAATACGTTTCTAGCTTAAAAAGCAAAGAATGAAAGAGAACAGGAAGTGTGGTATTAAGTTTGGGTGGTAGCTAGGCTTCCGACTCTCCCCCACAACGTACGAAACTCAACTATATTAGCAACTTCAAGCCGATCTTTTGTGAGAGTGAGGTGCTGTCACGGATTAGCCAGCCCATATACAAGCTATAATCAGTGGGCTACAGTATGGCTTTACCTTAATAATATACATCATATATCGATATGTAAACTGAACCTAAAGGATTGATGCATTCTGATAATTCATCATGTATTTAAAATTATTCAAAACAGTTTTCATCAAAAGTAATTAAGTACGGAAAAAGTTTCTTAAATTTTCAGTGTCGAATATTGAAGTGTGCACAATATTTTGCAATACGCAATAATCTAATATGTTTGATAAACTTATTATTAGATAAAACTTTGTATTGTACCAATCTGCTCTTAATTCATTATAACTTTCAACAAAATAAAAAGGAGAAGATGGTAACTAATAGATTTCACATCTTTAGATGCCATATTCTCAAAATGATATCTGTGTGGCTTGACACAGTACTGCTTATCAGCGTCCAATTGTCACCGCGTCTTTGTATAATATATGTTGTTTGCCGAGTTGTTCTACTAAATGACCATCTAAAAATTACTTGTCTATTCCTCAAATACAATTCTTTTTCTGGATAAAAGATGAGAGAAGAAGAAGAGAGAGAGTAGGTTCTCTAGGGTAGGCCCTATGTACATTTCTGTACATTTGAAAACTCATTCACGATTCTTAATTACAAATGTGAGTTTGCTACTTTGTTCGTTTTCGCTTTCACGACTCAACTACTGAGCCGTTTATCATAAAATTTGTATATACGTAGTTAGGAATAAACAGATTTATTCCAAGAAAAAAACTTCGATATGAAAAATATAAATTTACGCAAGCGAAGCCGCAGGCAAACAACTAGTAGATAGCGTATATTTCATTCAATTTGTTACCTGTGTTGACTAAACAGTGTGTCGTTCGCAACAGTCACCGCGGATGTGATTGATATCGTACAATTTCCGTAACATTCTGGCAATTGTCGGTATTATTTTAAACGTTTTGTTCGCGTCAATTTTAATATCCATTACCTTGATGTTCCAATTTTCATTATGAACATTTTGAAACAATATTTTTCGTATTCATTTTCGTATAATACTTATATCTTTCGTCGTTTCGATTTAAAATATTCAAATGTATATTAAAATACATGTTTTGTTTGAGTTGAATTTTACAAGTATTTTTCAATCTTAAAATTACTTCACGAATATATTTTTTTTATTTTATTTCATATTTATAAAATAACTAGCTATTCCTTGCGGTTACACTCGCGTTTTATTGTTACTGCTTCGCTTCGATGAGTCGTAGCGTGATGTAATATAGCCTATAGCCTTCCTCAATAAATAAACTATCTAACAATCATTCAAGTCAATTGATTTTTTATTTTAGACGAAAAATCATTTTTCACTATAAAACAATTCCCATGTAGGAAATGACGATGGGTTCAGCATTGGTCCAAGTCTGCTCCAGTCCTTGTTAAGGCTGCTTACCAGCATCGACCCAACCTGGTCAACACAAAGTCTGCGATGATAACCGAGGGTAGGATTGGTTTACAGTACTGGGCCAAGAGTGAGCAGGGCTTGGACCAGCATCAAATAGGCTAGGCTTAGTTAATCAAGGCTGGACCAGATATTGAAACAGCATCGAGAAATCAACGCTCGGTTTATCGAGACTGACAAGGGCTTGGGCTAGCATTAAATACCCGAAGGCAGCTCCATTAGGGCTGGCAAGCACTTGGACTAGCATAAAGTAATCGAGGCTCTGTTGCCCACGGTTGGTCCAAGCATAAAAAAAAATAAAAATAAACTTTATTGATTTAAGAATTACATTACAAACAAGTTGCAAGGGCCAAGTACTAGGTGCAAACCCGTATTACTGGGTGCCCCGCTCATCCACCAAGACAACTAGAAAGTCAACAATGACTTTGTTACACAGATTTATAGTAATATCTTAATAAGAAATGTGAACAATATTATAAAATAACTAGAAAAGTGTGTGTGTGTGTGTGTGTGTGTGTGTCTCTGTGTGTCTGTGTGCGTGCGTGCGTGCGCTTAAACATGAATAAATTTTATTATAATTGTGAAAGGTTTAGATTAATTATCATTTTTTCAGTTTCATCATAATTATACGTGAGTAATGTTTCCAGCTTGACCCCATCATTCTAGACCGGATGCTTCTAAACGGGAATATTCAATATTAGTATGTGTGTATATTAATACGTGAAACAAACATTTTGTATCGATATTTTAGGAAAATTGCGAGGACGGAGAAGTATGAAATTTTGCACACGTATAGTTTATATAGACAAAGAGAAAATACCTACTCTTTTTAATATTCATAAATAATACATTTAATCAATGAAAAAAAAAAAAACATTACACACTACCACGTATATTTGACACACATGCAAGCTATTTTGATATTTTGTTTATCGTTAAAGTTTGTGGTCAAACAGAATAGATTATCTGTGGTCAATCTTGAAAATAAAAATTTAATGAACTACGGTCGAATTCCGACAGCCAGGCGACCTCTAGTATTATTAAATGTAACAAATTAGACACGATCCAATAGGTTTCAACGGCAGACTTATTCGAGTCGGGAAAATCTTTTTAAAATAATACTTTTATAACTCATCATCTGGTTAAGACGCAGATAACAATGAAAACGAGACTGAACTTGACAATAACATGATAGATACTATTTCTACCTTCTTTATTTTCTTTTGTATTGATAATAAAAAAGTTTATCTTTAAAAGTACTTATTTTAAGACCATCAAGTTGTGTACGTAATACGAATAGTTATTTTCTCTTATATTTAAATATTGTTATCATTTTTAAAGGAATGCGCGAAAAATATTTGTTATATTTTAGAGTTCATGTGCGTAAGTATATGATTATGTTTAGTATCACAATGACTGAAATCAAAATTTTAAATTTTTGCGTACGAAACGCAAACATTTTTATTATAATTTTCGGGTGTTTTGTTTTGAGTTTTTCACTTGAGACTTCAGCCACTTATTTAGACTTTAATGTCACAAAATTTTGATAGAATATATATTTATTCTTTTTAAAATCATAGACTATGAATATTGACAGACGCGTTGGCGCAGTGGTCACTGCAACTGACTAAAGCGCTTACGGTCGCGGGTTCGATCCCCGCTCACGGCAAACGTGTGTATTGGCCATACGGATGTTTGTCGTAGTCTGGGTGTTTGTGTTAGTGTTGTGAGTGTTCCCGGACCCCCGACACAAGGTCATGAGATCTTAATGGGGGCCGTTGAGTGTGATGCGTTATTTATATTATTTATTTATTTATTTAATTGAATCAGGCGTTACTTTGCGGAATTCGATGATAATTAATCACAATACTACTTGGCTATAAAAGCCATTTACAGCTGTCTGATATAATGCAGTAAGAGCTCCACCCGGCCTCCCACATACGTAAACGCATACGCAGCACAAGCAAGAAATCACTTCCCGTCTCTCCCATATATGTACACGCACATGCAGCACAAGCCGGCAAGCACCGCCCACCCTCCCACATATGGATGCTGATAAGTAATACTGTGTCAAGCCACACGGACATCATTTTGAGAAAATGGCGTCTAAATATGTCAAACCTATTTTTAACTAATTCGTTTGAAGAAGTATTTCTTCATCTTCTCTTTTCTATTTTGATAAAATGTATAATGAATTAAGAGCATGTTGGTATAATAAAGTTTTAGCTAGTAAAAAGCTTTTCAAATATATTAGATTATGACAGACGCGTTGGCGCAATGGTCACTGCAACTGACTAAAGCGCTAACGGTCGCGGGTTCGATCCCCGCTCACGACAAACGTGTGTATTGGCCATACGAATGTTTGTCGTGGTCTGGGTGTTTGTAATAGTGTTGTGTGTGTTTCCGGACCCCCGACACAAGGTCATGAGATCTTTATGGGGGCCGTTGAGTGTGATGCGTTATTATTATTGTTATTATTATTGCATATTACAAAATATCGAGCACACTTCAACATTCAAACCATTAAATTAAGAAACATTTTCCAGTACTTATTTAGATTAGATGACTTAAACATTTTTTAACAATCCTACTAATATTATAAATGAGAAAGTTTGTATGTGTGGATGAATGGATGGATGTTTGTTACTCTTTCACGCAATAAACTACTAAACCGATTTGATTGTTTGAAATGTAGATGGCTTATATCTTGGATTTACATTTACTATTCCACGCGGACGAAGTCGCGGGTGAAAGCTAGTGTTAAATACAAGACGCACTATCAAAATCCATCAATATCTCCGAATTTGACTTTTTGTGGATTGACACATTATTGCTTATCAGCATCCATATATATATATTGTGCGTGTTTCGTGGGTTTCGCGGATTGTAGCAAAGTAGTTTTGTAATGAATATATTATGAACCACAGGATTATTTAAAAGTAACTTTCAATTACTCAGCTAACTCGTTTCACGCTGATTTTGAATTCGGTTACTTTATACTGTGCGCGATATATTTATGTGTATATTGTATGTATTTTTAACCGACTGCTAAGGGAGAGTTATGTTTTTCGAATGTATTTGTGTATCTATATGTGTATGTGTAATTCTTTGTCACGTTATTCAGTCTAAAATGTAACCTATTAGACAGATTTCTACATGTGAGGCTTATTTAATTCTTATATTACCACAAGAACACGAGTTTTTTTGGGTCTTTCTTTTTTCCTAAGCCATCCCAATATTGAAACGAAGAAAAAAAAATACAAATCAGTCGGACTATATTCGAGTTTTTATACTAACTCGCGGCAATTATGTATATTTCAATGATATACATAATGAAGATTCAAAACATAATTACATACTTGACAGTCAAATGCGAATATGTATTATATAATTAATGTTACGTAACGGTTCAATGACCATAATTAATTATGTCTTAATCATACCTTCAATGACTTCTATAGACTTCTAATTATAATAATTATATTTAAATATCTAAGTTATGATTAAGTCTTTGAAAAGCGTAGTTTCGATATAATTCCAAGTATAAATAGATGGACAATTTACTTTATCGTTTATTCACTGTACTTAAAGGCTTTCAAATAATTTAATTTTTAAAATGATAATTACTGAAATCAAAGAGTAAAATTTTATTTCTAAAAATAGTCTTTTAGTAAGTTAAAAGCTTTCCAACCGATTAAAGATTAAGACTAAATGCGAATCCAATTTATTAAAATTTAATCGATTTAAAATGAAAAAATTGAAAGCCACGAAAAAAAGGATGTGTCTCATTCTTTATATATATATATATATATATATAACAAATTAAAAAAAAACAAATTAAAAAAAGAATAATAACAAACATCGTCACGATTGAAACAATCATCAAACATACATACGCATTACACATACAGTCTCACACACAGAAACATCCCCATGCATTTTTATTTGTGAATATTAATATATAATATTAACAATATGATTGTAACCTAGTTAATTGTGTTTTCAATTTCAATTTTTTTTTATTTACTTTGTTAAATATATACTATATTCTTAATTACTTTTTGAATGTATCTGTATGTAGTATGTATCTCTTTATGGTCAAACTTTAGTATTAATTTAAAACTCTTCACTATTAACTTGGACGCTGTTGATTACAAATAAATATATGTAGGATTCTGTGGTTTCCTCACGGTAGCTTCTTTCACCGCCCAAAATATGGTGAATTTAAAAAAAGAAAAGCACATCAAAGTTGGCCGTGCTAGATTCAGGTCCACATGTCCTAAGCAAATAGAAAGTAAATTAGAATTGGACGCTGATAAGCAATACTGTTTCAAGCCACACGGACTTCATTTTGAGAAAATGGCGTCAAACATGTCGCACCTATTCTTAATCAATTTGTTCTGAGACGTTTATATTCATCCTTTCTTTTCTATTTAGATAAAAGATTAAAAGTGTATTAAAAACAGATTGGCCTAATCAAAAGTTTTATCTAATAATAAGTTTTTCTAATACATGAGATTATTTTATATTGCAAAATATAGCACACAATTAAAAATTCAAAACATTTTATTAAAGAACTTTTTCCATATTTATTTACTTAAGGTGACTTGAAATTTATTTGAATAATGTCAAATACAAGATGCATTATCAAAATACATCAATATCTGCGAAATTGACTTTTTGTGGGTTAACACATTATTGCTTTCAGCATAAATAACGCATCACACTCAACGGCCCCCATTAAGATCTCATGACCTTGTGTCGCGGGTCCGGAAACACTCACAGCACTAACACAAACACCCAGACCACGACAAACATCCGTATGGCCAATACACACGTTTGCCGTGAGCAGGGATCGAACCCGCGACCGTTATCGCTTTAGTCAGTTGCAGTGACCATTGCGCCAACGCGTCTGTCATCCAATTAAAAGTCAAATCACACAAAAATTGTGCAAACAAGAAAGTAATTGCCAAAACTTATCCAATTCGGCTTTCTGAATCTTCCAATGGTTTAGCAATTACACCAGTTAGGCTCTAATCAAACTTGCCCGTGCCTTGCTTAGCGAAATAATCTCTCGATCGATGAATTTAATCGATTTAATTTTTAGTTTATTGTAATATGTGTAATCGAATAGATGAGAGATTTCATCTAGATTGATATACTTAGGGTTAACTCTTTCGAATTTCGCAATGGCTTAATAGTTGTATCGAGCTCAATCGAAGGACGTACATTAACCTAAGAAGGCTGATTTTTTAGGTGATAAATTTGTGTATATATTTTCTCTTGCTCGGCGGTGAAGGAAAATTTTGTGAGGGAACCTACACGTTTCGGGAGAAATTATGACACGTGCACATCCGCTAATCCGTATTGCAGTATAGTACCGTATTAAGTTGTATGGAAGAGCAAGCAATTGCCCAGCCGTGGGACACTAATAGCCTGTTTTATATATGTAATCGTTTTCAAAGTTATAATTGAGATCGTAACTCGTTTTCTAACTAGACTTCTAGCATTTTCCCGACTAAGTTACCAAACTATTAAATCGATATCGATTAAAATTCTAATCTGAAATGTCGGAATTATAGGTAGGAATTTAAATTCTAGGTAGGACAGGTTCGGAGGTACAAACATTAAAAAAAAACTACGAATTGAGTGCCAACTCCCTTGTGAATTTGTTTTTCTTATTCAAAAAATAAAATACTTAGTTTAATTCACCTGAATAGCATATTAATTCCAGTTATTTATTTATTAATTCCAGTTTCTATAACCAAACTACGAAACCAATTATGATAAAAAATTTATAGCATCAATAGTAGAGCATACCCATTCAGAGAAAATAGTACCCAGTCAGAGTAAATAAATCAAATCGATTCAAGACATTTGTCACAATGTTTTCAACGAATTGAGAACCTTACACTTTTTTTGGAAGTCCGATAAAAACAGTTCCTTTAAGTATATTATATGTGTGTGTGATGCGTGTGTGTATTTGAATCTAAACGTGAATGCAACGGGTATTAAATTATGGCCGCTAGTATTCTAGCCGAAGTAAACGCTCATTCAGCGGTGAGGCTAAGGTGAATGGATTGAAACGTAGCATGGAATTTTACGACAATTCCATTGACTCATTCATTTCGTTCTACTTCAGGAAACCCAGACTTTAGGCAATCGAGTTGTTAGTATATCGTTCCTGTGGATTTTAATTCTATGTAACATTGTGAGTTATTGTTTTAGTATTATTATTATTAAATGTAGTTGTTGTTTTCGCTCGGTTCTTATTTTATCTCGTTAATACCTTTTGTTTAGGACTTTAATACGCATAATACTAAAAAACTAAGTCTTTTCCTTTAGGTTGCCTTATACTTTCTTTTGCCAGAAGTAGATCCTTAAGAGTCACACTATCAGATGGTGCAATAATATAGGGTGTGATTTTTTTTCAAAACTCATCCTGTATATAGTAAATAAAGAATAAACAAAGAAATTTACACGGAGCGTAGATAGTGATTAATTGGGTAATTGACATTTCTCTGTGTCTTTAAATCGACTACGCCAATTATGCGGGTATTGAATTAACTCTGCTTACATTTAAATATGTAAGTATATTATTTATTTAGTTTAAACTACTAAAGATATTGTAATTAATAAACCGTTACTTTTTAATTTTCACATGTTTCTTTTAAATGACCTATACCAAATTATATTATTGATAAATTATGATTGAAAACGAGTCTCACCCAGCGTCCTACGTGGATGAACGCAGCGTGACACGGCATGGAAACAACAAACAGTTGACAGTCTTCCGTTCATTACGGTTCGGGACGATTCGCGCGCACGTAGGAAAATCCGCGTTGCATCGCATCGCACTACATCGCTTTTATTTAAAACTAGCTTCCGACCGCGACTTCGTCCGCGTGGAATAGTTACTTTGGGCTAATAATGCATTATTTTAGAACGACTTTGGATAGCATAAAAAAATGCTGTTGCGGACTTTTTTTAGAACTTTTAAAGGGGAACAATTCTGTCAGACATGATTTTTGCAAAACTTGACTGCGCACTCAGCGTAAGCTCTCTCAATAGGAAAATATCCACCGATTTTGAAACATTCTTCATTGGTACCCCGCTCTTTTTGATCTTAGCATGATAATAGTCTATATCCTTCCTCGATAAATAAGCTATCTAACACTGAAATAATTTTTCAAATCGGACCAGTAGTTCCTGAGATCCAAGCAAACAATCAAACAAACAAACAAACTCTTCAGCTTTATATATTAGTACAGATATAGATAGTCTGTCATCGCTTCGCAATCGTGTTCTCTTTAAATCGCCTACGTGGGAAATCACATTGCCTAAGTCATTACCTACTGATATCCAACTCGTAAATTCGGTTTCCGCACACGAAGCCGTAATCTTAAAACTAAAAAATAAAACAAATGCATAAAAAATAATACGGACCTATATTTCATTTTAATTAACTTATGTTACTGAAAATAAAATGTACCTACTTGAAAACAACCATATCGTAACATACTTCAGTTTCTTATTATGAAATTGGTATTAATGAATAAATAATACAAATCGCAAATTATGTATTTTAATGTTAGACGAGAGTAAACTTTTAATATACTTTTAGTACTAATGTACCCTTGGGTAAGCAATTACTAAGTAACTAACCTGCTAATGATTTTTCTTATTCCAAAATAGTCTTAATCCGTATACAATTAAGTATTAAATTGGCGTATGTCGAACGGAGGTTATACGCAAAGTTTACAAATGGGGGATCCTGTGTAAACGATTTTTTGTAAATATAAAAACGAAATTGGCTATTTATTTAAGTTCTTTTTCAATATAATCGTACAATACTAAAAGTAAAAATCTTTTTTATATTTAGATTAAGCCTAAAGGTCAATATGTAAAATAATTATATACATAGGATACAGACGATAATGGACTATGTGGTCAGCTCGTGACCACGACGAATGCAACTTCGTCAAAACGTCGGGCAGTAAAAAGGTATTACTACCATTAGTTATCGCGATAAGACCCGCTATATTAATATGAATGTAAAAATTCCAAAACAGTAACGATCATGTACGTACAATTTCGAATTTAAGTATTTTTTATATATTTTCTTATGTACAGTGACAACTAATTATATACCGATGCAATGTCGTAACGTGCTAAGACCTGGTGTGGTATCATGTGTATGTTTTTGGCTTTTACAACTTGTCTGTAACGAAACTTATCACATTGATTGAAGTTTAGACGGAAATTACACTTATATGTTTTACTCTCGTAATTGATATAAAGCAGTGCCTTTTTAACAGTTACTTTGGTCGAAGAATTGTAATTTAATCTTTCATAACAAAATAGTATCACATTTTGAATAGCTATTTATTTGTACTTTAAACAGGCTGTAATGTCTGACTTTGGAGGATTCAAAGGTAAAATACGTTCCGAAGTTTTCCTATTCATGTCGTAAAGCGCATTGTACGGATGATGACGACAAACGACAGATTTTTTAAACGTTTGGCATATCTAAAATAAGAAAAATATGTGCTATATTGTTTAAAGGAATTCTTGGGAACGTTAATTAAAGAATCGTTGCAAATAGGTAATTAATAATGCAGAAATATTTTTCTGCTGTGCAAAATTTTATTCTTGAAATACCAAGAAATTGCCCCTAAACATAAACGTTCAAATTTTGTTTCTAATGAGGCGATAATTACACTGGTAAGTTTTTCACTTAAGAACGTATCCTTACGAAAATAGTGAGTTTGTATTAACACGAGAAGAAAGGATAAACTTATAACGCCGAAGTTTCGACTCCGCAAAGTCAATGTTACCTTCTTGGGGCAAGGTATTCGTTTTTATAATAAAATTCCGCAGAAAGTGTTACAGTTTACAAAAAATAAATTTAAAGTACATATTAAAAAATCCTTAGTAGCTAAAGCATACTATTCTGTTCAAGATTATATAGATGATAAACATGCTTGGATTTAGTATAAGCTGGATTCACACAGGGTATTTAATATATTTGTAACTCATAAATGTATGTACCCATCGTAAAACTTTTAAAAAGAGTAACTATCGAGTTTCTTGCCGGTTCTTCTCGGTAGAATCTACATTCCGAACCGGTGGTAAATTAATTAATTAATTAGTGTTTAGTTTTCTTTTGTTTTTGTATTGACGATTCAAAAGTGCTTGTAAAAGCCTACTTGAATAAAGCATATTTTGATTTGATTTGATTTGATTTTAAAAATAAGGCACCAAACAGTAAAGCCTTTCAGGTGTAAAGCAATGACAAACAACTTTTGTAAACATTTATAAAGATTGAACCTTACTAGTGGAACACTCGCTGAAAAGTTACTGCCATACTATGAGTTGTATTGTAAAATAGTTTGTTAAAAAAAACGAAATATCTTTCTATTTTTACGCAAAAAAAAAAACCTTAAAACCAACTGCTAGTTGCTGAGAATATAAAATATCTATACAATAGCGTCTAATTGCAGAAATAAACAATGTGGATATTTATGTCGAGCTAGTGAGACATAATTTATTGAAGATTATATCTCAAGTTATGATCACAGCTTGAATCTCTTCAACTATTGCGTCCATAGTGCCTTGCCATTTAAGATATTAAGCTATGAATAAGTCGAAGTGTCTGCCTTTACTCTTAAAATCTACTCGATGCAACGCTTCTATACACCCTTTAATATCCAAGGCACTTTATATGATACAGCTTAAGGATCATCCATAATGAAACAAACAGATAGGGGAAAAAGTAGGTCCTTCAGCTTGACCGAGTCTACAAGACGCTCTATTTGTTTGATGTTAGATGTAGTAACAGTTTTAAAATACACTTATTTTGTAGCTAATCGTATTTGAGATAGAACCTGAATTAAAGTAAAATATGGTTCAGTAATTTTTTTTTTGGTAAATCTTGTTTTTTGGAAATTATCCTTAGGTACGACTTATGTAGATACATGCCGAGATAGTAGGATGGGTTAGAACAAGTCGATTTCAATCGTTGATCGCAGGTTCAAACCCCGGCTAGTCCGCTAAGTTTGCAAGTGCTAAAGTGTTTAAATTCGTGCTAAGCGGTAAAGGAAAATATCGTAAAGAAACCTGCATTTGAAGAAATTCTGACACATGTATATCAGCCAACTCGCAGTGGAAGAGCGTAGTGGATTGAGCTCTAAACCTTCTTTTAAATGGGAGAGGTGGCCGTTCTCCGGCAGCAGTAGGACATTTACAGGCTATTACATCATTTTTGTTATATTTAGATACGAATTACATACTGATGAAATATGAATAATATTTTTCGATCCTTAAAACACTGACAAATCGACGTTTTCTAAAAATGGAACCTAGCTAAAGCGATTTATCGGCCTCGAAAACCCCAGTTAATTAAATTTCATAAAAATCGTTTTATCCATTTCCGAGTTAATTTAATTAACCCTGAAACGAGCAATTCTTATATATATGGATAAACAATAATGTGTCTAGCCACAAAATTGTTTCGAATTTCAGGTGCATTCCATGTTTTGCAATTTAATTTATAATCTCAAATATTTGTAAAACTTTTAGTTAGATAATATAAAAAAATAAAAGAAAAGTTGGATATATACTCCTTCAAACATATTTATAAAGAATAGATTTGACATTTATAGACAACATTATCTCAAAATGAAGTCCGTTGGTTTGATACGGTATTGCTCATCAACGTCCATATATATACAAGAATTGAATTGAATACGTAGCCCGATATTTCCGATAAGTATATAACCCAAAACCCGATTTTTTTGTATATTTTGCGTCATATCTAGAAGATTAAATTACGATTCTAATAAACATCTTCAAGAAGTACATTCAATTGAAACGACCTCAACACTATTGTTTTACAAATCTTAGTTCTCAAACAGTTCCCATTCGCAAGCCGATGAATATGCGTGTCAACAATTGAAACGCTTGCACTGCAAAGGGGATGCGCTCAAACGTTGAAAACAACCTGCAAATTTATTCATGAACCAACCAAGTTGAACTCAAAGTGCTTTGATTTTGTACGTCGCGGATGTCGGAACGTGACGCCTCCATTCGGTTAGGGTGACTATGTTTTTTACATATTTGGTACATTCTTGTATAATTTACTTAAATTGAAAATTAAAAATCAACCGACAATCATTTCACAGACGTGGTCACTGCAACTGACTCAAGCGCTAACGGTAGCGGGTTCGATCCTCACTCACGACAAATGTCTGTATTGGCCATATGTATGTTTGTCGTGGTCTGGGTTTGTGTTCACGATCAAGATCACGTAATCTCAATAGGGCCGTTGAGTGTGATACGTTTATTTATATTTATTCATTGTGATCATTTCAACGAGCACCAACACGTTACCTCTGCTATAAGTTGGTGATAAGTTGTGTATCCTGCTGATCCTAGAATTCAATAATTTTGCTTAGTTATGTTACATGTATAATTATTTAAAGTATTAAGTCACACAAATGCTTCAAAGTAAATCGAATACTTATTGTATATCTAAGATTCCTACCGTAGCTAAGAAGAAAGACAAGCTTATGATATTGAAATATTTGGACCAATTTTAATGTCAATTTATATGTCTAATAACCATTGCTAGAAAACCTTTTATGAAATGAAAAAATCGCATCGAAATCAGTTCACCCGCTCAGGAGCTATGACGCCACAAACAGACACACATATCGGTCAAACTTATAACACATCTCTTGTTGCGTCGGGGATTAAAATGTATTATAGATTTATTTTACTTTTACCGTAACGCTTATAGTTATAACGAAGTTTACATTGAACCACTGTTCAAATGTGGCATGTTTTAATAGCGATAGTTTATTATAATTAGACCCCAGGTTTGCCATTCAATCTTACGTATTGATACCGAATGTGCCTTCAACGCTGAAAGGGAATTTTCTCATATTTCTGGCCAAAACTCCGAAAAACGAAGTCGGCAATAATAGCCAACTGACTTGATTATTTATACTTTTTAGTTTACTATCAAGGGGTACCTCGTGGTTTCAGTCGCGTTTATGGTTACTGCTTCGCTCCTACGACTAGTAGCGTGATGTAATATAGCCTCTATCCTTCCTCAATAAAAAAACTATCTAAAACAAAAATATTTTTTCAATTTAAACTAGTAGTTTCTGAGATTAGCGCGTTGAAACGTAAAAAAAATATAGATGGTATCTAATAAGAAACCATTATAATATTTGAAATGAATATTTTAATAGCTACCTTTAATTATAAAATATCGTTTGCTAAAAATACCTAATCTCTGTAAAATTAAAATTGTTAAAAAAAATCGTGTTTTCAAAGTATTTACGTTTAACATTAATTATGAATCTGGGTGTACATATACATTTTGACATTTTAAAAGGATTTATTTTTATAATTATTATTTTTTTTAAATCCACACACAGTTTTTTTTAGAAAAAAAATAAAGTAACCAACTTGTCGAGTAAAACAATAAACCCTGGCAAAATGATTGAAAAAATGCTAGGAAGAAGTAGATATCCAAGTAAAGGTTTTCGATTTAGTGAGTCAAATGAACAGACGTACGAACAATTGAATCACAATTACTGCAAAGGGAATGTGTTCAAAGATTGAAGCCAACTTGTTTTATTCATGGCTCGCAACAGCTTCGCTTTGGTTTTAAAATCACAATGCGTGAGGTTACTGCTCTGTATCCTGTTTTGTCTATGGTAACTTTGTTACAGTTTTGCTCATAACTACTAGTTGGTAGTGTTGAACTGTTTCTTTTCATGACATATTTTTAGGCCTACGTTATTTTGCATAACTATTAAAAACTAGCTGCTTGCTTGCTCGCGGTTTCACTCGTGTTTATGGTTACCGCTTTTCCCCTATGAGTTGTAGCGTGATGTAATACAGCCTATCGACTTTCTCAATAAATAATCTATACAAATAATTTCACAGTTTTTTCAAGTGCTTTTATCTTAAACTTTTCCTTTTGCTGATTGATATATTTCATTATTTTCTAGTAACGTATTTAAGTATGTATCTCTAAAAACCTACCGAAGTAATTCATTTTGGATTTAACTTTAATAGGAAATTAAGCGTTTACTACTCCTTGGGAGTAACTAATATATAATTATGTCAATGTCTTTTTGTAAACAGATGAACAAACATTTTGAGAGAATCATTTGACTACAAACAAATTGATATAAAATTGGAGCTAAATCCTTAACTTTTAATAAGCTTGGTCACCCTACTTCTCGCACAGCTTGCAAGTTGTGAATTAGACACTCATATTTTGAGTTGCTGAACAACATTTTTCATGTTCAACTTCTTAAGAAACTTGGGGAATTAACGCGGCCTGTGACATTTTTATCACATTTTCAACGTTAAGTACTTTATGATGAGGACTCGTATTTAAGTCGTTAGGCATTAGTTAAGACTATATAGTGTCTCCTTCATTATCTTCTTCTGAATATTGACAATCATCTAGTTCCGTGGTTTGCTTGAAGACGCTAAACTCAGGATCTAGATTTTCCCTCCGTACACAGAAATAAATAAAAAAAAAAAACAGGATCTATTAATTCGATCCGATAGCGATAATTACAAATTGAAATGATTTGAGTCTCACTTAAATTATTATTAATGTCTAATATTGTATAAACAATTATACATATATTTAATGTTATTTTATATGTGTCTGGGCTTATACATTTTTGCATGGCACATTTTTTTTTATTAAATCAGTGCTGCTTGTACAGAGATGCATTTTTATTTTTTTCAGTTTTATCTGATTTCCTTTTTGTAAAATAGCCTGTTTATAAATAAGTTATAGTATGTATTACATAATAGCTTTCATAGAAGCGGAACTGGAACAGAATTCTCCAAAGCTTCTATGGCAATAATCTTATACCATAGGATAAGATTGTGAAAATACTAATATGTACCTAATCACGTTGGCGTAGTGGTTACTGCAACTGATTGAAGCCTTAATGGTCGCGAGTTTGATCCCTGGTCACGGCAAAGGCCTGTATTGTATGGATGTTTGTGTTAGTGTTGTGTGTGTTTCTGGTCCCCAGACCAATCTTGTAAGATCCTTATGGGATCTTTGACTATGTGCGTTTATTTATTATGTTATTATTGTAAATTCTATACAAATAAATATATCGAGTGTCAGTGAAGCGCTATCACGTTCGCAGTGAAGCCGTGTCGGAATGAGGCTTTGAATCTTTCTCCTTAGGCGAGAATTCCACTTATAAGTTTTGTATATGTACATAAGTTCTTTGTCATTGCTTTACACCTGAAATAGTTGTCAAGTTTTTACTTTTGACAGAAACTTTCGTAGGGTAAGGAAAGGTAACCTAGGTAAGGTTACTGTTATTGGACTACAGAATTGTTTTATGTCAATTACGAGACCAAAACATATTTAACTGTTTATGGGTAAGGTGTGGGGGTTTTAAGTCTGTATGTAACCTGGGCGAAGACAGTGCGTCCCGCTAGTTTTAATTGAACGTTATAAACATTTGATGAAAACAAAAACTTTGTTGATACAATCATTAATTTACGATTTTTATACTTTTACTATTAACTACTCAAATAGAAAAAAAAGTAAGATTTTTTTCTACTATGTCTTTATTACTTGCATTGAAATAAAAAAAAAGTATTAAAAACTTTATAAGTATATAACTACTAGTTACACAGCGATTTATTTTGAAACATTTAATCAATTACAGAAATACCTTTGACTCGTTTTAATTCGGACGAGTAAATACATTTTCATTGAAATCAAAATTCGTTTATTCGTTGTAAATTGTTAATGTCAATATCAATTTCAGTATCAAAGACCGTATTATTCTGGATATTGAATCCCATTTAAAATATAATACAGTTTCGATAATACCAATGCGTTAACACAAGTGTAACGATTTATATTGACTACAGAAACAACTAAAATTGACTAAATGTAAACACGTACGCGAATAGTCTTGTAGCATAAAATGAGAAAGAACACTTTATAATCATATTTAATATAACCAATCTTATCGCGATAACTAATGGTAGTACCTTTTTATTGCATGACGTTTTGACGAAGTTGCATCCGACGTGGTCACGAGCTGACTAGTGTACCGCGCAGCCTCCGGCGGCGAGTGCGCGAGTTTTCTTCACACAATTTCCTCCCTCACAATATTATCTTTAAACCGCCGGAGGTACACCAGCCGGCTTGTTGCGAATCATATAAAACAGTCGCGAAATAACAGTATGAGATATACGAGTAAGTGCAATGGGGCGCGTGGGAGAGCGGCGCGCGGCTTTGCTCACTTTAGACGAGAACCGGTCGAGTGCAACAGCGATAATTCCAAGTGGATTTTTTTATCAGTATATGGGTGTTTTTAATAGTATGAGTATATAAATATGCAGATTGTGTAATTCAGATCAGATCAGACTCAGACCACGTGGTTACCAGTACCAGATCAGTATCAGAATATCGTAGCAAGGCTCGGGAGGTTGGAAGCCACGATCGAGGGACCAGACCCTCGTTCTTTTCACCAGACATATGTTTAGTATCAGATGTCAATTGTTTGTGTGTTACAATCAGATAAATCAGTATTACCCAGCAACTCGTTAATAAACGTCATATGTGACGTATGTATTATAAATAAATACGTCACATATGACGACGTCATATTCGTCCAATACCAATGGTCTAAGGTATTTGACGACACAGCTCGTGACATTTTATATATTTTGACGCTGATAAAGATGTTAAATTATGAATCAATTTGTTTACAGAAGTATATAACCATCTTTTCTTGCCTTTTTCGATACAAGGTATAATGAATTAAAAGCAGATTAGTATAATAAAAAGTTTTGTGTAATAATAAGTTTATCAAATATATGAGATTATTGTGTTTAGCTAAATAACTCATGAAATATCCATACCGTCAGGAATATCGCAAAACCGCATATCTAGCTTTTCCTATAAAATTGAAATTTGAACTAAAGATACATTATTGATGAAAGTAAGGCCGTTATGGGCGTTTACAATAGTAGAAGTTAGTTGTAGTATGAAGTTTAACATTTGATTCAAAGATAGATCTGCATAAGATAGTTACGCGGTTTTGCACTATCCCCGACGAAATGATTGAACACTTACTGCCTTCCTACAAAAGATTTAAACAGACGTTAAACGCGTGTCTATAACATCCTACTACAAATCCGCATCTAACGATAGTTTTGATTTAAAATGGTTTAGACATGGTTTATGTACGAACTTACGCTTAGGTTTTTTTTTAATATATGCTTAAAACATATTTTAGCTGACATATATAACGTGTGACATTTTATTAACAAGTTTCTTTATAATTTGACACGCAGTATAACAATTTTGACAACATTTCAAACAATGTCTAATTTTTAAACACTGTTTAGCTAGACACGTGTTCAACATGGTTTTAATGCGTCTTTTGTAGTATGACAGTTAAAGTCTGGTGATTCGCTTGCTCGACTGTCGGGTGTTATAGGAACAATATAACATTTTTAATCATAATTTTTGTTTCAAAGTGATACTGAAACAATAATTTAAAAAATATATAATTTTGACAAACATAAAATGTCTATACTGTTTCATTATACAATATAGACAACTTAAATTCCCATTAAACGAAAGGCATTAAACGTTATTTATAAATATTCATCATTAAATTTGTAAATAACTAATTTACATTAAGTTCTAAGCGAGAATGTTGTTTGAGTATTAAATTATTGTTTATGTTTTGAAAACACGAAAATCCGAGTTTCTCATCTAAATATCTCAATCTCAAAACCTTGTTTACTGTGAATAAATTGAAAATACTCGCTTAGTTCTGTGTTTCGAGTTTACGTTATATAAACTTTTCTAAGAAAACAACAAATATTTTCAACTCACCGCTCTTCTCGTTTGATACTGTAGTGTTATGACAGAAGGTTTAAATTAATATTATTGAATTTTATTCGTCCGATTCAATAAAAGAAGGATAAGATTAATTTGACTTTAAAATAATTAAATTCGAATTCAAATTTTGCTATATGCTAAGCTGCTTCATGTCAATTTACAAATCTATATTTTATTTCAATATAAAGCTTTCACAAAGGTTCATAATATTGTTACTAACGAGGAGAGAATTTTATGTAAACAGGAGGTTTCATATACACGCACGACAAACGAGCACAGACCACCGCGGACTCATGGTCAAGTGCTACCGAAGTTGCGGATTATACATAGGAGCTCGTGCGTGATTACCAAAAAAATTACACACCATCTCAGGAAAGTTACTTATGTATAAATACGAACGAAATAATATTATTGAAATGACTATTGGAAATAAATTTATTTTTTTAAGCGAAGCGGTTTCACGCTCCAGATAACATTTCGATAGGAAACATTTTGTTTTCCTAATTCAGGTTTAATGAAGCAGATCGAAGCGTACTTGTAGAACTTTTCTCCCTATATTTTAAGCTATTAATGATCGCGATTCTGCCCGCTTTCGTTACGGTAAGTTGACAATACAAACTCACCACCAACCTTGTTGGGTAATTTGTTTTAAAGTACTACCAGTTTCTTAGGACTCGTGCCATCTTCATTCAAAATTTTGAAGGTCGTATCCAAATATCGCAGACTGAATCCAATATGATTGATTGCTTATCTTTACATAGTATAAAACAAAGTTGCTTCCCATCTCTGTTCGCTAGGATCTTTTAAACTACGCAACGGATATCATACGATTTTTGTCAATAAACAGTGATTCAAGAGAAAAGTTTATATATTTATAATACTTATTATAGTATCAAAAATTTGTAACATAATGTCGTAAAAAACTACATGGCACCCGTGCGCGGCCGGGGCGGGTTGTTGGATTATAGTAGAGTATTCACACGTGATTTTAGAATTAGTGAATAAAAAAAAACATTTCAAATTTGTTCATAATATCCGTAGATAACTGGTAAAGGAGATATAGATGATTTGAAATAAATTCTGTGACATATGTATGTATGAAGTATCGTGGTCAATTAAGTCACGTCTCCTTATTACCAGAAGAAAGTTCTTTCAAGAATGCAATTTTGCACAGAGTAGAAAAATGTTTATGCAATATTAATTACCGAGTTGAAACGTTTTTTTAATTAACATTCCCAAGAAATCCTTTAAACACTATACCATATATTTCCCTTATTTTAGATATTCCAAGCATTTCAAAAATCTGCCGTTTGTCGTCAACATCCATACAATGCGCTTTACGACATGAATAGGAAAACTTCTGAACGTATTTTACCTTTGAATCCCCCAGACTCAGACAATAGCACAGCCTGTTTGAAGTACAAATAAATAGCTATTCGAAAATCTGATGCCATTTCTGTTATGAAAAATTTAATTACAATTCTTCTTTTGAATTCGGTTTTTATTATCTAAAGAAAAGGATTTGTTTGGAATGATAAAACAGTCTATTGTTGAAGTGGTATTATTTTAATAAAGTAAGTATTATTTTGTTAAAATAGACCTATAACATTTTAAGAGATTGTATTTCGTTTTAAGATTTAGACAAATAATTATGTAAATTTAAGAAATAAGGTATTTCTGATTAAAGCATAGCCCTCTTTCGAATAAGTATTACGAATTATTTCGAGAAATATACGATACATAATTCTCCACGCTTTTCTAAGCGTTAATATCAAAGGTTTTCTTACGAAGTTTTGTTTTACCAATAAGCATAAGGCGAAAATTACATTTGTAAGGTTTACTTTCGTAAGTGATGTAAAACAATTGTAACCTGGTAGCAGTTACGAAAGCTATGGCTTTCAAAACTAAAGACACTGCCAGTAAATTCTTTCAGGTGTAAAGCAACGACAAGCAACTTATGTAAATCTTTACGAAAGTCTAAAAGCAAAACTTATAAGTAAGCCTTGGATGTATTTTGAATAAGAATTTTGGTACCCATATTTAGAACCAGCTACCATCAGTTAAGATCTACATATTATCCACTAGGTCATGTAAGGCACTTCTAAGTCCATTAGAAGTATGAAATAACATAAAGTCGTACACTAACCCTTTAATGGCTAACATATGAACCGCGTAAACTTTGACCTCAACTCGTAACTAAAGCTACCTTAAATTGTCGTAAAAGTCACAGTAAATATAAATTTAAAAGTATATGGCGAAGAGGGTAACTCTACGGCTGCAAGGCCATTCATTTTGTTACTAGCTTTTGCTCGCGGCGTCACTCACGTTAAGTTTGATTTCTGAATACAAACTTTGCACCATCTTTTCATTCCCTTAGAGAGTGAATCTTAGGAATTCCTTTCTTAGCGGATGCCTACGACATACTAAGTACATGCCTTTTAACGCAGTCTACTTAGTGGTTTGAACTGTCTGATGATAGATCTGTAACGGTTACATATATGTAAGCATATATAGATGTTTGTATCAGAACATATTTTTTATATTTTATCATATACTTAATTTCCATGTAATATCCCACTACCTCATCCACAAATCACGCACACACAAACTAACGATAAGTTTGCTCTGGTTACCTGGGTATTTCTTACCATTTTATACCAGGGTTTGCTTATTACCCTAGTCCAGTTATTGGCAGGGTCCAGCTAGTAATAAATATAACTAATATTACTAATACTACTCACTCAGTGTAAGGTACATATACCTTACACTGAGTGAGTAGTTAGTTATGTGTCTTAGTATAAAAGGTATATAATTTAAAGTTTTAAATAACCTATAATTATATTGCTTTGCAAACAAGATATTAGTTACTTAACATTCAATTAGTATTTTAACTCATTTTGAAATATGCTTACGTAAGTATATGTAATTATTTTAGTCGAAATTCTATGCAATGATAATTTAGTGGGCTCGTTACATTCATGAGAGATATTTTATTTGTTCTCAATCATGCAGCTCTTTGTATATTTTGTGTATTTTTAATAATTTGTTCTATTGTAAGTGATTGCTTCGTTATCTATACGTCAAATAAA
Source organism: Hypolimnas misippus (assembly GCA_037950945.1). Lineage (NCBI taxonomy): Eukaryota > Metazoa > Arthropoda > Insecta > Lepidoptera > Nymphalidae > Hypolimnas > Hypolimnas misippus. The sequence goes on from JBBEEQ010000019.1 coordinate 12,417,738, forward strand.
ATATTTTGAACATTACCTAAATAATTATTAATTCCCAAAAATCTTGAATATGACATTGACAGTAAAATTTCTACTTTTATATAACAAGTGACACAATAACATGTGTCTAATTGTCACAATTAAAAGCAGTAAACCAAAGAATTGAATTGAATTGAACTAGTGACACTAATTTGAAACTTCTAACAGTATTCTGTGTATCTGTGTCAGACTCAACGATGTAGGACCGTGGTCCGTGTCCTTTGTGTTCAAATTCATCTTGAGTTCGGAGGCGAAGGAAAACACGATGAAGAAGTCTACATGTGTCGGAAGAAATTCTGACACATGTATATTCGCCGCAATGGGGCAGCGTAGTGGAATAAGCTCTAAACCTTCTCCTATATAGGAGTGGGACATTTACAGGCTGTTACTTTACTTTACTACGAGAGTAAAACTTAGAAGTGTAATTCTCGTCTAAGACTTAATGCATCCAGGAGTTACATGATAGCCGTGTCAATAGGCTTTACTTAGTTTAAGGGTTCTTCTCAGACTTCACTTAAACCTACTTATAGTATTTGCAGGGCAGCGTAGTTTCGTATGAGTAAACTAATTTAGATCAAACTTTGTACTAATAACATAGTTTTAAGAGCCACTACCAATATTCAGAAGTTTCGAGTTGAAACGTTATCCATGATCTTAGTTAATTATCAAAATTCTTTCCGGGTATTGAAATGTACTTTTAAATTCGTGATGTGTTTTTTAGGTTTGTTTCCTAAGAACTCCGTCATTTCTTAACCGATTTTGAAAATTCTTTTTTATTTGAAATGATATACTTTCAGATTGGTCTTTATTTTTTGGAATTTAAATGAAAATCATATGGTCGCACCACGATGCGACGTTATGTCGTGATTTTTTATTACACTCCAAATGAAAAATCATATCATCGTACCACGACGCGTCGTCGCAGTATGATTTTTTACGATGCACGTCGTACTATTTTATGTATTAATATTAACAACTAGCAATTGCTCGCGGCTACGCCTGCGTATATTTTGGAATTTCAGCGAAATAAATCTACCAGCGAAATTGTGACTTTTTTAGGATTTATTACCCCTAGCGTCATTTTAAGGGATGATTTTAAAGTTCTGGGATACATATATTTAATTATTCTCCCTAAGTAATGTTTGTGCTGAATTTAAGGATAATCGGTCAAAAAATACATTTTCTCCATACAAACTTTACTATCCCCTTGCACCCCAGTGTTGAAAAATAGTACCCATTTTTATATTTTATATTTCATTACTATCACCCAGAAGTACATATGTGTATTAAGTTTTAAGTTAATACGACCACGGAATAAGATTTTGCATACAAACATTTTTACCCCTTTTGACATTCTTAAGGGTGAATAATCGAAAAACCCTTTCTCAATGGATACCTACAACCTAAAAGCCACCTACTGCCAAAATTTCAAGTTCGTAGCCCCAGCGGTTCAGGCTCTGCGTTGATGAATCAGTCAGGACAAGTGATTTTATATATATAGATTATAACTATGTCTTTTGTTATTAACTAGCTGTATTTTCTCCATCGTTCACATATTTTCGGTAATGTTCGGGTCTCGCCTAATTCCCCCCCCCCCCCCTCTTTAAACCTGCCGCCACTGCACCCTTGTCACCTGTCAGCGTTCTTACTCTGCGTACTTGCCAACAGTTGCAAAAATTCGAACCTATTCTTTTTTAAACTGTCATATGACAGTCCTTGATCTAGTTTTGTTTCTTAAAGAATTTTCGTTTCGTATTTCATGAATTCTTTGTTCCGCGTAATAAGGCTCATTAACTTTTATTTTTTTAACTATGTATGTGTGACTTCCTTATGGATTTCCATTTATATTATTATGTGTTAAAAAAATCGCATTCCTGACGGGACTGTCGCAAAAATCAACCTTGAACATACTATTCATTTTTCGACAGACGAATAAAAATCGCAATTCCTAAACATAAGCCAATCACTCTGATAAATCCAAGCCATCTCCCAACCTTCTCGTTAGACCGTAGTCGTATGACTTAGGTGGGCCAAAATATATATGACGGCGACAGCGATGACTGAGTGATACGACGTCGTCTACTTTCGGTGGTACGGGGTCCATCACGATTTTGTATCAAAACTAAACTGGATGTATGTATAATCAACAATACTAGGTAGGTGAATCCACAGTTTCGACTTAGAGGTGTAGACTGGTGGATTTCTCAAACGTAAGTGTGCCTGACACAGTCCCCCACTATCCAACACGTCACCGGATCTACCCTTTACTACCATAGTAATTTCAGCGACTTCTAATAAAAATTAAAGTTATTCCACGACATATACATGCATTACAAAGATACTTCGTGGCACGCCACGCCGTGATACCTTACGACGTCACGTTGAGAAAATCCACAACGTGCATCATAAAGGACCATGACGTGACGTCACATTGTGTTACAATGATATCATTTTTCCTTTAAAATCAAACAAAATATCCCAACATGCTTCACAACGAAGTCATTACAAGCTATGCGACTGAGATTTGACATATACTGATATCATAGGCTCCGACTGACATTAAGCGCGAAAAGAAGATTTTGAGTGCATCCTTACTTTTAAAGTAACATTAAATGTAGAGCACTCGTTGCTAGCAGGGATGATCATCATTTCTATAATATAAAAAAAATGTTGCTTGTATTTCGTACATCTGTTAAATCCATTTTTTAACGACGCGTATTTTTCGTCGCGCGCAACGGCACACACGTTTAACGTCACATGGCATATGACTGACGTTAAACGCGTAGTTGACGTGTCGATGTGTCACTTCTTAGTAGCTTCCCCGGAGAAAGGCCTTGATATGCCATGACACAACGTCACTACTTGGTCATGTGTTGTATCTCCTTCAAGTTTGAACTTGAATAGGTAAGTCGTAGGACCTTGAACGTGTGGTTCAATTACCAAGTCATACGATCAAAACCCAAGATATCCGTAAACGACCTATAAAATCTATAAGTCGGTTCATGTCCTCAAAAAATGCTCCCTTTTAATATGAATCTCCACTAGACTTTAGAGTAGTATTAGAGAATTATCTCCACCAAGGGGATACGAATCAAATAACATAGCAACTATTTATTATTCAATTTCCTCAATTTAAATAAGCCTTTTCACGAAATCCGCGATACGTACACCAGCGCACCCTCACGTTATGACGGATATATATATTTTTCTCAAAGACTCTTATAATGTATTTAGCGACGTGCGAAGGTTAAATTTCCGGTCCCGGCCCGGTCCGGAACCCGTGACCTCTGACACATGTCTTTATACGGGATGACCCGGTGGAAAACTGCTTTACAACGACATAAAAACCTTTTTAAGGTTCAAGCGCCACTTATATGTATTCCTTTTGTGATGTATTCATCATCTTTTCGTTTGAACTTAATTTAGATTGTTATGGTTGTTTGAGAATAATTTTGTATGAAAATTGAGCTATTTAGAAAGTAATTAACTAATATTACATACCAAGTATTTTTGTATTTGGAAATCACTTACTAAGAAAATTATAGATGCTTAATAAATATTCGCTAAATTTAATTTCGCTGAATTTCCGAACCGGTAGTAGGTTTTCTTAAGTTATCTGGTCCCCGATTCTCGAGAATGTAACGAGTTTGTTTAAATTGTCTTTTTAAAACTGTTCATGAGTTTCATGTTTCATATCACGAGTTTCGTGTTTTCTATACGCCTCAGATGGTTAGAAATATGTTTTCGTTCGTTATGTTTTTTGTCAGTAAGAATCAGAGTCCAGGTTCAGGTTTTCACGATTCAAAAGTGCTTGTAAAAAGTTTACATGAATAAAATATATTTTAATTTTGACTTAATTAACCTCCTGCTATCGTTCACTACTAATAAAACAGGAGCGAAAGCAACTATTTCTTCAATATACAAACAGACAAACTAAGATACATATTCGCACTTAACACATTAACTTAATTTGATGAATTTTGGTAAAAGATAGACTTTATAAAACGACAGACAGAATCAAATCGTGTCGTGAAAATAGAACGCGAAGACGTTGAGAGTTCGCACACGGAGAAAGTCGCAGATACCAACTAATGCTATCCATAGGCAGAAATGTCTCTCAATCGTTAGTTGACTTGACTGCTCGTCTTTCCTATTTTGTCAATAAAGACTGCAGTAACCAAAATGAACTTAACTTTCGTGTTTCGGAATAGCTCGACGTAACTTGTCATACCTGTCTCCCTGGATATTACGGAGTGACTTTTTCCTATTTCCGATACACATTTTACTAGCTATCGTCTTTCTTAATTTAATGCTGAAATTGACCTGTCATGTCGTAACCTGTATAATATTTGTATAAATAACATATAAATATATTTCAGTTTGTATTTTTTAAATTAGAAAGATTAATTTAATTGTTTTGGGTGAATACTAACTACACTAACGCTGTTAAATAATTGTATAATTGTTATTTATGGAATCAGAAAACGCAATGAATTATAATGGGCTAAATCATGCATAGGTAATACAAACATGAATGATAAAAACAATGTGAAAGATCACTGATAATAAACCTATTTCAATAATTATTGTAGCTTAATTGTATTCTACGTAAGGAGAGAATTTCAATTGTAAGTTTTATTCTCGAGATCGCTGTAAAATAACTCTATAACCTAGCAACAGATACGTCGTAAGTAGTCACAAAAGCTGTGAATGACAAAAATAAGGCACTGACTTTAAATACTTACAAGTTTAAAGCAATAAGAAATAAAATATGTAAATTTTAATGATACTCTGAGTGAAAAACTTCTAAGTGTAGTTCTCTCCTTAAACGAGTGTAGGTAATTCTATAAGTACGAAAAGCAAAAACGAATTTATGTTTCGTTTCCGACATCACAATAAAGCTGTCGAATCGAACGTTACCAAACCGATGCTAATGTATCATTCGATTCACATATCATTATTAAAATTTCAAAATACAAAACAAGTTATATTTATGGCGACCATTACGATACGCCGGTACGCGAACGTAACCGCAAACTACGTGTAATAAATAAACACACCACTTCATAATACTTTAATCGAGAAGCAGTTGGTACCGCAAAAAAGTAGCAATTGTTTATTTAAAAATGCATTCATTGCACGTTTCCCAAGCGACACTTACCGGAATTTATTGAGCAATTTATATTCAGGGGCTGTAAGTCAACCGAGAATGATAACGGACACTGGAAAAGATTGATTGGGAATAAATACGGTTTTATTTTCATTTACAAGATGACTTGCAACTCGGTGACCTATAAAATATTGTAGTGCTATTCTTGTTACTTGTATCATAATTTCGTTATGAAAGAGACTAACTCACTGTTATGACGCGAAGTTTTTATGAGATGATAATAGAGATCCGCCTCCGGAGGACCAAATGAATTATTTGATGTCGAGTCATATTTTGTCATAATAATATCATGCTTTGGTTTGCCTTATTACATTTGACGTTCACAACTTTGTAACACTAATGAATACTATTTACAATTTATATATCTTCTTCTTCTTGATCTATTTTTTTCAGTGTCATATTATCTTTGTCTGAAAGTGACGGGACTATTTCTACAGAGGGGTCATGTGTCTTACATACTTAGCAAGAAAGTCCAACTCTTTAGACTACACTAATTTCTATATCTATAGTATCGATTATTATCAGCTGTTTATCAACAATCTAAATTGATTGTTTTCTGCCTTCACCAAATTACGATATAAGAACTTACATTAACAGACGTCAAACAAGACATAAATATTAGTAATTCAAATACATCTCTTAAACGAAAGTCAAGCTATTAGCGTTAAAATAATCCTAATACTACACTTATACTAGAATGGAGAGTTCCATTCAGCCCTATTAATTTCGCACACATAAAAACAATATCATGTAATAACACGAACGCAATCTGTTAACTTAAGCGTTAAAACACACACATTGTACAATCAAAAGAAATAAAATACAGAGAAATAAAAATGATATGTTATACGAACGTGCAAATGACGTTTGAAATGATATGAAATATCGTTCGCATAAGCTCGTACGTGATCTTACCGACGTGAGAGTAAAAGCGTTGGCTAGATTGAAATAAATCAACAGTAATTATGCGAATTGCTTTAGGCCTTAACACGCGATGGTTTAAAGCGGATTTTTCGAAACTGCGTCGATGCACCGAATGTACGTGACTTTGTGTGTTTGATCACGATATCAAAACCATGAGCTTTAGTGATTTCATCAATGTTTCGGCTTTCTACGACTATGGTGTCGAAATAGCGAATTTTAGCGACTGTGTTGTGTTCGTACGTAGTTTTAGATGTCAGAGTTCGTTTGCGTTAAAAAAAAATGGTAACTTTAAAAATGGTTTGTTTTTGTAATATCAAAGAGGAGACAAATTTCGAGATTGTATATTTACACAGATATAATCAGATGACATCAATTATTATGAATGTTGAATGAAATTGAAAGGAAATTATGTTTCCTTTTAAATATTAATTCCTTTTGTTCCGCGATGGAATAAAGAAAACTTAAGCTTATTTCATTTGTTTTGATATCAAATTCAAATTACTAAACCGATCTCGATAAAAATTAAACGAGAACAATATAAATCTATACCTACCTTTTCAAACAAAAACAAATATTTTATTAAATGACATTAAGAAAAGACGGAGCTCTAAGCTAAGAAACACTTTAAAAACGCTAAAAATTTCTAAGCTCCATGAAAACCTCTTTATTTTTCAAAGTCGGTTGAAAAATACATAAATGAAATAATCCATAGGAATAGGTTATAAGTTACTGGTATTGCGGTCGAGCACGATACGTATCATCTATCCCTTACCCTCGCTGAATTGAGTATTCACTTCGGTTTGTGTGCTCTGACATAATAACTCACACTGCTTAATTATACTGACAACCACATTTTCACCTCTACGGTAAATAAAACATTAACAGGACTGTGTATTTACATGACTTTTAAAGGTTTATTTTTTGGGAATTATTTTTTATTGCACTTGCGATTTTATGGTCTACTAACTTTTGCTTGCAACTTCGCTCACGTTGAAGTTTTTAGTGTGCCAGTCGACTATAAGATTATGATAACATTAGGATGAATACTATTGAAGCGAAGATACAAACAACGCTAATGTTATATGGATGCTGTTAAGCAATAATGTGTCAACCCACAAAAAGTCAAATTTGGAGATATTAATATGTTCTATGCGTTACATATTTAAAAATATTAAAAAAAATTAAGTTATTTAAATTAAACAAATACGATAAAAAGGGTCTTATTTTTATGTTTGGAATATTTAAGTGTGTTACATTTTTTACGATATGCAAGTATCTGATATTCCACACAAAGTCATTGTTAGAAAAAAAAAATATACCAATCTACATTTATTTCATTATAACTTTTATCAAAATAGAAAAGAAAAGATGGATATATATGTACGTCTTCAAATAAATTTATCAAGAATAGGTTTGACATGTTTAGACGCCATTTTCTCAATATGAAGTCCGTGTGGCTTGACATAGTATTGCTCATCGCCGTCCATCTTTTCTCGTCAATTTTGATACAATGTATTGCGAATTAAAAGCAGATTAGTATAATGAAAAGTTTTATCAAATGATAAGTTCTTATAATACATGAGATAATTTTACATTCCATAATATGGCTCACACTTCAATATTCGAAACATTTAATTAAAGAACTTTTTTCCGTATTTATTTACTTCAGATGACTTGAAAACTTTTTGAATAATGTTAAATACATGATCCACTATCAGAATACATCAATATATCCGGATTCTTTTTGTGGGTTGACACATTACTGCTTAACAGCATCCAATTATATTCTTTATTATTAATAGCTTGCTACTCGTCCATAACGAGTTAATCAAATCAAATCAAAATATGCTTTATTCAAGTAGGCTTTTACAAGCACTTTTTAATCGTCAGTACAGAAACAAAAGAAAACATAACACTAATTAATTAATTTATTTACTATAATCTTTATTTTGTTGGGAGATGTATAAGAAATTACAACGGAATTCCAGATAACGTTTAAAATATTAAGCTATAAATGTGTGGATTAACAACGATTTTTAAAGTAAAGCAGGACTGCATCCAAAGATTTGCGAAAAAACTTCCCAAGCCGTGTAGAGTTTTTTCCACAAATCTTTAAATGCATTTTTTTTAATTAACTTTAAAATCGGTCACATGGTTCCTTTCAGCAAATTTCTCTAATTCTAAACAAACCGAATGAATCTTTCTGTATATATAACATTTATACTTATTTAAGAGTATAAGTCAGACGCAAGAACAAAAAGTAGTGAATAAACAAACTCAAATAAAATACCAGGATAGTATAAGTATGAAGAAGTATGCAGCTTATAGTTCCGAAAGAAAATAATATATTTCCTTCCTCGGAAAGGCAACACTCTCAGGTATATTTGGCGTTCACCCAGACCTTTGCTCTACTTTACACAATGATTTTTAAACATTCATCTAGATTTTAGTTGGAATTTAGTACGTGACGCCTCAAATTGGTGGAGATTATGATTACAGTATTATGTTTTACAAATTCACTCGTAGTCAAGTCGTATTACGAGTATTAATGACAAAATGAATTTCAATTACTTTGGTATGAGCAAAATTTTGACGTAATCTCCTTTAAATACCTAATATTATTTACTTCGTTTCCCTCAAATGTAAAAGTTTTTTAGATTTTTTATAACATATTTTAATATATTTATAATATTCGATAAAAATACTTAATTAGATTACATTTTTAAGAACTATTATTTCATAAATATTTAAATTGAATAATCTTTTTTATGTAAAAAAGATTAAAACCGACATTCAAATTTAAAATGTCACATGCAAAATCGCAAAATACTCGAATTTTCACTCCAAGAAGCGAATACCGAGATGCGTCGTCTTTAGAATAACTATGGCAGAATTTACGTATAGACGTCAATTTTAAAATAATTTTACATAGAAAAAGAATTTTGCGATAAAAATTTCTAGTTTAAAGGTTTATATCAATACGAGGAACAAGAACTAACTATGTCGACAATGTTAGTGATTCTTCTGTTGGGAGATGTATAAGATTCTACAATAGAACCCAAGGAAACTTTTAAAATGCTTCTATAGTATAGTTAATTTTTTTTCCAAAAACTGTGTTTTAGCTGATACTATGATAGTAAAGATTTCATAGAGGATTATATATTTCGGTAATAAGGGGATCGCTTCCGAGCTATTTTAATACATATACAATACTGTTATTAATCTTGACGTTATTGAAAAAAAAACAAAAAAGTCCCGCTGAGTCTCTTTCACAGTTACTTTTTAGGTCTGAAGTACATATAACTTTTCTGAATTAACAGTAGATTCATGTACTTGACATTTTAAATTTGTAATTAAAAAAAACTATTGTAATAATAATACATTTTTCGTATCTAATCACAGACGATCTGTACCTACGATAAACTCAAATTTGTTTTATTGTTTGTTTTTTCCGAATTTACGTAAAAACTATGAAGACTGTTGCCATAGAGTTTCCACAATATAATAGTTTCATCTATATTCTATGTACATTTATATATAACATATATATATATATATATATATATATATATATATATATATATATATATATATATATATATATATATATATATGTTATATATAAATGTACATATAAAACCACATATATACATATAAAACCACTTGTCCTGACTGATTCATTAACGCAGAGCCTAAGCCACTGGGGCTACGAACTTGAAATTTTGGCAGTAGGTGGCTTTTAGGTTGCCTACAACCATTCCATCCATTAAGAAAGAGTTTTTCGATTATTCACCCCTAAGAGGGTCAAAAGGGGTTTGTATGCAAAATCTTATTCCGTGGTCGTATTAACTTAAAACTTAATACACATACTTCTGGGTGATAGTAATGAAATATAAAAACGAAAACGGGGTGCAAGGGGTAGTAAAGTTTGTATTTTTTTGACCGATTATTATCCTTAAATTCAGCATAAACATTACTTAGGTAGAATAATTAAATATATGTGTCCCAGAATTTCAAAATCATCCCTTAAAATGACGCTAAGGGTATTAAATCCTGGAAAGGTCAAAATTCGCAGGTAGATTTATTTAGCTGAAATTCCAAAAAATATGCAGGCGTAGCCGCGAGCAACTGCTAGTATTTAATATAACGGGTCGTATCGCGATAGCTAATGGTAGTAATACTGCTCAGCAAGTGACCACGACGGATGCAACTTGGTCAAAACGTCGGACAATAAAAAAGGCATTGTATGTGTATAATATAAATCGTAAAGTTTAAAATATATAATAATAGTTGATATTTTACGGATGGATATAATGTTCGTACTAATTCTTCGGGCGAAAATACGAAATCAAAAACGTTATTTTATTAGAATAACTACTTTATGTAATACATCTTAGAGATGAAGCGATTGCCCTGGGGACTGTCACTTATTAAACGATAATACGACAAAAAATATACGGGAATTCTGCGAACCAGCGGTCTTGACAATCAATAACAAAGTATAATTGAATAATTTTGAAGAAGAAATCTATCTTTGAAATATCGACATACAACAGACTTTAATTCAACTACGTAATCATTTCTTGTGTCTTTTAAAGCGCTAACAGTTTTTGGTTCGATTCTCTTTCGCGACAAACGTCTGTATTGACCTACATACATATAAATGGATGTTGGTCGTGGACTGGGTGTTTGTGTTGTGTGTTTCCGGACTCCCGACCCAGGATCATGAGATTCTAATGGGCGCCTTTTGAATGTGATACGATTTGTTTATTGCTTATACCTTTCTACTATGATTATTTTAATAGCCAGCAATATGCCGCTTCTTGAGAATTCTTTATGTCAGAAAATGTTAATCAGGGGGTTATTCGTATAAAATTATCGCCAGCAAAACATGCCATATTGTGACAGAAAAAGTAAACACAAATATCAGAACAATCAGGATGCAACATAACACTCACAAGTAAATAAGGAAATCAAATTACATATACAATTTTTGTTCAAAAAGTACTAATATATGTATATGACAGAAGGGGGGACCGCCGAAGTGTTTTTAATTGTGACGTCAGCATTACTGACGTCTCAATCGATGCCTTTACGATGTTAACTCATATTAGGATCTTCCTAAAAAAATCCACAATTGTTTTGTACAGCGTTACGGCTTCTTTTAGAGGTCTGCACTGTACGAGCTTTCAAACTCGAATGACCAATCGCCGACAGTGCAGCAGTATTTATAGTCATCGCATAAACGCGTGTTTACAAAGTTTGTTAATTTTCTAAATAATAAGAACGACACGTTGTTTAACGTTGACTCTACATTATAATTCACTCAAAATATTTAATCGACGTTGCATGAACTTATTTAAGATGAACTCATTAATTAAAAATAGGTACTTCATTAAAGCCATTAATTACGTGTAGTTAACATCTTTATCAGTATGGGGACATTCGAAAATCGATTCGATGCTAGAGATACATTAAACTGTATCATTTGTGTGTAAATAACATTAATATAAATAAATTTAACAGACAATGCTCTAACAAGTTTGTTTTGCATTGACAAAACGTTCCATCGAAATTTTCTATCAGAACATATTTACATAGTTTATTTTGAATATTCGCTAACAGGTAAACACTTCTGATTAACTAAACCAATCAACAATATGCGGTCTGCAAAATAAAGCCATCACCCTAAATACCTCCCCTGGTATACGTTTACCAAATACACTAGAAATTCTATTAGCTATTTATATAATTAATTTAAGCAAATAAAATTTTGTTACTAATGGACAATTATTAATCATTATTGCTATATTTCTATAGCCAACGATATTTTGTATGATATTTTATAACTAAAGCACTAATGGTCGCAGGATCGAACCCCGCTAACGACCAACGTCTATATTGGCCATATGGATCAACGTGGTCTCGGTGTTTGTGTTTGTGCTGAGTGTGTTTCTAGACCCCTGACATAGGATCGTGAGATCCCAATTGGTGCTAATGAGTGTGATGCGTTTATTTATTTATGCTATCTGGCGTAAAAAATCTGTATCAATTTCTAGTTTTGACAAGCTCGGTCATTGTCTCGTTAGCCCAAAGATACTTTCTCCTGTCATACTCAGTCACTAGCTGATTACTAGACAATATCGTTCAAAGTGGTTAGCATTTTAGGCATAGGCATTTATAATTTTAGTATAGATACGCTCAAATTCATGAGCTTATCTATACTAAAATTATAAATAGAAACAATTTGGTTGTTTCTTTGTAAGTTTGTATGTAGTGGGTAACCTCTGAAACTACAAATCCGATTTGAAAAATTGCACATTGTTTAATGCCTTTACTGGGCAAAGTTAAAGAGTATATTACATCTCATAGAAGTGAAGCAATAGCCATAAACGCCGGGGTGTCCCAGGATGGCAGCTGAAATGGCCTCGAACTGCCGTACGCAACAGCGAGGGGTACAGGGAGGGCAAGACCACACTTTGCCCTTCTGAGACGATCTCCGACTACCACGTGCGGAGCGCCCCACGGGACGAGCAGCGGATGCGAATGCGCAAGCAATTCCGAAGCCTCTCCATTTCCGTGCTGAGGAAGGCCATCGCAAGGGTTTTGGTAGTAACAAATCTCCACATAAACCGATCTACACCCCAGAAATCGGGTATCTTCATGAAGATTTCCTTTGCGTACACAAAAAAAGGCATACACGCGAATGAAACAGTGAGGGTAGCTAGTAACATATATATTATGTAATATCATGAGTTATAAAGCATTAAAGCGATTTGTGGTCAAATTATCTCGTGTTTAAGTCGCTGCGTAATCGTAGGCGTTTTCGTTTCCAGTTGTTTACACTGAATCCTTTGATCGCCAACCCGTTCGAGTCAAGTGAAAGGCACAAAAAGTCTACGCAGGGAGTGGTTGATTTTATATTGATAATATTTTTACATGCGATATACAACACAAAAGAGTACTATACTAATATTATGTAGAGGTAAAGTTTGTTTGTATGTTTGTATTTAGGGGGTAATTTTTGACTATACAGATAAGAATAAAATCTTTGTGCGTTATATAGTTCATTTATTGAGGAAGACTATAGGTTATATTACACCACGCTACGACTCATAGGAGCGCAACAGTTACCATAAACGCGAGTGAAACCGCGAGAGGCAGCTAGTTATAAAGTAGCGAAATTTATAATTTCTTGTTCGGACATGTCGCTACTTATGTAAGAGTCAATGCACATCAGACGCACTGCAACACATTGACCGAGGCTAGTGACTTTTATATTGTTTTGTATCAGCCAACGCACATCAATTGTGGCACAGACGACGTGAATACCTAACGAACTCTACAAAAGTTTGCAGGTGTTTACACACCTGTGTTTACAGTGAAGTGTAGACAGTACTTTAGTCAGACCCAATATAAGAATCCTATCATTAATTTTGATATTTTCAGTATCGTCACGCATTACAGATTTTCAATCTAGCTACTTCTAATATGGCGTGTTATACAATATGGCTGCAACATATCCACGCTCTAAATTGCTTTTGAAAGGTTTAGGTCGAGTTACTTGCCAGGATGTTAGCTTTCCTTAAAAAAATGATTTCTACATTGACGATTCGAAAGTGTTTGAAAAAGCCAATTTGAGTAAAGTATATTTTGAATTCGATTTTGTCTTAATCGTTGCGTGAGACTGATTTCTCCATCCCAAAAATACGTAAAAATTCCAATAAAGAAAATTAGTAACGTGCTATTTTATTAGTAATAAAAAGGTAGGTTACTAATACATTAAATACAGATTTTGCATCAGCTTATAAACAAAAGCGGACTAAACTTCGTAAAAATAATTGTGAACATTTCAAAAGAGCATTAAGAGCTCAACTGTGGAAGGCTTCGTGATTTATAATGTCGATTCGTTTTCAACACTTTTCTTTCTTAATTAAAAAAGTTAATAACGTCGGTTTAACAGTTAATTAGACCTTGCAGCGAATTTACGGATATTTATATTTCCATTAATAAACAAAAATCCTAAAAACTTAGCTAATTATTGCCGCCATATCAGATGAGGTATTTTTGACTATCAATAAATAAGCGTTTATCAATTTATTATTATAATTTACATCGATCGTTATATAACATCTATTTATATCTACTATAAATAAATAAAATGGAAGTGTTTGCTTGTAATTTCAAATTAACAATTTTACACTAAACGCATATGAAAGTGTTTATACATATATTGCAAATAGATTTTTAAAATTATTGTCTGTTTATTTTGATTAGTTTCGGGAATGGCTGGACCGATTTTAACGGGACTTTCATTTACTGATTGCTAATGTTATATCGAGTAACTTAGGGTTCTTTTATTTTAGAATTTTTATTTTTTTAAATCGTTCGCCTACGAAGTCGTAGGCGATAGCTAGCATCGTATATAATTGTCGAGCGATGATATTCGTTACCATTACGATTCAACTGCCATCAGAAACATATTAAGACTATGAATATCGATTCATATCCAGCGCGTTGGATTGTATATCGATACAATCCAACGCGCTGGCGGTCTTAAGGACACCTTGCATCGACGTCGACTTATAACATTAAAAGTCTACTCGTTAGATGTTGAAAAATGTCAATTTAAAAATAACTTCTCTGAGATAGCTTGTATACTAGTTAGGACGACTGGGAAAGTACCATACTCTTACAGAAGATTGGCTCGAAGTAGCGAATAAAGCTACATTTTGTATGAGAGCTAAATCCTGATCTATTATTTTCTTTATCCCATCATCCTTTCTTTAAGCTGATTTATTTGTAGCTCCTATGGTGCTAAAAATTTCATTGGGCGGCCATTATCATTTAACATCAAGTAACTCACCAGCTCGTTTGCATGCAATTTTACAGTAATAAAAAAATATCAAAAGCTCTAGCCAGTATCGTATTACGAAACATAGTCTTAATAATGTTTAGTAAAACAGCTTATAAAAACAGCGCCGCCATCACCCAATCAAACGTCGCTGAAAAACAACTAACCACCCAGTGTTATTCCAGACAACAAACACTTTGCGAGCGGTCATTGAAATGGCACAGGCACATTTCCAAGCCCGTGACAACGCCGACAAGTGTTGGGTAAAAAAAATATTTTCAAACAAAACAATGTGTATAAACCGTGTTTCACCTTCTTTTTTTCGAATACCAGTTTGGCACCTGTAAAAATAAACGGTTGACGTCGCGAATTTCACGTACAGACTACAAACGGTCGAAATATAAAACGTAACGTTTAATTTATCGGATCCTTAATTGAAACGTATACAATCCGGCGTTGCTGTAATATCGAGAATTAAAAATTGTATGTCGAAATTAATACAGGACATTTGCAACCAAAATAATATTGTGAATGCGAAAGTTTTCATGTTTTTTTGCTGCTGCAACGCCGGAATAGATTTGTGGTACACCGAACACCATGTGAACTAAACGTGATGAAAATAACGTCATACGGACTATTGTTAAAGCTCTATGGTGTGCTGAAATAAGAGAAATCCACGAGAAGAAATATGATCTCTACCAGAGAGGAAATTGAGTGATACAAATAGTTATCTTAGTTTTGTTGGTTAATATATGGAAAAACGAACGATTACCGCTAATATTAATATTTAAAATATTTTTACTATTTACTGTTCCCATTTCTTTTTTGTTTTACTTATTGCGCATTTGTTCGCTGACTTTGAATTATTTTATCACTAGTCAACGGTGAGTAAAAGTCATTTCTTAAAATTCACAGTCGATATCGAATTCCAAAACGACAGATAAATAAAAACAAACAACATGGTACCTCTATTTTTATGCTTTTTACCAATTTTAAAAATAAAATTCTAATACAGATTTTAACAATATCGATAACCGTTCGAGTGACTCGAAGAGCTATTGTTTACATGAATATAAAATTGGGGGTAAGTTTCAGCAAAAAAGCCTAATTAATTGGTATTATAAAGGATCCTTAACAAAATAATAGAACTTGTTAATTAGGACTTTTTTACATTTTTTTTTTATATTATTGCGAAAATTGAAGAACCTTTTATAAGGAGGTGTTGATGAAAAATTGTCGAATAAACTTATAAGCTTGAGTCACATTAAATAAAATCTATACCTTTTTTATAAGAGCGAGCTTATTATTTTTTAAATTAATATCGTTATAAAAGTGCTTGATAAATATTTAGTTCATTAATTTTTCATCCTGTTAAGTCATAAAAATTTTAGTTTGTGTATTTACGGCTTCATCGATTTTAAAATAATTAAAGTTATATTTCAAAAGTTATATTTTAATGTTTAAAAATTTGATGCATTTTCAACTGACTTCAAAAAGGAAGAGTTTTTAATTCATAGTGTATATTTTGAACTCCATCATTTCTTAATCTACTTTTGAAAATATTTTTTATTTCAATTCTTTACGTTGGGTCTTATAAAATTTTAGCAAAATTGATTTTGCAGTTCAATTTTTTATATCAAAATATCTAGAACAAATATGTCATTCGGTCAACGAAATTGGGTATTTTGTTTTTAGGGGCGTTTTTTCGATTAAAATAGCTGCTAAACGAGCAGCACCAATAGAGCCACAAATTCGTTGTCTGCCTAGAAAGTTATATATAATATAAAGAATGAAAGGGAATAAGAAAGCTTCTAGTTCTTTTTATATTTTATAAAGTGTTTTCTATTCATTAATTATTTTTAACATTTTTTTTTATTTAAATACTACACCATTAAAGTAAACCAGAATCTATAAAGTAATTTAATCAACATCTAATAGAAACTTTCCGAGCTTGACATCTGAACTCAACGAGCTACAGCAAATTGCTTACGATTCATGCAATCGTAGTGAGGAGTACACATTTAATAAGAACCGACAAACTGAAGGATTTGATTAAAGTCCGTTTTATTTGATTTTTTATTTCATTTATTATTATTATTCAACAAAATTGTATAAAAGTTTTGGAACATACAAACATATTTTTATTACATATAATGAAATCACTCTACCTGGAGCTAGTGGTAAGTTGTTACCCATGATATAGTGATATTGAAAATACTTTGCAAATATCATAATTATAATAATTACTAGCTGTTCGTCGCGGAGTAAAAACTCGAGTTTATGGTTACTGTTTCGCTCCAATGAGCCCTAACGTGGTGTAATATAACTTATAACATTCTTTAATTTAAAAAAATCCAACGCAAAAAGATTTTGAAAGCAGGTTCAAAGATAACCCTTTTCATATAAATTTTAAAACAAATTTAATCTCTTTATAATATAAGTATTAAATGTGTCTTACCTTTATTTATTTTACAAACTAAATCGCTAAATATATTTTAAATTAACTTTTCACAGAATTTATGTTCAATGACACAGTAATTTAGACGAACTTGTAAAACATTTTAAACACAATTTAACGAAATAATTACGTTTATTATAATGTAAATACCTAAACTACCAAACTTAACAAATTCAAAACCGTCAAAATATTTAAGTTAAAATTTGTAAGTCTTTAAGTAAATCAAATAAAACGTACCGTTGCTACTTAAACATACTCGGTAAAGGTCAGTTTAATTAACAACTACAATTAAATTTACTGAACTTTCTCCAGCTGAGTACAAATGTAGAGACGTGACGCCTTATTTTCAAGATTAGCAACAAATTGTTTTTGATATAAATTGCTAATAATATGTAGAGTCGACAACCATCACAGGCAGTAGTAACGAATCCGTCGTTAATCTTAAATTTGATTTTAATTTAAATAGATGTATAAGACAGTTTTTGGATCGTGTTTTGCCTTATCTGTGAAATTTCGCACACTTAAGAAAAATATAGGAATGCTTATGTTTTTTTTTTGTATAAAAATACATTTAATCAATAAAAAAAAACATTACACACACTACCACGTATTGGAAACACACACATATATACTCTTTTGTTTATTCTTAAAGTCTGTGGTCAAGTTAAGAACAAAGTGTCTGTGGTCAATCTTGTAATCGGTTGAATATTTAATGAACTGCGGTCGACTTCCGACCGCTGCACGACCACCAATTGAGTTAAATGTGTTACAAGATATAATTACAATTTATCTTAAATTCTGTCACAAGCATCTTATTGTAATTAAATTTAAAGTAGCGAAAATATTTTAATTAAATATAATTACTGATTTAACTATAATCGTTTCAGTAATCAAGTTTTTTTTTTTCAATATAAATTTATTTAAAAGTTAACACATTTGCTTTATCTTAGTAGTTGGTGCTATAACGATTCGTTTTTTTTTTTGTTGATTAAAATTAATAAAAAATTCTAAATGATTGACACCTATACGATGTCAATAACGATAGTCAGATGAAATCAATAAGTGTAAAAAGTAATCTGAGTAAGATAACGTGTTGAAACAAAAAAAAAAGCGAAACAAATTTATTTATATAATATTAAATAGCCGACAGGCGTAGACATTAATAAAACAGCTTAGCAATATATTATCGTATTTATATCATAATATTTACTTAAAAATAATAAGCTACTGTTTGTAATATTCCATACGCATATATTTTTTTCACGCATCTACGTTTGTAAATATAGTTTCGGAGCAATTGCATTATATAACATATTATGTTACGTTCATAATCTTTGATGTTTAAAACTACCTATTTTTAAGTTTTATTAGATTGTTAAATGACCTTTCAGCCCGAAGATCTCGCTTGTCATAATCAGTCTCTAACTGGTTGCTAGGTAACGTTGTCTAAATCAGCATTCTGGGTGCCAAAATCTATGAGCTTAAAAATGTCGATACTTATCATTATTTTTATTATCAATGGGTATACGGTGTTTTAGTAACCCATGGGAGCTCTATTGTAAAAACAGTACACTATAAATTTTCCTAGGGTCTGAGCTATTAACATTCATTTCACTCAACCCTTTTAATATCCAGTTATTTCTACACAATGTACAGGGTGAAAGATAAAATACTAGTAAAAAGTAACCCGTCGCAGCAAATATATAATGTAATAGTATAATGCAACATTTAAAATTTAGTAGTCATATAAAAAAAGTGATGAAAAGGGAGTATCACGTCGAAAAAGCTGATTGAAACTTGTGATAAAAAATTACAAAAAAAAATTCACGAATACATAAACTCCTTTATAATTTAATCACATATACTGTCGTTTGGGCCATCACAAGTATTACATTCAAAACAATCAAACAAAACAAACAGGAAAAAACAAACAATAGAATAATGATACGTAAAAATATGCTCATAATAAAAGAATAGGTTAAAAAGTATCTCACGAACGAGCAATGAACGTTATCATACACTGGAATCCAATTTCGACCGAATAAACATCCCATATTTTATTACCTTAGGTAAATTTACCTTCGCCCTTTACCTGAATTTTAAGACTCAATAACAAATAACTGTGTCGCTTTATTTCACGTCTCTCGGTTCTTGTCAACAGCCTGTATACGTCTATCACAATGTTGATATTTTCTTATTCATATCAAATTATTTTTAGTGACAACATAAATATGTTTATCTATATTTTTACGAGCAGTGGCCACGGTTATAAAGATATGGGAACAGGTTCTGACTGTGCTTTTAAAAAGTAAAGAAATAGCCTATAAATCTCACTTTGGGTCTCTCTTCTCTTGTTGAGGATAATACCTGGATGATCTTTACTTGTTTTTTTTTGGCAAATCGTGTTTCATTGGAAATTATATTTAGGTTTAGGAGTAAATAAAAAATGTAGCAGTTTGCATTGCCTATAAACCCGATTAAAATGACGTTATCTAAGAGTGATACCTAGCTAGATCGAGTTATCGCCCCCGAAACCTCCTTAGCCCCCCATTTATATATTTATAGGCATACAAGAATTCCTAGTTTAGAAGTATTAGTCAAAATTGAATTGTACTGGGGATCGACATATCTCTAGATATATGCTGCGTTGTCGCGGTCATCGAAAAGTAATGATGAATTTTTACAATCTTAAGCGGTCAATCTTAAGTGGTATCTTCTAATTTATCAATAACTAGCGCCCCGCCCCGGATTCGCACGGGTACATACATTCACACACACGCAGGCACAAGTTTGAATTTTTTTTTTAATTTTTTTTTATTCATAGTTTTTATTAATGTACTCGCGGCACTTTATTTTATTACATTACATTGACTCCCCCCGTACCCCAGTGACGATTGAGTTACATTATTAGAGTTTTAGTAAGGATCCCTAATTTTTTTTAATATAATATAGCCTATGTTACTCGGGGATAATGTAGCTTTCCAAAGGTGATAGAATTTTTGAAATCGGCCCAATAGTTTCGGAGCCTATTCATTACAAACAAACAAATCTTTCCTCTTTATAATATTAGTATAGATATTTCACTTAGATTGTTTGAGTGTATACAACCTTTATTATGTTCTCATGTTACAAAAGATTTTTAATTTGTTTTTTTCCACATCAATGTGGGCTGAGCGAATAAAACTTTTTTGCTTCGCATTGAGAATAGTGAATTGGATTTCTTTGTTATATAAATCGTTTGGTCTTATTTTATCTGGATATGAAATAGGAAATACAAATGTGAATGTAAAGTACAGGTAATAAAGTAAATAACCTCTTGTATTAGAAATCAAATTATTCACAGTCCATTTGCTACAAACGATAAATAAGAATTCTCGTATTTTCCATTTCTTAGTTAAAGTGAATGATAAATTTTATTAATTTCAACGAATACACTTTGTATAAATGTATTTACTATGGCCTTATTAAAATCAGTTTAATATTCATATTTCTTTATATAACTTTTATGATTGTGTATATTCTGCTACTATTGTTTAATAATATTTCAATCATTCAATGATGACTTGTATGGTTTAAATCTCACCACGGTACAACACAATATGCGGACTTTTTTTCTAAAGTACCTCTATAATAATTTAAACCCAATTTGAAATTCATCAAAACCTTTAAGTTATGAAAAAATGTTAAGCCAAGAAATCACAAAATTATTCTGATTTACAATTTTGGTGTACCTATATGTATATATTTTTTCCGTACTTATTTAATTTCAATGCCTTCAAATATTGTTAAATACAGGACGGATTGTGAGAATACATCACTATCTCCAAATTTGACTTTTTGTAGGTTGACACATTATTGCTTATCAGCGTCCAATTACGAGACGCCAAAACCATAGATCATTAGAATACATCACTATCTCCAAATTTGAATTTTTGTAGGTTGACACATTATTGCTTATCAGCGTCTAATTACGAGACGCCAAAACCAAAACTGAATCCCTTCACAAGAGCCTTCCGCAAATGTTAGCCAAAATCTATCAGGGATACTAAGTGCGGACGTTGGTCCATAAACCTACATGTGCTTACAGTAAATCAATTAACCCATTACACCAGTTACTTAGTCGACATTTGTATTTCATGTTTGGCGCGCTATCACGAGACGCAAGTACTTTGGTATATGGCCGATACGTGCCAAAAATATATCTTCTTACAAACATATCTTAGTGTTTCTTGGTAATAAATAAAATGTTCAGCAGTTAACCTTTTTAATAGACTCTGATACAAGAAATGTGGGGCATATTTTGTCCTATATTTCGTTGCGTGAGTAAAATGAAAAGATACGTATATTATCAATCTTATTTTATTGTTAGTTCCCGCGTTTTTGTCTGTGTTGAATTATTTATAAAATACATATCCAGGCATTAGTAGTGGCTTCGACTAAATAATTATTCCCCATATCATTCTCTTTAACAATAATAAAACATCATACTGAAGGAATTACGTTATTATATGAGATTTACATACAAACAATGATATTACTATTTGATGTTAATGTTAAAGATATTCTCGTCTGTCATACTCAATCGTTAGCTGGTTGCTAGGTAACGTCGTCCAATATTGACGACAGTCTCGGCGCTAAAATCCTTGACTTTTTAATATATATCTAATTATAAATATAAATTACCAAAATCAAAATATTTGTGTCAAAAATTTGAATTTACATTATCTTTTTGAAACTTCAAGCAATCTACCACGGTTTTGGAAAAGTATAACCTTAGGTCTGAAAAGAAACTCAGCGGGACTTTTTTTTTTACAATACGTAAAATGTATTAAAAGCGAACGCCTTATTCCCAAGGTGTCATCTATGAAATCTTGAATATCATCTAACACACAAACGTTTCTTTATAATCTTTTTGAACTTTGTATTAGAATTATTTTGTCATATATATTATATCATTATATCCAACAAATTTCTTATAGAACGGAATTATACTATTTGGATGAGACCTTGAAAGACTTTGTCATTATTAATCATGACCAATAATGACGAATCATTTTAGACAACACACACATTTACGTTCACGTAAACTAAATCAGCGGTTAATCATTATACATTTCATATAGTATTTCGTATGAAACTGTTCCAATTCAAGTACACAAATGTGTCCACGCAAAAGTAACTGCAACACCTGAACGTAGAGATGTCTGTTCACGGTCGAACAATACTGTGGCCAGGATTAACAATGACGAACGCGCAATCAACGTGCAACTCAAAGCTAAAACCAGTAATATTTGTCTTTGAATGCAATACTAACTGAATTTTAAATTTAGAAAACGGAATTTTTTAACACAATTCGAACCGTAGTTTGATTTTTATTCAACAATCTATAGTTTTATATAAAACAACTGGACGGGATTTTATTCGGGTGGATTTTTCGTGGATATTGTTTTGTTATTTTCTGAAAAGCGTTTCATTTACAGGTGTTGTTATATATTTTTCAATATCTGTTAGTCATATATGATTACAATAAAACGATATACGGCTTTATACGTATATTGTTTTGACGTTTGGATTACTTTTAGTATTTCGATCATATTTTTTTTGGTCAATAATCATCACTTACCAATTTTCAAGATAATAAATAATAAATAAATAACGCATCACACTCAACGGCCCCCATTAAGATCTCATGAACTTATGTCGGGGGTCCGGAAACACTCACAACACTAACACAAACACCCAGACCACGACAAACACCCGTATGGCCAATACACTTGTTTGCCGTGAGCGGGGATCGAACCCGCGACCGTTAGCGCTTTAGTCAGTTGCAGTGTAAGTGCGCGATAAGAATGTGATACAATATAATATTATACTTACGTCATTTAAATAATTATTTATGTATGTTTTAAGTAATTATTTTATATGTAAAGTACATCCTAAGGCATTACTTAAATAATTATACGTACATAGCTACAAACCGCTATTACTTTAGATGATTTTTGAAGAAAATTTAATAAAGAGAATAAATAAAATAAAATACACTTTCTCTTGTATTATTGATAATAAATTGACGTGTACTTTCACAAGTAACGCTACCTAATTTAACAGTGACCTTATAGGTTTCAGTAAATTTGTCTATTGAAATAAAAAAATATATATATGGAAGTAATCATCGTCGATCAAAGAGATCAATTATTTTTATTTAAGTTGATTCAAAATTTTATAGATTCCACTTATTTGTTAAGTAATATAATTTTTTGACATGTAAAATATATTACATGTCAAAAAATTCGCACGCGTCGTCATTCTCAAATTAAAATGAAATATACTTTATTCAATAAGACTTTTGCAAGCAACATTAAATCGTCATAGCAAACTGAAAATATTTAAACTAATGAAAAGCTACCACCGGTTGAGAATGTAGTTTCCACCGAGAAGAACAGACAAGAAACTCGATAGGTATCCTTTTAAAAATTTTGTTAATATGTACATTTATAATTTACAAATATGTATGAAATCCAGCTACACTAAATCCCCCTATCAGCATCATCTATAAAATATAATAATATATAATCTTGTTTTAATATTTGATAATGATTTTTTTATATATATTAAATTATTAAAATAACATAGGCCTTGACCTATAGAAGTATCGTGTTGAATTGAATAGGTATATTTTTTCTAACTTTAAGTTTTACTATAATCCATAAAACATGGATATTATCAATACAATTTTAGATAATCGGACAATCAACTGTTTGTGTAACAATAATTATATAATTTATATAGTATTGGTTGCTCATCATTAAAAGCTTTTCGCGATTAAACTAGGTGTAAGAACAATTTGTTATGTCTTTAGAATCGATAATACATATAATTCCCACAAGAAAGGATCTGTGGATGATATCCCTCGCGCCTATAAAAATAAGCTGTAAATACGCAAACCTCATGACCTTGTCTATGCAGTTAATTTTCGTATACGACATAGTTCGACACTATCATAGTCCGTGATATAGTCAGTCGATAGTCTAAGTGTGAATGTGCCCATTTTAGTCGCTTCCTATCAAAACAATAAGTCACTTTCGTGAACAGCACAATGTTATACCGACACTATTGTATCGAATTTTCGCGATATAAAAATTTATGGTTCAGTTTTCAGTGAATATTATTGAGTAAGTTTATTATAAAAGTGCTTTGAGGAGGTTTAATATTTTATTACTTTCATATATGGACGCTGATAAGCAATACTGTGTTAAGCCACGCGGACTTCATTTTGAGAAAATGGCGTTTAAAGATGTCAAACCTATTCTTAATAAATATGTTTGAAGAAGTATACATCAGTCTTTCTTTTCTTTTTTGATAAAATGTGTTATAATATATAAGATTATTGTATTAATTTGATAATATGGAACGCACTTGAACTTCGAAACAATCAATTAAGAAACTGTTTTCCATACTTATTTAGTTTATATAACTAAAATTGTTTTTGAATAATGTTAAATAGGTGATGCAGTATCAAAATACATAAATATCTCCGAATTTGACTTTTTGTGGGTTGATACATTATTGCTTATCAGCATCCATATATTTTAAGTCTATTTTAGGGGATTACCCTAGAAAAGAATGTTTTTCGATCATATGAATATGTTGTGTAAAGGTTCATATTTTTTTCTTTTGTAACCAATTTGAAGTAATAACCTTATTACATAACGATATAACGTTCTATAAGCTGGATTCACACAGGGTATTTAATATATTTGTAACACATAAATGTATGTACCTTTTGTAAAACTTTTTAAAAGAGTAACTATCGAGTTTCTTGCCGGTTCTTCTAGGTAGAATCTACAGTCCGAACCGGTGGTAAATTAATTAATTAGTTTTTTTGTTTTCTTATTTGTTTCTGTATTGACGATTCAAAAGTGTTTGTAAAAGCCTACTTGAAATAAGCATATTTTGATTTTGATTTTTGATTACCTTTGTCCTATTTTCCTATGTGTTAAATTGTGCTCTTATGTTTATAGTTTTATTTATTGAACCTGGTTTTAATTTGAACATGGTTTGATCAATTTTATGTTTAATCAAAATCTGATCATTCTTAATCTGTGATAAGGTATTTTTCCTTGATAAACTAAAAAATTCAGTGACGCATTTTGAAAATAGTTTAAAACTTGTATTTAAAATAACTAAATATCTATTCAGGCCAAATATACTCATGTAATCATATTCCATTTCCAATTAAAATTAATAATAAAGTCATTCAAAACTTCACGTGAAATTAAATGTAAATCAGCAAGTCCAGCCGGAAAATTTAATAAACACCGTACATTCAGAATTTGGCACAAACGATTGTACAACAATATTTGTCCCTTGGCAATTTATTAGTGATCCGCAAAGTCAACACACTAGCAAAAAATTTATGAGTCAACAAAACTATTTTTATTGACACAATTTCGCCGGCAATAAAAATTGTTTGATTTTAAACGCTACGCAATTTATTAACTTTTTATTTACACCCGTAGTATACAGTTTTACTAGCATTGTCTCGCGGTCTCCCCTGCATTAAATTTCGGTACTTGATCAATAAACTTTTATGGTTACTGCTTCGCTCTTATAGGTTTTATTTTTAATGTCTTCATTCGTTACAATTCTTCACAATGCTATATACTGTTATCGATATCTCGTGATGTATCATTCTTTTTTACTTGCAACATCTACATTTAACACAATTATTATAATAAATTAATCGTCTCTAAAGAGGCTTCCTGTAATATCATAATAATATGGATAATGCGGAATGCACGGCCGGAGAACAATTGTAGCCGTTAATTACTGATCGCGACAGTCGCGTCTACACTACTGAAGATGAGGTACATGCCATAGTGCGCTGATATGAATTCGTGCGGAATAGTTAATAAAGCCACTAACTGGACACCACAATAAAAGTAGTCAACATCAATTATTCTAACAACTATCAAATACATAGATTTCTAAAGAACTTAATATGGAATGGGCTATGGTGAATTTGCATGAATGAATCCTTAAAAGACAACCAAGAAACATTATCTTCATATCAACAAAATCAACGTAATTGCAGACACAACTCTATTCATCAAAATAAAAAAAAAAATTGCAAACTCAAACATCAGAAGCAAAAAAACTATATTGCCATTAGCTAAATTCCAAAAAAAATGTTTTTACTGTACACTCATCCAATTAATTTTCAATTCCGTTTTAAATAAAACAATAACAGAACTTCTAGATTTACAAATGTATGAAATTTGGTTAAGCTAAAACTTTTACACTTTTCATAAATACTGAATTCACAATTAGCCTTATTAGTAATGGGGAGAAATGTTTGCAATTCGAACTTGGGAACTAGTTGTTCGAGTAGATATAAATTGCAATTGTGGCAACAGATTGGATTGCGTGAGGCACGATTTGTGTTCTCCCTAACTTACTCGTAACTTCCGTAATAGTTCCTAGATATCCTTTATAATGTGAACATACGTTTGCGATTCAAGATTGATCTGGCAAGAATTTTACAATTTCAGTTTGTGTAACTTTTTAGGAGCAAGTAATAAAGAACAAATGAAAATAATCGGAGATGTAATCTATAATTACTTTAGAGACGCTAATATGCAATATTGTGTCAATCCATATGGACTTCATTTCGAGAAAATGGCGTCTAAAGATGTCAAACCTATTCTTAATCAATTTGTTTGAAGACTTAATTAAAGGGAAAATGAATTAAAAGCAGATCGATGTATTTAATGAGTTATCTAATAATAAGTTTTTCAAGTACATATTTGAGGTTAATGTATAAATTGCAAAATATGGAACGCACTTGAAATTCGAGACATTAAGTTAGGAAACTCCGTACTTATTTAGTTTAGACAACTTGAAATTATTTAATTATGAAATTATTTAATTAGTTTAGACAACTAGAAATTATTAATAATGTTAAATACGTAACGCATTATCAAAATACATCAATATCTCTGTATTTGACTTTATGTGGGTTGACACATTATTGCTTATCAGCATCCAATTAATTGTGATATTCTATTTTTTTTAACTCAAATTTGTACCCAAACACGAAATTCAGTTCTTTTTTATTGTATATTTTAAAACAGTCTAAAAATTTAACGCCACATAAAATTCTTTCCAACTTCCGTCAATAAAATAGTTATGGCAAGATAAATCTAGCAAATTGTAGATGTAGGAATACAAAGCTTGAGTGAACGAACTAGTAAATTTTGTTACGGTAATTTGAACGACTATGAGATCATATCTTTTGACATTATGTTGTCGGTGCTATAGAATAATTTTCATGAATTTTAATGCTCGATAATATCCACTCCTCCAGTGCGTGGTCACACCTGACCACAATGCATTACACCGCCGCGCATAATTTTCGCCTGATGCTCTTGCTATTGTATAACTGACTACTATTACTTTTCCAAATTGGTTAATGGTTAATTCTAACTCTTCTACTATAATCATAACTGGAGGTTATAATAATTTACGATCATCTAAAATATTTTCGAGTCGTACTAGCATTTCTTAAGACGAACTAGAACAAATAAATTCTTCAGCTTTAAAATATCAATATTGATAGTAAAAGAGAAGTACATATCATATATTATTCAACAATAAGCATACAGCAATTCAATATTCCTACAAAAGCAGATGCCAAAATCTGAAGAAAATATACATTTTCCAATAGTGTATTATGCGCTACGCTTTATGAATTGAGAGAGTTCTGCCATTGGACTTTCATTCAGATTCAATTTGTTAAGTTTGTGTTCTCGTATACCGATATCTGTTCAGTTTGCTTTGAGTGAATTCCTTTTATATTTACGTCTGATATTATTTATGTACTTATTTAATGTACTTTCAGTAAGTAGACAAGCAAATAAGCCTCTTAGTTAAATAATCACCTGTGGCGAATCAGACGAGATTCCGTTGAGGTAGAAAACAAGGATTTGTTACTATGAGTCAAGCACTATAGCAGATTTAACACGTTAGTTACTTATGTCGCTCATCAAAATCAAAATTGTATCTTGCTTTGCTATTAGCAATTATTGTATGCTTGTTATAAATGAAATGTCCTCTAGTACAATACTACAATACTAAGGGTATAGTAAACATTTAATATAACTTATTACGCATAAAACATCACGTCACTTAGCATAAGAATATGTGATTAATACAGTAGGTATATCAAGAAAACATCATATGCTACACTAGCTGGTGCTTGCGTCTTTGCCTGCGATTTCGTGATGTCTCATCATCATCGTTATAGTAGCTATATGCATGCAAAGTCTAAGCCCGATCGGTTTAAAATTGACAAAGTTCAATACAAACTTTCATCCCCTATTTTATCCCTTTGGGGGTAGAAGTCATCAAATTCCTTTCTTAATGGATGCCTACGTCATAACAACTACTTGCATGCCAAATTTTAGCCCGATCCGTCTAGTGGTTTGGGCTGTGCGCTGATAGATCACTATGTCAGTCAGTCACCTTTGAGTTATATATATTTAGATAATCTTAATCTCACCAAAGCAAATATAAAGACTTTTCAGAACATTTTCTTACCAAAAGCTGTAAATTAGTACCCAAAGTATGCATTTAGTCTGATAAATGTTATAAGAGTAATTTCCTTAAGCAATTCAACGTCAAACATTTCAGAATAAGAATGAATCATACCAATGAATATCCAGCTTACCTGTTCAAATATTCGCAAAAGTGAAATGGAACGCAGTCAGGTATTTCTTAACGTAAATTTGCCAGATCTAGAAAAATCCTGCACGAATAGGTTTTTCGAGACAACCAGATTTATTTCGATCACATTTTACAATTGTAGCGAACCTTTCCAAAATTGTATTGTACTTTATTTTATTTTGTTCTTCCGTTTTACGGGTGCATATCGTGAGATTTAAGTAATGTGTTTTAGAACAGCGTTGCTCTGGTTTTGTTTACATGTCGCTTACATTTTTAACTGATGGTGCAACAAAAAGAAGTAAATGAACTCCAATGATATTATATTTTAACAGCGACGCTTAAATATTTTCTAGAATGTTTTATCTTCGTCAACGCATATAAACAGTTCGCTAACTTTTTTATACACTAAAGATTGAATAGACTCTGGGAAAGTTTCTTAAATATTTCTCTAAGATTATAAATTCGAAAGTCATTTTGCTTATACGATTGGTCCACTTTCGAGCTGTTGCAAAATTCTATATGGGCTTCTTAGGCATTTATAATTTTTAAATCCATTAAATGCTATCGAAGCTATCGCTATCACAATGCGACACATTTTGACAATTTATTTTTTCGTTTTAGTACAAAAGTCAGAAATCAACTTTCAGAATGTAGCAATTTGTCATAGCGTAATTCCCTGCCGATTTTTAAATACTATTTTATTAATATTTATACTTATTAAATAAATTATTGTTTTAAAAACATTACAAACAGAATTTTATCCATATTATGAAAGATACCAATTTTTTAATAAAACTTTATGAACAGATTTTAATATTTTTATTACATTGTTATTTCACTCCTATATGGAACTTGTATAAAAGGAAACCCCACAAACAACACGTGTATGATTGATTAATATTGTATAGCTATTTATGTATAAATATTTTTCGACTATCGTACTTTTTTATATTGTTAAGAGAAATATATATTATTTTAATATTTTAGGATTTTACCTGTATAATAAAAATGGGTTATTGGTCACCGGAATTTAATTCACATTTATTCGTAAGTCTGAAAATGTGAGAACATTGAAATGAAAGATTCCATTACATTCACAGTTTCATACGGGTCAACTTGAATAAAAGCGTTTTAAAATGATCCACATATATACATATATTACTGTTTATTAAAATCGATGTGCGTTCCCTAAAAAAAGTAAAGTAACAGCCTGTAAATGTCCCACTGCTGGGCAAAGATCTTCTGTCGTATTAAGAAGGTTTAGAGCTTAATCAATCATGCTGCTCCGTCTCTGACGGATTTACGATGTTTGCTTCACCGCTGAGCTCGAAATAAATTTAAACACAAATTTAGCACTTGAAAACTCAGCGGTGCTAGCCGGGGTTTGGCCCCATCATGTAATGCCCCATAATGCGATCATCGGTTGAGATCGACGTGTTCTAACCACTAAGGCATCTCGACTTATGTATATTCCCTAGGTGCTTTAAAACTGATGGAGCGACTTCAATAAATTTGTAGGCAAACCTCAGGTTAGTCTTAAATTATTTGCCATCGAATTAACAGAATTTTTGTTTCATCTTTTGGCAAGAGCAGGTCGCTAATGTCTAATAAAAGAAATATAAATTTTTTGGCCAGCCACAAAAAAAATTAAAAAGCCTTTACGTCTGTATTGTGTATCCTAAATTATAAATATGAAAAATTTGTTTCTATTTGCAAAATGAACTCCTCATTATCAGCGCATTACGGCCCCGAGGAGGACGGCAGTCGGGATGGCCTCGAACTGCCGTACGCACCAGCGAGGGGTGCGGGGAGGGCAAGACCACACTTGGCCCTCCTGAGACGAGCTCCGCCAGCCACGAGCGGAGCGACGCACGGGAGGGGCAGCGGATGCGTATGCGCAAGCGATCCCGAGGCCTCTCCATTACCGTGCTCAGAAAGGCCATCGCAGGGGTTTTAGTGGGTATAAATCGCCACATAACCCGATCTCCCCCCCAGGAATCGGGTATCTTTTCAAAGATTTCCCCTGCGTAAACAAAAAAAAAAGAGAGACATAAGGAATGGGAGAATCTTTGTGCTTACTCACCGTGCGAAACACAGAAATAGTAGTTAATTTACGATAATTTTCTGTAAGAGTGTAGTACTGCATCAGTCTCATTGTATGGGAGCTGAACTCGATGGGCTGCAGTTAAGTTCTACCACAACATATATACAAAACACACAGTCCCTTTATTAAGAAAGCTTATACGCATAGATTATCACGTTACAGCAGAGCAGTAACCATCATGTGACTTGTACATATGGGTAAATCCGTGAGCAAAAGTTAGTTCATCATAATTCTTAAATTATATCTAAGACGCAGAGTCAAGGACTTACTTACCCTTATTCTCTTCTCTTTCAACTCGGATGAGACGTTATCTTCCTAATCTTCTCAGCGAGTACACCTGTAACCAAATTAAAAAGATCTTTATTGCCTACTCAACACGTTGATTCTTGCGACTCTGCTTATGGTGTTTTAATAACCATAGCTTTAATATATACAGGTTAATTCTTCACTTAACGTGAATCGTCCCGAAGGACGATTTTGAAGAAAACTAAAAGTGTTTGTACCAATACTTAAAATTTTGAGATATTCAGATAGGAATTTAAAATAAAATATATTTGAAACACAAAAGTAAAAAGAAAATGTTTAGTTTATATAACATATTCCATCCGTGTGTCTGTGTATCACCAAAATCTCTGTATTTAAATGAAACACGTCAAAGCGTCAAAATATAAGACACTTTTCATCTCACGAAATGAAAGAAATCCCAGGAGATAGACAGAAAACTGTATCTTGTTCGTCTGAAAGGAGCCATTTATTTTAGAGAAAACGGGATGTCTATAGGCCGGCTCATGTACTGCAGTTTAGGCGCTGCGCTGTTGTGTCGTCCATCGGATACAAGACACCAGAAAATATTTTATTTTAACTGACTCCCAAAAAAGAAGGAGGTTCTTGATTCGATTGATTTTTTGTATAAAGTAAAAAAAAGTAACAGCCTGTAAATATCCTACTGCTGGGCAAAGGCTCCACTGCGGGTTGGCGAATGTGTCAGAATTTCTCCCTGCACATGCAGGGTTTCTCACAATGTTTTCCTTCACCGCCGAGCTCGAGATAAATTTAAACACAAATTTAGCACTTGAAAAATCAGGGGTTAGACTAGCCAGGGTTTGAACCCGCGATCATTGGTTGAGATCGACGTATTCTAAGCACTAGGCCATCTCGGCTCTTTATGTGTGTGTTTACCGATTATTCGAAATCGGCTGAATCGGTTTGACTAATTCTATTTTTGTTTGAAAGGGTATATAACTTTTATGGGGCCAATCTATTAGATTGGCCCCATAAAAGTTTCATCGAAATTGGTAATAGAAGGAGTACTTTGGTTTTAAAATAAAAATAAATGAAATAAGTAATTGAAATAAACAAAATCACATATTTTTATCCTTTGAAATCTTCCTTTTTTAAAGTCTTGTCGTATAATAAATATGTAATTATCCTCTCCCTGCGCAGACGTAGCCACTATCTGTGTTGATTTGCTTCAGTTTGACATTAACAGATTTCCGTTAAAAAGTGTTCGATGTAGGCAACTATAACGAAAGTATACATTTTCATTTGCGTGGGTCTTTGTGTCTGTGACACATTATAGCCAATTTAATAATAAAACATGTCAGAACTGCGTCAGTGTGTCAAGTAAGACCGTCAAACTGACTTCCATTGGAGTAGTTGACCCCAATTAGACAGACTAGGATTGGGGGCTTCATTTCATGTCTACGATGTACAAAGCACAAATACGCGTGTAACGTTTCGATATCATGTTGTTATTATTTACGATGCGCGTTGTATATTTAACGTACGTTGCATCGTGTTTTTTTACCCTCATTTCAATGACCATATATTGCATAAGCTGCATCTATCAGTCGTGTCCGTAAGGTATGTTTTTGAATTCAGGAGTCGTTATGTCGTATGCAAACGTTAATCCTACGATGCGCTTTGTGACATATGTATACAGGGTGACAACTGGGCATATGTTAAACATTTAACCAGCGTTAATAGAAGCGATAATTAAAAGTATGAAATTTTTTATTAAAAAAAAAAAAACATTTTTATATAGGCATCATTTATGAAATATACTAGATGTTTTTTATTTTTATATATTCTGGTAACGCTGGTAACATGTCCAACACAAGCCTAGTTGACATCCTGTATAGTTACAATGAGAATCAAACTTATCGCATACGACCATAGCCCACGCAACAGACAACTCAAATTAAATATACTATCTGACTGAACTAGCATTCTATTCGCGACTTCGTCAACGTGGAATTAAGTTATATTGCGTTCCCGTTTACATCGCATCTCCACAGGTAACGTGGATTGTTTTGGGATTAAGAGTATATCCTTTCTCAGGCTCTAGACTGTATCTCTGTATCAAATTCCATTTTAAATTTGTTCAGTAGTTTAGACGTGATTGTTACATACAGTCAGAGTTACTTTCGGTTCGTAATTATATATTTTAAACTTTAGCGAAGAAGAGTGAGTCAGCTCGTGACCACGACGGATGCAACTTCGTCAAAACGTCGGGAAATTAAAAGGTATTAGTACCGTTACTTCGGATTCATAATATTAGTAAGTATTAGCTGATGTAGAAATATTTTTGTAGCAATTAACTAATTCATTTGTTAAATCGAAATGTATTAAATAAATATCCCCTGTTCCCTGGCGCAAAATAATATGGATGCTGATAAGCAATACTGTGTCAAGCCACAAAAAGTCAAATTCGGAGAAATTAATAAATTCTGATAATGGGTCATTTAACATTATTCTAAAAATTTTAAAGTCATCCAAACGAAATAAGTACGGAAAAATATTTCTTAATTTTCGAAAAATGTTTCGAATACTAGTGTGCGCTACATATTTTGTAATGTGCAATAGTCTCATATATTTGAAAAACTTATTGCTAGATAAAACTTTTTGTTATACCAATCTGCGTCTAATTTATTATACCTTTTAACAAAATTGAAAAGAAAATATGGAAATATACCTTATAAAACAAATTTATTAACAATAGGTTTGGCACCTTTAGACGCCATTTTCTCAAAATGAAGTTCACGTGGCTTGACATAGTATTGCTTATTAGCGTCCAAATATCTTAATAATTAGACTTCCTTAAATAATGTAACAAGGAATGATGAATGAAAATTTTCATCGCTAAGATTCAAATACGTCGTCTAAACAACAACATTGCCAACAAAAACATACATTTTAATCTTCGCGTAAATTATACAGGATATGGCTCAGAATGAGTCCCTTCCAGGGGACCGTTTGCATTATTCGCTTTGTATTAAATGCTAAGGATTTTCAGCCAACTTCAAAAATAGTAGGAGGTTCTAAATTCGTAGTTTTTACGTTTTGATACCTCAAAATTTCTTTATTTATTGACCGGTTTTTTAAATATTTTTTCTTCGAAAAACTTTACTTTTTAAAAGTGATAACTTAAATAAGCAAGTCTTGCAAAAAAACTAAACTGCGTTTTGCTATACCGTAACCTTTTTATTTTAAAACTTATATGAAAATCATTTCTTATACACCACGTCTTAAATGTTAATTTTAAAGCAACTTATTTACCTATTAAGATATATGAAACAAATATGGAGCTCTCTGCGGGCAGTAATGTAAAATAGTCATAAAGTCGTCGAATAAATTGACGAACGAACAAACGTCAATAAATTTAGTACTTACACAACTTATTAAGTTAAAATATGTTAGTTAACTTGCAATAAACTTGTAAGTAATTATATAGTAGATAGTTTAGAGCAATGAAAGGCTTTGTTTGTTTATTTTTTAATAACGTCAAGTATGAAGGCAAATACATTGGATATTATAAGTGCTGCAAAACGATAAAAGTAAACCACTTAATTATATCAAAATGTTAGTAACATTAAAACCCAGATCATCTTCAACGTACCATTTTTTTCCGTAATACCAGGATCTGCAAAATCGAAATCAAAATCAAAATATTTTTATTCAAAATAGGAATTTACATTCTCTTTTTGAACGGCAAGAAAATCTACCACTGTTTCGGAAAAGTATAACCTCAGACCTGAGAAGAAACCGCGAAAGACACTCAGCGGGACTTTTTTCGTTAATTTTTTTAACAATGTCAAGATTGGTTAAAATACGTAAAATTTATTGAAACAGCCTGGAAGCGATCGCATTATTCTCAAGGTGTGTCATCATCTATGAAATCTCGATTATGATGATAAATTACCTCTAACACAAACGTTTCTTAATAAAGTTTTTCAACTTTTCTATAGAAGCATTTTAAACGTTTTAAATTATTCTCATCCCATAATGACAATTTACTGGTTTTTACACAAAGAGATTGCCATCTGACCTCTGCAACTTCTAAGGGCAACATTAAAACCACAGACATTCATATAATAATTGTCGTCTCAAATGTAAACGGGGCCTAAGATTGGAGGCATTCGTTAATCTCGAGCAATCCGTCAAGTGGAAAGCTTAGGGTGATCAACAGCTGTGCTCTTACTTACGTTAATAAGATGTATTTTCGGATTTAAATACAACCAAAGATTGTTTCAGCCGCTTTAGGCGTTCGAGATGAAACGATACGATTTTTGTTTATGTAGCGAAAGGGGTAACTTTTAATCGTTATCTACTTCTTGTTTGATTTGGTTGGTAAGATTATATGGTTTATGTAAATTTTAATTAAATATTGAATGTTTTTTGAGTCCAGGTTTCTCATTGGTTACAACACGTTGGTTTCAACCGATGATGGTGCGTTCAAACCCCCTCGATAGCATCAACAAATGCTATATTTATGTTTAAATTTATCTCGATATAAAGAAAAATATAGTTATGAAACCAGCATTTGTCAAGTGAAATTCTGATACACCAAAGTTTGGATTACGTGCAGCGTGGTGAACTAAGTTCGTAACATTCTTCTAGGAAGGAAAAAAGGTCATTACCCAATACCAACAGTGGAAAATTCACAGGCTATTTACAATACAGTAACCATATATTTTTAAATGTGTCATATGTAAAAAAGGTGAACTAGTCTGTAAATATCCCACTGCTGGGCACAGGCCTCCTCTCCTATGAAGGAGAAGGTTTAGAGCTTAATCCACCACGCTGTTCCATTGCGGATTGGCGGATATAGATGTGTCAGAATTACTCCCGGCTCGAGATGAATTTAAACACTAAATTTAGCACTTGTAAATTCAGCGGTGCTAGCCGGGTTTTGAACCAACGATCATCGGTTACGTTCGGCGTGTTCTAACCACTAGGCCATCTCGGCTCTATCATATTTAATTTCAGAATATTCTGAACCTACAATATTACACGATTCTGCAAGAAGACACTACACATGTAAATTGGTCATTTATAGCTATCACTTAAAATATTCATTTCGGAAACTTTGAACATCAAAAGTTTTCGCCTTCAATTTTTGTGACATAATTTATGTAAATAGAATAAACAAGGAAAATTTATTTAGAATATTCATTTCGATCTGTGTCGCTTTGAGTGTACATCAAAAGTAATACAGTTTAAATCTCTTAAGTCAAAGCGTAAAAATGACAATTATTAATGAGAGAAAAAAGTGTGAGTGAAGTGAACGAATGAATAAGAGAGAAGAGAGAGGGAGTAAGAGAGTTGAAACTGAGCAAAAAAGATTAAAAGTGCTTGAAATATCCGTAGCTCTTAAATACGTGTAACATGCATTAACAAATTAGTTTCATTTGAAGTACAATTAATTATATTATATTTAGCTATTTATTGCCCAAACGAGAAATAAACGGCACAATTTTGTTCAAATTGTACCGACCGCACATTGTAATCCTAATTAATTGCTCATTAAGCCCAATAGCCAAAGCGAGGGTTTCTAATAAATTCACTATTATATGAAAAACAATATTTCATGTATTACTATTATCGATTAGGTCCATAAAATATCAATTCGATTATTAATTCGGTGAGTATTGAGACTATTAACCCTAATCGTCAAATATTCCGTTCATGTTCATAACAAATATTGACTTCAAACGTTTGTTCAAAGTTTAGTTTCAGCAAATGTATGAAGCTCAATAACGGCCTCTGAAAAAATGAATACTTTCATTTCTACCTATATATTTAAATATCGATACTATCGATATCGATGTTGTATCGCTATGATATCGATATTATTTTCGTAATGTAATGTTAATGTTTTTTTACAAGAATCAAAAGAATATATTCTTAACCTACATATTTTTTAAACAATACCTTTATCTATTCGAAATATTTTACTGATACTTATTTATGGTTTTGGGTTGCAATTAACACGGCATGTCATAATTTCAAATAAATTGATATTTTTGTGTATCTAGGATTTATATATGGACGCTTTTTCATTTTGAGAAAATGGCGTCTAAAAATGTCAAACCTATTCTTAATAAATATGTTTGAAGAAGAATGTATCCATCTTTTCTATTCTTTTGTGATAAAAGATATAATTAATTAAAAGCAGATTAGTATCATAAAACATTTTTTAATCATAATTTTTCCAAATAAGTGGCATTATTGTATATATCGCAAAATATGGAACACGTGAAATTCGAAAAATTAAATTAAAATTTTTTTTTTGATACGTATTTTGTTCAGATGACTTGATTTTTTTAATAATGT
Organism: Hypolimnas misippus; assembly: GCA_037950945.1. Lineage (NCBI taxonomy): Eukaryota > Metazoa > Arthropoda > Insecta > Lepidoptera > Nymphalidae > Hypolimnas > Hypolimnas misippus. The sequence goes on from JBBEEQ010000019.1 coordinate 12,455,605, forward strand.
TCAAAACGTGACACGTTATCAGAATACATCAATGTCTCCGAATTTGACATTGTATGGGTTAACATATCATTGCTTATCAACGTCCATATATAAATTTGTATTGTATTCTTTTATACAACCCTATTTCTTTTTTTAACTAAGGTATTAAATATTTTTTGGAAAAATAAAGTACAATTAATTAAAAAAACTTGTATCAAATTAATTATAAATAATAAAAAAAACACAGAAAACACGAAAGTTAATTTAATTAAAATTATTTCGCCCAAGGCTACGTGTTATAAGCCAAACTAAATTATAATATTCGTTTCAAAAATTTTAACAGCAAACATGAAAAAGTTAGTAATATGTACTTGAACTAAGTAACAATTTTATAAAATTTTGTACGATATTATTTTTTGTTATTCTTAGCCCGGGGACTAATCGACGAAACTTCTTTCAAATGACGGCGCCGTCCGCACTTTGTCGGCGTGATTGATTGATCGTTGGGCCTAAGAACTTCGCGAAATTATAAGAAATATAATTGAAATAATTGTTATATAGAGGTTGTTAATATGCAGGACATTTTTATAGAACAAACCTTTATACACTTATTATGGATATGAGGCTCATCCACTAATATTAGCGGATTGGCGTATATAGATGTGTCCGAATTTCTTACAACACATGTGGTTTTTAATTTCGATGGTTTCATTTATCGTTGAAAGAAATAAACTTAACGACATTTAGTACATAAAAATATATGTCTGAAATCGGTTACAGTGGATGTCTCGGGGAGTAATAAGTGTTTAGGTTGCTTGGGGTCTTGCAATTGAAATAAAATATTTATTTTCTTATATTTGTTTTCTATATTTTTCGACTTACATAGGTATAAAAAAAAGTTTATAAGGTCACACTATAACTAAATCATACGGTTACATATACATTGTTACGGTTCAGAATAGTTAACACTCCAAATCAATAATTATTAGATAGTTAAAACTCAAAAGAGGTATCATACTTGGATCTAACTCCCTGACTATATCATTTTAATGTATAGCCTAATAAAAAAGTATTACACTTGCTTTTTTTTTTAATTTTTCCATGAAAGTGAGTCTTTGTCAACTTGTCTAAATACTAGCAAAAAGCAATCTCTCCAGAATTATCATTCAATTCTAAATAACATACTAATATTAACAAACTTATTTAAATATAAAGTTAAATTGAATTAATAAGTTATATCTTAAAAGTGTATCTTAACTATTTTATTTTTATTTACATGGTGTTATTTTCATTTATAAAAAAAAAAAAAAAAAAAAAAACAAAAAAATAGTCATATCGTCTTAGCTCGTAAAGCTATCGTCTATCACAACGCGATATTCGAAGGGCTCTAACAGAAATATCAAATATCGCTATATTTGCGGCTCGATTTAATACAGAACCCTTTGCTATTTCGTAAACAAGTGAATAAGGGGTAGATGATAAAATTTTATACCCGTCTTAGTTTTGATTTATTACTGTTGACGTTTTTTGATCTTGTTTGTTTATTGAACTGAGCGATTAGTGTTTTGTAAACAATTCGATTTGATTAATTATATTTCAGATTTGTATGATTCGAAATGAATTCGAGTTGGAAAAGATTCAATTGTTTAATTAAAATAAATTGTGTTTTGGTGATAAATTTGACGTCGTTTATACGGAGTGTGAATAATGTTTTTTTAGCGTTTAATTAAGTTGAAACAAGTTCAACGACAGGTTAGCGCAATGGTCACTGTCACTGACTGAAGCGCTAACGGTCGCGGGTTCGATCCCCGCTCACGGCAAATGTATTGGCCATGCCGATGTTTGTCGTGGTCTGGGTGTTTGTGTTTGTGTTGTGTGTGTTTCCGGACACCCGACACAGGATCATGAGATCCTAATGGGGGCGTTGAATGAGGAGTGTTTATTTATTCATTTATTTAAATGATTTCTGTGCTATATTTTGAAATGATTTTCCCAGGTCTTATATATTTATGTTTGTTTAACAATTTAAAAATACAGAAATGGAAAAATATTAAGAAACATACCATATCATACCACCCAAATAGTTAAGTCATAGGAGACAAACCTTGAAAAGCAAGGGATAGTAAGACGAACGTGAATATATGTAGACATACATATAGGCTTTATAATCCCCAACAAACGAACACTAAAATTCAGTAAACGATTGGGACAAAGTACGGACGAGGTAAACAGAAGTGAGTTATACAGTTTATTTATGCTTCCTTTACGCCTTTACGCCTTAACTGGGAACCGTAAAATTTGACACGTAAGACGCACGGGCACGGGTGTGGGTTATTTATCCCAAACAAACAACTAGTAAAATTTAAGGTGAAGGATAATTGGACGCTGATAAGCAATAATGTGTCAATCCACAAAAAGTCAAATTCGGAGATAATGATGTATTTTTATAATGTGTTAATTTGTAAATAAGTACGGAAAAAAAATTTCTTAATTTAATGTTTCGAATATTCAAGTGTGTTCCATATTTCCAATATTTAATAATCTCGTATATTTGTAAAACTAATTACCATATAAAACTGTTTATTATATCAATCTGCTCTTAATTCATTATTACTTTTATCAAATTAGAAAAGAAAAGATTGATATACTTCTTGAAACAAATGTATTAGGAATAGGTTTGACATCTTTAGACTCTATTTTCTCAAAATGAAGTCCGTGTGGCTTGACACAGTATTGCTTATCAGCGTTCTTTTTATCCCTAAAAAACAACCAGTACAGTTTAATGTGAATCATAATTCTGAGTAACAATTTATTGAGGTAGGGTCTAGCTGTAGCCCAATGACTCCAGCTCGTATACGGGTTCGACCTTGCTCTTAAAGAAGATTTGCGTGAAGTAGCTAAGGAGCTGCGTTTCGTACAGTGAGTGAGAGAGCCGGAAGCCTAACCTCTTCCTTAATTTCTTTCCTGACTTTCTGTTCCGTTTCATACCTTTTTTTAAATGGGAACGTATTTGTGGCTTCATCCACGGGTGGCGGTAATCACTTAACATCAAGTTCCTCGTTCGTTTGTTTGCCAGCTAGTTAGAAAAAAAAACGTTATTTAAGCTTAAACAACATAAGTAAATTCACATTTTTATCAGATAAGACCTTATTTTATGGAGGATTTGAGAATTTTGGATTGTGATCTGCATTGACACTTTCATCTACTTTACGTTTTATTTTCGTGATACAGAGTAACCTATGCCCTTCTTCAAAGTCCAATCTATCTCTATACCAAAATCGATTCAGTAGTTTACGCGTGAAAACATAAAAAGACCGGAAAACAGACAGTTACTTTCGCATTTATAATATTAATATGGATATAATACCACCTTATAACTGACCTATTAGGAAAATACCTTATCTCCTGTTAGAAGAATGTGAAAAAGCTTAATCCTTTACACTGCTCCAATGCGGATCGGTTTATGTTTTAGACATGATGCATGCACTTTACATGATGCTTCATTTCAACGAGCACGAAGCGAATCTAAACATCGAAGTACTTAAAATTTAAAGCCACGACCCTCGATTGGGATATTGTTAACTGACCTACATTGGCTTAAAAGCATCGTATGAATTATAAACAATTAATAATAAAGTTCATAATTAAGAAACAACCGACTTCAATAGAAAAATTGCAATTTAATTAAAGTTGACGATACACCTTTATCAGGTATTTTGATTTAAAAACCCAATGACTAAACCTATTTTGATAGAAAATCAATGACTCTAAGTTATAAAACTCAGAACTCCGTATAATTAACATTAAACATACATAACGAATTGAGAACATATTCATTTCGAAGTCGGTTGAAAATTAATTACGGAATAAGCGAAGCGATCAATATCTAGTCTGTCTGTGCATAATTTATTATATTATGAGACTAAGGCTCGAATCTAATTGCTTACATTGAAATGTAAAGTAAAAACTATTCTACTTAATTTATAATCTATACTAACTAATTTAGACATCTTGAATGATAGCCATTTTAGTTTTAATTTTAAAATAAATAAATATCTGAAAGGTAATTAATTTCATTCTATATATATTTCTTGTATATTTCTCATTAACTATCGTTGTTTTTTTTATTTTGTTTTATCAACACTGACTAATTTTTAATTTCCTTCCCATGACTTTAATTATTATTTTTTTTGATATTATGTAAACTTTGTCTTTTGTTGTTTTTTGTGTCATGTTGTAAATATCTATAATTAGAGGTTCAGTTAATTTTTTATATGTTATTAAGATAAGATACATAGTCGGCATTTACAACATTATTATTATTTTATATATATATATATATATATATATATTGACGATTCGAAAGTGCTTGTAGTACGCTACTTGAATAAAGCATATTTTGATTTTGATTTTTGATTTTATTATTGTTGCCTCTGTTGATATTTCTAAATAAATAAATAAATAAACTATAAATTAAACTACTGTAAATTATATGAAGGTAAAATTTGTAGTTTTGTTTTAAGATGGTAATGGTTGAAACTACTGATCTTATTTCAATAATCTTTTCGCCTTAGATATTCCGTTTATTGAGGAAGATTATAGGTTATACAACATGCAACAACTTATAGGAACGAAGGTGTAATAACAGTTAGTACTTTATTTAGATCATTTATTAAAGAAGCTTATAGTTATCAAAATTGGACGCTGATATGCAATACTGTGTCAAGCCACATGGACTTCGTTTTGAGAAAATGGCGTCTAAAGATGTCAAACCTATTCTTAACAAATATGTTTGAAGAAGTATATATCCATCTTTTCTTTTCTATTTTGACAAAAGGTATAATGAATTAAAAGCCTATTGATATATTTAATATATTATCTAATGAAAAGTTTTTCAAATATTTGAGATTATTGTTAAAATTGGAAAATATGGAACGCACTTGGAAATCGAAACATTTAATTAAAAGACTTTTTACCGTACTTATTTAGTTTATATGACTTGATTTTTTTAAATAATTTTAAATATGAGATGCAGTATTAAAATACATCAATATCTCCGAATTTGACTTTTTGTGGGTTGACACATTATTACTTATCAGCATCCAATTATGCTTATATACATACACTATCCTTGCATTTTAAATGTGTATATTATTGTGATATTACTTCAATTTAGCCAATAGGATGTCAGGGCGGGTAGTTAGTTTAATATACTCTTGGGTGGGATTAAAATCCTTGTTAGCCGTAACATAAGGGCCGATTAATGCGTCAAGAGAGATTCTGTGTAACTTAGTAACCCTTAGCGGTTTTAGAATTGATGTGATGACCTTCTTTCCGTCTGAATGTTGTATTTTGTAATTTAGTTAAATAAGAAAATTACGTAATACTCTATTTATATGCTACTTTAAGAATCGATAAGAAAAAATAAGTCTCAATTTTCATATTTTATTTGTATTTTATAAGTTTTTATTCAACTTTCTATGTATGTAGTCAAGCTAGATTAGAACCACCTCCTACGAGTTGGTTGTCTCGCAGGAGTAAAGACGTCGTTACTGTACGACAGTTTGATTTAATGTGAAAGAAAATGATAGATTGAATGAATGTACATATAATCAGATACCTTATTGAGTATGGATTTATTGTCTATAGAGACTCCGATTTTTGTAATGTTCCAACTCTATAGCGCTCAAATTTTACTTGTTGCTTCAGTTCTGATGATAATGCATTTTTATGGCAAGCATGAGCTTATTCTATAAGATCCAAGCGAAGGAATTCTTTAACGGTCTATATCACAGAAAAGATTTTTTTTTATACGCATTCAAGTATAATAGAGGCAAGAGAGCTCCTCAACGATCAACGCTCTATACACGATAGTATAATGATAAAAATATTGGTTTAATTTACTTTTAAATATATTTTCTTCTTTTTAGAGCATTTAATAAAATTATGCTTTAAACTAAAACTTTGCAATTAAAACATTAATTTTGTTAGATTATTCATTAGAACATAAATACATTTTCAAAGTGACTTAATATTAACTTTGACGCAGTTATATGTAATAATGAAAAATTTAGCAAAAACAGCATTAAGAAATAATATAATTATAAAAATTATTTTCAAATTATCACATATTTTTACCTCAAATTACACCTGAATACAATTCGAACGCATAATATTATTAAAAGTGGTTCACAAATCTATAGGATGACAAAATTTACAATTTTACTTCGAACTAAGAGAATTTTGAATGGAGTTTATTAGAAAGTTCCGCAGCGTAGTTCATTTCGTTATTACCATCGCTGTGAAGTTAGCACTCGGATGATTAGATCAAATCTCGTTTCGAGTTAGAACGATTTAAATATTCCATTGAAAATTGGAAAAATATTAAACTTTATTCTACTGGTATATCGTGAGCCTTGTGATCATAGGAGCGACTCAAATTGAAGGGTAATCTTTATAAGACTTGTGGCTATTTCGAAATTTTTATTTTACTTCGCACAAGTATTGTTATAGCGATTTTAACTCAAATATACATTTTGACCATTTTTGATTTAAAATTGCGTAGTCTCATTTTCATATTCATTTCATAATTTGTATTAATTTACCAAAACTGAAGTAATTTAAAAAACCTAGCTGCCTAATAACAAAATCTCGCACTTAAAAATCCATCAAATTGTTGTAGATTACAAGAGGTCACAACGGTTCACCGGTTTTGACAGTTTACGTCCGCCATGTTTTTTTGCTGACGTCACATAGTTTACGAAACTCTTACAAGAAGAATAAATCTTGGATGGACATACTAATATTCATACATATGTACATACATGTACATATGAGCGAAAAACTTTACGATTATTTTGGGTGAGTCGCTTAGAAAAAAGTTCAATAATTAATCAATAAATTATATAAAAAATCCCATTAAAAATTGATGTAATATTTAGTCGTGCACTTTTATGTTAACTCTGCATAATTTTATTACTTAAACACATAGCTTAATTAGCAAAACACTCTATCACTTTAGGAGTGCGAGCTCAAGTCCTGTTATGTAGCACTTTTAAAATTTAAATATAATTTTCATAAGCATTTTTCAGCCTGTATATCTCAATATATTTATAAAATATAATCTGTGTGCTATTAATAATAATGTAATGTTTGATCAAAATCCATTCACTGGTTATTATATCAAAAATAAACCAACATACATCGTCTAAAACTTTAACGTTTATACGATGACTAGCTGTGCCCGCGACTTCGTTCGCGTGGATTACAGAATGCTTGGCATGTCTCCTGCAAAGCAAGGTTATAATAGTCTGCGGTGCTGCTCAAGAAAGGAGCTTCTTACTTTGGATTTGGGAACTTTCTGGTTGTATTTATAAGCAGACTAATTCAGATATTCCTCCACGGTTTTCACTATAAATGTTGAAGAAAAGTGTTTTGTGCTAGTCTTTAAAATTTCGACTGTATACCAGTATATTCTCGCCGAGGTTTTCCTTGCATTATATATCGGGTGACTTTTTTAACTGGGCTTGATAGGCCATATCCGGAACTTTAAGGAATCGCGAAAAATACTTAAAGGAGTCTCGTGTCCGATTTTAAGAAATCTAAAACTGCATCATAAGTTTTTTTGATTTCATGATTCTCCTGACCTGGAATTAAACCCACTAATTAAAAAAAAATACATTCTGTATTATTGCACCACCTACCTAATAGTGTCACTTGTAAGAATCAACTTTTGGAAAGTTTTAGGAAAAGATTTATTTTTTAACAAAATAACATTAAATCTATACATAAATTAGAAGTTAAGTAATCGATTCTATATATATTAAATATATATATCAAATATGTGGGTTAAATCACGGCTCCCGGTAAGTTTAGAAAAAAAGTCTGCATAACTTCGAACGATTCGTTTATTTGCATCAAAATGCTAGTCACCTACTAAAGTAAGGAAGAGTGTAAAGAATATCAAAAATATATAAAATGAATAACTCACAGTAACTTCTTTTATGTTTGTCTATTTTTTCTATGTGAGCTATACAAAGTAGATACAATGTGACGTTTGTTTTGGTCCCCGTCACCTACTCCGTTACCTAAGTAGGTTTAGATAATTCCTAAAAAGATGAATCAATTTATTGAAAATCTACATATCACTGGACTCGGCTATTGTACTCACCCGCTATTAGTGTTACAACATCCCGTTATAATTTAAAAATTTCACTTTTAGGTATGATCGTTATTTTGAAGAATTACAAAAGATTTAATTAATGTATGAATTTGATAGAATTCTGTAAAAAATTTGCCCTTTCTTTTTGTTGCAGTTAACTATATAATAATACCTCTCTGAAGTTGATTCTTATAATATGTGACAGTATCAGATGATGCAATCATACAGAATGTTAATTTTTTCCAAAATCAACGTGTTCGTTTCTGGCTAGGAGAATTTATTTTTCAAAAAACTAATGAAATAGTTTTAGTTTTTATTAAAATCGGCTCTGTTACTTCTTTAATTATTTTTCGCTATTGTTTATAGTTTCGGATTTGGTCTATCATATCCAGTAAAAAAATTACCCAGTAAATATATTATTTTCCAAATTATTATATTTATATAATATACATATATCTTCCATATTTGAATTAGATGTTGTTCACTTTTTCATTGGTTTCAATTTTGTTCCTTATTACATTAGCTTTCAGCAGTGAAAGTTTCGTCAAAATCGGTCCAGCTGTTTCAGATATTAGCCGAAAAAAATTGAGTGACAGAAAGACAGACAAAAATTTTAAGATTGGTAATTTTGTTGGAAGTACCGTGTATACTTTAATATGCATTTATTTAAAATTACAAACAGACATCAATTTTATTTATTTTTATACCTTCCCTTCTTAAATCGGAAATTGTTCACTATTTTATTGGTTTATACAATATTTTGTTATCGCGTAATTCTCTTTTTTACTTATTCATTAAAATAAACATATTAAAAAAAGTAGCTAAAGTTAATCCTTATAATATTAGCCATTAAATACGTCATGTTTTGAAGAACTTTTTAGACTTTGTAATATTTCGTGAATTTCTTCTTCCATCTCCTCTCCCTTTCTGGATCTCACGTGATTAATGGACATTCCCTAATTGCTTGTGAAAGTCCCATCAAATTTGATTCAGCTGTTTCAGAGATTAGTCGTAAGAAACAGACTGACAGACAAAAAATTAAAAAATTGATTTTTTGATGTAAGTAATGTATATACTTTTATGCATTTAGTGAATAGCATAAAATACTGTTCGACGTGAACCCTTAAATTGACATAACTTTTTTTTATGAATCGATTGAAATTAAATAAACACCAAATGTTAAGTGAACCTTACTGCAATATAATCATGAAAACCACATCTAAATCGGATAAGCCGTTTCTGAGATTAGCGGGCGCAAACGCACTGATAAACAGACAAACAGACAAAAATTGTAACAATTATTGTTTTGGGTTCTATTGCGTATGTAAAGGCCCAAATAATTTGTTTTTTTCATATATCTTCTATGTACAGACAGCGACCCGTTAGAATTTTTTTTATATGTATAGATTAAAAATATCTAAAACAGAAGTAAGCCTAAGTCACTTCTTATAACATTTGCTAACTGCAAGTAAAAGTACCATCAAAATTGGTTCAGCCGTTTTAAAGATTAGTCGGAACAAACAGATAGGCAGACAGACTGACAGACAAAAATTAAAAAATGTATTTTTTGATATAAGTACTGTATATATGTATGTACTTTCATGCATTTAGTGAAAAGTACAAAATAATGTTCGACGTGAACCCTTAAATTGACATAACTTTTTTTTATGAATCGATTGAAATTAAATAAACACCAAATGTTAAGTGAACCTTACTGCAATATAATCATGAAAACCGCATCTAAATCGGATAAGCCGTTTCTGAGATTAGTGGGCGCAAACGCACTGATAAACAGACAAACAGACAAAAATTGTAACAATTATTGTTTTGGGTTCTATTGCGTATGTAATGGCCCAAATAATTGTTTTTTTTTTAATATATCTTCTATGTACAGACAGCGACCCGTTAGAATTTTTTTTATATGTATAGATTAAAAATATCTAAAATAGAAGTAAGCCTAAGTCACTTCTTATAACATTTGCTAACTGCAAGTAAAAGTACCATCAAAATTGGTTTAGCCGTTTTAAAGATTAGTCGGAACAAACAGATAGGCAGACAGACTGATAGACAAAAATTTTAAAATGTATTTTTTGATATAAGTACTGTATATATGTATGTACTTTCATGCATTTAGTAAAAAGTACAAAATAATGTTCGACGTGAACCCTTAAATTGACATAACTTTTTTATTTATGAACCGATTGACATGAAACAAACCCTAAATGTTAAGTGAAGCTTACCACAATATATTAGTGAAAACCGCATCTAAATCGGATAAGCCGTTTCTGAGATTAGCGTGCACAAACGCACAGATAAACAGACAAACAGATAAGAATTCTAAAAATCTTTGTTTTGGATTCTATTGCGTTGGTAAAGGCCCCCAGTAAGATTTTTTTTCATATATCTTCCATGTACAGACATCGACCCTCTAGAATTTTATTATTAGTATAGATTTTATATGTATAGATTAAAAATTTCTAAAATAGAAGTAAGCCTAAGTCACTTCTTATAACATTTGCTAACTGCAAGTAAAAGTACCATCAAAATTGGTTCAGCCGTTTTAAAGATTAGTCGGAACAAACAGATAGGCAGACAGACTGACAGACAAAAATTAAAAAAAGTATTGTTTGATATAAGTACTGTATATATGTATGTACTTTCATGCATTTAGTGAAAAGTACAAAATAATGTTCGACGTGAACCCTTAAATTGACATAACTTTTTTTTATGAATCGATTGAAATTAAATAAACACCAAATGTTAAGTGAACCTTACTGCAATATAATCATGAAAACCACATCTAAATCGGATAAGCCGTTTCTGAGATTAGTAGGCGCAAACGCACTGATAAACAGACAAACAGACAAAAATTGTAACAAATATTGTTTTGGGTTCTATTGCGTATGTAAAGGCCCAAATAATTTGTTTTTTTTTTAATATATCTTCTATGTACAGACAGCGACCCGTTAGAATTTTTTTTATATGTATAGATTAAAAATATCTAAAACAGAAGTAAGCCTAAGTCACTTCTTATAACATTTGCTAACTGCAAGTAAAAGTACCATCAAAATTGGTTTAGCCGTTTTAAAGATTAGTCGGAATAAACAGATAGGCAGACAGACTGACAGACAAAAATTTTAAAATGTATTTTTTGATATAAGTACTGTATATATGTATGTACTTTCATGCATTTAGTAAAAAGTACAAAATAATGTTCGACGTGAACCCTTAAATTGACATAACTTTTTTATTTATGAACCGATTGACTTGAAACAAACCCTAAATGTTAAGTGAAGCTTACCACAATATATTAGTGAAAACCGCATCTAAATCGGATAAGCCGTTTCTGAGATTAGCGTGCACAAACGCACAGATAAACAGACAAACAGACAAACAGACAAACAGACAAACAGATAAGAATTCTAAAAATCTTTGTTTTGGGTTCTATTGCGTTGGTAAAGGCCCCCAGTAAGATTTTTTTTCATATATCTTTCATGTACAGACATCGACCCTCTAGAATTTTATTATTAGTATAGATTAAGAGACTTTCTCCGCCAAGATCGAAATATATTTATACAACAAAATATTTTCATAATAACGAATTTACGTTCTCTTTTTCAACATCAATAACATAAATCACAAGCTGGATACGATAGCCTTATGGTATAGCCTTATTCTGATGGTATGTCAACATATATAAAATGTGAATATGTAAAACTAGCTTTCCTTTGCGGTTTCACTCGCGTTTATGGTTACTGCTTCGGGCCTATGAGTCGTAGCGTGATGTAATATAGCATATAGACATCCTCGATAAAAAAGCTATCTAACAAAAAAAATATTTTTCAATTCGAACCAGTAATTCCTGAGATTAGTGTGTTCAAACTAACAAACAAACTCTTCAGCTTTATAATATTAGTATAGATCTCTAATATAGTATTATCAAAAAACGTAACAAACAGACGGAGTTTCTTCTGAATTTATAATATTACAGTATCAGTAATTCAAAGGAAGAGCTATATTTACCAGGTTTTAAATTCCATAGTCCTCTTAATAAAAACAGAGAATTATGCAGTCGGCATTCATCAAACGGTGGATAAGAAGTGTGTCAATTTTGTGTCAATGTTTCTAGATGAATGTCCATGGAGGGTGTTTGCGCATACATTGACTTAATGCGAAGCTCACGGTGGCCATGTGTGGAATGATATTTCTAAACACATGCATATGAACGTACTTACGTCTGTACGAAGTGTTTTTGTGTTCATTAAGTATTTATATATTTTTTTATCTAGACTCATTTTTTTTCTTCGTTAGTGTAAACTGTTTTCTAACATATCACTTTTTCATCTTCTAAAGAAGGAAGTATTCTAACACTTAAGTATTTTATAACTTAAATATTTTTACACAAATTACATTTTAAGGACAAAAAGTTAAAAATATATTTCCTAAAATTGTATATTTTGAATAAAATTATACGTTTTTTGGCTCTGATAATTTTGACTTACGAGCTGTTAGAATGAATTGACGTGATATTTTGCTTAAAATTATTATTTAAATGCATTTAAACCTACTATGTTATAATATTTTGACTATAGTTTCAATGTTATATAAGAATTAATAGGTATTACTAAACAATATACTTTTTGTGACAGTATATGTATGAGTCAACCTGCACATTCGATGTTCACGCTACGTAGCGCTCGCTCTACGCTCAAACATTCCAAACGCGCTACGCGCTCGCTACACCGAGTCCGCTACGCAAGCATTGTGACTATATATTTACAATAAAAACACAGACGCACGCATGCATTAAAAGAATAAACACGTTCAATCAAACTCCTACATACGTGGATGTATAGAATAGTCTAGAATAACTGGGTGTAGTTGGTCAAAGCTTGTTAATCCAAACTTTGTAAAGTAATAAAAGTAATATACCTCTGCTGGGCAAAGGCCTCTTCTCCTATTAAGGAGAAGGTTTAGATCTTAATCCACCACGCTGCTCCACTACGATACGGAATGTACATGTGTAAGTATTTCCCGGCACTAGTTTCCTCGCGATGTTTTCATTCAGCGCCGAGTTAGAGATGAATTTAAAGACAAATTTAGCACTTAAAAACTCAGGGGTGCTAGCCGAAGTCTGAACCTCCGGTTAAAATGGAACTTTTTCTTACTACTAAGCCATCAAAAATTACGCACATGCAGTGTACGCGCACGTATCGTTCGCCTCGGATGGCTTTTGATGCGTCACATTCTAGCTTGAATGCATGCAAAGTGTTATAAATGTCTTTCAAACGCGAACACGTCTAAAAATATATTATGCTCTTAATATTATATATAATGTTAAGAACATTTTAATTCAAATCCACCATCTCCTTAGGATGCACGTGAACAACACGGTTCCTGCTCGTCTGCTTGCTCTTTACGTGCCTTAGGACGAGTGAGTAAATATGGCCTGGTACTATTATGAAAACTTATGAGGGTAGAATGTTTGTTACACATTCATGCAATAAACATTAAATAGATATTCATGAAACTTTACAGTAAATTGTATTAAATTTACACATAGATAATTTTTTAACTAGACATCACGTGGATGAAGCTGTGAGGGGATACTAGTCTATAGTAATACATATTATAAAGAGTTTAAAATTATGTGTAAGTTTGTATGTTGGAGTAATCTCTGAAATTGAAGATCCGATTTGAGCATTTATTGAAGTAACTTATGGCTATAATAAATCACGCTACGACTCGTAGGAGCAAAGCAATGAGCGAGTGTAACCGCGAGAAGCTACCACTACTAGCAGTACGAAATAAAATCCTTTTTTTTATTTACCTAACTGTATACACCGTATTATATTTAATAATCAGTAGTCCCTCTACTGAATCATCACGTATATCAAAATAAATACTCCTAGATAATTTATATTGCTGTTTTAATTTCAAACTAGACTGATTTAAAGTAGAAGCCTGTAAATGTCCCACATGCTAGCAAATTTTTTTTTTAGAATGGAGGATTCGATGCGTTAAGTACCAGGCTATTTTACCGCCAATTGGTGAATTTTGTCGTAGTCGCCCAGTGGTCTCAGTGGTCATATTCGACCATTATTACTTTCAATTATAAGTTTGGACATGACAGATGAGGATTGACAGCTTGTATGAAATTCCAATGTTAAGCGCGAGGGAAACTGCGGTAGCCGCTAGTAAAATATAAGTGTACGAATCCATACTCCTAAATCTGCACACTTTTCGTAAAAAGGAGAACAAGCTTTTTGCTAATTATTTATTAAATTAATTATAGTCGAATGTCGACCACTAGTTCTAAAAACTGTGTCGCAGTTATCTTTATTTTAAGGTAGTTCCCACTATCGCTGAACTATACTACAGAATTTAAGATCACCAAAATATTGATTTAGACTAAAACACGCAATCAAAATCGCATAACATAAAATCCTCCACAGCATTCCTCTACAAGGTGTAAAAAAGTGGTGTAAATTAATTACCCTATTCATAATCGTACTAAATTTCGAATCTAGTTTTTACCCTCGGGTAAAGCTTTCTCGCCTGAGACCAGGAATCGCCCTCTTGGAATTGTTCCAAGTAGTTTTTGTACGACCCACATCCACTGGTCTTTAGCGAATGCACCAAATTACAAACTCAAAATGCTGGCGATAAGTTGAACTTATTTGCGGTTGAAAAGTTACTTTCAATGGGATAAAAAAAATTAACCTGATTTCAGCTAGCTTCCATAGTCTATTGCTTTTGTGTAGGCTCAAGAAATATTACAAAATTTAATACTATGCTAGAAAATTTGACTAGCTATTATTTATAGAATATACCTAAAAATAAAATTTATTTTCCACTACATAAATGTAAGGGAGTTAAAATTAAGTTTACTCAAATGTAATATTTAAAATCAATGTTTAATATAATATATATAGTAGAAGGCACGTTTTGACAGACACGTTGGCGCAATGGTCACTGCAACTGACTAAAGAACTAACGGTCGCGGGTTCGATCCCCGCTCACGGCAAACGTGTGTATTGGCCATACAGATGTTTGTTGTGATCTGGGTGTTTGTGTTAGTGTTGTGAGTGTTTCCGGACCCCCGAAACAAGGTCATGAGATCTTAATGGGGGCTGTGGAGTGTGATGCGTTTATTTATTTAAAGGCAAACGTAATAAACAAATACACTCTCTAAGGTTTGTGCTATGAGGCTAAACTCAGAAAAATTTGATTGGTCTATACCTACGCAAACGAAAACGTCACATTAACGTTTCATTAACTTATTTTGTTGCACTATTATTTGAAAATTAAATAGCTTTAAAAAACGTTATATTTTTTCGCGCGCTACAAATCATAGTGGCGAAGTAGTAACTATGAACGCGAGTGAAACTGTAAGGTGTAGCTAATTAGGTCAAATATGTACTAAATTTATACAACATTCCCAATAAAATTATCCACGATCCAAGGCGTCAATTCAAATATTACTACAATTTAATACAATCAAAACCTTTCAATCCCGTAACACTACACCCCTTACTATAAATTCAAACACTGTACAAACAGCCTAAGCCTCTCACCATAAATTTATAGACGTTGTATTAAACAATAAGACATAAGTTTCTAAAATATTTGTAAACTTCCTAATGGACACTCGGGATTACAGTCGAGTTGATTCAAAGAACGTTAAATTCGTGAATATCAAAAGTGTCAACGGTAATGACTTCTTGAAAATTTGCCAGCGGTTTACGGGCTAAGTAATTAAGTTATTTACTTTATTGTACATTAATTAGTATGAGTTATTGTTAAGTAACTATTGTGATAAAATTTGCGAGATGGTCTGAAACTTGTGTAATATTTTAAGCTGAATTAGCTTTAGAGGACCAACTTAATATATAATCCTGACAATTGGCGAACTTAATAATTGAGATCAATTACACAAGAAATTTGGACGCTGATAAGCAATTATGTGTCAAGCCACACGGACTTCATTTTGAGAAAATTGCGTTTAAATATGTCAAACCTATTCTTAACAAATATGTTTGAAGAAGTATATATCCATATTTTCTTTTCTTTTTTGATGAAACGTATAATTAATTAAAAGCAGATTGATATATTTAATCTATTATCAATTAAAAAGTTTTTCAATCATTTCAGATTATTGTATAAATTGCAAAATATGGAACGCACTTGAAATTCGAAACAACTATTTTAAGTCACTTTTTTCTGTACTTATTTAGTTTATATGACTTGAACTTTTTCAATAATTTTAAAAAAACTTAAAAAGTATGGGAAGGCTTCTGACTCTTCCACTCATCGTATGAAATACAGCTATAATAGCTTATTCAAGCTGAACTTCTTGGAAAGTGAATTGCTTTGGTTTAATGCAAATGCGGGCTATTAGTAGGCTACAGCTCGGCTCTACCTTAGTATATATAAATCAATTATAAATATATGTAAACACGTCACTTCAGAACAGCTGCATCTACTTGGCTTAACCCTTTTTCGTATCGTTTGTAATTATCAAGACAAGGTTAGTAAGAAATAAAAAATATTTAAAAAATTGTATGGAAAAGTAAAACACTTAGATATAAAATTACTATATATTAAAAGCGAGTACGTCTCAATACCAGTATGAATATTACTCCAAAACTTTCAACAAAAAAGACACCTGCCAAAATTTTAACAAGCTATTTGCTCTAACCATGAAATAAAATAGCATAAAATATATAACGATTCAAAGACAAGCCGGCGCGAGCGAATTAATTCATCACTCGTAACTCGGCAATAATTTACTCAAACTAATAACATTATGAATAGCTCTTAGCTCGAAACGGTCCATCCATCAGACCCCGGGATGAACTCGAATCACTGTCGATCCATTTTCCATTAGGATTCCAACGGCTTATTGATACGAAAGTGACGAGCTGAGGAGATTTGGGAACCTATTTTGGTGTTTTGTAATGTATTTAGAAAATTGATTTTTTTATTATATATTTCAAATGATAATTCGTAGAAAAGTATATGTTAATATTAATGTCATTTTTCAAATGAATGAAGTTCCCTTTTTCCAGCTTCTATTTCTTACCATTTGAATGTAGATAAGAATAATTAAGACTTCAAAAAAAAGCGACAGTCTTCAAAATCAAAATACGTGATTTGGTGTGACGTTGATATTGGATGACTTTATTTTGATTTAAAAATCAAACCACAGAACCGATTTTGATAAAACTTCTACATAAGCAATCTGAAAATATACACTTCAAATAAAAAAAAAAATTCAAAATCTGACGGAGTTTTGAGGTTTGAAAAGTTAAAACAAATTCTTATTATTAAATAAAACTTTTTCTTCTACCAACCTGCTTTTAATTAATTATACCTAATATAAAAGAAATAAAAAGAAGGATGGATATGACGTATATATCATATATTCAAACAGATTTAGAATAGTAATTACATCTTTACACACCATTTTCTCACAATAAAGTCACTGTGGCTTGACACAGTATTGCTTTTTAGCTTCTATTTTATTTACTTATAAAACGTCTATAACATATATTATTAAAGCATACAACATCATTTTCAATTATATTCGATTTAATACAAATATACAAGCTATATTAATTATCACAATTAAACTGTAGTAGAAGTTAGTTCCATTTTAATGAATAGATTAAATTAGGTGAGTTGTCGCCACAATAATTCGTAGAGAAGTTATAAAGTTTGTAGGACACTCGTATTGTACGGAACATGCAATATTCATGACACAAGAGAATCTCAATCACGCTATCAAAGTTTCGGTAACTGATTCATATATATACAACAACTTCGAATGTATTCTTGTTTCATTGTTGCATTTGGAAAAATATATAATCCTTTGTTATAATATTACATGTTCTATGTGGACGCTGATAAGCAACACTATGTTAAGCCACACAGACTTCATTCAGATAAGGTATAATTATAAGCAGCAGAATGGTATAATAAAAAGTTTTTATCTAATAATATTTAGATTATTACATATTGCAAAATAATAGAACACACTTCGATATGCGAAACATTAAATTAAGAAATTTTTTCATTACTTATTTAGTTGCGATGACAGAATTTTTTTGAATAATGTTAAATACTTAACGGATTGTCAGAATACATCAATATCTCAGAAGTGAACTTTTTGTGGGTTGACACATTATTACTTATCAGCATCCATTTATCTATCTATATACCTAAAATTTATTGATTATAGATTTGGGTATTTGGATCAAAAATTTATGTAGAGAAGGAGCGCCGAAAGTGAAATAATATATAATAAATATATCACAAATATAATTTCAAAGACAATGTAGGTAGCTCTATAGTTCAAACACGTGAAAATACCTCAAAATTAAAATATTATTACAATTTGTTTCATTATGGTCATATTTCGACCACGAAGTTGACCACTAGTATTGACTAGTAGTAAACCACTAATATTAACTGTAAATATTAATTTTATATATTTACTTTTGAAAAGAAACTAAAATTTCAAAATTTAATAAAAAAAACAGGCACTATGCCTATTTTATTATATAAATGACGAGATTCTTTCGTTTATTTTAATCGACTTTTTTTCCTAAAACAAACTGTGGGTTTAAAAAGTATTTATATTTTTAAAATTGATTATTTAATTCGTTTAATTTTCACTTTTGTTTAACATAACATTTATTAATATTATTTAAATTATAAAAATTAAAGAAGGTAAAATAAAATTCTTTACTTAAAAGAAAATATCAAAATCAATAATTAGTAACTACAAAACAAGAAATATCATGTCATCTAACTAATCTACAACATTTACAAATTGATGTTGCAACAGTCATAATACGATTTCCAACAGTCTGGGGCTAATCGTTTTAAAATTATGCAAATTACATAGAATTGACGTCCTAGCAACTAGTTAAAATAGATTCAGAGATGGCCAAAACAGATATTTGGAGTTGATATATGAGAATGCATTTTTAAAAATAATTGGTACAAAATATGTAATACTAAGACAAAAGCAGACATTTGGTAAAAATTTTAAGAGACGAATCTGAATGTATGTATATGTGTATATATATATATATATATAAAAACCTATATCTATGTATGTATATATATTTAAAATAAAATCTTGGCAAATGAGCATATAGTTTCTGATGTAAGGTGGTCACTATCGCCCATGGACTTCTTGCAACACCAGGCCATTTGCAAGTCGGTAAATAAACGACGAAGTTTTGAGGTATCTTAGTTAAAAAAAAATCGGGTTAAAATAGATGGTGCGAGCATAACCAAGTCTAAACTAATATTAGAGCTAAAGAGTTTGTTTGAACGCGTTAATCTCAGACACTACTGGTTCGAATTGAAAAAATCTTTTTGTGTTAGATAATTTATTTATTGAGGAAGGCTTTAGGCTATATTACATCAGACCACGACTCATAGGAGCGAAGCAGTAACCATAAACGCAAGTAAAGCCGCAAGAGACAACTAGTCTGAAATAAAACTCCAACGGTTTAACCTATTTACTAATGATCGTTATGTGTACGTTTCTGTCTTATTTACTCTTCGCCCATTTGAAAATGAAAGATTAATTATTATCTAAATACCCACAGCTGACAACTATCCTCGATTTCGATTAGACTGCGTGAAACAAATCATTCCGACTCGCCGTAATCGTAATATTGCGATCGGTTGTTGTCAAATGCAAGTATGACAATTAACGGGTCAAAATGGGCTGACGTAACGATCGCGGTTATGTAGCGACGATTATTGCATTTGAAAATTAGATCATCGAAGATTGGCATCGAATTCGTAATTCGAATGCAATCAAATCTTAATGATTTTTTATTACTGAATTGCGATTTGTAATTATAATGTCACAAATTCCATTAGTACAGTAAAACCTTTATTTTCTATCAGAATACAGACATCGAAAATCACGTAATTTTAGCACAAGTTATTGTAATATATCTTTGATAATTGGCCTAGCTAGTAACATATGTTATATTGCGAATCTAAGCACCATGATTTCAACCAATTTTAGGTATTGTTATTGTAAAAATTAAAAATATGTATATCGAGTACCATCTACGGCTGATAAAGGACTGAATTCACCACATTGCTTCATCAGACTCATCTCAGATATTCTCTTAAGCTTCCTGGCGATGTATACTTTTATTCTTTGTATCTTTAAAAAACATTATATCAACGAGATATCATATGCAACTGTTAATACCTACATATACTTAATATTATGAAGAGCTAAAAATTGTTGATAATTTTTTATATAGGGATAATCAATGAACTATTGATCTGATTTGAAATTTTTTTTTGCTTTGGATAGCCCGTTTATTGAAGAAAGTTATAGGCTATGTGACATCACGCTTTGACTCATAATAATATCTTGTACCAGATGGGAACATGAAATCAAAAATATCGCCAGTCCCAACTGAACTCAGAGATCCCGAGAAGAATGGCAAATGTTGAACGAGGTTTTCACATGTAGAGGAAGTCTTGCAGGATAGTAAAACTGTAAATATCACTTATAACTTAAATTCAATACGGAAAACTATAAAAAATATACACCTAAATAAAATATTAAATATACTATAATGTAGATATAATAAAATTGTTAGATATAGTATCAATAATATCGTAAAAGTGAAGTATTTTTTATTCTATTTTTTAAACAGCGAGAAGCGTCTAGCTATTTATAAAAAAATCCGTGAATTAAAATATTAAAAAGCTCTATTACATCCAATTATAAAACGAATATCTCCAATCTTATTTTAACAAATAAGGTTATTGCGAATTCATATTAAAAAGCCAATCTTTTTACAACGGTACAGTAATTTAAAATTATTTTGAATTCAGATAAAAATTAAAACGATTTATATTGGCGTTTAATTTTCGATATCCTTACAAATTGGAGCATAAAAGGTTTTCGAACGCAATTATTTTGTACCAAATTCATTAATGGCCTATAAACAAAATCCTTTCGTTGCCTCCAACGATTCTATTTAACTGGGCTTATTAAAACGGAGAGCCGAACTGAACTTTACGTTTATAATTGTGAAAAATAATTAGGAAAAATGTTATTAGAATATAATATATATTTACTTATTTTATTTTTTAATTAGAAAATACAAGCGTTGCCCGCGGCTTCGCTAGCTTTAATTTTGATTTTCTTTTAAAATAATACGCATAAATATAGCCTACTAGATGCCCGTGACTTTAAAGGTTATTTATCTCTATTTTTATTATTATCATTTTACTCCTATTAAAACTCCTTACAGCTCTGTATTCGGCCTTACGTATGACCTTTCTCAGTCTAGACTATGTATGTGATAAATTTTTAAACTGCATTATTTTAGACATTATATATTTGGACGCTGATAAGCAATACTGTGCAAACTACACGGACTTCGTTTTGAGAAAATGGCGTCTAAACATATCGAACCCATTCTTAATAAATTAGTTTACAGTCGTATATATTGATCTTATCTTTTCTATTTTGATAAAATATATAATTAATCAAAAGCAGATAGATTTATTTAATATGTTATCTAATAATAAGTTTTTAAATATTTGAGATTATTTTATAAATTGCAAAATATGGAGCGCACCTGAAATTCGAAACATTGAGTTAAGAAACTTTTTTGCATACTTATTTAGTTTAGATGACTTGATTTTTTTTTGTATAATGTTAAATAGGTGACGTAGTATCAAAATACATCAATATCTCAAAATTTGACTTTTTGTGGGTTGACACATTATTGCTTATCAGCATCCATTTATCAATAATAAATAAAATTTTAAGTTCCTTTAAAGCTGCTTATTTTTATGATATATCATATGTTTAAATAAGGATGACATGTTCGTACAGTGGACTGTAACTGTCACTAACCGAAGCGATAATCGCGAGTTCGATTCACGCTCAAGTCAAACATTTGTATAAACCATACCAATGTTTGTTGTGGTCTGTGTATTTATATATCGTATTTTCAGACCCAGACACAGGATCATAAGATCCTAATAAGCTTTGAATGTGAAGTGTTTATTTATTTAAATTTGATAAACGGCTATAGAATTTACTAAATAAAAAAGACCTAGACATATGGCATCTGGCTGTCGGTTAAAGAGAATTCAACATTAATAATATTAGTATGGAATATGGAAACATAGATATTAATTTACTCCATAGTTAGCTCCAGTAAATAGCACTAGTAATCGATATGTTTAATTAATTATGCTGACTATCCTGGGATTAGTTGAAGCACTTTGTCAATGTCAGATGCAAGTCGAATATTTGCCTAACCAAATGACTTCCTTCCGTGACAGTAATAAATTATTACATCGCATACCTTTTTATTTAATTAATGCATTTTTTATGATTACATGTTTTTTTATTCACACATGGATGCTAATAAGCAATAATGTGTCAACCCACAAAAAGTCAAATTGGGATATATTGATGTATTTTGATACTGCATCACCTATTTAACATTATTAAAAAAATTTAAGTCATATAAACTAAATAAGTACGGAAAAAAGCTTCTTAATTAATTGGTTCGAATTTCAAGTGCGTTCCATATTTTGCAATTTATACAATAACTTCAAATATTTGAAAAACTTTTTATTAGATAATATATTAAATATATTCGTCTGAATTTAATTGATTATACCTTTTATCAAAAAATAAAAGAAAAAATGGATACATACTTCTACAAACAAATTTGTTAAAACTGGGTTTGACATCTTTAGACGCCATTTTCTCAAAGTGTAGTCCGCGTGGCTTGACACAGTATTGCTTATCAGCGTCCATATATCGTTACATTAGACCTGTTTAAAATTATTAAAATATAAGGTTGAAGTGGTTTTATATATGATGTATTAAAATAATGATAAGTCAAGCGACACGACAAAGCTATTCTTAACGAATTCGTTTGAAGAAGTATATGTCCATCTTCTCTTTTCTATTTTAATAAAATGTATAATTAATTAAAAGATATATGTATGTATGATTGTATAATGTGTTATCTAATAAAACATTTTTCAAATATTTAAGATTATTGTATAAATTGCATCATATGGATCGCGCTTGAAATTCGACACATAAAACTAAGAACTTTTTATCGTTCTTAGTTTCGATGACTTAAATTTTTTTTAAAGATTTTTGTTATTATAATAATGTGACGCAGTAACAAAAAACATCAACATCTCCAAATTTGACTTTTTTGGGATTGACACGTTATTGATATCAGCATCCAATTACATATCAGTTCTATGTGTTCTAATTTTGATGATGTTACTAAGAAAACAGCAAACTGAGTAAAAAAAAAGTATACGTTGTATTAAAATTTTGTAACATAGACTTCATAACTTTTAGTGTGTAATCGTTAGTACCGATATTAAATATTGTATTTACATCAATATTACTCATTACTCGCTATAATATTTATTACATCTTTAAAAGTTAATTTACATAAAAATTTTGTGTCAATATAAATATTTGTTAAAAAGGGTATCGACTTTAAAAGCGAAATACGTAGTTTCGTTAACTTGGATGGCAATTTTCCGGATATTTTATTTTAAAATGAAATTTATTCAACAACTGGTTCTGATAAAATTATGTGAGGTCAATGGAAGAGGAAGAATATCTTTTCAGACAACAATATAATTAACCCAATCGGCCAAGCCGTTTTCGAGTAATTCGAAAATACATAAAAAAGTTTAATTAATTAATGAAATCAATAACCCGATTGCGTAACAAGATCTATACCATCAAGTCAGCAGTACCGTTTCGATATCAGCTCTGTCTAATAGTGAGAATCTCTACTAACCAGCTTTAAATCGTTATATATCCTAAACGATAATTATGATTAAAAAACGATGTAAAGAACCTAAATATGATTTTTAAACTCCTATTCAATGATATCCTACTTAACATAATTCGTTGATTTTTGTTCACATAATCATAATCATATCATATCGTATCATATTTCAAATTTGCCCCACGCATTTGGTTTATATAGTGCCACAATGGTACAACCCACATACACACATATGTACATACATATATACATATATAGGCTGATTAACGCATAACACACACATTTCCTTTGCGACGCGCAATCGGGTAAAAAAGAAAGTCCCCGGCGAATTGAGAACTTACTATTTTTTAATAAAAGGAAAACTACTTAGATAAATCTACTTTTTATATACTCTACATATATTTATAATACGTGTGGCTAAACAAGTATCAACCAATCTTATCCTGAACGTCCCATGATAGTATCTAGATTGTAAATCTCCGATGAAATGTTAAAACAATTTTTCCTTCATTACATACTTCTTTACCACGCGCAATAAGGAAGAAAAATAAAATTAAAAAAGTTATCTGACATCTTTAAAATTCAACGTTCATTCATAAATAATTACAGCATCTTGTTAGGGAATATCAAAGTTGAAGTAACCGACATTCATCCCTTCCGAGAAAATGACATGTTTTTCTCAGCAATCTCTCTTCACTCTCTCTTTTTTATAAACTATTCCTTACATAAAAAATAAGCGCCATAGATTTACGTACGTAAGAGAAAATCTAAATAGCTGTTAACGTTCTGGAACATAACCTCGGGCCTATTATTAAAAATACATCATGGATTTTTTTTCCACAACGTCACAACTCACTTTGACATTAATAAATGACGCCAAGGAATACGTCGTTTAAGCAAAATAGCCGAAGCGAATGGGGGAATTAAAGACCAAGGCCACGAAAACGTGACAATTCGAGGATTAATGAGATAGCGCGTTTAAAAAGACGCTAAATGGTGTTGACTTGACATGCTTTTAAGAAATCAGTCAAGTGCAAGTCGGGCTCAAATACGAAGGTCGTATAATATTTTTATATCTTCTACTCGCTGTCCCTCGCGGTTTCACGTTTATGGTTACTGCTTCGCTCCTTCAATCGTCGCGTATCGTAATATGTACATAATGCGTCAAGCCACAAAAAAACAATATCGGTGATATTGATGTATTCTGATAATGCATCGCCTTATCCACCACATTAAGTTATCTAAACTAAATAAGTATGGAAAAAATTCTTAATTTAATATTTTGAATATTAAAATGTGCTCAATGTTTTACAATATGCAATAATCGAATTTATTTGAAAAACTTATAATGAGATAAAACTTTTGATTGTAGCAATATGCTTTTAATTCATAAAACCTTTTATCAAAATAGAACAGGAAAGATTTTAAAATGTTATATACTTAATTGTACTAATTATATACTTATTAGGTCTCAAAATGGAGCCCGTGTGGCTTGACATAATATTGCTTATCGGCGTCCATATAGCCTTCCTAAATAAACGAACTACCTAATGCAAAAATAATCAAATCGAATCCATAGTTTCAAAGATTTCTCCCTACATTACACACTAACAAAAAAAAAAAACAAGAAAAGCGCTTTAAAATATGCAAAAATTCATATTCTTCTCGCACTAGACTGGTTTATATGATTTTTCGTTATTACAGAAATAGAAGTACTGTGAAAATATCTACTCTAAATCTATTTTAGTTTTATGAAATACAACCCGTTGACGAACAGACGGACAGAGGGCGGAAAATTAGTAATAGACGTTGTCACTTTTCAGATACGAAATCCAAAAAAATGATAATACCGCCTATGTCAGTTATTTATCAGAATTGTCATGTATTTGTAGGTCAGATATGAAAAAAATGTGATAAAACATATGGATGCTGATAAGCAATAATGTGTCAACCCACAAAAAGTCAAAGTCTGAGATATTGATGTATTTTGATACTTCATCACCTATTTAACATTATTAAAAAAAATTAAGGTCATATAAACTAATAAAGTACGGAAAAACGTTTCCTAATTAATTGTTTCGAATTTCAAGTGTGTTCCATATTTTCCAATTTATACAATAATCTCAAATATTTGAAAAACTTTTTATTAGATAATATATTAAATATATTAATCTTCTTTTAATTCCTTAATACATTTATCAAAAAATAATAGAAAAGATGCCTATATTCTTGTTCAAACATAATAGTTAGGAATAGGTTTGACATTTTTAGACGCCATTTTCTCAAAATAAAGTCCGTGTGGCTTGACACAGTATTGCATATCAGCGTCCATATAAAAAATTCATTAGCTATAGCTTTCATACGGAAAAAGTCCGTCCAAGGAAAGTGTCTAAAGAAAATGTACACAGATAAACTGTCTTTATCCGGGCATTACGCAGTGAGATGGTATGATTCTAAACGCTAATCTTAGTTATTTAGAAATTATGTGAACCATTGATATTGACTTTAATGTTTTAAGTATATCCCCCCACTTTTAATATGTCCTTAATATTAGCATTACGTTTTTTTCGTCACAATCAAATTTCTATTTCTACATACATATATATATACACACTTTTACCTAAATATAACAAATAACTTATGTAAC
Organism: Hypolimnas misippus; assembly: GCA_037950945.1. Classification (NCBI taxonomy): domain Eukaryota; kingdom Metazoa; phylum Arthropoda; class Insecta; order Lepidoptera; family Nymphalidae; genus Hypolimnas; species Hypolimnas misippus. The sequence continues at coordinate 12,482,240 of JBBEEQ010000019.1, forward strand.
TAAGTATATTCTAAACGGGCAAAGGAATTAATTACGTAGGCGTTATCATGTGTTCCGTGATAAATGGCAAATAAAGGCAACATTTATAAGTTATTACCTGAATGTGTGAATAAATCTATTAATTATGAAAATTAAGCAAGAGAAAACTTGGTATACTTCAAGTAGACATATTGCGCCCACAGTAAGCCTGGGGTTTGGCCTTGAAGTTTTAATGGAGAAGACGTCCGAAAACCTAAAATGTATATTATACAGGTGTCAACCGGGCATGTGTTGGTCATTTTACCAGCGTTACCAGAATCAATATTTAACATTAAAAAGAACTGATTTTTTTTTTTCATATATGATTCCTACACTGTACGAGTCTACACGAACCAACGTTTCAATAAAAAAAAAAAACTTTTCACTTTTAAATATCGATTCTGCTAACGCTTGTAAAACATCCAAAACATGTCATGTTGAAACCCTGTATATAAGAGGATACAACGGGGCAACTAAGAGGTTAAATTCCCACTACCAAATACCTCAAAAAAATAAAGTCTGAAAATGTTTTATTGCTGAGGCCTCCTCTATTATTAAGAAGAAGGTTTAGAACTGAATCCACCACGTTGCTCCACTGCGGGTAGGCGGACATATGGAGGTTTCTTTAGGATTTTTCCATCACCGAGCTCGATGAATTTAAACACAAATACAGAGGTTCTAACCTTAACGGCAGATTTCATTCAGAAGGTGCTTCGCGAATCATTCTGGTCAGGCAAATGATTTGGATTAGAGGTCGTCTGGCTTAACAAAATTTATATTAACATGAGCAAAGCCGTGAAAAAAATCCAGTGAGTTGTAATCTTAGCGATCTTTCAGACGTCTCAACTGTGAATCAACGGGTTGAAAACAAAAAAAAAAAACTTAAATAATCTTCTTTTAAAAGATGAAGACGCCTGTTAAACTATTCTATTTTCAATTTCTCAGTAGTTTTCTTTCATTGGCGTACTTTTATATTATTCTTTTATATCCTTCTATAATGGTCAGATATCTTCCTTACAAAAAATATGAATAAATTTTCTTAATATTATTATTCTTAACGTTTGACATTTACTTTTGTTTTTGTATATATATACCTGTACATTAGAATATGTTGGTACGTATCTATATTAATATTATAAAGAGTTATTAATTAATGTATGTTTGTATATAGGAAGTAATCTAATTGTTTCAGAAACAACGTATCTTATTTGAAAAATCCTTTTTGCGTTGGTAAGCCTGTTTATTGAGGAAGATTGTAGGCTATATTACGTCACTCTAAGACTCACTGGAAAGAGGCAGTAATTATAAATTCGCGTGAAATACAAATAATATTTTATAAACATACAGAAAGAATTAACAACATATTTTATTCCAAGATGTCGTATTTCTAAACAAAACTAAAAAAAACCATATAACAGGTCACAATTCTAACATTCTACAAAAATTCAGAACGTATTTCTAAAATCAAAAATCACAAAAGAAAATCTTTTCCATCGTAATAAGATATGCCATACTTTTTACGACCCTTACAAAATAAGCGCGCGATGCATTATCATGAAGATCACAATATCATAAGGCTGAGATGAGTTATGTTAATGAAAGCCGTGGGGCGAAGCTAGTGGAACATATTGGCTATTAATAATGAATTTGCTGTAAAAGTTACCGAGTTACTCGGCGCGTAAAATGATATTGCAACGGTGATGAACATTGGACGGGGATGAAATGTGCATTTATACATAGTAGTGGTCCTCTAACGGTCGGAATCCGACCGTAGTTTATAAAATTTTCAACCGATTTCACGGACAGCAATAAACATAAGAGTATTCCTTCATGTGTGTGTCAAATGCACGTGTGTGTAATGTTTTTTTTTTTATTGATTTAATATATTTTTATGCATAATTAGTTTTTGCTGTTTCACTATACATATCGATACCACGTAAGTTGTTGTAACCCCAAAATTACAATTTTACAGTAGAGCACTTTTAATCCGTTTTAGTTTGAAAGTTACAACAAAATACGCCTTTTTTCAGGCGTATTTTGTTGTATCTTTCCTTGAAAAAAAAAGATTTTTGGTTTATGTTTGAATGCATTAAGCAATGCAAATTCGTGTAGTATTCAGTAAAAACGCTAACGGCAATTTTGTGGCTTACAATAACTTACGTGGGAGGTATCGATATATACTATACGTGTGTGAAATTTCATTCTCCTCCGTCCGCGCAATTTTCATAAAAAGGGGTACAAAGTTTTTACTTAATGTAATAATATATACATACATAGATCTCCCAAACCAATAACTTTATATTGGCTTAATTAAAAATTCTGTCAAATTAAATTTAGTATGCCAAAAGGTCATACATGTTTGATGTACGTATACATTCATATTTAATAAAACGGGTCTTATCGCGATAAATAATGGTAGTAATACCTTTTTTATTGCCGGACGTTTCGACGAAGTTGCATCCGTCGTGGTCGCGAGCTGACTGAGTCTAATAAGTCTTATGAACATATTCGCAATGATATTTTTTTATTTAATCAGTTAGTTAAACCATTTACATTTTGCGTTTATGGATTAAAACGGAGAAAAACGTTAAAATTCTTTAAAATGATCATTTTTAATTGCGTCGAAAACGATATATCTTCGCTTATGTTCTAAAATTAATAAGTTTCTTTTTATTTATATGGTGATTTCTACTATTAGACTTAGGTGAAGAAATATGTTTTTTTTATAATTATTCTCGTAGAAAACATAACTGACTTCAAACAGAACTAATGTTGTACCTATAAATGAACCAACGTTTGCTGTAATCACGGGTCATTTGCTGTTAGTTATTAAGGAGATTTTGATTTTGTTTACCCCCGAAGATATTCATCAGATCTTAATATATTATGTACTAAAATTTAAAAAAATATGTCTTTAAATAGTAAAATTCGCATTCAAACAGAGTCAATAGTTTTTGAAATATTGGTGAATATACTAACGTACATATATACATACGGGTCGAATACAGAACAAAATTTTTTGAAGTCGGTTAAAATCATTACAGATATAACCCCCAGTTCGCTTGTCGATATCGCAGAGAATTAGTTGCGTAAACAATTTTATATTTATATATATATATATATATATATATATATATATATATATATATATATATATATATATATATATATATATATATATGTTTGTGTGTGTGTGTGTGTGTGTGTGTGTGTGTGTGTATGTATACGTAACATTCACAATTAGTCTTTTTTTATTCGTGTTCTTAGTTTTCGATCCACAAGCTCGTGGTTTGATAAGATTTATTTCTATTTTTCGAGCAAAGTAAGTAAATTCCAAGTAAATAAATTCCCTACCCAAACTCACTTAGAATTTTTTTGAACCGTATTTTAAAAATAAGTAAGTAACTTCAACTTGAATAAATAAACAGATAAGCAAGATACCCCAGTTTTGTATCCTTATTTTTACGCAAAACTCTGCTGAACAAATTATATCGTAGAAATTTAGAACAATCGCGCAACCCCAAATTACTTCCTTGTAATACGATTATGACGTTAAAAATGGAGGGAACGCTGAATATTTTCTTCTTTATATTTAAAGGAAAACGCCGAAATGGCCCAGAAAATAGAGCGCACATCTTAAGAAAAAGTCTCGGGTGTAAATTTCGGCAAACAGCCCAGAGATTTTCAAGTTCAATAAAGGAAAACGTTTGGAAGAAACCTGCACGTATCATGTGAGATCCTAGAATGTTTTTCTTCTAATTCCTTCTGGCGCAGCCTGACTAGGCGCTGTGACTTTCTACTTATTAAGAGAAAAGACCTCTGTCCAACAATGGAAAAAACATAGGCTATTCTTGTTCGAATGTCCGAGACACGACCGCGACAGATACGACCTGGAATTTTAAATAATTAATTAGCAACAATTTCTCTGCAACCAAAAGCCGTCGGCAAGAATATACTAATGTAACGTAATGTCTTAAGCTATATATAAAATAAATGAATAGAATAAAGAAGAATTAAGTAAAATTGTAATTAAAAATGTATAAATATGCAAAAAAACATGATGAAGGGAACAGAGAGACCCAGAAAAGTAAAAAATAACTAAATGCCGCAAAAAAAATGAAACGGCGGTACAAAATTAAAATGTTACAAGACTGCATTATTCAATTTCTTGCCACGCAAGAAGGAAATGACGGCATAAAAAAAACATAGGCTATTATTTCTTTATTTCAAAATCAAACCACTGAGAAGTTTTTTTTTCTAAAATGTTTATTGCTGTTGGCAGATGACGAGGGTGACGGTCTCACGACGCGCCTAAGCGCGAGCGAGCCGTCGCAAGCCGGGGACCTCGACTCCGCCGGCGGAGACGGTGTGTGTGTGGATGTGTGTTGTTCCTATCCGCCCCTACGAATGGCGCGTTAGCCATCCACGTGCGTTAGTGATCCTATCACCGGGGTCAGTCAAGACGTGCATGGGGCGGCTTTGTCTGATCTGTAAGTTCTGTCTCTTACCTGAGTAAATAAATGCCTCTTTAATAAGGGGGTGCAGGTTTAATCTTAAGCAAATAACTAAGAGTGATATAAGAAAACGTAGTGAAGAAACCTGCATGTGTCAGAAAAATTACGATATAAGACCTATATCGTACAGAACAGAGTAACATATTAATAACCGTATTTTTCTCCTAAAAATGCTTAGTACTTTAAAAGTTTTTTAGTTTAACAATCTATTTAATTAACTAAAAAATTTCATTTCTTCAAAATCTAACTTCGTCTATACCAGGAAGGAAGAAAGGCAGAAAAGTGCAATTTATATGGTAATGCGTATAGCATGTATAAGAAATACCTTGGTTCTTGATGCTGAAAGTAGTGCAAGCGGAAAAACTATGCTAGCTCCATATTCTACCAGATATGCAAATGGACTACTGTAAATTTGATGCAGTTATCGTGCTGAAGTCCGAACTTTTGCTGATTTTCAAAAAACTTCTCAAAAATTAGATACCCCTTCTGCAATCTAATTTAATGAAATGTACTTAGAGGGTCAAATAAAGTAGTACTTTCATGTGTAAATTAGGTTTATTTTTTATTTTTGTACGAAAAAGGAGGATGTTCGACTATGGGTATATTTTTTATTTTTGTTTTTTTTTTATTATTCTAATAAATTAATTCAAGTTATTCGTGTAAAGCTTTAGTTTCCTAGGAAGACGTTGACTGTTATTTAGCGGCCGTTTTATGTTTTCAGATGACGTCACTTAAATATTTTGTATGGAAATAGTATGGCACGGTATACTTTAAAACATTTTTACGACACCGTAAAGTCAAAAGGTTTTCCAGACATCCTTCATATTACGCCCATAATTTGACAGTCCGCAATCTTAGGAAACCAAAACGTAACTCAAAAAGGTTTAACCGTAGAAGTTTAATTTGTATATGCGTTTACCACATGAGATTTTCCTATAGATAGTGTCCATTGCCAAAGAGCAGAACTTTTTCTTCCTGCTTGTGATCCTTGATGTAATAACCTTTTTTATATCATTAATTATATATGTCACTTCCTAAAAAACTGTATACCAAAAATTATTTTTTGTGATATCTAACTTTAAAAATTTTAAAGCATTCGCAACGAGGTTTAATTAGAATTCTTCACATTTTTAGAACCGATCCAGAATTTACCGACAATGCATACTTTGAAAAAAAAAAAACAATTCAAAACACGAACATAACGTGATCTCACAGAAAATTTTTCATACGGCCATCTTGTGAAAATTTTACGCTAAACCTTTTTTGCTTTGTACCGATGTATTCAATCACCACTGTTCTAACGATGCCTCGTTGACAGGCAAAAGAGAAAAGATAAAACAATGAGTGCTAACAACGTCTAAAACGAATAGTATGGATTTTGTGTCGAAGCAATTTGTGTTCTGGTCGTTTGTAGGTGTTTCGACAACGCCCCTATGTCTGTAGTCGTTGAATATTTTATTTAGTAAACAATAAATTAACTATTTTCTGTCTGAAAATTTCTTAAAGTATTTCATCGTAAAACTTATCGGTTGTGATTGAATTTGATACAATTCTGTGTTCGTTATTATTATTCAAACTTGTTTTATTAGTAAGTTTACTTAGAGCTATTGGCTTTCGACCTTTCTAACACCTTAAAGATAAACAGTAATAAATATTGTGATAGAAACGTTAGTGTATACTGCAATGATAGTAGTATAAACAACAACTTTAACATTATCCAATACAAGTAACAAAAATCTGATCTGATTTTGCAAATCAAATGCTTAATTTTTGTTTACCATATTATTGGGTACTTAACAATTAATAAAGTCATGAACCTACATGAGTTGAGAGTAATTCTAAGAAATATATATCTGGCTATACGTTGTGTTACAATAGTGGTTTAAGCTTGGTGCTTATACAACTGAAGGAGACAGGGGGACACTAACAAGATACTTCATTTCAATTTTTCTGTGTAGTTTAAGGACCAGAAATTCCAGTTTTAATTCGAGATTATTTATGTAATCTCTGACCCAGTGTTATTTAACTGGTCCAGACAAACATGCAAATTCAATCTACGTTTTTTTGCAAACAAGCCCCGAAGCGGGGATCAACTCCACATCTCGTTGACCTGTTTACACAAATTTTGTATATTTCTTTGAGGAGATATTAAAGTGTAAATATTCATGTTAACATTTTTCCTTGTTAATTTCTGATTTGCGTAATTCGTTTATGTCAAACTTTGTGCAACTTCGTTTGATGATAATGGTAATGTTCAACGTGCAAGGCTATTTTTCTCTGTTTTTTATAATTGATTACATGTTAGCTGTGTAACAAAGTTTCTTGTATATAAAGAGACAATAAAAAATCAAGGCCGAAATAAATTCACGCTTAAGTCAAGCGTTCTTACAATTGAAGACAAGAAAAAAATAATTTAAATAACAAGACAAAATGAAAATATTTTGAAATTACTAACTTTTTCTCATTCCATTTTGTATTGATAATTCTAGCTTAGTACTTTTTACCTGGAATTGAAAATTACTAGAAAACTTTTCAGAAAAACAAGCTCGGAAAATTGTTCGTAATTTCATTGTATGAATATTCATAAATCTTATATTATTCATATTTTAAATAACGGGTCTAACTGAAATTGAGAATATAATAATGTAATTAAGACATTTATTATGTAATATGCATTGGACGCTGATAATCAATACTATGTCACACCACGGGGACTTCATTTTGAGGAAATGGCGTCTAAATATGTGAAACCTATTCTTAATAAATTTGTTTGAAGATGTATAAATCAATCTTTTCTTTTTTATTTTGATAAAAGGAATAATGAATTTAAAGCGAATTGGTAAAATAATTTTTTTTATCTAATAATAAGTTTTTCAAATAGAAGATTATTGCATAATCCAAAATGTGAAACACACTACATCATTTAAAATATTAAATTAAGAAACTTTTTAGTACTTATGTAGTTCAGACTACTTAAGAACTTTTGAATAATGTTAAATATGTAACCCATTATTAGAAGACCTCAATATCTTCTTAAAATATTTTGTTAAGATTTTATTTGTTATTTGTATAAAACATTTTATTAACAGTTAATTTATTTTCTTTATTCAGCAAAAGTCAAATTAAGGGCAATTGATTCAGAATTGATTTAGGTCGTATCGACTACGGCTTTAAACTAGATTGTCACTCTGCCATGATAAAGGTCAACGCCAAAAAGGACGCAATATTTATGTTTGTATTGAATATACCGTTATCTGAATAAGTCCTGCGAGAATTACACTTATAAGTTATGCTCTCAGACTGTCATAAAGATTTACATAAGATGTTTTTTATTGCTTATATATATCACCTGAAATAATTTACTGTCCGTGCATTATTTTTAATATAGCTTTCGTAACTACTTACAAAGTGTCTGTTATTGTCAAAATTATTTTATATCAATTACGAAGGTAAAACACAACAGTACACGTATGCTGTAAGTAATATGAAAACTTTATCCATATTGGATTCCCTATTTTATAATTTAAGATAAGTACAATGTCAAATAGTAATTATTACTAATAAAAAATAGTCAAGGCTTGTGTTGATGAGTGTGAGCGAATGGTTTTTATTCGAGTAGGGCGTTGTAACGCCTAAGCCTAAAATTTCGATGCCTTATACCAAAAGATGACCAAATTACTACCACTTATGTTAAGCGAATTTTAGCGCTTTCATTATTTACAACTGTAATTTTGATTAACATATATAACAATACACAGGAAAAGATGGAAAATTGAATCTTAATATAACGTTTATTTATTAAAGTCAAAGGTAATATAACCAACAATTAATATTTCATTAAAGCTTACGGCACTATGACAAAACTTGTAACGGGAGAAAACGCGCGACTTTATAACGCAGTAACGAAGACGCACCCCGCGTTTTTGTAATTAATAGAGACATATAAAACACGTTACCGGTGAAATAAAACGTGAAACTCGTGTACAGTCTTAGGCAGATAATTAAACAAATTCGTTACACTCTCTTTAACGTGGTAATGTGTATAGATAATCGGGGCCCTGATTTTTAACCGACTTCCGAAAAAGGAGGTTCTCAATTCGCCGGGGCCTTTTTTACGTTCACCGATTTCTCGAAAACGGATGAATTGGTTTGGTTAATTATATTTTGTATATAAGAGAATGCTATTTGATTGATTCTATAATTTTTATCAAAAGCAATTTGGAGCTTTTGTTTTAAAATCAAAATAAGTTAAATAAATTTGTCATTCAACGAAACGTATTACTTGAAAGGATAATATTAAAAAAAATATTATTATCATTTATCATTTCAGCCGTAGGAAGCCAACTGCTGGTCATAGGCATCCTAATTGAAGAATTAAAAAAATACAAATTTAAAAAACTTCGCTTTAAATAATTATTTAACTAAAGAAATGATATTAAATAGTACTTTTTATCTAGATCAGGGTTTTAAATGTACTCGCGGAAGCTTACTTAAAAACGCCGCCTTATCTCAAAGAGATTACAATTTTTCTTTGAAATTCCAACTCATTCTAAGAATTCTATGGTCTGTGTTTTAAGTTATAATTAAAGATATAAATACAAGATTTTAATTCATTAAAAAATAAAAAAGACATATTTTTTCAAATAGAAAAAATTAATTGGACTTTATAAAAATTGCGACAAATTAATGATAGAAGCACAAAGGAAATATTATATAAGTAATATTGTTGTTTTTTACGAGGATCATTAATATTTATATATAAAACAATACAATTTATAAATATAATTTAAAATATAATCATTATCCTAATATTCATGTATATTCGTTTACATTACATTCAACTTCTGAATAGCAAATTTGTTTAATTTAACTAATCTTGAGTTTTAATTAAAAATCGATCTTAAAATTACTGTGGGTATTTTTTGCTTTTTTTATTATTCCGGATTTGGCAATCCATGCATACTTAAAAAGTTCATCAGTAAATTAATTACAAAAACAGTTAACAATATTGCTATGTGACATTGTAAAAGATACTATGGGGCAATGGTTTTCTTAACTCGATGTATGCCACGTTAATAGCCTTTCTTTCCAACTTTGATAAGCTCGTAAATTGTCTTGTTAGCACAAAATTAACCTCGTCTTGCATACTCAGTCGTTTGCTGGTTGCTAGGCAATGTCGTCCAAAGTTGGTATTCTTTATATAACTATTTATCTATATTAATAGTTATATGTATATGATATCATTGCTAAGGGGCTTATTGTATAAATATCATCTCACAGGTAATTTCTGCTTTTCGGGTGTCAAATGAAACGTTTTTATACAAAACCAATAAACAACTGTAAAAAAATTAGAGCAAATTTTGATAGCAACAGTTTTATATAATTAGTCTACATATAAAATACCTTTTTCATTTTAAAAAGACGATTAAAAATCAATCCGAAAACAAAACAAGTTTTTAAATTAAAAGATTAAGAACAACAAATTCAAACCTTAACTCGAAAAAGCAATCACCTATCCGAATGAGTTTAAGCCGAACACATTCGCGAAGGAAAAACATTTGAACATATTCAAAACACTTGGCAAAGCGGCTCTTGTAAAACTCGCATGTATATTATAATCTTGATAATACAGCTACTTGAATAAACAAAGTTATCTCGAGGCGGAGTCGGGATGTGATATATTGTCAAAGTTTCACAAAACGCATCAGCTCGGTATAATGTGAGAATTTTTTCTCGTATACATTCGCTTTTCGCTTTTAATATTTATAGGTTTTTATTGTGAGACTTGGTGTTTATACTTTCGAACTAGGAGTGTAGATTATGGTGATACATGATTAAGAGTTTATGGACCAATTGCTTTCATTGTTTGTGACTTCGTTGCGTGTAATAATATAAATATATAGATGTTTTCGTATGATATAATTAACGTTCATAAAGTGCTTGGACATCTAACGCAAAAAAATTAAAACTATGTCAGAACAGTCTTGTTTTCAAATAATTTGTTGTATCAAAAATAAGCTTAATTTGTAAATTATTAATATTGTAATTTATAATTATAAATTATTACATTACATGATAAAGTATTATTAATATTATATTAAGTAAATCACAAATTGAATTTCTATTTAAATAGATTTATTTTAACAAAGTATATAAAAAACATCGTCTAAATGCTTTTGAAAAGGCGATTTTACAACGCCATATTATTATGCGACACAAGAGCGGAGCTGCTAATATAATTTTAAATTGTACTCGTAAAATTAGTTCCTCAGTAAATTTTCATGTCAAGGAAGCAAAATAGTTGAAATAATTTATTTCGAAATAGTAAATAATAAACTTAGCTAGGGTGCTTTTCGGAACTGCATTGGTGGAGTTCTGAAGCTAAGAAGTGCACTCTAAACAGGATATAAGATTAAATATTCCGATGTTGCTAATTACGACATGATGTGTTTGATAGATATGAGATATGAATTATCGAATTAAACAGTTAAAAAACACACAATCCATTATTGACCTTGAGATGCATCATCAGATCCCTCGCGAAGTGAAATTTATTGCCATTGGTAAAACAAAACAAATAATGAACGAAGAAAACTCACGCACTCGCCGCCGAAGGGCGCGCGGCACACCAGTCAGTTCGTGACCACGACGGATGAAACTTCGTCGAAACGTCGGGCAATAAAAAAGGTATTACTACAATTAGTTATCAAGATAAGACCCGTTATATTAAATATGAATAGCATAAATCGCGAAAGTTTTAAATATATAATCAAAACAAATTAGCCCAAACTCGAAGGGTTTACTAGAAGCCAGTGTGGAGTTCCAACATTCATAAATTTATATTTCTATCAGATCAATAATACTAAATTATTTTTTTGTCATCGGTATTACACACGTTTAAAGTGGTACATTCTAAGACTTATTCGCATGCTTATGTACAGGCGAGTAAGGCACAATAAAAACATGTTAAAATTAATTTATCATATTATCTTTTATAACATACAAGCAATAAGTTTTTTTTTCCACAGTAATGTTCTTCTATTGTCCGTTCGTATACCGCCCCTTCACTACAACCTTCAAAGCAACAAAGCATCGTATTATTGTATTCTAGTGTGAAAGATGAATCGTCCAGTCTAATTTTATTTTTATGTCCGGTAAAAGAAATTACATCCCTACATTCATGTTTTATTTTCGCTATTGTCAATGGGCAATTTTATAAAAGGCGACAATTTGCTTTACCTCATTCCTAAAGTCAAAATTACTTTAAAATAAAATTTGGCTGAAACTACTCGTCTCTATTCGTAAAAGTATTCGCAATTATGGAAGTTTTTTGCAGCAAAGTCTCTTATTGCTTGTTTGGCGGGAGTTATAAGGATAAAAGTGTCCGACCGACACTTTTACTATAAGGAAGAGACAAAGAGACGAAATAAAGAGCTGTCCTCTAAATTAGTTAATTATATAGTAGCTTATTTATCAATTTGTTCGTTTTAATATATAGCAAATCAAATGTTGCGATAAAATCGTATTCTTACGAGATACTACCAAGGGCTCTTCATAGATGAATATAAAATTTATCATTATTTAAAATATTTACAAAGTGAAAAGATCCATTTATATCAATGAATTGTAAGGACGGGAAACAGGCAGTCTACTCGTTTTAGGTTTTATTCTTTATGTCCACATCGATTACTATTTACTTTGAAGGAAACCTTATATATTTTGCCTTACTGGTCTTATTTAGTAATCATTTAGGAAAAAAAAAACACGAAATTTCGAACACTATTTTTCATTCATATTAATATAACGGGTCTTATTAAGAGACTTATTAATTTTAGAACATAAGCGAAGATATATCGCTGGTTTTCGACGCAATTAAAAATGATCATTTTAAAGATGTTTAGAATTTGAAAGTTTTTCTCCGTTTTAATGCGTAAACGCAAAATGTAAACGGTGTAATTAACTGATTAAATAAAAAAATATCATTGTGAATATGTTCGCAATACTTATCTGACTCTGTCAGCTCGTGACCACGACGGATGCAACTTCGTCGAAACGTCCGGCAATAAAAAGGTATTACTACCATTAGTTATCGCGATAAGACCCGTTATATTAAATATGAATAGTATAAATCGCGAAAGTTTAAAATATGTAACTATTTTTCATTTTTCAAAATGATTCAGTTCAATCATTCGATCGATAATTTCTCTCTAACTCTCATGTGTAGACGCACTCCATAATTATCTGTAAAATAAGACAGGTAAAGAAAACCGACTATATCACTGTTGCTTGTTAAACAAAGTCCTGCTACCATTTAATTACTGGCGCAAACGCTACCACAAATTGGAATCACTATTTCGCTGTCTGATCTATTGTTATTTTTAAGTACTACATTCGATTTGTCTGTGTGACATAAATTGTTTACTTATGAGCTTATCGAGTTGTTTTTATAACTCAATTCATAACAACTTCAACTGAGATACAATTGAATGCTGATAAGCAATAATGTGTCAACCCACAAAAAGTCCAATTCGGAGATATTAATGTCTGATAATCTGTCATTTATTTAACATTATTCAAAAAAATTCAAGTCATCTAGACTAAATAGGTACAGAGAAGAGATTCTTAATTTAATGTTCCGAATATTTAAGTGTGCTTAATATTTTGCAATATGCAATACTAAAAAAAAAATTAAAAAAAGCTAATTAGATAAAACTTTTTATTACACTCAACTGGTTTTAATTTATTATGCATTTTATTAAAATAGAAAAAAAGATGGATATATACATACGTCTTCAAACAAATTGATTAAGAATAGCTCAAATCTTTAGACGTTATTTTCTCAAAATGAAGTCCGTGTAGCTTGACACAGTATTACTTATCAGCGTCCAGTTATGCTATCACTGTATAAATATTATGGGTTATAATAATAAAAAAGGGAAACCGACTTCAAAAGCAAACATATTTCAATTATTTCGGATTTAAAACTAAACTACTGAATCGATTTTGATGAAAGTTCTATGAAGCCATTCGGAAAGTATCCCCTTTAAAAAAAGATTTAATCAAATTGCTTCAGCCATTTTCGCGTAATTGGTGAACATACATAAAAAGTCCCCGACAAATTTAGCATTACGCCCCTTTAGGGAGTCGATTAAAAATACTGAGTACTGAGAAATACTCAGTTGAAAGTTGTTTTAACAACATATGTAGGTATATAGTTTCATGGTTATGGATATAAGGAACACATTGCCATGTTTGGTTTCACAGCCATGAATTAAACTTAAAGTTTAGTATAAGTTAAAGGCTTCAAGCATTTAAATGTAAATTTACACTCAAGTTGATTTCATTACATGGGGGTAAGTTTTTGTTTGTTTCTGCTAAACTTAATTTGATATGTAACAAAGCAGTAACTAGAAGTGTCTTTGTTAAGTACGAAATAATTTATGAAGGGATATTTAGTAGTTAAATGTCGACGATAAAACTCTAATGATGTCGAATTATAGACTTTATTTATATTATCATGAGATACATTACATAACACTTCAATAGTGAAAATATCTCTGTAGAGATAATGTCGCCGGTGAAAATATCAAAATATAATATACACAAATTTATACAAGTATTGCCTAATATATAATTGCTAATTTCTTTTATTGTGTCACCCCCTGATAATGATAAATATATTTGTGCTGTTTGGAAGTAATGTGGTAAAATTAAATAAAAATAGCTAGCCAATGAGTAGTTGGGGCAGTCTAGTGTTAACTGATCAGTGAGTTACGCTTCCGACTCATTAGCTAATTCATACCGTAACTTTTGTAAAAATAAGAAACCCACAAGAAATAATAAGCCCCAGAAGGTGCACAATTACCACTAAACAAGACTCAAGTAATTAAGAAAAATATAATAAACACATACAAAATACATCAAATGAAATAAAAAAATACTTTATTCAAGTAGGCTCTTACGAGCACTTTTGAATCGTCATACCTGAAAATAACAAAAAAAAAATACATAAATAATGAAGCTACCACCGGTTCGGAACGCAGATTCTACCGAGAAGAACCGGCAAGAAACTCGATAGTTACTCTTTTAAAATATTGTCAATACAACACAGTTTATGTAATATGTGTGTATTTCATGATGCAAGTATATTCATAGGTATGTATCAAAGATTTTATATTGTGGAACTGTACTTATGCACTTTGATTTATATGTTGACAGACACGTTGGCGCAGTGGTCACTGCAACTGACTCAAGCGCTAACGGTCGCGGGTTCGATCCCCGATCACGGCAAACGTCTGTATTGGCCATATGGATGTTTGTCGTGGTCTGGGTTTTTGTGTTAGTGTTGTAAATGTTTCCGGACCCCCGACACAATGTCACGCGATCTTGATGGGGGCCGTTGAGTGTGATGCGTTTATTTATTTATTATTTATTTATGTATGTACTCTGTATACATTGTGTGTATGTATATATGTATGTATTGTATTTTTATTTCATTTTATTATACTCATTTACTATGCACCAGCCCGTTTAATTTGCACGCTTTTGTTACTTTTGTAGTCTTAAGCCTTGATTTTATTCTTTTATTTTTATTTTATTACGTGTGCAATAAAGTTATTGAATATTATTATTTGTACATACACATACGTACACACGCATGCGATCTTATACATATTCGAAAAACATAATCTTCCTTCTAGCACAGTCGGGTTAAAAATTAAATCACTCTCCTCAGTTGCGCCGTAGACTGTAAAATACGCTGTAGTGACATAATCTATGATTTCGCAGATTAACGAACTGTTACATGATATGCAACAGAAGGTTTCAGCTTTGTGGTTTATAATTACATTGTGTAATATCACTTTCATTGTTCCCTTTTTTTTATTATTCGTTTTAATTAATCATTGTGTTTATTTTTATATGCGTCTGTTCTCGTTGACGATGGTTTTTGAGACACGTATCTGACATTATGGGAATCCTTTTGTGTACGGAATTGAAAGTATCTCATGTAAAAGTTAACTTTGTGTTTATTTGAGTTATTTTTATAGCAAGTAATTAATTCGAAAAACTCGAAAATTCGACTGTGTAACATCTACCATATCACTATAAGTAAAAATCGTTACTAACAAAGTTTAAATCCTAATAGAATCCTAAACGATAATTCTGATTGAAAAACGATATGAGAAACCTAAACTTGATTTTTAAAATACCTATTCAACGATACCCCAATTGATATAAATCGTTAATTTTATTTTTTTTTTATTTTTCACATTATGACATCCAAAAACATCTTTTTTGATTTTTCCAAGTTTTTATGCCCGTAATCACTATATCAAAATAGGCCCATAAAGATATCGTATGAATTTTCCAAAATATAACGATACGTATCAAGTAAGAATTGAAACATTCTGCCATCTGCGAGCTATTCTGGCGTACACAGTGTAGTTATATTATGTATAATGGAAATGTTTATCTTAAGTAGTCCTACAAAAAGACCAGCGATGCTACATCTTCTGTGTAAGCTATTATCGCCTAAAGTATTCCTACGCAGAAGAAGTCCCGAGCACCAGCTAGTAGAACTGTAACCGAACACCGTCTGGTGCACAATATAACTGTACAAATCCCTTAAGCCTCACTTCTGTTTTAAATTCCATTATCTAGACATTTTACAATGTCTCGACTCAAAATCCAAAGAAATCCAATTAGGAGTAATCTTAGATCAACTAATTAAAGATAGTGTGGTTAAATTTATCGACTTGGGGTTATAATGAAATCATGTTGTAGCATTTAAGTTATTGTTTAAGTTGTAAGAAATAAATACATTTTTTATATATTATAAACTTTCGCGATTTATACTATTCATATTTAATATAACGGGTCTTCATCACGATAACTAATGGTAGTAATACCTTTTTATTGCCCGACGTTTCGACGAAGTTCATCGTGGTCACGAGCTGACTGAGTCAATCACGAGCATGTAACTTAAAAAGGTATTACTACAATTAATTATCGCGATAAGACCCGTTATATTAAATATAAAAAATACATTTATGTCGAAAGTTGAGAATACAATCTTTTGAGACATAATTTAATTTATTGGCTTTGTCATAATAGTCCGAGAGCCAGTAACAGATATATATGACCAAGTTCCTCTCAAGTGATAATTAGTAAAGCGCAGCAGAAAATTGAACTATAAAGCCTCGTGACCGTCAGCTGAGGCTGGGGGGGATGAGTAGTTGTAACCGCCCACGCTTGAAGAAAAAAAAAGCATATAGGTTATAGCACTTTATGATACTGTTATCTGATGCGAATCGCCAATTATCTATCGAGAAGAAATAATTAACCAAATTTTCACCTGGCTCTCATGATCTCATGATTACAGTTCGTACGGGCTGGCCCGATCGGAGCAGTATCTATCTTAAAAGATCGGCAGTAGCTAATACGTACGGTGAGTTAGAGAATTAGAATTCCAACCCTCTGCCCAAATTCTTTGCTTACGTCCTATTCCCTTTTACCCCTTAATTCTCTTTTAGCTTCTGCTTTACCAGCTGAAAAAGGAACAAGGAATTAAAGGGAATAAAAAGTAAGAAAAGGAATGGAGTTGGGCTTCAGACTCTCTTACTCACCGTACGACAGGTAACTGTATTATCTACTTCACAATCTTCTGTGAGAGTGAGGTACTGCCCCAACGAGCCATTACGTATACGTTACAGGTTATTTTTTATTAATATATGCATGTTATTTTCAAACAAAATATTAACGCCGACAAAGTCGCGAGCAAAATTCAATCATATATATTTAAGACTGATATTTAAAATTAAATGTAATTTTCAAATCATATTTTCTTTTCGCCAAAAAAGCACAATATTTTTACACAATCAATTATTAAGCCTAATTAATCATTTCGTGGAAATAATCAATCAAATATCCCTAATTAACTTTCATTCTTAAGGCACTGTGTTTTTTAATAGAGCGGAAAAGAACGCGACCTACATTTAATATCATCAGTTAAATTGTATATTTCTAATTCTTGATTTCAATTTTCGAGAAATATTATAAGCCGATATAAGTTAAAACAATTTATTAAAATGCATCAATTACTTTCGATTTGAATTAATAATATCAGTTGATGACATACTTATTCCAGATCTATTGATTTTCAAAATAAATCACTGAAACGATTTTGATGAAAATTCTATGTAACCAATCAAAGTTATAAACATTTCGACGGCGTTTCAATTATAAATTTTTATTTATAATTTCATTCCGTTCAGAAAAAGAAGTTAGATATTTAATAGAATTCATTATCGCTTTATATTTATTCAATTAAGAAAAAAATATACTTATATTGCAAATAATTTCGTCGAAAAATATAACCGACTTCAAACAAAAGTGTTATTGTATTTTATATAGACCAACGATCGCAGTCCTTGCAGGTAATTTACAATTGTCGAGTTCCTTTGTTTGTCTCCCAAGAACTTAATCAAATCCTAATAATTATATATTAAAACCGTTCCAGAAATATATGCATTTAAATAGTAAAACTCCATACACGTACATACATACAAATGGGTCGTGTACAGAACCTCTTTTAACTGTAGTCGGTGACACCAAATCCGTGAAACCATCATCGAGTAATCGAGTAAATTACATAATAAATTTTTTAACTGACTTTTAACAAAAATTAATGTTCTCAATTCGTCAAGAGTTTTCTTTATGTATGTTCACCGACTACTGGAAAACAGCTGGAGGGATTTAGTGAAATCTTTTGGCTAATTTTATTTGAAAGAGTCTCCTATTAGTCCTTTATAGAAATTTTATCGAAATCGCTTCTCTAATTTGATTTTAAAATCATAATAACTGGAATAAGTATATACGTCATTCGAGAAAACAAAATCCTTTTCCTTTGAAGTCCGTTTCCTTTTTCTTCTTTGAAGTCTGTTAAATAGATGCTGATAAGCAATAATGTGTCAACCAAAAACAAGTCAAATTCGCAGATATTGATGTATTTTGATACCATTATTCAAAATAAATTGAATCCATATAAACTAAATAAGTACGAAAAAAGGTCCTTAATTAAATGTTTCGAATTTCAAGTGCGTTCCATATTTTGCAATTTATATAATAATCTCAAATATGTGAAAACCTTTTTTTACATAATATATTAAATATATAAATTTGCTTTTAATTCCTTATATCTTTCATCAAAAATAACAGAAAAAGTAGATACTATTATAACAGAGAGAGATACTCCTTCAAACATAATTATTCAGAACAGGTTTGACATCTTTAGACGCCATTTTCTCAAAATGAATTTCGTGTGGCTTGACACAGTATTGCTTATCAGCATCCAAATATATCACTAACAAAATTCATCGTATTTTAATTTTTTTAAAGAAAATTTAAGACGTATATTAAAACAGGATCCATTACTGACATAAAACGGATTCCGAGCTTGTACTTATATTTCCAAATCCCAGCTTAAACTAAGCCGTTCTACATTTGTACCGGAAATGCGTATTTCTTCGAGCATACGATCCGGCTATCTCGCTATTATGTAATATATTTTAAAAGGAGACGAAACTATTGCAGATCTTAATGTTGTTTATACTTACATTATTTTAATGTTTAATATCTATTTAGCGTACAATACGGTGAGGCAAGAAACCGACTATTATCTTTTCACTTTTAATAAAAAATATGTTACTCCAAATACTATAAAATTTAGCGTATAAAACCTTCTTGGGAATCGTTGAAGATTTTTGAAAAATTGAGAATTGGTATTAGTCGTACTTTTTTTTAAATTTTTTTCTTGTTTTAAAATTGTCGATATGTAGGCATATATTAATAACATTTGTCATAAGCAATTCTTCATAAGCATAAATCTTAACATCTTCATTTCTAAGTTTAAAATTGACGCTTGAAATTTCTATACTTTTATCATTTGGTCGCTGACAAGCAATACTATGTCAAGCCACACGGACTTCATTTTAAGGAAATGGCGTCTCAAGATATCAAAACAATTCTCAATAAATGTGTTTCTTAGTATATATCAATCTTTTCTTTTCTATTTTCATAAATGGTATAATGAATTATAAGTTGATTGGTATCATAAAAAGATTAATCAAATAATATCTTTTTTAACTATATTGTGTTATTGTATAAATTGCAAAATATGTAACACACATGAGATTCCAAACATTAAATTAAGAAACTGTTTTGGTACTTTATTTTGTTTAGATTGCTTGAATTTCTTTTGAATGATGTTAAATAGGTGATGAATTATCAAAATACGTCAATATCTTCGAACTTGACTTTTTGTGGGTTGATACATTATTGCTTATCAGCATCCTTTTATTCTATCTCCGTAAATTACTTCGTTTTATAAACAGAAATCTAAACACCGCATCTTAGATTACTAATTAAAACAATGTTACACGAGAAACTTACATACTCTATTTGGATGCTGATAAGCAATAATGTGTCAACCCACAAAAAGTCAGATTTACATATATTGATGTATTCTGATAATGCATTACGTATTTAACATTATTCAAAAAAAAATAAAGTCATCTAAACTAAATAAGTACGAAAAAAAGTTACGTAATGTTTCGAATTTCAAGTGATTCCATATTTCTCAATTTATTAAATTATCTCAGGTACTAGAAAACCTTATGTTTAGATAACCCATTAAATATACCAATCTGCTCTTAATTCAATATACCTTTTATCAAAATAGAAAACAAAATATAGATATATAAGTCTTCAAACAAATTGATTGAGAACACGTTTGACATGTTTAGAAGACATTTTCTAAAAATGAAGTCCGTGTGGCTTGACACAGTATTGCTTATCAGCGTCCATTTATGTATCTTATACTGCATACCTTATGATAAAATAGTAATTTAAAAAAGTTATATAAGGAACGTTATATAATTAATTCACGTAAGACCCACCGACTTAGGTTTTGTCGTCTGTCAATCGGCCTCTACAGTCAATTAACTAGCAGTTATTTTCAATTAAAATAATAATTTAACCAATTCTATTCAAGCTTTAATGAATATTTCTGATGAAGACATGGTACTCATAAATTATCTTCAAAATCTTTTAATAAAATTCGTAACATTTCATCTTTGATATCGCGTTGAAATCCCCTCAACTTTAATCATCTTAGTCGTCTCCATCATTCCATTTATATTTCTCAGCTTAAACAAAATTCCGTGAAGCTTAACCCGAAAATTCATATTCAAAAAGACTATCTCGATTCGAAAAACAAAATTGCCATACACATTTTATGACGAGTATACATCCCATTCAAAACAAGTTTACCTAAAGGATCGTGCAATTCCGCGCTAGCGACGCTGAATGAAAATGACCTGTAGTTTTACTTTAATCCGGTTAAACAACACGCCGGTTTGTCTTTTAAAATTGCCACAGGTATATACTGTTATAGCTCATGCGGTATATGAAATGTTCGCTTTGAAGCTCAAACTGAGCGCAAGGCGCCTTGGAATTAAATTTCGCCGCTACGCGATGTCGGCACGCGGCGCACGAAATATGGCGACGGAGGAGTAGAATGATCCGGAATTTACTGGATACAACCGGTTTTCGAGGTTCGTTCGCACTGCTGTTTTTAATTTAATGCGATATTTTATCACGTTGAGTACATTTGTACGAGGGAAAAATAAATCTAAGTGGTGTAATAAATAATGATAATAACATTTTATATGTACTTATGAGAAAATGTTTATTTATTTATGGCTGTCAAACTTTTTTTATGAATCTGTATAAGGTAATCCATTTTGTCTTATTCTTTTTTCGTTTATTTAGCTTCTTTAAAAATAAACTTATTAAATATAGATAGAAAAGATCATTATTTCAGAAATTCAAAAAATTAACACAATTGAAAGTATAATTTTGGAAAAGTTTAAATGTAATATATATATTTTTAACTTATACGCTGTTCATTACAAAAAAATATTTGCTCTAAATCTTTGAAATGGATAAATATAATACGTAATACCGAACACTCCGTTAACACTAACTGCGATTTCTTTACAAGCTCACATTTTTACACGTTTTAGCAACTCGCGTGGGGTATTAAGGAATTTTGAAATTTTGCTGGAGTAAGGATTTCGTTTTTAACCGCGAGGTAAACCTAATAACCTAAAGGAAAAATATATGTATGTATGTCGGCATGAGGTTTATATTTATTTTGGTTGTTATTCTTGTTTATGGATTTGTTGGATATTAAATGGATTTGTTGGATTGCACTAAAACAATCGGTTCGCGCGAACATTGCGTCGGACAATAAAAAGGTATTACTACCATTAATTATCGCGATAAGACCCGTTATATTAAATATGAATAGTATGAATCGCGAAAGTTTAAAATATATAATGTCTATGGTCAAATTGAGAATATATTATCTGTGATCTTGAAATTTGATGAACTACGGTCAAATTCCGCGCCCACTAACATCTATAGTCACAAAATATTATCGTTAAACTAATTTAAAATTTCTCCTATGTGAATATACCCCGACTGATTGCGGTTTTTTCGCTTTCCTCAGTATCTCGTGATATTCAATCTGAATTTTAGAGCCGCACTGGACGAGATCCAGTTTTAATTATTAGTGATATTTGAATGAAAGTTGTGTGCATCGTAATCGTGATATTGGGATTTTTATGTTTCAATACGGATTTTTTACTGTATAAGAATTTTTTTGCGCGTTTTTTTGCTGTGAGATATTTGATTACTTTTGGATATGGTGGCACAGTTTTTTAATAATATGTACATGATTTTTTTTTGATTAATACAAATATCCTCTTTTATAAATGCAATGGAGTCAAACAGTCTGTTAGTCTTGATTCTAAAGAAATAACACTCAAAGGTGCGTCTTTTGTGTAGAAGAATATTTTGGTCGCGGTAAACTAAAGAAGAGATGGATGCATTGTGTGAAAGAAGAAGTTAAACCAAAGAAAAGATAGATGCATTGTGGTGACATTAGTAAAAAGGTTAACTGCTGACATGACGGTGGATAGGCAAGAGTGGAAGAAAGAGAAATATTGCACCGACCCTCATTGACTGCCCAATTTCGAAACATAGTTATGGATAAGGGAGACTTAACTGGAAGAAAATTACCAAAAAAAAAACGATTTTGTAAAATTTGCCCAATTCAAAACACAAGTATAATAATTATTGTGTTTTCAATTGGGCAGAGAACATAGAGTGAGCATAGGAAAGGATGAAGAAGAAGATAACATTTTTATAGCTATATTTTTTATACAAAGTTTTTTACCTTATATTTAGTACTTGGATGACAGCTTGTCTCGGTATTTTTTAGAAAATCGTGTTTTTTTGGAAATTATATTTAGATTTACTAGTAAAAAATAAGAGCAGTAGTTTTTTGTATTGTCCGGAAACACGGATAAACCAACGTTTACTAAAATGCAACCTAGATCGATTTATCGTCTCCAAAAGGGAAAATGCAAGGGATACAGAATTTCATGAAAATCGTTAGAGCCGTTTCCGAGATTCAGATTATAGCTATATTTATACAAGAATCGCTCGTTTAAAGGTATTAAGATATACGTATATTGTTAAGAAATGTTTCAAGTTAAATGGATTGGGTCAATTTAAAGCGCGTTAATAAAAGTATCTATTTTTGAACTCTCGAGTATTAAAAGTTTTTAGAATGGAATAATGAATATTCTTTCAGAGTAAACAAAGTAATAGCGACATTAATGCGGAATTATCTATAAAGCTACTGTCACATAGGTGCAAATATATGAATGTAATAATTAATTTATAGCAATCCTAATAACATTTTGAAAATATTATTGAGCATCACTTAACAGTCTCAACATATGGACATGCCTTAAGAATCTGTATTTTTAAGAATACTTATTTTTATAAAAAAATATACTCGATATTCTTTGTTTACCTCCAAAGATCTATATTAGATCTTAATGTGCTATATAGCAAACCCTTTACAACGCTATAGAAGCCCAAAACGCATTTTCAATTTATAAAAGAATGAAGCGTAAAAGAGAAGAGATGAAGCGGAGAGGTAGGCTTCCAACTCTCGCTCTTGAAAACGCACCTAAATTGGCTACTCAGGCCTCATCGTGGTACTGCCCCAATTGAACCGGCCCGTACATGAGCTGTGATCAGCAAGCTACAGTAAAGCTTTTTTTTTATTTTTGCAGGGGAAATCTTCGGAGAGATACCCGATTCCTAGGGGGGAGATGGGGTTATATAGAGATTTGTACCCACTAAAACCCCTGCGATGGCCTTCCTCAGCACGGAAATGGATGGCCTTGCGCTGCCCCTCCCGTGTAATGCTCCGCTCGTGGCTGGCGGAGTTCATCGCAGGAAGGCAAAGTGTGGTCTTAGAATCCCCGCACCCCTCGTTGGTGCGTACTGTAGTTTAAGGCCATCCCGGCCACCGTTCTCCAAGCTACAGTATACCTAGGTTCTATTACAATAAATCTTATCAGATCTTTCGAATGATTTTTGACTTCTCTTCGTCACGTCTCACATTCTTATGTATTTTTGACAGGTTGTAGCAAATAAAAAGCGGTGTTAGCCGGGGTTTGAATCTGTGATCATGATCGACGTCTTCTAAATATTATTGATACTAAAATTTTACTTAACACAATTATAATGTCAAGAAAAATGTATCATTTCAAAAAATATTGTAAGTTTGCGCATCTTATCTTGAACTTTGCAACTTATTTAAGTTTCTTATAACAATTTCCTGCATACATTTTATGTAGTGAAGAATCCAGAACAAAAACTGTAGAGCGAAAAGTTTTGTTTCTATGAAATAATGTTCACCCTTTACTCGAGTGCAGATTTTAAGTTAGTGTCTTGACGGTGTAAAAAATACATAGCATGGAAATTTCTGATGGGAAAGTATCTCAGTATTATGTTTTTACTTCCTTTTGAAAAGTGAAGTAATGTTATTGAAAAAAATATTTACAGACTGAAAGAAAAGGAGGTTATTGCTTAGGATGTATATATTTTTTAATATATGTTTGGGTATAACTCCGCCATATACAGACGGATTTGTAAAATTATTTTTTATCCAAAAGAGTATTTCAGGTTGACCCTATATAATTTTCTTCATAAGCGGTTCAACAATTTGATTTTAAAATCATTATAACGGGCATAAGTAGGTCATCCGAGTAAAGGAAATAACGTATTTTGATAATTCGGTGTTTGTCATAAAAATATTGGAAACAATTTGACTGCGTCTTTATAACAAACTATTTGGTTCACGCGACTTTCTCTGCGTAGAATGAATTTTGTGTTTATTTCCTTAAGAATAATCTTTCATCACCTATTTTAAACCCAATGTTATATTGTCGAGACAAAAAGTAACCTATATCCTAGTCAATATCTTTATCTTTTTTTATCAATACCAAAATTGAACAGATAGAACACGATTAGGCAGTGTTACTGTCACATTTATAATTTATATTAGGTAGGTATGGATTTTTCATTGTGATCTCATTGATTTCGTTGGATCATACAAGAGTGATCGCGTTCTTAAGTTACAGTTCAATATTATCATCGCTGGATTATAAGCCTAAAAGCCTCCGTGCCTATAATCCCGTGAAAGTTTAATAAGTCTCTTAAAACTTGATTGGAAAATACCATTATTTTTTATTGGTTCAATTATCCGGATTGATTTTGAATGATTATCATAAAAATGTATATAAAAATGTACACTTTCGTCACTATTGGGATCCGTAGTAAGAATATATATATATATATATATATATATATATATATATATATATATATATATATATATAATGTGTGTGCTCACTGTGTGTGTGTGTGTGTGTGTGTTTTCACGCTTAGACCACTGAAACAATTTGATTTACTTTAATAGATAGGACCTCAAACAATCCATAATTTAAAGAAATAACCTATTGCTTCTATCTTTTTTGTTGACTTCTTTTTAACAGCGTCAAGAATGTTAATAAAGTGTACTATATATTGAGA
The DNA here is from genome assembly GCA_037950945.1 of Hypolimnas misippus. Taxonomy (NCBI): domain Eukaryota; kingdom Metazoa; phylum Arthropoda; class Insecta; order Lepidoptera; family Nymphalidae; genus Hypolimnas; species Hypolimnas misippus. The sequence continues at coordinate 12,507,790 of JBBEEQ010000019.1, forward strand.
CGGCCTGAAAGCGATGGTCTTATTCTCATGGTGTATCATATTTAAAATCTTAACCATCATGGTATCCTTTAACTCACAGATGTTTCTTTACAATCTTTTTGAACGTTTTCTTGAGATACTGTTGTAAAATCTTATATATCTCCCAACAAAAGAATTGTTAACTCAAAATGGTCGAGTAGCATAAACATAAGATTATTTTACAGTTCCATACCCTTGTATAGAAGTGTGCCACGGATCATTTTGCTAATTTTCCTCTGTCTGTTTGTTTGTCTGTCTGTCCGTCTGTTAGAGGGCGTTCTCAAATAGTGATTGGTAGAAAGTTGAAATTTCCACAGAATGTGTATTTTTATTGGCGCTTAATAATAAATGTTCAAGTGTGAGTCGGACACGCAAACAAAGGCTTTAAAAATATGCTAACGTAACGCCTAAAACAGGAAGGAAGTTAAAAGAATTTTGAAAATCAATAAAATAATGTTTATTTTCATAAATTCATCGAAGAAACATGGATCTTGTTTAATATTCGAAAAGCATAAATAAAATTATTACTTGCTCATAATTAAAGTAAAAATGTTTGTTAATATAACAGAAACCAATATTTGACGGAAGATTTTGTAATCAACTGTTATTGAAACGTTCATTAGTTGATTTAATGAAAATATCTTTACTTTGATGTAAACATAAAAAATTTAAAAAAAAAATTCATCATGTATAAATAACTTTGCATTGTTATTGCTTTGTACTCAAAATCAACATGCATAACTGTCTTTCTATCATATTCGTTATTAACTCTCCGAAAAAGAAAACAATAAAAAAACCGACTTCAAAAGCAGCAGTTACGTTTTCTTGGACGACGCATATATAACACTTCGATTTTAAAATCTAATTACTAAACCGATTTTGATAAAATTTCTATGGGATTAATCTGAAAGTATATCCTTTCAAATTAAAAAAAACTTAATCGGTTAATATAGGGTGGACTTATAAGGTGACAAATATATAAAACATACGTAACGAATTGAGAATCTCTGAAGAAAAGAAGGAGTTTCTGAATTCGTTGGAGTTTTATTTTGTACGGTACCCGATTATTCGAAAACGGCTTGACCGATTTGCGTAATTCTGTTTTTATTTGAAAGGGTATACTCTCCCATTGGCATTTAGAAGTTTCATCATAATCTGTTCAGTAGTTTAAAATCAAAATAGTTGAAATAAGTATATTGTATTACGTATACATTTAGTTGAAGTAGGTTAAAACTAGTGATGTACCGCATATGCATTCCCTAGCGGGAAAAAAATGATACGCCGGAACGTTAAAAATGTATATATTGTATTACGTATACATTTAGTTGAAGTAGGTTAAAACTAGTGATGTACCGGATATGCATCCCCTAGCGAGAAAAAAATGGTACGCCGGAACGTTAAAAATGTATATATATATATATATATAGTTATGTATGTATGTATAATTCAATTTATGTGTTGAAAAATAATAAGTTTAAAAAAAACGGATACGGATACGGATTTTTCTTCGCAATCGAATTGGTAACGGATATCGGGGACATCACTAGTTAAAACAAATATATTTTAATGTTCACCCTTTAATTTTATGCCTAATTCCTTAATGAACCCGAACATATTTTTTCGACCTTAATTTTAAAGACATAAATGGGAAACGATTTGAGTAATAAATTGAAATGCTCGCATCTGTTTAATTTAATGTCGGAATACAAAATTGCCTTCTTGTTTAGACGTGAGCCTTTCATTTAGGTGTGTTTTGTTACGTTCAACTCGGTGGTGCGGCTTAAATTGTATTTAGGATTGATTTAATTTAGCTAGGACGTTGTGTACTACATACTTTATCTACCTTGATTTTTAAAAGAAAGGAAACTAAATAATTTATATAACCAATCTGACTATATATTGTTTAAATATTATTACATAAAAACTTTTGTTTCTTTTTTCATTTTTTTGAATTCGGTAAATGTATCACATCGATTTCCGTTTCACATATTAATTCGTGTGTATTTTCATTACGAGACTATAAGATCCAACGTTTAAATTAAATAAAAAACTTTTTTTTTAATTTTAAATATCGATTTAAAGGTTAAATATCCAAGATATGCCCAGTACCTCTAAAATATTATCAGTTATTTTAACTATTGAATCGATTTAGTTGCAAATTTCGATAATATTAATTAGAGAGTTTGAAAAAAGCGAATTTGTCATAGTCTAACTTAGTCAAAAATTCGCCGACGAATTGAGAAACATTTTCTTTTTTTGGAAGTCGGTAAAAAAGGCGCAAATAGCATTACGTCCACATAATTTAAAACCCAAATATTTAAAACTAGCACCTTAATTATACCGGAAATACCAAACATTCTTAAAAGAAAATAATTCAACCGATTCTCGCCTTGAATCCTTATAATCGTTTTAACGAATGACAAATTCACGAAAGCGTATAGATTCAGCAGACATCATATCTGGACCTGGCTTGTGCAGATTATGCGCCCTCAAAGGATTGGACAAATCTAATTTGGATATTACGCAATTTGTCCCAAAGTTGGGTGGGTTAAAGCGGAGCGGAAGCGAAAAAGAGTCGCCTTTACATTGTTCAATAATCGATTATTTAAAAAAGTAAAGTATTAAAAAAAAGTAGATTGATCGAAGAAAACAAATACAAAAAAGAAACAAGTTAACTAGCTTTTTCATAAAAAAAGTTTTACGGGAATTTTAAAAATTGGTGATCTTATATATTTTATTTTAGCAACCTCGTTTCTTATCCGAATGCGCCGCCATTTTATAAAAATTGCGTCCAGAAACATTTTTGATAATATTTCCTTCCTTTTTCCTCCCTTTTCCTTTCATTATTAGATCAAATAGATAGAAAAAATATTGTTATCAAATGAAGAGACTGTGTGACATCAAAAGTTATTTTATTTTTCAAAAAAAAATAACAATTTTTTTTTCAATTTAAGTCCCGCAAAATCTTATACTTTGTAAGCTCTGAAAGCGCACATCTAATTGCTTAAAGGAATACTCCAAGGACTCGAGTAAGACTCTATCCATTACTGCAAATTAAGGTTACTATCGCAAATTTGTCCTTCCTTTTCCTTATTATAGTCACAATATAATATTCAGTTCATTTTATATTTGAAAATTTAATTTTCTGGATTGAATGTAAATATATATTTATACTAATACTAGCGGCTCCTAGCGGATTCACTCGCGTTTCTAACTCCATTAGAGTTCGAATTTTTTAAAATCCGTCTTAGTCTATGTCCTAAAAAGCTCTTGTAGTTTCTGAGATATCGTGACGAGTGAGTGACTTTTCGCTTTTATATATATAGATTACTAGCTATTTCCTGCTGTTTCACTCGCGTTTATGGTTACTGCTTCGCTCCTTTGAGTCGTAGCGTGATATATTATAGCGTATAGTCTTCCTAAAGCCTTGTAGGTCATAGACTACTTTGTCTCGAAAAAATAAAACGTGAAGCGGATGAAATGGGGAATTTAAGTCACGGACGAGTATATAATAATATTATAAAGAGGGAGCAAAGTTTGTATGCGCTAAGAAAAGATCAACTGGCCATAATTAAAAAAATATACTACCATTTTAAAGGTACTTTACGTACATCTGATTATTTAAAGTGTGCAATTGAAAATTTAAAAAAAAAACGACAATTACTCAGATTCAACTTTCAACAATTAGAAAACAGCTGATAACCTTCAAAAGTCTGAACAGATCTCTATAAATAATAGCTAAAATCATATCGATTATATCAGCTTTTAAACAAAAGAAAACGCATTAAAATTCGTACATTTGTTAAGGAACTATGACACCACAGACAAACACAGATGCCGGTAATATGTTTACCAGCGACCCACTTTGCGAAAAATATATCTAATTAATATCAAAATGAAATCTACGTATATAATATGTATATGAAGTTATGTATATGAAGATTTTAATCAATCACAATATCTAATACAGCGTCAAACCCACCCCCAGCCATCACCCAGAGGAAATATCTACCCAATTTTATTAAAAATGTTCTTTTAAAGTTTTTCATATATTTTATTAAAGTATAATTTAAATAATCATCATAATATTTTTCATTGTAATGCAAAAGTTTGTTGGCGTGTATGATTTATTGAAAGTATGATTTGAGTATATTTTGGAATGTAGATAAATAATGAATATAAGAAGAATTACCGATAATAATATCTTGTATATTATTCATAGTTTTACTTAAAAAAGGGAACCGCCATCAAAAGTGCAATAGGAAATTTCGTTTATTCGGATGACATATGAATTGCAGTTATTTTTTTTTTTAAACTACACTAACTTTGATTAAAAAAAGTATACTATAAAATTAATACATAGCTTCTTAAATCGATCAATAAATTCCGGGGTTTTGAAATACAAAACATTAAAAAAACACATTCACGACGAATTAAGAACCTCCTCATATTTTTAAGTCGGACAAACGACAAGACAATTTCGCTTGATGAAAAGTTGCTTCTGCCTCTCATGGACATCTAAAATAAAATAATGCTTTAGTTTCCTATGATTGAATCGCCTTCTATTTAGCTATCGCTTTTTGTCTTCAGGTGACATCACTCAAACATTCACTATAGAAATAGTATGGCACGGTTTCTTAGAAAGCGTCTTTGACACCGTAAAGTCAAAGAGTATACCGTCCATAATTTGACGGGCCGGATTCCTAGAAAACAAAGCGAGAAGTACCCAGAGGAAATATCTTTCCACAAGCTTCTGAGCACGGTTTTACACCTTTGAAATAAGGCTGTGTATAAAGCAGCAGAAGAATACCTACTACGTGCATTGTATTATTACGCATCACTGTATTTTTGCTAATTGTGGATAGTTATTTTTGTTTTTGTAGTTTGATAAATGCATTAATTTAAAATTTATTTTAGTATCTTAAATTCTAGCTGTAGCATACTAAATATAGCTCGAATACGAAATGACTTGTTAGGGGACGTACCTTCCACACAATGCTGTCTTTTTTTTTTTGTTAACTCGACTCTTTTAAATCTTCGAAAAAATACCCGATTCCTGGGGGAAGATTGGCGCTATGTGGAGATTTATACCCACTAAAGCCCCTGCGATGGCCTTCCTCAGCATAGAAATAGAGAGGCTTCGGGATCGCTTGCGCATGCGCATCTGCTGCCCCTCCCGACACAATACCGTCTACGTTTTATTTAAATACGCGACGTAATTAAGAATATCATATTTATAAATGGAAAGATATAAGGTTAAAAAGGTCAAACTTCAGGTCCGTGGGAGTTTGAATTGATGAAATATTAATATATATTTTATTAAAAAGAGACAACTGTTTTCGTTATACAAAGCAAAGAAAGATATTAAAGATATGATATCGGTCTTAGAAAGTTATTTAGATTAACTTGATAAGTAATCAAAGTAATGGACCATATTTTTTATAATTTTTTTTGTAAACCGAGTTAATTTGGTAAAATTATTCGAACGCGTTTTTTTTTCTTAATTTATACAATGTTCAAAACAATTTCAAAGAAATTTATATAAATACTAGTACACCGCGGCTTTACTTGCGTTTAAGATAAAACTTTCTCACAAACTTCCAACCCCCCCTTTTTCCCCTTCGGAGTCGAATTTCGCAAAATCCCCTTAGTGAACAGGTACGTCCTAAAAAGAACCCCAATGCAAAATTTGAAACTCCTAGCCCTTGTAGTTCCTGTTATTATGTGATGAGTGAGTGAGTGACCTCTCCTCGCTTTTATATATATATATATATATATATATATATATATATATATATATATATATATATATATATATATATATATATATATATATATATATATATATATAACTTATACATACATTGTTATTAAGCAAATATCCAATATATTGAACATGATATTCAAATATGCAAGCCCTATGGGGTTAACATGTAATAATGAAAATGATTGGAAACACATTGAATGTACATATTTTTAACCTCCTACAAGATGGAGGGGTATAAATTTGACGTGTGGATCTATTTTGTTGCGTTTCTTTTGTTCGAAAGCTGATGTAATCAACAACTTCATAATGTTGAAGAAAACATTTATTTTTGCCGGTTAGTTTTTTTGTATAACTTAGGTTCGTTTTTGAAGACGATTTAATTAAAAAATATATATATATTATTAACATTTTTTTATTATATAAGAACGGGTACGGCAACTAGCTTAATGCGGCGTTCAATTATCAGCCTAGGCTGAACTAGCGGCTTAAAAAAATCTAGCCAAACCGTCTATTACAATATTTCATAAACTGGCTGGTTGATGCATAGTCTATTCATATAATAAGGTGAATATCTGAAATTAGAAATGTTTTATTTAATTGTTTTAAAATATAACGTATTATTAATTGGAAATTAAAACCGAATCGGCTGACCCTGACTCCAATTGGTACTAGTCTATTCTACCCTACAGTGTTTTTGTAATTCCGAAGGCGAATAAATAGGCTAGGCAAGTAGTTAAACGATTAATAGGGTAAGCAAGTATTTCAGTATTATCGATCCAAGTCATTTGCTTAACCAAGTATTTGGGTGAATGTTATTCAGTTCGCTTATTGACCGGTACCGTAAAGTTACAAGGCTAGGCGGTTAATTGAATGGCTTATAAAGTTAGTCCTGCTATATATATAAAACAAAGTCGACCAGTTATATTAAATATTAATTACTCAAGAACGGCTGGACATGTTTTTATGATCTTTTATTCAATACTCTGAATAGAATAGTAAATATTAAAACATCAAAAAATTCATTAATAAAAAATACGAAGAAAATACATTTTCTCATACATTTTGTATTAAAAGGCTAATAAGTTAACACGTTTTAATTCTGAGGCGATACGAAGTTCGCCGGGACAGCTAGTACAATAAAAACTTTTAGTTCAAAACAATTTCAATATTGAAAAACTTACCAGTATTATTCGTAATAACACCACTTGACTAACTTACCTGAAAAAGAAAGAAAATTACATATATAAAACTTACATATTATGATTTTAAATGTAAATGTAATTTTGTATACCCCTTTGGTTATGTTTTTACTCCTAAAACGTAGAACCAAAATTAAATGAATTTTTGTACAAATATAAAATTGACTTTGCAAAAGATCACAGAATACTTTTAGTATAAATAAAACTCGACTGCGTGTCTTTTCAATTTAAATATTTGTTATTAGATGCAACTTGCGATTTCACTTGTGTAGTTTCACTAGTGAAGCAAAAGTCAATAGTCAAATAGGTGATGAAAATTTGTAGACAGTATCCATAATTTCTCAACGAAACAATCTATTCAAAATGATTAATAAACGCAGACGAAGTTACTGCTAACAGTTATGAATTAATAAGAAAAGTTATTGAAAATTTGATTTACCAAACAACAATAAAATGAAACAAAATTATCATTCGAAAATATATAGCAGTCGAAAAACATTTTAAGATAAAAACGGAAATACTGAACACAAAATCTGAGAAATTCGGCTTATTACAATACTAACTACTGACTCGTGTTTTCACTGACGTAGAATCACTTTTAGGGTAGTAGAATAAATAACATCAAATTGAAAATAAAAATAATTTATTAATCGATCTCAATGATCCCAATACGAAACTTCTGCTGTAAATTAATGTGTATCCAGCTGATTCTAGAAAAATAAAAACAAAAAAATTTGGTCAAAATTAAAAAAAATGTTAAGGTTAACCCTTATCACTAAGGGTGAAAAATAGTAGCCGATTCTCAGACCTACTGAATATCTATATATAATATAATAAAAATCAGAAAAGCCGTTTCGTAGAAGTAACGTAACTAACAGTGTGACACGAGATTTTTATATATAAGATATAACTCTACAAACAAACAATCGAATTCTCTTTATATATATTACGACATTACCTAACTGTATTGTCAAAAGGAAGGAATGATGGGAAAGTTTTTTTCACAAAGATTCTCTCCACGGTCTAATAGACGGAATAAATTTGATAAAACTCGCCCACTGTTCACTAGTTTACTTTAGGTCCTGGTAAACTAATATCTTTTCTTTAGCATGTTGAGGGCCTTTGGAAGTTTTTCCATCAACGCGCTGAGGACTGGCTATTGGAGAGAATTCTACGTTACTGTTTTATAAATGGCTTTGTAATGGTATGTTTTACGAATCGGGAATATTTATGTGATTACATAAATATTTTCGATACAAAAAATACGTGAATATTTCTAATTAGTTTTTAAATTAAAAAAAAATATGTTTAAAATCAGATTAACGCTTATTTCAAAATTTTTTCAAGATTTCCTCTCTAGTAATAACATATTTTTTCGCCGCCAAAAAACACCTTTCACATATAATATATGTACATTGATCATTTTTTATCTATCCTCGTCTCGATTTAATAAATACTAATCGCCTAGCGGTCGGAATTCGACCGTAGTTGATTTAATTTTCCATCAATTTCAAAACTAACCACAGATAATCTATTCTCAATTTGACCATAGACTTTAAAAATTATATTAGCATTCATTTCTCCTCCTCATGAGTGTACAAAATTTTATACTCCTCCGTCCGCTCAATTTTCGTAAAAGGAAGTAAAGTTTTTGTCACGAATATAAAACAAAAACCAGATCTAAAGAAACATATGCAAATTTAAAAATTACTTCAATTTCTAATATTAGAACTTAATATTAAAAAAACGTTCGCTCTCTTAAGACGGAAACGTTAAAAGAAAAAAAAAGTTGCTAATACTTTTGTTGATACAAAACGTTTCCTTTACATAAGATTACTTAAGAAAGGATAAAAGACATTTTAAATACGCTTCTAAATGTCTCCACCAAGCGGATTCACGAGTGCATCCGTTAGGAAACTCGACAAAGATATTGTAACATTGTATCTACACAAATGGTCCGTCGGGAATTTTCAAATTCGAGATGAAAAAGCAACATTCGAGATGTTTCGGCATCTTTTATTCCGTTGGACGTTGAGACTTATATTTTAAGATGCGTCTTGTATACTTTTAGCACGAAAGTTGCAACACAAAAGACAATTCATGGTTATATTGACGTCTATGTCGTCTTCGAAATGTATTTTTCTTATTTGTTCAATTTTATACATAAAGGAATGTCTATATGGGTTTACATTTCGCTATAATCGATTTTTCTTTTACGTCACAATAATCTGAACAATGAATTTGGAATTGTCTTATATTTTATTTATTAGTTAGATCTTAAGAGTCTTGGTAGTAGATTTAGGACTGTAACTAAATTATTATTATTATTAAAGAAATAAAACGAAATGTTAAATTTCTAGTCGTTTTTATATAGTATTTTGTGCTTTGTAGCTTTAGGGGATAATAAATTTGTAAAATGAAGATTTAAGTACGTAACAAGGTTTATAAATTGTTCCTGAACAATATAATTTTAAAACTTTATAATTATAATTTTAAAACAAATTAAATCTAAACTAAATACCGTAAGATAAATCAAGGAAAGATTAGTTTAATACTCATACATTTAAATAAAACACTATACTCATATCCCCGATAATATCACACGTACATACAATACAGTATACGTAATACCACCCTCAACAGACCACGAAGTGGAACCACAGATAATTCGAGAGTGCACATACATTACCTGAGTAATAAAACTAATCTATAAAACAAGAACCGCTGGATGTTATTCCGAGCATTTATATGACCATAAACTCACTTAATCACCGACACAGTGTCTGACACTATTTTACTACAACCCGAAACCGCAGCTACCTCCGAACGAAACCGCACACTGTGTCTCTAAATGAAAACGCTGGCCTTTGTGACATCAAACACCGTTTAACCTTTATATCGTGTACAAACTTCGATAGTAATTTTGTCATGCTTATCCTTAGTAAACGAGTTTCCGAGCTGTTTGTATTTTAAATATTTAAACTTGTATCTTCTATTTGAGAATTGTTTTCTTTAAACTATTGGGAAATACTCGTGTTAGATATTTGATACGGAATGGGATAATATAATCGGGTGCTTAGATGAAAGTTAGAATATTTTAGCTGTAAAACGTAATGTGCAATTCGATTGGAAGAGTTATTACGCGAAGTTATCGCTATCGCATCGTGATACATTTTGATGTACAAAAATCAGAAATCAACGTAATTAGCCCGCAGTCTCGAATATTCTGATTTAGTAAACTCGCCTTTGTGCTATGTATATGGTACTTTGCAGTTTTAAATACTTTTTAATGCTATACACCTAATATTTTCTATTTCAACCCCAAAAATTTGAAGGTCAATATTTTTTTTTAAATTAATTTATAAAAAAAACATTTGAAAGATTTTTTTTATTTTATTTTTACTATCCAAAGCGCCCTTTCACTTATATTGTTTAAAAATATGGTCGATTATTTTAAAAAAGCTACATAAGAATTTGATGCAGTAGTCACATGTGATAGTTTTCATATTCGATCTAAATTCGATATAAATCATTTTAGAGTTCGTGACTATTCAAAGATTCTTATGAGAATAATTCCATTGCTTACTTTCAATAATGCGTACACGGTCGTTTTAGAACCTAACCTATTTGGAATAAGCAGATGTTGAATCACTATTTCTCTTTTCACGACGAAGTGAGGTAGAGCAGTACTGATTTATAGCTGGCTATGCTAACTACCGGGGCGGTATCTCACTCTCACAACGTTTCCTTATGTTCTATTTATTTTATCCATTATCCCTTTTTCGGGAATGCATTAGTGGCCCATGACCTAGTGACGGTGATCACTTAACATCAGGTGTCCTATCTGCTCGTTTGTCTGCTATTTTTTTTTAAAAAAGGAAACCCTCAGATTATAGTCGTAAAGAATAAATTAAAGAAATGAAAATTTTCAATACTGCAAAATTAAGATAACCACGACAAACTAGTTTCATAGCTATTACCATTTCTGAGGTTCTTTCAATATTATTAAAGAGAGTCACGGATCTTGGAAACTTTTGCTAAGTTAAATCCGAATTATCTAGATGAATTTTCTCGTCGATAAATTTCACGATAACATAAGTTTCGAGCGTCTAAATATACGTAATCCTAGTGATACCGTAAAAGTTTTAGATGTTTGCTAGGCGAGAATTACACATGTAAGTTTTACTTACGGACTTACGTAAGATTTACATAAATTATTAAACATGTTTAACACCTGAACGAAATTATTGTAACCGCGTCTTGACGTGACTTATTCAAACTTATTACTTACGGACCTATAACCAAGTTACGAAGTTATTCAGATTAATAAATTGTTTAAAGTAACTTACATAATAAAACTTCGGAAACTTACAAGTGTAATTATCGCTTTCCAATATATACTCTGAAGTCTAGCTGTAGTAACTACATCTCGTATACGGGCTCGACCGGAGCAGTACCACACTCTCAAGATCGACGTGAAGTAGCTAATATAGCTGTGCTTCGTACAGTCAGTGAGAGAGCCTTACCTATTCCCATTACTCTCCTCACTTTTTAAAAGAGTAACTATTGAATTTCTTGCCGGTTCTTCTCGGTAGAATCTAATAATCATTCCGAAACGGTGGTAAATTGATTAATTAATTCGTTTTGTTGCTTTCCTTTTTGTTTCCGTATTGACGATTCAAAAGTGCTTCTAAATGTCTACTTGAATAAAGCATATTTTGATACTAATTTTTTTCACTTTTTTTTCTTTCCTCGTTCAGATTTTTTTTTCTTGAAAGTTGCTTTTTAAATACAATATAGTAAATACAGTTATACTGCGTAATTGTTATATATTTAGATTCTTATTTTTCTTTTTATATTAAAATCTGATGTGTTTAAGTAAAAACTGTTTTTTTATTTATTTCTTTCTTTAATTCCTTTTTAAGCTGGTAACGCAATTGTAGCTCATTTGGTTCTACAAACATCCATGGGCATCGATCGCTTCTGTCCGATCGTTTTGGAGTTATTTTTATAAAAAAAAATCACATTTTTTGATATTAAGATAGTAAGCATCATATTTACCAATTTTATAGCATATAAAGATGCAATATAGTGGTACTACTTCTAACAGTAAATGATGCCTTCAATTTATTTGTTTCGGTATTAATGCAGGATTAAACGCTTAATTTAATGCGGATATACTTTATTTAAAGCCGAAATACATACCGAAAACTCATGTACAATCATGAAAATATATCAATAAATGTACGTAAAAAAAACTTAAATTGAACGATTTTATTTTAAAAAGTCTTCAATTGTACTATAATCTAGAAGGTAATTAGGGTACAATCTTGGGCCGTCGGGCAATTCCGTGGTTTTATACTTTAATATAAAATTTAGTTTTTAATAATTTAAGATAAATTTTAACTTCAAAATGTGAACTATACCAGATTGGCCCATAATGGTTCAACTTTTTTTGTATCAATTATACATAGAATACTAAAGAATATACAAAACGAATTTATTTAAAGAATTTTATTATAGCATTTAATGAACCAATAAATATTAATAACACCCCTGACTTCTCTGGTAAACCAGACAACATGTTGTGAATAGGAATGTTTTTTTTTCTTTTTTTATTACAAAATTGGATGGAATTTTAAATGACTCCTGATTCAATTTGTACGGCTTACTTCATTCATTCAACCGATCTCCTCCGTTAGAAGTCATAAAATTGCCGCGTGGAGCTATTCATTTAATATCAGGCGATTTTCCGAGCCCGCAGCGGATCCTAAATTCGAAATGTTTTTAATCAAACAAAAATGTGAATTTTTCAAAACAAATAAACCACTGTTACGTTTTAAATTATTCATTTTTACGATCTTATATCACATGTAGTTTACGAAGATAACATGTCTATAATTTTTAACATGTTACAAACATGTTAAATTGAACACAATTATTTATATAATTTCATGTACATTTATATGTATAGACTGCGGATGCATGTAAAAATATATAAATAAATGTATACTTACATATATGATGTACCTATAAATAGTTATTTCATTTTTATTACATGTCAATAAGAGCTTAATTTTGTATGTGTGGGTTTTAGAAAAATGTCATGTATAAATACAATAAATTTTACATGTTTAATATAGACCGGTAATGCACACATTAAAAAATAATTTTAACATATCGAATGTAACTTATAGTCACAACTTATAGATGTGACGTCATCATTTACAAATTGTGACGTAATTTACATTATTAATTGCCACAATTTGAACATCAGGCTGTCGTTAGACCATATTGACAATGACTGGTATTGATCAGATATTTGCCTCCATTGTAAATTGCCTCCAATAAATAATCTATTTAACAGTCAAAACACACACACACACGTTATGATAACGCGTCGCGGCTCGTTACGACTTAAACTACGACGAAAAGAAATAAAATCGTCGTGAAAATCTACGAAATGCATCCAAAATGAAACGACGCGAGGTTGCAATGTATTTACCCGAAAGCACGTGAGGGTTAATTAAATATGTAAATACGTGTGATATAAAAATAATGTTATATATCCCGTTACATCTCTAATCACATGAAACTATTCTCAACCCTTTAAACGCTGTCGTAGAAAAGCACACAGTTATAAAGCACAGGGAACGAATTGTTTCCTTTTAGCTCTTAGCGTTATATTGTATGATCGCATTCAATGCAAAACGGCGTAACCTACATTTCACATAAAAGCAGTGCATGCAATTTAAAAAGTAGGTAACCAAAGCAATCTGTATATGCTTATGTTTCTAGTTTTTTTGACAATTGAAAAGGTTAAACTTGGATTTTTTTCAGCTGGATTTCAAAACGTGCTTGTGTATGTATTTACGTTAAACGTTATATATTAGAGCCGAAACGGCTCAGGCATTTTGAAGCGTGGAATTTAATCAAAGACGTGGATTTCAATGTTGCTGTTTTGATCCAATTCATCTTTTAGTTTCCTGGCAAAAGTCTTTAAGAAATAATCTATGATATCTGTATCGTTATATCCTTTTTTAATAAAAGAAAATTTATCATAAAGTAAAATCATAAATGACATAAAAATAGACATCTTTAAAAACTAACAAGAATAATCAGTGAAATAAAACTATTTTAAACGGATTTAAATCGCGTATAATTATTTTTTTTTTTTTTATCATCCCGACGTTTCGAGCACTTTGCAGCGTTCGTGGTCACGGGTAGACTGTTCACGGGATCTAAGACAACGATAAGAATAATCAGTTTTTACTTCAAATAGTTAGGATAGTTCATTGGCTAATAACGTTCTAAGTTAATTGATTTAATCAAATCATAGTTTGAAAAGAGTCAATTAAAAAAATGTTTTTAAACTTGGACGTTCCATTAAAACAATTACTGTAACTCGATTTGGCAAACGCTGAGTGTCGCTCTAGTAACTAAAAACGAAAAGTTTCCTAATTAGACTTTTGTGTTTTTAGACCTAACTAAATGTATAACTAAGTTAGCTCAAGAAGTTTTGAGAGTGGCACATTAGTTAGTTTTTCTTATAAGATTGAGTCGTTGAAAAAGTAATGTAACTTCGATTTAATGATTCCGCTGCGACTCTACTAATGTTATTGATAGGACAGATGTTGAATGTACATTACATTTAAATATCACTAGATGGCGTTAATCGATTTAAGAGTGAAAAATATATAGTGTTTATTTATGACACGTTTCAGATCTTTCTTGATCATCAAGGTCTTGTCGTTCTAGAATAAACACCACATTCAGTTGTTTAGTTTATTTTTTTAAGAAATATTGAGCAAGCGAGCAATTGAGATACTGAATGGTAATTGATTACCGCAGTCCATGATTTCTAGCAGCATCAAGCAAGTCACATTTTTTTTTTAATAGCTAGCAAAAGAGCAGACAGGACACCCGATGTTTCGTATTCTTCCCATAGACATTTTCAACCCCAGATGCGTTGCTAGCTTAAAAAAGAATAAAGAGTTTAGATGAGTAATTGGCCCCTCATATCAGAGGGAAGGAAATCAACACTTCCGGCTCTCTCTATAAAAATCTTGTTTCGCGAAATTTTGTTACAACAGTACCGAGTACCACACCAGAGGCAAGTACGGAAAGCGAACACAACAACAAGTAATACGGATGTGTATTTTAACGACATTAAAATCGCGGGACCTAGCTAGTGTCTAGTATAATTTAATCAATATGGCGCAAAGCTCTTTTTCCCTTACATCACCAACCTGTCATCCGATAACTAATACTTCACGCTCCACGTTTTTTCTCTTATTGCTTCTTGGAATATATATTATTATATCTGAAACTACTGATCCAAATTATGTCGTAAAAACGTTAATTTGGTAACTATATTTCGCAAAAAATTAATGCTGGGAGCGTTACTGTAAATGTGATATCTTTATTGTTGTTGTTTTTGGATTGTTATATTTTGCTTAATTTTATGAATTATGGTATTATCTCTTAGAATGTTATATTGTCACTTGTGTATTTACTGTTAGTTTTTTTTTTACTTCATTTAATTTTTATTTTTTTACAAATTGTTTAAATGTTAAATAATTAATAAGCGTGTTACTATTGCAGTCTGTAGTATTTATTGAATAGAGTGTAGACAAAAAATTGTTATTGGAGGCTAACGTAACTATTATATTAATGCTGTATATACCTATTAAGTGTTTGAAGTTGTACCTGTCGTTTTTCTGTTTTCTTGTTTTAAGTGTTATATTTCAAATACTGAGGTGTATCGATTAAATAATTATTTGTATAATAATAACGCATCACACTCAACGGCCCCCATTAAGATCTCATGACCTTGTGTCGGGGGTCCGGAAACACTCACAACACTAACACAAACACCCAGACCACGACAAACATCCGTATGACCAATGCACACGTTTGCCGTGAGCGGGGATCGAACCCGCGACCGTTAGCGCTTTAGTCAGTTGCGGTGACCATTGCGCCAACGCGTCTGTCAAAATAAATAAATAAATAAACAAAAATGACGCATATTTCTATCACGTTTTCACATAAGGTTATACATACATGTTGTATGTAAGCTAACGATTAACTTTACAGAGATTTTAGATTAGGACATACAATATGAAAAAAATCCTTTGGTTTCGGAAATAGGAGCTATTTAATGAAAAGTATGATAAATCAATACTTCTCATCAACTTACAGTAGAAGATATAATATAGGAATTAAATATATCAAAGCAAAATTCGTGATTGTACATAAACTAAGCAGATGCCTACGCACAAAGGTGGGTTCTTTAGCAGGGAAATACAGAATGGTTAGACAGGAACTATCAAAAAATGGTTAATATATTTTATTCGAATGAATAGAATTTACAGACGATTTTCCTTTCGGATGTACATCTTAAACATGCTAGAATCAATAATACGTTCTTATTTTATGTCATATGAGTCATAATGTTTAATAAGCTACGTAAATAAATTCCGTTACATAAAAATTTTGATAAAATTTATTTAACCTGTATCACCCGGGGCTCGATGACGAATCTGAAGTAATGACCTCATTCATTAAAATCTGTTCTGTACTTTAGGCATTACGGTGAAACATACAAACATACATATACATAGACTGTCAAAATTCTTACTCTTACTCCTCCTATTGGTTTCAACGTAATCAGGTACAAAACGAGAACAATAGCTAACCCAAAAAAAATATCCTTTGAAAAGGACGAACGAATTCGTTTAAGATTCACACAGTGTCCAATAGTCGTCGAAAAATAAGTTTATCGGATAAAGAATTAGAACGAAACGACGATCGAACGATATCAATAAGTAATTGATTTCGCGAATTTCATCTACAGAGTAAGGTAAAAAGAAATGCTCAAGTGGAATGAAATCGACGTACCATCAAAATCGAGAGCAGATATTTATGAAATCGAAATATATGTTCTATTCAAGTAAGCTTTCACAAGCACTTTTATTGTTGAAATAAAAAATATACAGGATGCATTTTTAAGTGGACGTGGATGGCCAAGTTTAAAACTATGTGTATGAAAAAACGAAATGTACAATGGATTCTCCGAGTCCATTCGAAAAACTAAAACTGTTACATTACTTTTTTGAAAAATGTATTTTACTAGCCAGGTATCGACCTCGTTAATTTTTTAAAAACAAAAAACAAGCTATGTCTTATTACGTTGAATTTTTGAGAAGTAATGCAATACTAAAGAAAAGAAGTCTTGTATTTATTTAATAAAATGAAAAGGTAAATAGTTCGGATAGCAGTTTCCAAGAAGAACCGGCGGGAATCCTGATAGATACTCATTTAATTTTTAAGGTATGTTACATTTTCCTGGTTCAATCCGAAATCCACACGAGCGATATCTCTGTAACCAGAAGCTAAATAAAATAATACGGATTTGTTTTAAATCTATATATATAAAAATCAAAACTGACTGGTTGACAGTGAATACTGACTGATCCATTAACGCAGAGCCTAAACCGCTGGGTCTAAAAACATGAAATTTTGCACAGACGTCCCTTAATATCGTAAATATGCACTAAGAAAGGATTTCTGAAAACCAATCCCCTAAGAATTTAAAAAGAGGGCTGAAATTTATGAATTCCTTAGTGTACGCAGGCGAAGCGGCGGGGAACTGCTAGTTAAGTATACTATTTTCATACATTTGTCCACATAAGCGATTACTACTACAATTAATTTAACCCAGTCTTGTAGTTTAATTCTTCTCAAAATGTATACACTCAGTTAGCTAAATGCATAATTTCAAGTCCCCAGTCGTGTGAATATAAATAGTTATTCAAACAAATAAGCCCTTAGGATGTTATCTTCAGAGTTACATTGTAAATACTCGACGAGCGTGCAGGCTTTTCATGCTACGCTGAAGCACTCTTAGTCTAACCATTCACTGGTTTTATGTCGCTGTACAGCGATGTTTTGCTGAATTCCGCTTTCCAAATTTAATTCACTGTAAAAATAAGGCACAGGTGAAAAGTAAAGCAACAATTTATATTTTTTAATATTTTCAGCAGTTTCGTATAACACATAAAGAGAAGTTATTTACTGGCAAGTTACGGCCAATGAGACGTCGCATTGTGATTTTCAATCGACTTAAAAAAGGAGGTTCTAAATTCGCAGTGAATGTTTTTTTTTTCAAATGTTTATTACCTCAAAACTTTGTCATTACTTAAGTGATTTTATAAATTGCTTCTTTGTATGAAAGGGTATAGTTTCAGATTGAAAACATAGAAATTTTATGAAAATCGGATCAGTGGTTTGGTTTTTAAATAAAAATAACTGGAAATAGTATATCATCCAAGCAAAAATAATAACGTTTTTCCCTTTAAAATCAGTTTGTGTTTTTTTAATCTTACTTATTAACGCGACGACCGTAATCTCTCATAAAATCGTAACGTGCCATGGCGCGACATCGCAACATCAACGGCTTTCTATTGGCTCTTACGCAGATAGTAACCCCGTTTAAAATTTATCATTATCATATTTATTATTGCTTTAAAAATATTTTCCATGAAAAACACTTTTTCCTACTAGTTAAAAAGTCGTAGAAAATTATCACATAAACACATACGTTTCGCAATTACAACCATATTTTTTAAGTAAATTATCTTGAAACTATAGGGAGATATTTATTTTAAATAAATAATATAACAATTTGAAATAGCAAAGGCGTCGTCTCTCATCGAAGAATTCATTATAACGTGTATCTCTATATCATGCAGGTTGTGGAATGATCTACCTCCTGAGGTTTTCCCAGAGCGCTATAACTTAGGGGTTTTCAAGCGTCGAGTGTATAGACACCTTTCCGTCAAAGGCCGGTAACGCACCCGCAACGCCCCTTGTTTTACCATAGGCGATGGTAGTCACTTAACATCAGGTGGTACTATTTGCCTGTTTGGCTGCCCCCAATCCTCCCTTTGTATATAAAAAAATCTCTAAATAGTTGGGAATTCTCAAATTATTTAATTACAGACACCATCTTACCTTAAATCGACCATAAGAACCGTATCAATAATTTCGTCATTGCCCGTATGCCGCCCATATGTCTATGGGTGGTACACTTGGCAGGAAGACATGAAGACGCGGGTTCAAACCTCACTGCAATTTTATCTATTAACTAATGAATTTAAGCTTTATATCCTCAGATATAGATGCCCATGAATTTATAAATAAACCCGAAAACTCTTGATACTCGTATAAGTAAATGTTTTAGTCTAGTAGATATAGCGTTGGGTCGCGCTATATGTTAAATCGAGGTTTATCCTTATTTATAAAATGTTGCATAAAACGCCACCATTAGCGAGCACGTGTTTGTATTCATTCGTTTGAATAATATTCACATTTGAATACGATTTCAGAAAAAAAAAAAAAATTAAGGAAAATGATCGTATATGGGGATAATCTTATAATAGGGTTATTAATTGAAACTATCTAAGGTTAATATGGAGGTGTGTTTGTACGTCTGTCACGTCGTGTTTAGCATATGCAAGTCAGACCTAATTTGTAAATTGACGATTCGAAAGCTTATTTGCATAAAGTATATTTTGAGTTTAGGTTTGAGACCAGGAAGCTTATTATGGGGAGCTATTACTATCGTAACACGATACATTTTGACAGTTGATTTGTTATGTTTTTATACAAGAATCAGAAATCAATTGTCAACATGGATTGCGATAGCTAACCATAATTAGCCTGTTGTTAGGAATTTATTTCGCAATAAAAAAGGATTGAAAAGTTTAGATAAAATCAAACATTTAACAAAACTATTTTTTTATCAATATAGTACGTAAATTTTCGTTTCAAAATATATTAAATGAACAATATATAAAAATAGATTAAATTCAGAATATCTTCTCAAGTTGGTTACATGGGAACAAAAATAAATACAGATTATTTTAGGAATTGAAATAAGTGCGAAACCAACAAGCAAAATCTTAAACAATGAATTAATCTAGTAGAATTGAAATAATAATAAATAAATAAATAAACGAATCACACTCACGGCCCCCATTAAGATCTTGTGACCTTGTGTCGGGGGTCCGGAAACAACAACACAACACTAACACAAACACCCAGACCACGACAAACATCCGTATGGCCAATACAGATATTTGCCGTAAGCGGGGATCGAACCCGCGACCGTTAGCGCTACAGTCAGTTGCAGTGATCACTGCGCCAACGTGTCTGTCAATTAATACCATATTTATATTCATGTTTAATTAATACCATATAAACGGTGTTGTTTATTACTTTATAGGATTTTCACGCTGACTCCTCCTTATCACCTGTCAATTATACTGTGTCCAGTTGACGTAACGAAACTTTTTTTAAACGGAAGACATGGCTTGACATGCCTTACAATTTAATTTAATATGAACTAGCTTTTGCCTGCAACTTTGTCCGCGTTTTCGTCGTTTTTCGAAAAAAAGTAGCGTATTTCCTTCCTCAGGGTTCAGTGGTTTTGATGTGACAGACACTATCGTAATTTATTAGGGATATGTAATATGTCAATCCACAATACTTGACTTTTTTATTAAATAGGTAATAATGTTAACTCTTTTAAATTAGGGATGAGTGACAGTCTTATAAACGTAAGAGTAAACAAATATAATCAGAATTCTCCGAACTGCTAACCTATTAGGAGTTACACGTGTTATTGTGAGTCAACCATAAAAGATAGACATATGCTGTTGCGAGATATTTTTTAGGAAATTTTATGTAGAATATTTCCGTCATACATGATTTCTATGTAACTTTAACCATTAAGGCTGCATACGCGACGGAAGCTTAAAAATTGGAGTAACGTCTCCCGTTTTCCCAAAATTTCCCTTTATTACTCTGCTCCTATTGATTGTAACGTGATGAAAATTGTACTATAACCTGCCCAGGAGTATGAAGAATAATTGTACTAAGTTTCGTTAAAATCCGTCGAGTAGTTTTTGTTTCTATAAGGAACATACATACAGACAGACAGACGGACAGACAGAGAGACAGATAGACAAAAATTTTATTGATTGCATTTTTGGCATGAGTAACTATCACTAATCACCCCCTGATAGTTATTTTGAAAATATATTTCATGTACAGAAGTGACCTCTCTACAGATTTATTATAAGTATAGAAGATAAAAATCGCAAAATACTTGGCTTTACGGTGTAATACCTTTGCCTTTTCCCTCTAAGAAAAGAAAAAAGCGAAAAAAAATTAACGAAACTTTTTTGATTTAATCTAGAATTAGTAATTTTAACCCAAGACGAAATCGCCATCAAAACCACAATCAAAATATACTTTATTTTAGTAGGCTCTCACGAGCACGTTTACATCGTCAATACACAAAAAATACATTAATAAAGAAGTTACCACCAATTCGAAGTGTAGATACTATCGAAAATAACTAACATGAAACTCGATAGTTACTCTTTTAAAATTGTGTCAATACAATTTTTTATGAATTATAAATTTTTAAACATCCTAACCCACTTGTTTAGTGACCCAGTAACTACTAAAAGCTGATAGCTTGCATACTAGCCGATCATCCCAAAGAAAATCGCCGTGAACTAATATATGATACGTCTTAGTATGCGACATCCTATTGGTATATTTATTTTGGGCGTAACCTTCGTCGTAGACTAATCGATTGTCAAATAATGTGATTTCATCATACCCATGCAAAATGAAACTCCTAGCACTTGTAGTTTCTGAGATCTCGTGGTGTGTGAGTGAGTCTTTTGCATCTAAGATTGCTGCTTATTGTAAAATTTCCGTACGATACTTTATTTAATAATTGTAAATACATTACACATTATCAGAATACATCAATATCTCCGAATTTGACTTTTTGTGGGTTGATACATTATTGCTGATCAGCAGCCGTATACTCGTATACGAATAGGCTAGTTAGAGACTAAGCAGTTGAGTATCCTAGTTGTACTTTTTAAGTAATGTTTAAATTATCGTTGAATTTTAAATGTGAAAATCTTAAAGTAATTTGTTCCAAACATTCACCTGTAGCGGAACTTTTAAAACACTCTTATTTAATGCATTAACATCGCGTTGTAGGGCGACATAAATAAACTCGACTCTAAACTTTCGAGGAAGTTAATCTAAAAATCTCTAAGTTACAAAAATAACAAGTTTCTTTATAAATGTATTTTATTTTGATTTTAACTAAATGTAAATTCAATTATGTTATATAACATAAGAAAATGGAGAAATGTTTATATAATCTTCTAATAATTGGGTCTAGAACAAGATGTGTAAATATAATATCAATTTCATTTCGAACTTTTATCGTACATTAAACTGTAGAGATCGTTTCCTTGACTGAGTTCATCCTAGAATCAAACAGTTTCTGTGTTAGATAGCCGGTTTATAACATAGGCTATATAATATCATAGTGATGCTCAGAAGATGAGTACAGTTAATATAAGCACGGGTAAAAGCGTGAGGGGTGCATGGTATTTAATTAAATACAGAGGTAGAACCAAGCTCTAGCTTACTGACTACAGCACGTATACAGACTGGCTCGAGCGTGGCAGTGCCTCTCTCTCACAAAAGATCGGCGTAAAATAGCTAATATACGAGTAGCTACGTTTCGTTTGGTGAGTGAGAGAGCCAAAAGTCCCTTAACGCTTTCCGTACCTTACTTCCGATTCCCTGTCATCCATCTCCCCATTCCATAAGCAGGCAATTTTTTTTATATAAAAAGGGGACAAACGAGCAAATAATACCTTATGTTAAGTGGTTCACTATCGCCCGGACATCTGTAACATCAGAGTCGTTGCGAGTGCGTTGCCGGCCTAAATGTTTTGCAATGCATTTGAGGTCCCACTTGTACTACAATGTCCATGGGCGGCGGTGATCAATTAACATCGAGTATCTCGCCTACTCGTTTGGTAGCTATTTAAAAAATATATAAAACTAATATTGCTATGAAATATCGCTTCCTCGGTTCTCGGTTTGGTTAACATGCAAAAATAACTATAAATTCCGTAGTTCATAATCCGCTCCATTTAATATCTTGACGAGTTTAGCTCATATATGTAATTTACATAATAAACCCGTCTGGTGCGTTATTAAATAAATTCCTTCATAGCATACCCATAATTTTCGTGTTTTGCTTGTTATATAAATTTTAATCTTTATAAATCTTCGTGGTTTTCGTTTCATTATATTTCTAGAGTTTTGTGATGACAAAATACGGCAATAGAGAAGGCAGTCTGCCTTATGTAAAACTGGCTAGGAATTTGATATCTAACAAACTCTTTTTAACGTTTGTGGAAAATTTCATGTTTCTAGATTTAGCGATTTATACTCTGTGATCGATCAGCCAGTGACTATGTCAGTCAGTCAGTTTTAATTTATGTATAAATTATCACCACTTCTCATGAACATTTGCAGCACCAGAGAAGCATTCAATGAGTTATCTTCAAAAAGAAATTACGGATAATGGTGAATATGAGTTAGGTTTTTAGCTCTTCCAAAAAGCTTTGTACGGGTCATAAAACATACATGTACTCGTACATATACATAAAAAAATTGATCGTTAAAAATCTTTAATGATTTAAAAGGCTTAATGAAATTATTTTAATGATTTATTATTAAAAACAATCGAATTAAATCACTAAAACTGTTAATGCGATCCATCTATTGTTGAAACGCAAACGTTTCGATGGCATTAGTCTTGTGTCTAGACGACTTTTATCGGCTTTGTGCCCAATATTCACACTGAAAACTTTTAAATTTTAAATGTTTCACGTCTGCCAGGTGTCCCACGCAGCTCGCGTTTTATACACTACAAATTTTTAGTCGTTTTGTTCGTGTAAGAGAGAACATTGACATGTAATAGTTTAGATTTGAGCGTAATGCTCTTCGGTGAAGACGGTTCATTACAATACAACCCTAGTAGTGAAAAAGTAACAGTCTGTAAATGTCCCCTTACTGGGCAAACGCCTATTGGGTTGTTATATACATGTATCAGAACTTGTCCCGGCACATGCAGATTTCCTCACGATATTTTTCTTTAACGCTGAGCACGAAATGAATTTAAACTCAAATTTAGCGATCAAGAAACTCAGCGGAGCTAGCCGAGATTTGAACCCGCGATCATCGGTTGAGATCGACGTGTTCTAATAACTAGGCCATCTTGACAATACAATCCTGTGAGGATATAATTTGTAACAATGTGTAACATCAGTGCACACCAAGCAGTGCAACGGCTACTTTTGACATTGTAAAAACGAATGCGAATGAAGGCGAATGTTCAAAATCTAATTCGGATTGTTACATTGCTCGTCAGTCAGTGCGGAATTATTGTAACGTTATGCTCAAAATCGAAGCTTTTATTGTTAAACGCGTCGATTAAGGGCTTCCATTAGGATTTCGTGATTTTGTGTCCGAAGTTCGGAAACACACACAACACAAATACCCAGACAACAAAAAACATCCGTATAGCCGATATAGACGTTGGTCGTAAGCGGGGATCAAACCTGCGGCCTTTAACGCGTCAGGTAGTTACAGTGATCACTGTGCTAATATGTCTGTGACTGTATGTCTGTTAAATTTTTATCGAGTTTTTTGCCGGTTCTTCTCGATAGAATCTACGTTTCGAACCGGTGGTAGCTTCATTATTGATATAATTTTTTTTTGTGTTTTTTCATGTATTGATTCAAAAGTGCTTGTGAGATCCTAGTTAAATAAAGTATTTTTTTTTATTTTGATATTGATACCTTATTCATTATATTCTTATAATATTATTTAAATTGACTCAATCTTATAAAATAGATGCATATAGCATAAGATAATATTTTAGTTCATCGTATTTTGTTTTTAAAAAACCCAGATTTTTACAGTCATTTGGCGTTTCAACATAACACTTTTTAATTACAGTTATTCATTTACGTGATGCGTAATGAAAAACACGTCATTATAATAATATTTTTAAAACCCGGTAAGCGTGTGCTTACAAATATGTATGTGTATTTTTACATAAAATATTAAATGCAAACATTGAATAATTTGTATCGAAGTAAATATAAATAATTAATCTATCTTTAAGTAATCGTGGTATTAAAAAAACTTAAGGTTTGAAAAAAGCGTTATAATATAAATTCACTACTTTTGTTGATGAACATACTACATTAATCTCCACTAATATACATATGCAGAGGAAAGATTTGAGTCTTTATCATTGTCTTAGATTTTCGCGATTATTATTCATTGAAATAAAACTATTTTAAACGGATTTGAATCGCGTATACTAACTATTTGGTTGGAGACTTTCAAACACCTGGGATCCACTTTTTAAAAATTGAAAATCCCAAGTCCAACTGACTGCAAGGCCCAAAAATACAGTTAGTGCCTTGTGCGTGCAACCGGAACGTTATTCAAGATACCATCTAAAAAACCGTTGGCGGTAGTTGTAACTAATATTTCTCAAAACCTTCAAATAGACAAATGTCACCTTAGTCTACGCGTGATCATGAACGCTGTAAAGTGCTCGAAACGTCGGGATGATAAAAATAGTTAATATATGCGATTTAAATCCATTTAAAATAGTTTTATTTTAAAGATTTGATTGTTTGTTTGTTTGCATTAAATATGCTCTGATACTACTAGAACTACATTGAAAAACCCTTTGCGTTGGATATTCCGTTTTTTGAGGAAGGTTATAAGTTATACCTATTACATCACGCTTTGATTCTTAGGAACAAAGCAGAAACCATTAACTCGAGCGAAACTGCGAGGAGCAGCTACTAGTTATATAAAGGAAAAAAGTTTGCTTGTGTGTTCGAGTGCGCTAATATTCATCGCTATCAAATCGTACTATTTCCTAATAGTTGCTTTCTGTTCCCCTTTGTCATACCCTTTAAAAAAATTATAAATTAACTAAGCATGTTATAGTTTAACACACTACATTCTGCATATATCGGATGAAAATATAATAAAAATAAACATAATGAATTATATGGCTCTAAAGAAATTCAGAGGTAAAATGTATGAATCTGAATTATTCTATTTCATACAATAAAACGTTTACACTGTAAATAACGGCGGCGTGTATTTACGTGAAAGGCATTGCAAACACAAACTTGTAATTTATGATACATTCTTGGAATCCTTTTATATATTACGATACGATTTGTCTTGAGATGCGACACGAGGAAGTCACGATAGAATTTTTTTGTATTAAATCGTGTGCTTCTAAGTTACACGTTGTTATAACTGCTTATAATTAGCTAACTTTTTCTACTATTAAGGAGAATGTTTAGAGTTGAATCTTTCACACTTCTCCTCGGCGGGTTGCGGATATATGTACACAGGTCAGAATTTCTCCCGTCACATGCAGGTTTCCTCACGATGTTTTCCTTCACCACCGAGTTCGAGATGTATTAAAACACAAATTTAGTCCTTGAAAGACTACGGTGCTAGCCGGGGGTTTGAACCCGCGATCATCGGTTAAGATCAACGTGTTCAAACCATTGGGCCATCACGTGCCCAAAACAGGTACCTTAATGCTTTTGCATGAACTTAAAAAGAAGCACGGCCACCATTGGGGCGACCTCTACATCGCGAGCTCCTGAGGCCGCCGCAACCTAGGAAAAGGATCACTGGATTTAACGAAACAACATGAAATAGACAACCACAGGACGAAAAGGCTGACCTCGGTGTTAATTACACAGGTGAGAACTCGCCCGGGTAATAGATAAAGTACATACATACATAGCTACAAAGCTATACCTCAACGGATAAATAATTAGCATGGAAGAACCCGAGAAGAAAGTAAAAATGCAAAACACGTTATTATTTTGTTTTGTTTTTTTCTTGCTGGGACGATGT
Organism: Hypolimnas misippus; assembly: GCA_037950945.1. Taxonomy (NCBI): domain Eukaryota; kingdom Metazoa; phylum Arthropoda; class Insecta; order Lepidoptera; family Nymphalidae; genus Hypolimnas; species Hypolimnas misippus. Next base: position 12,534,643 of record JBBEEQ010000019.1, read on the forward strand.
ACATGCGTTTATATGTATATAATATGTATTAAATAATATAATAAGTTAAAAACCCGATTGCCTAAATACAGTTCCATTGGTGATAGAACTTTAAGTACCTAATATTGGAGGTCAATGTTGAGCGAAGTTCCAGTTTCCATGAAAAACCGGAAAAATATTATGCACTATGTCACTACCAAAACTGAAATAAATTTAATTACATTTTATACATTACACCTGTCAAACTGTTTAGTATATAGAGCGTACCTACACTAATCTAAAATTGAAAATTAAAAAATAGACAAACAATCTACTCATTGAGATATATTTTAACGAACCTCGATACGATACTTCTGCTGTAAGTAGATGAGGAGTTATGTATTTTGCTGATTCCAGACGATGTTGCAGCATCAGATCAAGGTCATTTTAGTATCCTTAAAATCACAGTGAACTTCCATTCGATCAGACCAGTAAAAATAACCAGAAAAGCATATAACTTTCAAGCATCTGAATAGATTTCCATAAAATATAGCTGAGAACCATTCCGATCATGAATTTTCAAACAAAAGAAAAACCGCATCAAAATCAGACTATTCAGTCAGTTAAGGAGCTAGGATGTCACAAACGGACACACAGATACACACGTCAAACTTAGAATAACCCTTTGGTCATAAATTAAAAATGCGCTCGAAAAAATCGAATAACCCTACTTCGGCAGTTTTGTAAAAATGTTTACACAAAACTGTTAGAAAACTAACACTTAATCTCTAGCCTGTAACCTTCCCGACCGAGAAACAAAATACTCTTTATCTTTAACAAAGTCAAGAATACTAAAGATATTCCTCAAAGACTTCCCACAAAAATTGAATATAATAAAAACAGCGAAAAACATTTAACGGTACTTGAAATTTGTTGAGTAATTTAATATTAGGATAGTTTGAAACAGCTAACTCCCACTGGACTAAGTTGTTGGCAAGTTAAAACCTAGCGACAGCTTTTCTTTAACCGTTTTGCCGACCCAAAGGAGAAACCACAAAAGGTTTCGGATACTAAATGTTCTAAATCATATTTTTTTTTGTTATTTGTTTTGTTGGTTTTATTTCATTCCTATTAGAATTGATATGAACTGATTATCGTTAAATGTAAAAGTTAAATAAGCTCATAATATCCTATGGAGATGACGATGGACCCAGAGTTGGTCCAAGCCAACGCCAATCCTTCTCAAGCTTGGCCCAGAGCTGCACACTCGCATCCGCCGAACCTTGGTTCAAGACTGGCCTAGGAATCTGACCAGCGACGAATAACCCAGACTCGGTTGATCAAGTCTCGGCCTAGGCTTAGACCAACCTTGGAACGCCGGACTTGGGCCAGCATCGAGACTCGGTTGCGTTGGTTTAGCCCCAACTCATCATTTAAGACTGTTCATTTTTTTATGTGCAATATGACATTACTGTGCAAATAAGCGGGCTTATCTGATGTTAAGTGATTACCGTTCATGAACATTTGTAGCACGGCAGAAATCACAAAACTGTTGTCGGCTTAAAAATGGATAATGGGATAGATGGGCATAGGAAGAAAGGGATAGAGAGTTAGATTTTGTAACATGAAAACCATTTTTTACTATTAAGACAGACATGGCTTTTCAGGTGGATGTATTCTTTATTTGTACCCACTTAGGCATGTTTGTGTTAAATATATTAAATTATAATGCATAGATTGAGTTACATTATCTCGATATAAACAAGTAATTGATTCAAAAATGAATAAACTGACTGCGTGACAAGACCATCTACAGTCAACAGTACCTTAACAATATTAATTGTCTTAAAGCTTATTATGAATGAGAATCGTTACCAACCATTTAAATCGTTATAGATTCCAGACGGTAATTCTGATTGAAAAACGATATGAGAAAGAAAAGTAAATACCTATTCAATGGTAACTCACTTGACACAGTATACCGATTTTCATTTTTTTCTTTTTCACTTAAAGGCGTGTTAAATCCTCTATTTTGATTTTACCAACTACTTTCTATGACATTCGCGCCATCATGATAAAACAAGCGATGTATCATTTATAATAATCGATCCACGAATCGATATCTACTTACATAATAAATAAATAAATAAACGCATCACACTCAACGGCCCCCATTAAGATCTTGTGACCTTGTGTCGGGGGTCCGGAAACATACACAACACTAACACAAACACCCAGACCACGACCAACATCCGTATGGCCAATACAGACATTTACCGTAAGCGGGGACCGAACCCGCGACCGTTAGCGCTACAGTCAGTTGCAGTGACCACTGCGCCAACGTGTCTGTCCTAATATATGATATAACATAGGTTGATAAACTCATTAAGCTCCTCGCTTCGCTCAGTCGGATAAAAACTGCTGTCTTTATACTGTAACATAACAAGCAAAGTCGCAGACAAGAAACTAATTAAATAATAATACATAAAAAATCTAATAAAATAATGGACTAATGTGCCTCGTCAAAGGAAAACCAGAAGGAGTTAGCTGGAAATTTTTCACAATGCCTTTTTGAGATTAATTTGCATTAAGTCGGAAATGGCAGCTTGCTTTTTAAATTATACCGCGTTATCCGTTATTTTTTCAGAGGAAAGTTAAAGCTAACTGTATTTGATTTAGAAGTTACGGAATGTTATATTAATTCAACGAAAATAAATTATAATAAAATGTTTTCAATGAAAACGAACATTTCAAAATCAATTGAATACTTACAAGAATCAATTTAAACTTGAAGATACAACATAGTAATTATTATTACGCGAGAATTACATTTGGAAATTTTAGTCTTGAGAACGATGTAATAAAACTCTGTACCATTTACGTAAGAAGTTACGAAAGCTGTAAATATCATTAATAAGACTCTGACATTAAAGTCTTTCAGATGTAAAGCAATGAGCTGATAAACCAACGATATAAGGCGATACTTGTATTTGTAAATTTTACTCTCGAGAACGATATAATAAAACACTGTAACCTAGACATACCTGTCGATAATAAGGCACTGACATTAAATACTTTCAGATGTATAGCAAATAGAAATAATTTATATAAATGAATCAAACCGTTTCATTTGGAATTGCTCATTGTTTTAATTTTAGAAAAAAAATAATCTTAACAATTACATATACTAGGCACAGGTCTAAAGATCATAAAAATATAATAGTTATATAAAAATCAGTACCTATATACGAACAAAATTAGTAAAGCAATATGAATGATTTCTGAGCGTATACCGTGTGCCGTGAGAAACCAGCTCGTTCCAGAATACAATTTCGACCAACGTGAATAATAAAAAGCCATAAAAAATCTAATCTTTTCAAAATTCGACTACAAAAGAGACGGGTAGCTTAGTGTAAAATCCAAACCACGCCCGCGGCTAAAAACCAGAAGGTTTTCTGACGAAACACAGCAAAAATGATTTTTTTCTGACTTTTAAGTCTTTTTTCTAACTGGTTCCTGAGTTTTAAATAAAAGTAACGAGAATATCGGCTAATTTGGGGGTCTGGAAATATGGTGAATATGGAAGACAAGTGATGAACGCGACTTTGTTTAAACTTTTTACTAATATCTGTTTTATATTTTGAAATATGTCTGAACTGTGAAAAACAAAAAAAACTGATACTATTAAATTTCGGAAGAATTCGATCCTCAAATTCTGTTTATGACACAGAAAAAAAAATCTTTTGACGTCATTTTTAGTAGATTATTTCATCATTCTTAGCTTAACAAGTAAGTAAATAATAAGGTTTGGTACCGATTTCGAAAGTCTTACTTGGCACAGACTTCAAAATTTTTTAGAAAATATTTATTTTTTATCCTACTCATTACATTTTATTTCACTTTATTTCGTTTTAAAAAGAGTTTACTATAATAGTTCCGAATTGACTCTCATATGGCAAACCATGCCAAACATGCCAAAAATGCCATGCCAAACACACTGTATATAACCAACTTTTGTTTTTTAACGTTATACTTTTTGTACGTAAGCTGACACTACGAGAAAGTCTGAGTGTCGATAACATCTCCACTCAACTATTTAATAATCCTAAAATATACCTTACACCTGCGCTATGTCTGAGGATATTATCGTGAAACCCTTCTTAAAGGTCTCCTTGGCGTCTCAGCTTTAAAACGTAACCTTTACTAGACGTCTTGGGAGGGGTGAACGAATTCGCTATAGAGGGAAAAGTTGCGTTCCACTTTAATATTTGAAGCTGTTGTTTACGTATAAATACATTACTTTTTATAGGCGAATTTTTTTTTTCTTAAAATATGGCAGGAAATGTGTTGGGAAGAAAAATATGATATTCATTTCTCATAATGATGAATCTGTTTATCCAATTTCTAACAATTTTTGTCTACTTCCAAAAAGGGGAATCTTAAATCTAAAATGGTACCTTGACTGGTTGGTCACCAATTTAATAATTATTTTTCTTTTAAATTGATTGTATCTAGAGAATAGTCCATTTCCATTTAATCAAGGCCTTATAAAGATCAATCAATTAAAATTCTCAATAGATGCGGAGAAATCGCTTGCACTTGAATCAATTGATGTTAAGAACACATTTTACAAAAACCAATGCAAACTTCTCAATTTACACATCACAAAATATCACGTACAAAATTATACTATTAATTATACATATACACTTAGCAAAGACAAAGTTAAGTCTAGCCTATTTTGTACATCGCAATTCCCTCAATCCCAATGCAATAGAATGAATTTCATAGGACAGCACTATAGTAAAATCAATCCGATCCTTTGAGCTATATACCTAAAGGCTAAGTGGACGGTCAGTCACAAACGTGACCAGCGTTGAGGGCTACTAGACAACTCGCAACACGTTCTACGCGATGACACTCTCACGGCATTGCTAATAAAATTTTACACATGACGTTCCAATCACCGATTGCAAGTTCTCAGGTGTATAAATAAATTATTTAAATACGTTTCTTATCGTGATAACTTATTGTAATAATACCTTTTTTATTCCCCGATTTTTCCGTTGTGGTCACGAGCTGACTGGTACCGAGCGCCCTTCGGCGGCGAGTGCGCGAGTTTCTTCATCTACCCTCATAAGTGCCTCGAACAATGTTCGCGCGAAATTATTGTGTTAGTATAGTGTAATAGCAATAAAGACAACATTAATATAATGAGGTATGATTAGGGTTGTCATACGTCAGACTTTTTTCCGACTTTTTTCCGACTTTTCCTACTTTCCTACTTTAGTTCATTTTTTTTTCTTATAAACGCATCCTACTCAACGGCCCCCATTAAGATCGCGTGACCTTGTTTCGGAGGTCCGGAAACACTCACAACACTAACACAAACACCCAGACCACGACAAACATCCGTATGGCCAATACAGACGTTTGTCGTGAGCGGGGATCGAACCCGCGACCGTTAGCGCTTGAGTCAGTTGCAGTGACCACTGCGCCAACGTGCCTGTCAAACAGTCACAGTCTTAAAACATAAGAAAACAAATTGTTTTAAATTGTATAAAAATAAATAAAAGACCTTGGTTCATCATATTATATACAGTACATACAATACCGTCGAATTAAGAGGCTAATTTTCTTTAAACAGTTGAAAACATAATGTTTTAAAGTATAAAATAGTATCGTATTCCGGGATAACTTAAGCATCTTATTTGATTTCTGTCATAAAATAATCTTTTACAAGAGATTTTACGAATAATAATGTATGATTGATATGATTTACGTTTATAATTAAATAATATGTTGAAAATTATTTAAAAATATTTTAGTAATATTAAAATTTTCATTCACCTCCAAATTCCATTCTTCTGGACAATGATCTTCTATTAAAAAGAAGAAATATACATATAATATTATAGATTTATATAATATTATATCCACAATACTTCTGCTATGCGTGTGTGTGTCAAATAAACGGTTTATTGATTTAAAGTATTTTTTATGCATAGTTAAAAAAATATCATTTCTCGCTCCTTCTCTATATAACACCTCGTAATTTTCGTAAAAAGAAATACAAAATTTTTGCTTCACGTATATATATAGATGTAACTCAATAAACATTACAGGCTCAAAAGTAGATAAATAATATGGAAATGAATAGTACGAAAGCGTTTAACGTTTTATTTTTCTTTAATAGCGTTGAGATGGAATGAAAACAATATATTAAAATGTGTTCCAAGAAATCTTTTTCAAGGGAATGTATCAATGCAAATTAAATATGTTCTTTATATGGAATATAAACGTAATTCCTGGTCATGCGTGTTTTTTACGAGCGGTCGTAATTTATAAAAAGCATTTCTATACGAATATTTATGTGGAGAAATGTTACCTTCTATTATGTTAAGTGTTATTGCAGTAATAATTTTATAATTAAATAATATATCATATTATTTAAAAATAGCTACCCCTCGCGGTTTTACTCGCGTTTATGGCTATCACTTTGCTCTGGTCTTCTTTATGTAATATAGCTTATAACCTTCCTCAATAAACTGGCAATTAATTTTTGTTTTCAATTTGGTGGTTTCAGATGTTACCCGTCAACAAAGTTACAAACAAATTTTGACTCTTTATAATATTTCTATGGAATGGTAGAAAGAAGTGAATCTTACCTGATGATCATGGCAATCTTTTCTAGTACGCCAGTACTAGTTGTACCCTACGTAAAGTGGTGAAATGTTTAAAATTCATCTCGTATTTGGTGAGAAGGGAACCTGCATGTATATACGCCAATTGGCAGTGGAGCAGAATAGTGAATATATATATATATATTTTTCTTTTACAGAAAAAGGTCATTGTTTAGTACCAATATTTTCTAGATATTATTTTATTATTATACATATATCAAACAACAACATGAATATAAACTTATTTTACGAAATAATTTTAATAAGGTTCTCCGAGTAGCGCCCACTAGAGTGTGCTTGAGTTATTAACTTAAAAAAATAAGGAGATTCTCAGTTCGATAATTCTATGTATCTTTTTTTATGTCCGTCCATATCTTTGCCAATCGTGTGTTAATGATTCTTTTTTTGTTATATAGTTATTCCCAAGTTACGGTACGGTACCTTGGTAGTTTTATTAACATCAGTGTAATAGTTATTGAGAAAATAAATAAATATCAAGAAGATCTGAATTTTTTCATTCGGAGATACATATATAAAGTTAGTTCTATTTGAATGCAGTAAGATTTTTTGACGAAAAAATAATGATCAATACTTGTTTTTATAAATATAAGCAGGACACCTGATGTTAAATGATCACTGCCGCACATGGACATTCGAAGCATCAGAGTTGCCAAATGCATTGAAAGGTTAGAAATTACAGGGAGGGATTAATACAAAGTAAAGAAAGGGGGGGGGGCGTGGGTTAGGCTTTCAGCTTTCTTATTCTCCGTACGAAATGGAGCTATATGAGCTTATTTACGCTGATTTTTTGGTAAAAGCATTTTTACAGTCGTACCAGCCCGTGTGTAATCAATAGCTACAACTAGGGTGTAACACAGTGAGAGATTCAAATGTTCAATCAACTGGGCCGCAAGAGATAATCTATATAATAAATGGAAAATATCGAACATTTCGAAAAAAAAATCAATATTTTATAACAAATGTTTTCATCAGGAAAAACTTTTCCGTTCAACTAATTTTGAATCATAGTGATGTTTTTATGAAACACTGTAAAAGTTACAGCAAAATACTTATGTTATTCATCGTTATAGAAGGAAGACACTTTTACATATTTACTTTAATAATTGTAATGGAAAACAGAACACAGTTCGCGACGTGTCCAATACGGCGTGGCACGTAAAAGATTTAAATCTCGCAACATGTGATGTCAAGTTCGCTTTCCCATTTACTACTGCTTGCGAAGTTTCAAATTCCTACGAAAAGCGAGCACCTTTTAATCTTCTAAAAGTTTTTTTTCACTACATTATAGTATTATTTGAATAAAATTTGGTAGTGCGGTAATGTGTTACATAAAATTCAATGCATTTTTTATGTTTTGACTGTAAATAAAAATAAAATCGTTAAAGTAAATTTTACCTATTATCTACACAGAAAATCTTTAATAAATGTAAACATATGAACGATCACAAAATGTATGTAAGTGGGTGGCTTCTGTGAGAGGTGAGGAACGAAGGAGTAGCTGCTGAGATGACGGCTGATAAACAAGAGAGAAGGACTTGTGATGCTGAATCGCATAGAGTGTAAACGGGGCAGGAAGAAGAAGAGACCAACAATCACGAAATAAAATGCCAAATACAGTGCAAAAAATCACCTTTGGTATCACCAATGTAGACATTGAACGAAATAAAAATATGAATTATTTTTATAAGAATGTACATTCTACTGAGAAAAATCCTAGCTGTTGACGACAGACTGAGGTACAACCTCAGGCTGACTAAATCTCACTCACTGCGTTTTGTATGAGAAGTGAGAGAGCCGAAAGCTTAGTTACCTATCAGCTAACCCATACCAAAACAGTGTGGTAGCACTATTTATTGAGCTTCTTCTTTCTTCTTCCTACCAGGATGAAACGTATTTCTACAACAGTGGGATATTAACAATTTATAGTAATAGTAGAAAATAGCGTTCGTAAAATAAAATCATATCATTATTGTTTGTATAATAAGCGTTTTTTTTATATGCCAGTCTTCACATGGCTTACAATCATTAAATTACGTAAAAACAATACCTACTTAAGATTTTGAATTATTTCCAAAAATACCCTACAAAAATCTCTACCTTAGGTGTACCTACATTGCATCATTAAAATTCAGACTTGTTTCGTGCCGTATTATAGTTTAAACGCCAAAGAGAAATGGTTCGAGAAGTATATTGAAAACTAAAGGTCTTTTGATTTTATATTAAGCTGTGAAAATTTTTCAATGTTCAATACTTAAAAGACTTTCAATTTGAGAGGCACTAAGGCTCGTTGGGTTTCTAATATACACGCCGCCAATTTATCGCTCAACGCATTTTAGCATCTACTACGTTTTTAATAAAGACTGATTTTGCATTTCCATCGAAATCTCTGCTAGTATTAAGTAACGTTGTCGATACTTCTTGTACAGAAATGAATTTAACGCGTCAAAGTTAGGAATTACCCTTATATTAAAGTTTATAGAACTAATAACTAATATTATGAACAAGAAGTTTGCCTATCAGCGTACTAGTTAAGGTGATCTAAAATGACGTCATGATAACGACGTGTGATGCATATGAGATTAAGAAATTGGGTCTAGTTGAATATAGAATTTTGTGATGACTCTTTAGGTACGATCTTTTTAAGGGTAAAAAGATTAGAGATATCCCGTTATATTGTCTTATTTTATTTTTATTTATTATAACAGTCCATTAAACATGCCAGAAACATTACACAGATAAACATATGTCACAGGAAAAGAAAGTTTAAAAGGTATACTTACCCCTAGAAGAGATTTCTTCCAGTATACCAGAGAAAGAATAAACGTAGCAAAACAGTAACAGGTAGATAGGCAGGTTTCCACACATAAAAAGAAATTACAACCGTAAAACTCAAATTATAATAATCACTTGAAAACGATAAGTTTTTGGCAAATCGCTACAGAACGCCGGTGTAAAAATCCACTAATAACCGACTCTTGAACATTGCTACTTGCTTGTATTAATTTTCTGCTTGCTTGTATTTTTTCTTTTATGTTTTGTTTGGTGTACTATAAAGAGTATTAATATCATAATATATTATCTTCTATTGTTAATTCATAGAAAAACTGCTTTATCCTATTACCATGATCAATTCGCATTAGAATCTTATATAGAAGATTTATTGTTTGTGTTGTATATGACTATTTTCCCCTCTTGTTTCACTTACGTCTATGGTTTTTGCTCCTATGAGTCATAGAGTTTTGTAATACAGTCTATAACCTTTTCCAAAAAACAGATTATCCAAAGTTAAAAGAATATTTCAAATCGGGTCATTAGTTCCAGACACACCCTTCATATAAATTCACATACTTACAATCGAATTTTACCTTTTTATAATATTAGTATAGATGAAATATTAGTTGGGTTCTCGAAACTTCGTTCGGATTCAGGCTAGGTGGAGCGAGGATCTGGGCAACGTGACTAGCGAGAACTGGATAAGAGTCGCTGAGAATCGTCCTAATCACTTGGTGAGGTCTATGTCCAGTCGTGTATTAACATTGATTGGTGATGATGATGATGATGACTTCCTTGGCATAAAACGTAGAGGGGTGAATTAGGGGATGAAAGCATCCCCTAATTCACGCCTCTACGTTTTATGTTCGCAATACAAAGTAGCCTATGTTTTTATACAATATTTAATCTATCTCTAAATTATTTAAATTGATCCAACGGTTTAAGTGTGATAACGTAACAGACAGATAGACAAAAAGTGTTGCTTTTGCATTTATAATATTAGTATGGATTAATATGGAATAATATACATAATTATTAATGTCAACATTGTCAGAAAGAGTCCCACATACTCTATAAAATGTTTTCTAGTACTAGAACTACGTAAACGCGTCAAAGCTATCCGATAGTTCAATTTAAGCATACTATCAAAGAATTCCTAGCTATCCAGGGAACCTTTCCGAGTTATTGCAATCTCATGGGTCAGTAAAATGTTTGCATCATAAACAATTTACGAGTTGCCGCGTCAGAAGACGGACATAGGATACCTTTTATCTGGTCTATTAAGTAACACTCCTGGGAGGAGTAAATAGTTAGAATATTACTCGCAGAAGTGCCCGAACGCGTTTAGAGAGCTACAACCCATGCACCAGCTATTTTACTGCGAAAGCAATACTTTGTATTGTCCTGGTCAAGTATTAAGTTTGCTTAATACAAGGTAATTAAAATAATGGACATTACATCGTTCGGATTATACTAGGAAGACGATAATATTTAGTAAGGTAGTAGTAAGTTTTATTCTATTACAGGGGTAAAAATATTTCTAAGTTTATATGGAAGGTTTCTCTGATTAAAAAAAAACGCGTACGGTACGACCCATAAGAACGAACGAGTGTGAAGCCGCGAGGGGTAACTAGTTATGGAAACAAGGAATCAGGTACATCTCACTTATCAATTAGATGCTGATAAGCAATAATGTGTCAACATACAAAAAGACTAATTCGGAGATATTGAAATATTCTGACAATGCGTCACATATTTAACATTATTCAACAATCATTCAAGTCATATTAATTAAATAATTAAGAAAAAAATGGTTCTTATTTTATTATTTCGCTTATATAATAATCTAATATATTTAAAAAACAAATGTTTGAATAAAACTTTTTATTATACCAATATTTAAATTTATTCTACCTTTTATCAAAATAGAAAAGAAAATATGGATATATACTTCTTCAAATAAATTTATCAAGAATAGGCTTGACATCTTTATACGCCATTTTCTCAAAATGAAGTTCATGTGAATTGATACAGAATAAGGAATACTCATCATATCAACGTCCAATTATATATCAAAACTAAAAGCATAATTGGACGCTGATAAGCAATACTGTGTCAACCCACACAGACTTCATTTTGAGAAAATGGCGTTTGAAGATGTCAAAGCTATTCTTAATAAATTTGTTTGAAGACGTATATATTCATCTTTTCTTTTCTATTTCAATAAAATGTATAGTGAATCAAAAACAGATAGATTTGGTTAATATGTTATCTAATAATAAGTTTTAAAAAATTTGAGATTATTTTATAAATTGCAAAATATGAAACGCACCTAAAATTCGAAACATTGAGTTAAGAAACTTTTTTCCATACTTACTTAGTTTAGATAACTTCAATCTTTTTTAATAATGTTAAATAGATGACGTAGTATCAAAATACATCAATATCTCCAAATTTGACTTTTTGTGGGTTGACACATTATTGCTTGTCAGCATCCAATTAGGTGTCAACCACAAGCCTCTTACAAAATCAACATCTATAGACGAAGATGACTGGTTATCAAACCCCCTATTAGTTAGTCTGCCTATTCATTAAAAGCAAAGTATGCATCGGAGAAAAATAACTGTTCTATATTACCACATTTTTCCCAAGTCAAACTTTTAATTTGCATAATTGGCACTTCCTTGATTCCAACTAGTTCGAGATCTCAGTATATTATTAAACGCAGACCGAACTGGAATGGTAAAAAAATTTCAACTTTCATATTGTGGAATGAGAAAACACAAACTTAATTAAAATGGAAACTGTAGTTAGTAGTTTATCCGCAGTTAAGCACTAATCTATCTTTTGTATAAATGTAGTATAATTGTATGAAGCCGCGTCTGTATTTTATAAAATGTTGTTTGAAAATACATTTTTATAGACAATATACGTATACCATAGTTCATATTTTAAACATGATAGATATGAGTTGATTCGTAAGACAAGAATATGCACTTATAAGTTTTGCTCTCAGACTTTCATAACTTTACACCTAAAACATTATCAGTTGCTGTCAAAAATACAGGCATGTATGTAAATACAGGCATGTATTTTTGACAGCAACAACTTACGTAAGATCAAGGTAATCCTTACCAAGTTACAAAGCTGTTTTATGTTAATTATTTATGAGAGTAAAACTTACAAATGTAATTCGCGACTGGAAGTTAATTATCAAAATTTGATAATTCTAGATTTTACGCGATTATCACTCATTGAAATAAAACTACTACAGTAAAGTACTCGAATCGTCGGGATGATAAAAAAATATACGCGATTTAAAATCATTTAAAATAGTTTTATTTCAATTAATAATCCAAATTTGAAAAGTTAATTTTGTATTTGATAACCCGTTTATTCTGAGTTTATCGTCTTACAATACTCGATAATATATAAATTGTAAATTTGTTGGTAAAAAATAATTTCTTGATCATATTCTAAAAGTACTTTTACAAATCAAATGGTACAATGTTTTATTATGACAAAAGTCATTTACTTTTCCCAAAAAGTTGCGCCCAAAAGGTAGTTATCGATAAAACACGAAAAACCTCTTTTTATTTATCTGTACACACATCACGAAAACCACAAAGTTGGATTTTAATGAAACTCGGAATATGAAAGGCTATATCTTGGTTATGTATTGCTTTTACTCCGAAGAGGAAAATGTTTTTTAGGCTATCGTAAACTGAACCATCATACCCACGGCCTCCGAATAAAATCATGAGCGTCTTATAAATTATAAATCTATTGAGTTATTAAAATTATCTGTTCCGAAGAAATCAAGCATGATTATCAGACTTAATGACAACTTGTTTCGACGCTTAATTACATTTATCATCATTAGGCACCATGCAATAAACTATACAATAAAAGGGTTTTTACATAAATTATAGTATAATAATTTATATCACGTGAAACGTTAATGATGTCATAAGTTCATAGTAAAACTTTAAAAGGAAAAGTTTATTTCGTTTAGCGCGTTTAAATAAAGGCTTGTTTTTAAAACATTTATTTTTTTACATTAAATTTTTTAACATGTTATTTTAAACAATACCAATAGTCAAGTTAGCATGTATATATTAAAACTTGACTTTCTTAACATTTAGTTGATACGTTCACATCGAAACAGTGTCAAGTTTTAAATTGAGTTACATGCTCGACTTGTTCGAACTTCGTGTAAATAAGTTGAGTAGTTGGAATTAGTAATAATATGGAAATAGTTGGAGCACGCCACGCTCACGAATTGGAAAGGAAAACAGCTTTCCACTGAATTCTCCTCATAGTTTCTATTATTTGTTTTAAAACGTACAGATGTTTATGGGTCTTATGTATCTGTTTTATCGGGTTGGTTGATTTTGTGTTTCATGTTTGACTGTATTTAAATTTTTACTTTTTAAGTCTGATGCGAATTTGTTACTAGATAAAATTGATTTTTAATCGACTTGAAGAAAGCAGTTTCTGTATTCGACCCGTATGTAGGGATGCATGGCCGCGATTTTATCAAAAATAACTGATACAATTTGGATAGGCTTTTAGTTGGGGGTTTTAGTATATGAAATATTACGAGCTGATGAATATCTTTACGATAAAAAAGAAACTCTTTGATAAGTAACAGCAAAAGACTCGAACTTGCTGCAACCGTTTGTCCATCTAAAGAACAACACTTTTTTATGTCGGTTATATTTTCATAAAATTAGTATGAAAACATATACTGTAAAAAAATTAGCGATCCGCCGTTTCACCCACTACCAAATTTTAGAATCGTTCGCTGAACTAATCTGAAGTTGTCTAATAACTTTATTAAAATAGTTACAGCCGCTTTGAAACGGTAGGGAACAAACTATGCATGTTTTTTTTTACATTTGACGAGAATTACATTTGTAAGTTTTACTCTCGAGAACGTAAATTATATCAGGTGTAAAGCATTGAGAAATAATTTAAGTAAATCTTTATAAAAGTCTAAGCTGTAATGTGTAATTTACGCGTAAGAAAAAATATAAAGAAAAATAAGAGTCACTCGCACATAGTGACATTTAAATTGCTAATATGAAATATCTAATAAAATTGTCACTCGTCTGTCTATTCAAAAAAGGGTAATGAAAGTATATGTAATAAAATGCTCTGAGTTCATAATGAAAAAAAAAATAAAAAAATAAAGTCTTCTCAAACCCACACAGGAGATTAAGTTGAACGCAGCAAAGTCGTTTAATAAAAAATATACCAGATTTTTATTAAAAACTTTCTGACGTTGTAAATAAGTTATTATAATTTGTTTACGAAGAATGTTAAATTAAATTGAATAAATCCGAGTAAACCGTTACTTGTGAAAACGTCTGTGACCTTGAGAAATATACTTTTCCAATGAAACTTTAGTGATCGTAAATTAGTTTGTCAAAGGTGTTGAACTAGCTAGTCTTAACAAAATTCAAGTGCGAGTTAGACACGAAGGATCCCGTAAGATAAATTTCATCAAACCATAAATGTGAAATGAGAGCCAAGTTCAGTGTTTGTTGACATTAACGACAAAAGTGAGATCTAAATGGATGCCAAGTTTAATCAAAATCAAAAATCAAAATCAAAAAAATACTTTATTCAAGTAGGCTTTTAAAAGCACTTTTGAATCGTCAAAATAAACAAAAAGTACTTAAATTAAGGAAAAGCTATCACCGGTTCGGAATGTAGATTCTACCGAGAAGAACCGGCAAGAAACTCGATAGGTACTCTTTTAAAATTGTGTTATTAAGTATATACATTTTAAAAATTACAAATGTTTATATTAAACATCCTGTATGAAATTCATCTATACTAAATCCATGCATTATTATCATCTATATAATCTTGTACAGAATAATATGCTTTAGCTATTAAAGAATTTTTAATATACAATTTAAACTTATTGATTGACAACTGCAAAAATTTCTTTGGTATTTTGTTATAAAAACGGACACCTTGCCCCAGAAAGGAAACATTTACTTTGCGAAGTCGAAAGCTTGGTGTTATGAGTTTATCCTTTCTTCTTGTGTTAATACAATGCGAGTCACTATTTCTCTCAAAACAATCAATATTGGTATGGATATGTAAAATATTGTTATAAATATACTGTGACGCAACCGTTAGTATACCTACTTTACTAAAAACATCTCGAAGGGATTCCCGAGCTCCTAAATTATAAATACTACGAATAGCTCTTTTTTGCAAAATAAAAACTGTATTAACATCTGAAGCGCTACCCCATAGCATCAAACCATAGGAGATGATACTATGAAAATAACCGAAATATACTAATCGAGCTGTATCAACGTCGGTTAGTTGACGAACTTTCCTAACCGCGTATGCTGCGGAGCTGAGTCTTCCCGTGAGAGATGACAAATGGGAATTCCACTGAAGCTTCGTATCCAAGGTTATTCCCAGGAATACTGTTGTGTCACTTACATCAAGGATCTCATTATTCAATAATAATAGTGGTTATGTTTATTATAACAACATCAAATATTTTATAACCACTTAAAATTTAATTTTTTCGCATAAATTTGGATAAAAGCCTAAGGTCTGACTTGGCTCGTTCTCATATATGTACGTTACCTTAAACTTAGCTTGACACGTCACTGCGTGTGTTAAGCACTATGCACTTTTAGCTTTGATTAATAAAACAAGACAGGTAGAATACCAATACGATAAAATGTTAATAATTTTGATACAATACAATTTTCTTTTATCTAATTTGTTGTTATAACGGCAATTACTTGATTAATTCATGTATTCAATAGTAATATATACTTATACTACTTATACTAATAGTATACTTTGTGAAAATTACAGGACACATACAGGGTGGATAGCAGAGGTTTAGTAATTGGATCTCATTAGCGCCCTTCGTGTGCAGAACTCTGAAAAAAGAAATTAAATGAACGTCATTTCTAGATCAGTCTATAGATTTTCCATTACTAACTGTATCGTGTCTAAAGTTTTTCTAATAACGTTCTGTAACGAAAGTTGTTAGAACCATAATAACATTTCAAAACAACGTCAAAAGTATTCCCTCATATGTATTATAGTGTAAGAGCTTGTACCGTTTCCAATGCACGAAGTATTTCAAGAAAGCATATTTTATTATATATCGGGTCTCGTAGTAACAACTCACATTCGTCGAAACGTCGGGTAATCAAAAGGTTACTATTATTTATCGCGATAAGACTCGCGATAGTTTAAAATATAGACTAGTTATTTTTTGCGGTTTCACTTGCGTTAACCGCTTCGCTTCTATGAGTCGTAGCGATAGCCTTTAACCGTCTTCAATTACAAGGCTTACCAAGTTTTCAAAACTGATTAGTAGTTTCAGAGATTACCTACAAACATACGGTGAAACTTTACCTCTTTATAATATTATAGTAATACTATAGATTTGTTAATATGGACAAAAATAATACTAATAATCTGCACTACACTCTACGGACTTGCTCAAAGGGGGGCAGTAACTTACTCTCACAGAAGATTGGTATGAAGTAGCTAATATAGTTGTTTTGCGTATGGTGTGTGAAAAATCTCTCCTCATAAATTCTATTCCTCACTTCCTATTTCCGTTTGCCAGATATTTTTATATATAAAAAGTAATCAAGCTGTCAAGATAGATAGTTGGCCTACCTTTCTTGACAACTCAAAGACGCTGTAAGTGGTGTTCAGTTGTAAATTGATGTAAATATTTTGATATACTAAAAATATGCCTTTTGTTGCTTAACTCCATCGTAGTAACGCAACGCTTGAACTAGTCTGTATTTTTAGAAAGTTGCTAGCTCCTCGACTAAGATATAATATTGCTAGAATATTTAACGAAAAGGAATCCTTATTGATGCGAGTTATACATCAAGCATGTTTACGTTTTTCTTTTATTTCCTTATGAATACTTCGAATAGCTATCAATATATGGCTCAATAGTTACGATTACAAGTGAAACCACTTATATTATGCTAGTTGATACTGGAATAAATATTTTGAATACTCTATTTCTCTGACAAATTATTCATTCTTACTTACAAATGATACAAATTTTCATCACCTATTTCGTACCATTTAAGTTTTATTATTATGAAAAAAGATACAATTTATATATTTACCACTTTTATCAAAATTATTTCAACGGTTTAGGAATTAAAACGTGTTAAACATATACTGCCTTACTACAAAAGATTTAAACAGACGTTAAACGCGCGTCTAAGACAGTTTTGAGCTAAACATGCTTTAGACATAGATTAATATACGTTTAAGTGAGTTTAATAGAATATGTTTAAAACCTATTTTTGCTGTCAAATGTAACGTATAACATTTTATCAATAAGTATTTTTATGAGTTTATTCGCTGTTAAGCAATTTAGATAATATTTTAAGCAATGTTTAAATCTTAAACACTGTTTAGCTAGACACGTGTTCAATATGGTTTTAATGCGTCTTTTGTAGTATGACAGATAGACTTTGACAAATACATTAGCGCAGAAGTCACTGCTGACTGAAGCGCTAACGGTCACGGGTTTGATCTTTGCTCGCAGCAAACCTCTGTATTGGCCATACGGATGTTTGTCGTGGTTTGGGTGTTTTAGTGTTGTGTATTTCCGGACCCCCGACACAAGGCCCCGAGATCTTAATTGGGGCCGTTGAGTGTGACGCGTTTAAAAAAAAAGAAAAAGGCTTACAGATGTTTAATACTAAAACCGATGTCTGTTTTATATTCACGAATCAATCAATGAATCGATTCTGAAGAGAATGGAAGTCGTTTCAACTTAAAGTAAACTTTAATTACTTTTAAAAGTATTTATTGTGGTTGTAACAGCTCTGATGACTGCCAAACTACCTTAGAAGAAGGTCTAAAAGATGACAATTTTAGACCTTCTTATTTCTTACTAGCTGTCTCTTGCGGTTACACTCGCGTTTATGGGTACTGCTTCGTTCTATGAGTCGTATCGTGATGTAATATAGCCTAGCCTTCCTCAATAAATAAACTATCTAACACAAAAATAATTTTTCAATCGAACCAGTAGTTCCTGAGATGAGTGCGTTCAAACAAATAAACATTTTATAACGGACTGCGAATATTAAAATTCATTTATCTCGTATGCGTGCCTATATTCATACAACTGCGTCGAAAATTTGGTAAACTTTATTGTGCGGATAGCTGCGAAGTTTTTTTATTAGAAAAACCATTATACAATAGGTGACGCGCGAGCCGTTTCAACAAATTAAATTACGAAGTCGTGCTGGATAGCGTTATTCATATAAAAATATATATAAATTATAATTTTTTAAACAAAATAGGATTCTGTATTTGTACCCTGGGGTCCAACACTTTGTATTTGTTTTACCAATAACATTATACCTGTGTCTGCAATGATGAAATTTTTGATGCAAACATTTGGTCTAAACGACCGGTGCCGAATTTATAGTGAATTCTTTTGTATTATTTTTTTCGCTATTATTCCATAATCCAATTTGCATATTAAGTTTGTCTAGGTGTGCATAACTCCCAGGTGGATCTAGGATTTTGCTGAGAGTAACAATTTTTAATTATCATATTTGGTGGACGGATATTAAAAATTTGCAAATAACATTAATCGTGACATTCATTGTAATTTTTTTTACTTGGTGTTAATGCATACTAATATTTTATACGTGAAAGTTATTTAATCTATTATTCTATGAGTCATACCATAATGTAATATCATTTGTCAAATCAGATCAGTAGTTTCAAATCGCATAGTATATTATTGTATCATCTGATACTGTTACTTATAAGGATCAACTTCTGGAAAGTAATAGTAGACGATATAAAAGAAAATGCTTTAAGATTCAAAAAAATGAGAATGAAAGAATTTCAAAAATGAAAAACTCAACTATTAAATTTCAAGAAACACTAAAATCTTAATATGGTAACAGAGCAATCGCGGAACGCATAATTAAATTCCAAGAATAATTTTCGACATATGTTGTACCGCGGTAATCAGCTCAGCGAACCCACTGCGGGAACACGCGAATAACAAAATTTATAAGTATTATTACATTTTAGTTACATTTGGCTTAATTCGCCGAATTTCGAGACAGATTTGAGATCTTATATATAATGAGCTGCTTCTCAAAGATTCACTCGCATTTATGGTTACTGTTTCGCTCCTAAATTTCGTAGCATGATGGAATATAGTCTACAACCTTCCTCAATAAACAAACCAATCAACTCCAAGATATTTTTTCAATTCTTTCTAGTAGTTTCGGAGACTATTAAATGTAAACAATCATATCCCTCTTCTTTATAATAATAGTGTATATAATCAATATTTGTTTATTCGTATTTTATGCGTCATTTATTGGAAGTTAATTGTATTAAGCCAATAGGTTATGCATATCATAAGATGTTCGTGTTATCATTATATCAGCGCAACTATGTTTGCGCTAGCACTTTCACAATACTATAAATTGGATGCTGATAAGCAATAATGTGTCAACCCACAAAAATTCAAATTCGGAGATATTGATGTATTTTGAAACTGCATCAGCTATTTAACATTATTAAAAAAATTCAAGTCAGTCATCAACTTTTTATTAGATATTATATTAAGTATATGAATCTGCTTTTAATTAATTATACTCATTATCAAAAAAGAAAAGAAAAGATGGATATATACTTCCTCAAACATATTTGTTAAGAATCGGTTTTACACCTTTAGACGCCATTTACTCAAAATGAAGTTCGTGCGGCTTGACACAGTATTGCTTATGAGCGTCCAATTATGACAGTAGATTTTTGATTTTTGTACCAAAACGATACAAATCAACTGTCAAAATGCATACTCGTACGTTTGTGGTAGCTTACCTTAATAACTCTGCTACTTTAAAGTACATATTATAAGTTGAGAGCGTTTTATTCAAATCCATATAATACACTAAAAGAATATAGCATACTATACGTACAAGTAAACAAACGTAAAAATATAAATTTTCGTATATTTGATTTCATTGAGTTTAATATAATTGTTTAAAAATATGCCAGTAAATTAACAAATCCCTTTGTACGGGTATATATCGAAATGTCAGGAATTCGAAGTGATTGAAGCCTAAGTAGAAATTGTCAGATCCAATTATTTCGTCTACCTTTTACCGCCAATCTCATTTCGATTAATTGAATTTACTTTGACGATATCGTTTTTAATATGTGTTCGATTTATATGGCTACCCGAAACATGTCCATTCTATATTATGGATTAAGATAACTTTTAATCTTTCGCAGTTTCTACCACATAAAAATGGTAAATAAACGACCAGGCAAGTCACCTGATGTTAAGTGGTCACCATCGCCTATGGTAGGCGAAAATTACTTTTGTAAGTTTTACCCTCGTAAATGACATAAAACAACTCTGTAACCCAGTAACAAATATGGCGTAAATAGTTACGAAAGCTGTAGCCACCAAAAATAAGGCACTGACATTAAATTATTGTAGATGTAATGACGTATGTAAATCTTAATGAAAGACTGTGAGCTAATGTTATTAGTGTAATTTTCGCCTCAAATTAAGGCACTAACAACTAATTCTTTGAAGTGAAATCAATGACAAAATTTATATTTTATAAAATCACGTCAGTAAAACTTATATAGCACCATTCTCGCCGTAGGACCATTGGAGTTGTACGAATGCGTTAGCTTGAAAAGGAATGAGCGATAAAGTAAAATAGGAAGTAAGAGAAGGGATGGGAGTCAGTCTCCCAGATATCACTCACGAGTTTTCGAGATTTTAGATCCCAAATTCTTTGCTGATTACTTTTTTTTTGTTTTCGCAGGAGGAATATTCGGAAAGATACCCAATGCTTGGGGCAGGAATTCGGGTTATGTCAAGATTTATATTCACTAAATCTCTTGCAGTAGACGACCTCATCACGGCAATTGAGAGGTCGCGGGATCGCTTGCGCTTGCGCATCCGTTATTCGTCCTATGCGACGCTCCACTCGTGGCTGGCGGAGCTTGTCCCAGAAGGTCAAAGTGTGGCCTTGCCTTCCCCGTACCCCTCGTTGGTGCATTTCATTCGTTATATACATTTCTCGTGTGATTTTTTAATTATTTTTTCCTTACAAACATTTCGTTCCGTTCGGTGATTAAAAAACCGAAGGCCGAACCACCTATTCTTTCCATCTAAATCGTTTTCATCTCGTATTTCTTTTTAAGCGGATAACGCATCTGTGATTCCTCCAGCAGGTTACCGTCTGTTCGTTCGTCAGTTATTTTCATAAGAAAAAGAAAGTCCTTCAAACGTTTAAGAAATTCTTGAAAGGTAAGTTATTCGTAGTACATTGCAAACAATGGGTAGTATAAATTTAGCGTCTCAAGTACTACAACATTCACAAACAATTTGTTAGGAACGATAAAGGAATATCTAAGAAAAACGCGAAAAGGAAGTTTGTTCTTAACAGTCATTAAGAGAAATCCCTTTTTAAAAGTCAAAGGTTATACAAAACTCTTGATGCCGAGTGCTTCTTTGACCAAAGCAGGCCTTTGTTTAAGAGGTCCTTAAATCTTTACAGAGTTTAATAGAACCCACATGGTACCTATGTATACATTATATATAGAATTACAGATATTAGTAATCGTTTAGTGGTCGGAAATCATCAGAAGTTCATTAAATTTTCAACAGATTTCAAGATTGACCACAGATAATCTATCCTCAATTAGACCACAGATTAACATTAATCAAAAGAGTTATATACTGACATTTGAGATAGTCAAAGATATGGTAGTAATATATTTTTTATTAATTTAATGTTTTATTTTATACATAATTTTAATTAATAGCCTACTGTATATAAACTACAATTTTGCGAATTTTCATACTTCTCCAGGCTTACAGGCTATTATTTTTGTTACTTATAAACGATGATAAACATAAATAATAAGTAAAGGAAAATACTAAAAAGGTAATTTAATTTTCCAATATAAATTGTTTTGTCACTTGGTTGTCAAATATTTATAGATATTTTCAGAGATTTATTAGTTTTACTAGCTGTGCCCGCGACTTCGTTCGCGTGGGTTACAGAATGCTTGGCATGTCTCCTACAAAGCAAGGTTATAATAGTCTGCAGTGCTGCTCAAGAAAGGAGCTTTTTACTTTGAATCCGGGAACTTTCTGGTTGTATTTATAAGCAGACACTAACTCAGATATGGTATTCCTCCACGGTTTTCAATATAAATGTTGAAGAAAAGTTGTTTTGTGGTAGTCCCCACAGTAAGTTCCCACCTAGGTTCTCCTTGTATTATAATATATCGGGTGACTTTTTCTACTGGGCTTAATAGGCCAAATCCGAAACTATAAGGAATCGCGAAAGATACTTAATGGAGTCTCGTGTCCGATTTTGAAAAATCTAAAACTGCATCATATTTTTTTTTATTTCATGATTTTCCTGACCAGAAATTGAACCCACTAATTAAAAAAAATACATTCTGTATTATTGCATCACCTAATAGTGTCACTTGTAAAGATCAACTTTTGGAAAGTAATAAAGTAAGTAATAGTAAGCGGCAAATTAAAGGAAAAGGTTTTTTTTACAAAATAACATTAAATCTATACATTAATTAAGTTAAGTATTCGATTCTACATAGACATAATCAAATATGTGGGTTAAATCATGGGTTTCGGTAAGTTTTGAAAAAAAAATGTGCGTTACTTCGAACAATTTGTTTATAAATTGCATCAAAATGCTAGTCACCTATTAAAGTGAGGAAGAGTGTGAACAATACAATCGAAAATATATAAAATGAATTACTCATAGTAACTTCTTTTATGTTTGTCTTTTTTTTCTATGTGAGTTATATAAAGTTGATAGAATGTCACGTTTATTTTGGTCCCCGTCATCTACTCAGTTACCTAGCTTTAGATAATTAAAAGATATATCAATTTGTTGAAAATCTACATTTCACTGGACTCGGCTACTGTACTCAAACTTTTTGCAAAATCAACGTGTTCGTTTCTGGCTAGGAAAACTTATTTTTCAAAAAACTAATGATGCAGTTTTAGTTTTAATCAAAATCGGCTCTGTGACTTAAATTATTTTATTTATTTGTATAGATGTACTACATCTCTTTTTTACTTATTGATTAAAATAAATATATTTTTTTAATAAAAGTAGCCTAATTTCATCCTTATAATATTAGCTGTAGGGGCTGCTGTAATGTTTTTAAGAACTTTTTAGACTTTGTGATATTTTGTGATTGTTTTCTTCCATTCCCACTCCCTTCTCCGGGCCTCACGTGATTAATGGACATCCTCTAACTGCGAGTGAAAGTCCCATCAAATTTGATTCAGCTGTTTTAGAGATTAGTCGTAAGAAACAGACTGACAGTACTTGATGTAAGTACTTTTATGGATTTAGTGAAAATCACAAAATAATGTTCGACGTGACCCCATAAGTTGACATATCTTTTTCAGCGGGCACAAACGCACAGATAAACAGACAAACAGACAAAAATTCTAACAAATTTTGTTTTGGGTTCTATTGCGTAGGTAGAGGCCTCCAATAATTTTTTTCGATATATCTTACATGTACAGACAGCGACCCTTTAGATTTTTTTTCATATATATAGATTTAAAAATATCTAAAATAGAAGTAACCCCAAGTCACTCGTTATAACATTTGCTAACTGCAAAAAGTACCATCAGAACCGGTTAAGTCGTTTCAGAGATTAGTCGGAACAAATAGATAGACAGACAGACTGACTGACATAATTTTTAAAAATGTATTTTTTTATGTAAGTACTGTATATACTTTCATGTATTTAGTTATAAACACAAAAAAAATGTTCAACGTGATTCCTTAAATTGACATAACTTTTTTATTTATGGACCGATTGACATGAAACAAAGCCTAAATGTTAAGTGAAGCTTACTACGATATATTAGTGAAAACCGCATCTAAATCGGATAAGCCGTTTCTGAGATTAGCGTGCACAAACGCACAGATAAACAGACAAACAGACAAACAGACAAACAGACAAACAGACAAACAGACAAACAGATAAGAATTCTAAAAATCATTGTTTTGGGTTCTATTGCGTTGGTATAGGCCCCGTATAATATTTTTTTTCATATATCTTCCATGTACAGACAGCGACCTGCTAGAATTTTATTATTAGTATAGATATGTAGCTGTTGTATAAGATCCGATATCTTTCGTCTGTTTTGTTGTAATACAAAACGCTTCTGTTTTTTTTTTTTATAGGATAGGGGGCAAACTAGCTGACAGATCACCTGATGAAAAGTGAATACTGCCGCCCATAGACATTAGCAGCACCAATAAAAATGTATATGTATTTAATAAATTTAATAAATTTATTTAATTAATATGTATTCCGAAATATAAATGTTTTAAACTACAAATTGTACTATATGTAGGTGATACAAAGTTTACCGGGTCTAGTTTTAACTCTTAAACTCGTGATCTATTTTTCGTGCGAAAAATTTAATTATATTATTTGTCTAGAAAAAAAATTTTAATCGGCATTGCCAATTAATTTATTTGGATTATTACTAATTTTATAACTATAGTATAATAACGTACGTGTTTAAAAACCACAGTGCGCGTTTAAGGGTTAAATACAAAGTCGAATGGCGGCAGTAAATGAGAGTATTGTAACGTCATATTCAAAACTAACAAGAACTCAGAGCAAAGGTGCTCTATCAATAAAGTATACATCCGAGAAACTTTACTGATACAATTTGCGATCACAATCGATCGTAATTCCATCTATAGTTAAATCTATAGAGAATTCATACCTACACAAAGATCTATTTAAACATACAAAAAATTAAAAGTGTATATAAAAATCGTTCTGTATAAATGTTCTCTTGGACGGCGACACGGATGCAGCGAGTCCTATAAAATCTTAAGGCAGTCTTCAGATTAGTACAGCGGATGATCTTGTTATGGAAGTGATGACTTTTTCAGTTTTTTTTTTGCTTGTCACTAGTTTATAATAAATGTTTCAATAATTAACCCACCTAGTATATTTTTTGCTTTGAAAATAAAAATACCTACAATCTTAAGTTACGTTTTCTTTTTTCTTTAAATTCATATATGACCACTCTCGAAATAAAAATCTATTCAATAAAAAGAACCTTAAAAAATTTGGTTTGCGATAGCCAAAGATATTGAGTAACATACATAAAAAATTCAGCCGAATTGAGAATTTCTTTTAGAGCAATATCACGTAACGGACAAAAAATAGACTAAAAATCCTAATTCTTTAAATCGGTTGCAAATAGTCAATTTTTTTTTATAAAAATAGCAGGGATATGAACAGCCACGTAACATAATATTAAGTGAAAACAGCCAACCAATGACATCTGCAGCACACGAGGAGCTACATGTACGTTGTTTGCTTGAGAAAGAATTAGGGATGAAGTGAAATTGACGCTGATAAGCAATACTGTGTCAAGCCATATGGACTTTATATTGAGAAATTGGCGTCTAAAGATGTCAAACCTATTCTTAATAAATTTGTTTGAAGAAATATATATCCATCTTTTCTTTTCCTTTTTTATAAAAAGTATAATGAAATTAAAGCAAATTGATATATTTAATGTATTATCTAATAAAAAGTTTTTCGAATATTTGAGATTATTATTGTATAAATTGCAAAATATGAAACTCGCTTGAAAGACGAAACAATTAATTAAGAAACTTTTTTCCGTACGTACTTGAGTTTTTTGGATAATGTTTATTTAATGTATCAAAATACATCAATATCCCCAAATTTGACTCTTTGTGGGTTGACACATTATTCTCAGCATCCAAATAGGAAGTAAGGTAAAATAAATGCATTTATATTATCTACTACACGCCGATTGTAAGAGTGTAGCACAGCACCAGTCGAGCCACCCTGTATGCGACTTGTAGCTCGAGAGCCATAGCTAGACACTACCACAGAAACACATCTACTATTTATTCATCATTCAAGTTCTATTCATTTTTAAAAAGTTATTACATCCAGCAAACTTTGTGAAGTCACATTTAATACTCTAAAACAAAGTTACAAGTTAATCCGTCTTACTTTGTAGTTATGTATGTAAAATAATGTCTCAGCTGCATTTTCGTCTTCTGAGTCTTAGCTAACTTTCTCAAGCTTAAGTCAAATGACAAAACAATATTAATGTGCTAATCTTTAGGGGTCTTCTGATCTTGTCCCTTCTCTTCATACTTATCTGTGTAGTTAAGACTTATAATGTTCATACAAAGTAGTTAATTTCGAATAGAATTAGCAATGGAATATGTATTACTGAAGGTTTTTATCACATGTTTTTGTATACAATTATAATCTTCTATACTTATAATAAATCTGTAGAGAGGTCAATTCTGTATATGAAATATATTTTCAAAATAACTATCAGGGTGTGATTAGTGATCGACACTGATGCCAAAAATGCAATCAGTAAAATTTTTGTCTGTCTGTCTGTATGTTCCTTATAGGAACAAAAACTAATCGACGGATTTTAACGAAACTTAGTACAATTATTCTTCATACTCCTGGGCAGGTTATAGTATACTTTTCATCACGTTACAATCAATAAGAGCAGAGTAGTGAAGGGAAAGTTTGGGAAAGCGGGAGACGTTACTCCAATTTTAAAGCTTCCGTCGCGTATGTAGCTTTAATGGTTAAAGTTACATAGAAATCATGTGTAACAGAAATATTCTACATAAGATTTTCTAAATGATATCCCGCATCAGCATATGTCTATCTTTTATGGTTGACTCTCAATAACACGTGTAACTCCTGATAGCATAGCAGTTCGGAGCATTCTGATTATATTTGTTTACTCTTACGTTTATAAGACTCTCACTCATCCCTAATTTAAAAAAGTTAACTATATTACCTATTCAATAAAAATCCATAGAAATCAAGTATTGTGGACTGACATATTAAATTTCCCTACCAAAATACGATCTGTCTGTCACATCAAAACCACTGAACCCTGAGGAAGAACATAAGCTACTTTTTTACGAAAAACGACGAAAACGCGGACGAAGTCGCAGGCAAAAGCTAGTCTTTATTAATATTATAAAGAAATGTAATATCTGCAACTAATTCATCCGATTTTAAAAGTTCTCTAAGATTTAGATAGTCCATTTAATGAGAAAGGTTATAGTCTATATTGCATCATGCTACGACTCGTAAGCTCGAAGCAATAGCCATAAGTGCCAGTAGCAGCTTGTATAAATAATAATTTAATTCTGACGGCCCATGAATTTTTAGAAAAGTTCGTTTATCATCGTTTCTTTATCAACACTAAAAAATTATAGCCCCAATTTTATTTTATCGTTGTTACTAAATTGTACCTTTTTATTTCACCATATGAAGTCGACCTCCCTGAAAAAGTCTTTTAAAGTTAGGCAATGCGAAAATCAGCTAAAGAAACACAAACATTTTTTTTTAATAACGTCATTTGAAAAGATTTTCAATTTAATTTAAATATAGAAAAAAGCATGATTGACTGACTGACTTATCTATTAACACACATCTAAAACCGCAGAACGAATTGGGCTCAAATTTGACTCATAGACAATTACCATGACGCAGGCATCCGTAGAATATAGATTTTCGAAAAATCAACCCTAAAGGGTAGATATACATACAGACCCTATAGTTTGTATAGAAAAATCATACTAAGTGTTAGCTATGGGCAAAAGTTAGTTTGAATATTCAGGATGAGTTTTTTGACTGGGCGTGGTAGGTCAAATCCAAAACTATCAGGAATATCGAAAAATACTTAAAGGACCCTGGGAGTCCATTTTGATAAAAACTAAACCTGCATCGTTCGTTTTTGAAAAATTCATTTTTCTAGCCAGGAATTGAAGCTGATGATTTAAAAAAAAACAAACCCTACATTATATCAACATGCGATAGTGTTACTTATTAGGATCAACTTCATTAAGTAATAGTATATGGCAAAATAAAGGGAAAGGCTTATGTTTTACAAAATGATCTTATATATTAATTAAACTTTAAGAAATCAATTCCTTAAGGATATGATCAATACTCAAAAATGAAATATATGAAATTAGAATAAGACGTTGCAGCGCTAAATGCGCGTGAGTATAATAGTCGGGTATATAACTGTATATATAGAAAAAAAATGCATTAGCTTAAACATTTTTTATAGAATGCGTCAAAAATCTTGTCACCTCCTGAAGTATTTGAGTGATGGTAAATAAAAGAATCAGAAATCTATAAAATGAATAATTTTAAAATTACTTCTTTTATGTTTGTATAATTTTTTTCATGTGAGCTACATAGAGTTGATGGAATGAGACATTTATTTTGGTCCTCGTTAACTACTCTATTACCTCTGTAGATGACTAGCATTTTGGTGAAAACTGTAGTTAAAGTTTTAACAATGCATAAAATAATTCAATTTATTGAAAATTTATATTTTTAATTTTATTTTCAAAACATATAGCATTCGACAACTGTTCCAAGTTTTCACTTTTGAGTTTTGATCATTTCTTTGAAGAATTGTCTAAATAAATACTGAAGGTGTAATTGAGGTATGAATTTTTAAAAGCATTTTTTTTAGCATTTCCTTCAGTTTCTCGTATACTATTCTTCCCATAAGTTGATCGTTATGAGTAACACTATCAGATGATGTAATAATATATGATGTGATCTTATTTTCAAAGTTAACGGGTTCGATTTCTGGTAAGAAAAATATTTTTTTTCAAAAAACTAACGATGTAGTTTTAGTTTTCATAAAATCGGCTCCCAGGGTCCTTTATGTATTTTTCGTTATCCTAAGTTTTTGATTTCACTTACCACGCCCAGTTAAAAAAGCTCACTCTGTATATATGACCACCTCACCCACACGCGTTATTACCATTCCCTCGGCATCAGATCATTCCAGATGGAATTTTCATTGAATGTTCACTCGTTCGTTTCTTTGATATGCTAATTCACAACACGCTTATTAATTGAATAGAACATAAAAAAATAAATCAACATATATGACTTACATGAGGTAATCAAGGAGAAAAGGTACAAATCAGCGTAAAGGTTATTGACTTAGCGTAAACAAAAGCCAATATGGACTAATATTAATAGTATTAAAAAAGTTTGGATTATTAAATGCTAAAACATACAAGTTGCATTTGTTTTTTGAATAAGTTAAAATCATACTAATACGTATTACAAAACTTTAGCTACGTATAACATTGCACACGTCTGTGTGCTTCTTTAACAACTCATATGCACACTAATAAAACATATTTAATAACTCCGTTTTGTTACATAACGTACTCTGGACGCACCATAATATGTAAAAAAGACCCAAATATTTAAACCCACTACTATAGCTAATGGCATGCCAATTCTTGTATATGTATGTGACATTAGAAGTAGTAACATAATAAGCTGCTTAATGTTATTAAAATTGCTTTGGAAAAAACTATTCGTGATTTACTCCATATCGTGTTAACTTTTCAAACTGCTAATTGTATTTCCCCTGTCAGATTATGATTTTGATAGCGACCATGTTCAGCGATAAGCCTACAGGTTGTAAATTAATATTATGTAAGAAGTTAAACACATTTCACAGACTAAATACGAAGAAACAATATATAGCCAATTAGTACCAAGACAACTCTCCAACCGAAAAGCAAGATGTTTAAGTAAGGAACACGTGAATACAAAATCAAATTATTCCACGCATATTCACCGAACGCCAACCAAGTTTCAAGCCACGCTTTATATATACTTCAAAGTCATGCACGCAAATTATCTAAAACGCTTCTTGAATAATTTACGTAAAACAAATTTTCCGACCTATGTCATTAAAAGGGGGCGTTCATGTGCAGACTGTCGCTGGACGTTTTACAGACTGTCGCCACATATAAAATTTGACTGTCAACGCAGGATATTCATTTTTATCTTAATGGTAACAATATAAAATTATTACTTAAAATAATAGCTAGTGATGCTTAATGATGCATTATGGATTATAGACAATGTTGACCTTAAAAATTAACCAAAAATTATTCGTTTAATTATACAAAGATAAAGATCAGACATGTAATAAAATTATCGTAAATTTATGCCAAAAAACAAGTGTATGAATAAAAAGCAAAAATCTTAAAAGAGAAGTCAGTACCTTATGCATTAACAATGACATTTACGATTGCAGTCAAACACCCGCACTACTGTCGTGTCGTAACGTGAATGGCCCTTTTTATACTGCTGTTCTTTATCGAAACCGAGACAGGCGATTCAAAAATCTCTCTATATGGTAATAAAATTCATCGTACATTTGATATGCAAACATTAATAAAGAAATTCAATGGAAGAGCAATTATTGTCGTTCGATGTTATTTATTTATTGTTTGTTTGATACGGGTTCAACGTATTTTAAAAGAAAAAGTATTAAATAATTCAATTATTAATATTTACAATCGCTATTTTTTATGATACTAGACCCCGACAATCTACTCGTTGAGATCATTACAACGAGCTCCAACACGATACTCCTGCTGTAAGTTGATGAGGAGTTGCCCATCCTGCTCATTCCAGGTGATGCTGCAGCATCAGGTCCAGGTTACGCAACTATGTTATTTTAACGATATCCATACTATATTATATTTGGATTCGATTACATATTAATTTCTACAAGACGAAGTAACAAAACAAGAAACAAATTATGAAAACTACCAGGCTCGATCGTCACACTGTCTAGAGTTTTTTTTTCAAATCTTTAGATACTTAAATTCCAAAATCGATTACGTCATTCACACACATTTTCTAGTTAGTTGTTTTATAAATTAACCAAATGGTAGATATTTAAAAAGTTCAAATGAATAAATTTCTCATCCTTCACATTATCTCTGATTAAAAAAAAAAACAACCTTATTTTTTACAATTACAAATAAAGTTGAAAAAACCTACGAAATTTTCTTGTATTTTCAATATTATGTGTGTATAAAGGCGCGTGCAGACGGTCGTAAATATGTTGCCACCGAGCCCGTTGATATATTGCTTCCGTCTATAAATAGTGAGAGATATCGCTATTCATTATAGCTTAGGTACTTCTATGGGTTACATTCTCAAATAATCTTATATTAAATCTTTAGTGATCGGTACTTTGAAAGCGGATTATTTATGGAAGTATTTTGGTATCTATCAATCTGTTCGATGTGATTTTTTATGTGAAATGTGACGTGTTAGTCTTATAAATACTTCCATTTGAAAAAATCTTTATTAAATGAACTAACAGTCAAACATCGTGTAAATAAACATTTTAATAATTTCTAACACAAAAGCATTACATTATACTATTACTTGAAATTAATTTATTCCAAGCGGAAACAAAGTAAAATTTTATAAAAATGAGTATAATTTTTCCGAAAAAAATAAGCATTTATATTAATCTCTGAGGTATTTTGGTATTCATTTGATTCTGGGTGTCAAGCCACACGGACTCTATTTTGAGTCTAATAATGTCAAATCTATTTTTAATAAATTTGTCCGAAGAAGTGTATATCCATGTTTCTTTTTAGGGTTCCGTACCTTAAAAGGAAAAACGGAACCCTTATAGGATCACTTTGTTGTCCGTCTGTCTGTCTGTCTGTCTGTCTGTCTGTCTGTCTGTCTGTCGGGATGTCAACCCTTTTTTCTCAGAAATGCATAGACGTATCATGTTGAAATTAATATCATATACTCAAGTCTACGATGACATGCGGCCGTGAAAATATTAAAGTTCTAAGTCAACGCAATCAAAAGATAATGGAAAATATGTCGTATATTTTGACCATTTTAGCGTTTTCGCAAGGGAATCAAAACCTATAGGGTACTTCCCATTGACCTAGCACGATGAAATTTGGCAAGAAGTAAGATCTTATGGTACAAATAAAGGAAAAAATCTGAAAACTGTAAATTTTTGTATGTATGTTTGTCTGTTTGTAAGTTTGTCTTTCAACCTTTTTCTCAGAAACGCGTGAAGTTAACAAATTTTTATCAACGTCAAGTACTCAGAGTTGTAATTACTAAGAGCTGTGAAAAAATCAAACTTCTAAGTTAACGCAATCAAAAGATACGGTCATTTATATCACATATTTTAAGTATGATAGCGTTTTTAACGTTTTCGCAAGGGAATCAAAACCTATAGGGTACTTCCCATTGACCAAGCATTATGAAATTTGGCCAGGAGCAAGGTTCTTTAGTATACATAAAGGAAAAAATCCGAAAACTGTAAATTTCTGTTCGTGTGTCTGTCAGTCTGTACGTCTGTCTTTCAACCTTTTTCTCAGGAACTCGTAAATGTATCAAGTTGTAAATTGATCAAGCGGAAAATATATTAATCTTAGAATTAAAATTATATGTACTTGTAACAAATTAACATAGAAGTTGACCATGGTCAAAAAAACAATTTTACAAACACTGAGAAGAAATTTGTATCAATACGAAAACATTAAAAAGCAGCAAACCTTTATAAACAACGCAATGCAATCTATATATCGCAGCTAAGAAAATGATAGCGCGATGCAGCGTACAGCCAATGCCATCTATTACAACATTATGACATTAACTGTGATATAATTCTGCTCGATTAATAAAAATTTTTATTTTAATTATTATTTAAACGCGCTAAAAATTATAAAATAAACTTTTCATTTAAAAGTTTTATCGTCGATTTATAACGTCATTACGTAATTAACATTCAATATAAGAGCTTTACGCGATTTGATTTAAGTACTCGTATTGACTTAGTACGAAAATCTTAAAATTAAATTCAAACAGATCGAGTTATTTAATTTACTTATTTATCTACACATATAAGTCTTCTGGTTATTATTAATATAATTAGTTATTTATAAATAAACAATTAGTTTTGTTCGAATTAAGGACTATTTTCGTCTTGGCAACACTAATATATATTTTAATATTTTGATTGATAATGTAAATCTAAATATTTTACGAACTTAGTGCAGGGGTAGTGGAGTGTAGTAGAATATAAATAAAAATAAAACGAGAATAAAATATAATATAATTATGTTGTTAATGTCAAAGTCAACAAGTTAGTTCATTGAAATTGTCAAGAGATGGCGCTGGGTGTATCCTGAATCGCGCTATAACTTTGCTTTTTTGAAAGTATAAGGTGTATTAGTACTTAAAATAAAATTTTGTGTTTCCATGGATTGCATCCATGATTGTGTTTTAAATTAAAGTGCTCCTAAGTAGTTACAAAATAGTTTTTGGGACGTGATCCATATTTACATAATATTTGATTATATTTAAGCGACTTCTAAAAAGGAGTGTTTTCAATTCGACCTTGTATTTAATTTTTTTTATGTTTGTTCGCCAATTACGCCGCCATTTGGGTACCGATTTTCAAAATTTTTTTTTTGTTTGAAAAGGTATACTTCCAAGGTGGTCCCATTGTCTTCAGGTCAGGATCAGATGATGGGATCCTGGAGAAATTGAGGGAACTCCTCAAATATTATAGGCAATCGTATACCGATTTAGGTATTTTTGATAGTAACTTATGTTGGAACTGATGATGAAGACCACAAATGGCGTAGATGGGTTAGTCTTATATAGATTTCTTTAAGTTTGTACGGAACCCTCGGTGCGCGAGTCCTACTCGCACTTGACCAGTTATTTTTTACTTTGAAATGAAAATGAAATGAAACGTTAGATCTAGAAATAAGTTTTTTCAATATATGAGATTATTGCATATTGTAAAATCCTAAACTAAGAAAAACTTTTTTCCTTACTTATTTAGTTTAGATGACTTGAATTTTTTTAATAATGTTAAATATGTGACACGTTATAAGAATACATCAATATCTCCGAATTTTACTAATTAAAGGTTGAGAGATTATCGCTTATCATCCAAATATAGCTCCAGTCATCCCTAGTTACTAATCTACTTTAGATTACCAGACTACACCTAGACGGTGAGTTAGAAACAAGAAAAACTAATACAAAACAACAAATTCGATTTACCCCTTGTCCAAGCCATGCATGTTCTATCTTAACTTTTAAATAACTTACACACTGTAGTTTAGTGTTATATAGAAATCTAGAAACAGAAAAAACTCACCGTCTAGAGTATTGTTTGAGGTTATAATAAATATTCTTCTATTCTCTTCTTTTACTTTCATTTTCTTTATTCATATTCTTTTCTTTAACAGACAAATGGCAATATTGAGACATTTTTTTTTTATAAAAAAGGGGGTCAAACGAGCAAATGATCTGCAACACTGAGGGCGTTGCGGCTGCGTTGCCGGCCTTGAAAAGATGTTACCTAATTAGTAGGAACATTGCGATAATTTTTAAAATAATAAGAGAATATTTTTGTTGTTATGTCTTAATTTATCATATTTCTAAATCTATTTATATAAGAATCAAAACGGACCGGCGTATTCAGACTGATTGATCAATGCAAGCCGCTGGGTCTAGAAACATAAAATTTCACCCAAACATGCCTTAAATATGTTAATGTGCATTAACAAAGGCTTTTTGAAAATTTATCTCCGAAGAGGTTAAAAAGAGCGTTACAAGCTCGCAAATTACTGAAACTGGGAACTGCTAGTAGGTTAATGTAATCACTGCAACTGACTGAAGCGCTAATGGTCGCGGATTCGATTCCCGCTCATGTCAAACATCTGTATAAACCATATGGATATTTGTCGAGGTCTGGGTGATTGTGTTGTATGTTTCCGGAACCCCGATACAGGATCATGGGGTCCAAATGAAGGCCGTTCATTAAGAAGTGTTAAAAAGTACTTAGGTTTATTACAGTTTATATTTTGCAATATTGTGTTAAATTAAATTAATCAAAATGAAATATTTGACTTCGCTTCAAAATACGTGATATTTCTAATTAAAACTCGAACAATTTTCTCGATAATGATTTCTGCTAACTAAAATTCTCTAGAAATAGAAGGCAAACAGTGATTTTTCGAAGCGTAAAGAGTACCCCATTCCCTTATTCATTGGAACGAGGACCTGGACAAGGTTTTAACATTTGAAAAGCAACTTGCCTTAGGAATGAAGTTGAAAAGCTTGAAAATAAACACAAAGACGTTGAAACGTTTTTACGCGATGACATACGAGTGAAGCTTTTAATTTTAATGGCATGAATTTGTAAGCAGCTTTTGATGTTAATGTAAATAAGTTATTATTTTGGATTACAGTTCCAACATACAAATAGCCTAAGTAATCCGGGTCATTCCGAATCTATTGACACCTCGATCATTAAAATTAGTTCAGAAGTGTAGGCGCTATCGTGGAACGTACATACATAGACTGCCAATCCGTTGTCGGGTAAAACAACACAATGTGACGTCGTATTCTGAATTCTTGGTGCAATAATAAAATATTTCAATTTTTAAATGGATCCCAAATGAAACCAATTGACGAACACTGTTATATACCAGCGTTATTTAACATATTTTATTAGTGAGCATCATATATGTTATTAAAAAGCTTTTGTTATCTATTACAATTTTGTTTAAAAACTAGCTGGTGCTCGCGACTTCATCTGCGATGTCTGTGATGCCTACGTCATAGTAGCATGCAAAATCTCAGCCCGATCGGTTTAAAATTGACAAAGATTCATACAAAATTTCATCCCCAAACATAGTATCTACCTGCTTGCCAAATTGCAACTCGATCCGTCCGGTGGTTTGAGCTGTACGTTGATAGATCACTATATCAATCCTTTGAGTTATATATATTTAAATATGGACGTCTGATACAGTTAAAGTTTTAATATATCTTAGTTAATTCGGACGTTATTAATATGTTTACTTCAGCGAGCGCAAGATAAATTTTAATCTGCAAACTCATTGCGTAGACTTGAATCGGCATTTATTTATTATTATTTATCTTTATCTTCTTTTTTATGTACATAAGAAAGTAAAAAAAACCGGGACAGCATATTGCGAATGTACTTGCAACGTATTCGATCCACTGGACCATCTCGACTCACACACTCGGAAATAGAATATGTCTTTAATTAAAGGACATAGCTAGACAGTTCTAATGCCGTGTACATTAAGGATAAATGCACACTGAATGCTGTCCATGTTGCACTT
Source organism: Hypolimnas misippus (assembly GCA_037950945.1). NCBI lineage: Eukaryota > Metazoa > Arthropoda > Insecta > Lepidoptera > Nymphalidae > Hypolimnas > Hypolimnas misippus. The sequence goes on from JBBEEQ010000019.1 coordinate 12,571,217, forward strand.
TTATATGAAACTAGGTTTTGCTCGAGAGTTGGTGTTTGTAGATTTTGTTCCGAATCTAGAATATCTACCTTAAAATTACTCTGTTTGTCCGTCCGCATCTCAACATAGAGGTTCTTAATATCTATTAGAGAGTTCTAATTTAGCATGAGTATACATATGAAGTCTATTTTACGGTTTAATTGGATTAGTCGCCTAAAACTATTGTAGGTAGGCGTGGGAAAACTAATTTAATCGGTTAGTTTAGTTATATATTATTTTCGTTTTAGATATTAATTTAATTTTTGTTAAAGTCAAAAGTTACCCTCTCCCCTCTATAAGCCGTTGCTTTTGGATCTCTAAAAAATTTAGAGCAGTAGTACATATAATGAATTTAAAAGGAAAACTATCATAGCGATGTAGGCTTTACAAGTTTACGAGTTATATTCGACCAAATCATATAGTGTACTTAGCGAATAAAATAGCAACTTTTTCTTGATCTCCCACTAATAAGACAAAGGAAGTGGCCAGGAGGTAATTATGTAAAACTATATATATATATATAGACAGGTGGTTTCTACGTTTTGTATAAAAAGGCCATTCCGTTTTATGTATTTATATTTGTGTTGTTTGGGTTAAAGTCTAACAAAGATATGTCTATTATTTGTAAGTCTTCAAAATTGAATCGTGACTCTATTCTCGACCGCACCGAACAATCTCTTTTGTGTCTTTTCTATCCCACGTGACATTGGTGAGATAATCTGTGCTCAACACAACTAAAGGCCATCAAAAAACAAAAATTGAATTGAATAAATACACCACCTATAACTGTCAAATTTGTTGACTTCTACATAATTAGCCCCCAGTTTAGTACTCGCTCTCACCCACACCCAAACTCACTTTCTTATTCACTGCAAATTGTGCTAAGTTTAAACCCGGCCTAAATAACCGCACTGCACTCTCCGTCTTCGGTGTGAATTGGATCTATGGCATTAAATATTAAGTGTATATTCTGTGCCTTCTCAGCCTAAGATATATTAATAAAATTATTATAGACTTCTCCAGAGTTCTGCTAATTGAACGACGTATCGTAATAATTCTAGAAACTGATACGTACATAAAAATTCCAATTAATATATATCGCTAATTATTAGATAACTCAATTATTGTACTTTAGTTGTGAATTCGTTTTGTTACATTTTTGCCGGCGATATTGTGTAATATATATGTTATTAGACGAGAATTACATCTGTAAGTTTTGCTTTCGTAATTGACATACACTTTTGTAACCTGGTAACAGTCGTCTAAGTTGTAACGTGCGCAAGACTTACGGTAATTTTAACTAAATATCATCATCTCATCATCTACCTAGCATTTTTCCCGGTTATACCAGGGTCTGCTGTCTATTCTAGTCCAGATATTGACGAGTTACTGATTTTTACACAGAGCGATTGCCATCTGACCTCCGCAACCCCTGAGGGTAAGCCAGTAACCATTTAGACTAGAATAATTTCCCTACTACGAGTAACGATCATTATCAGGTGATTATGATAACAACCGGGACCGACAGCTTTACGTGCTCTCCGAGGCACGGTGGGGAGACCCACAAGGACACACACCCAGACCTAGGAACAAATATTTATACAACTATAAATATCTGCCCCGAGCGGGGATCGAACCCGCAACCGTCGGCGTTACATTCAGCACCACTACACTGGAGCGGTCGTCGTCGGGCGTCGGTCGAGCGGCAATTTTAACTAAATATATATTTAAACAATAAATTACGTAATTAAAAAACTTTCTCTAAAATAAATATTAATTTTAAAAATACCTACAAAACCATGAATAAACAGTTAGACGAAATCGCTTTAAATTAAAACTTTTCGATTTAGATAGCAATAAAAAAACCAAATGAATTAAAAATAAACACTGGCATGTAATATTTGTACTAATTTTATTGAAATTGTTTACAAGCACGGATACTTGAAAATAAGCAGAAAAATATGTATAAACAATTTATTAAATGAAATGTAATAAATAATGTTATATTAAAACAGTGTTCAAACAATGTATTTTTTTTTAAATAACAAGTTCATAATTAATACTCATCGTTCTATTGTTTCGAAAAAATTCAAAGAAAGAAATCATAATTAGTAAATGCATCACAATGGATTACGGACCAAAGAATATTAACAGCGTTTTGTAAATGTAAAATATTGATAAAAAACTATAAATTTTTACAATAAACCGTCCGCCATTTTAGATTTCTAGTAACGTCATATCTAACGACTTATATATAAAGGTCTTTTTTAAGACGGGCACAGACAATTCTCGGGTTACTTTATTTTCGACATTATATTATATATATATATATATATATTTCTATATTTTTTTGATTACCTGTTTATGACTATGACTTTTCGTACACTACAGTATTTTCTTTTAAAATAAAACAAAAAATTCGTGACGCCCGCTCTACGTTGTGACATATTTTTAACCGATTTCCAAAAAAGGAGGGCTTGGAGTTGAACTTCAAAATGTAGTAAATATTTTTTTTTCGACATTTTGTTTATTTGTCTATATTCAAATCGTTTTTGAAGTCGTTTTTTTTTTTTTTTGTAAAAAAGTGTTTATTAAAATTATGTGTCTATCGTAAGCAGGAAGAGACTTATGGACAGCAGTTAATTACAAGCTGCAATTAGTATTGTAGAAGTTATTTTTCAAATCTCCCTCAGTAAGTCTCTTCAAGCCTTAATTTGTTTTCGAAACACTATCCAATACTGCAAGTTAAAGTGGTTTTCGTCGTGATTAAAAAACTACTGAATTCGAAAACAGCAATTGGGTCGGTAAGGATCTCTTAGCGAAGTTCGAAATTTCGGATCCCGTTAATAATAGAGGAAAACAATGTTTAAATTGCTTACTAACTTTGTGAACGTGAAAAAACTATTTTATTGAATAAAATAGATTTATTTTTAATGGTTCCTTAACTAATAATATAAATGGGAGCCTATAACATGTCTACTCTCTGTAAGTTTGAAATGGTGTATTATTTAATACTAATACGTTGAGATGGGATCCATAACTACAAAGTAAATACGTAATTATCTTGTTGTAAATTATAATATAAATGGACGCTAGTAAGCAATATTATGTTAGGCAAAACGAACTTCATTTTCAGAAACTGGCGTCTAAAGATGTCAAACCTATTCGTGACAAATTTATTTGAAGATATCCATCTTCTCTCACAAAAAGACGCTAATAAGCAACGCTATGTCAAGCTAAATGGACTCTATTTTGAGATAATGACGACTAATAATGTCAAATCTATTTTTAATGAATTTATCTGAAGTGTTTATCCATGTTTCTTTTATATTTTTAATAAAAAGTATACTTAATATAATGTCGTTCCAAGTCATTTATACACGAAGCGTAAACATAAAATGCCTAAACTGAAGCACAGATAACTGATTAAAACTCATTGAGTTTTAAAGAAAAAAAATTCCAAATTGATAAAACCAAAATCCGTTAATTCTGTTGAATAAACGTTCAGATAGAATAGAATAGAAACAAAACGCATTGAATGTGATAATAAAACTGATCGTTAACATTCCGAATAGGACCTAGTAGAAATAATTTTATAAAAATAAAAAGAAAGAGAAATTAAAAATAACTATATTAAACCTAAGTAACTATCGATGTCACAGTGAGGCAAGGTGCCCAAAACACTGGCAGCATTACCTCTTTGTATGGCCAGACTGATATGCTGGCCAAGGTAGCCGCCAGCCCTTCGGTCACCTGTAGTTTCGACGAGGCGGGAAGACAGCTCTCTGAAAAACTTAATTAAAAGCAGATTGGTATAATATAAAGTTTTGTCTAATAATAAGTTTTTCGAATATATTAGATTGTAACATATTGCAAAATATTGAGCACACTTTAATATTGGAAACATTAAATTAAAAAACTTTTTCCGTACCTATTTAGTTTAGATGACTTGAAATTTTTTTTGAATAATGTTAAATATGCGTCATAACGCATTATCAGAAAACATCAATATCTCCGATTTCGACTTTTTGTGTGTTAACACATTATTACTTATCAGCATCCAATTTTTTTTTTCTTTAAAATAAATAATTAAAAAATAAAATAAATATAGAAAATAGATTAAGCTAACATTATGTTAAATGGAACGTAAGAGTGACAGAGTGAAAGGGAATGATGTGTGTGAAAGGGAGAGAGAGAGTTAGGTAAGATGGCGAAAGTGATGACAAGGTGAAAGAGCGAAACGTCGAAAAATATACGTCGTAGCAAATAAAATAAAGTTGCTTAGAGAGATTACAAGATTATTTTTTCTTAGAAAAGAATACTGTACCCCCTCAAAAGACGAGCCAATCGGGTGCTCATGTATATGGAATAAGTTTTTTCGATTTTTGACATTTTGAGTACTCTAACCTGGATTAGCCCAATACATACTTTTCAAACTCACAAGAAACGGTGGGTATAATTTTTGTTGTAACTGTTCATTTTCTTTTCGAAAATTCTTAAATCAAGGTCAAAATATGTCTAAAAATTCACTTCCCTTGCGAGACGAATTATTCCATTTTTAAAAATCTAACCTACATATTTATAATTAGATAGAGTGGTGAAAAATTCTCGTTTCGACTCTGACTCACACGTTAGCAATTTTTTCAACCACTTTATTTATAGCTGGACGGAAATATAACGCAAATTATATTGAAAGTAATTAATATTAAAATAAAATTCTTCAAAACAACTTTTGTCTAATAATGAATTTAAATTGTTAACTATTAACTTTTTATCGCTTAATTATCAAATTTTCATAGAGAATCGGCCTAAAGGACCTAATACACCCAAACGTGAGTCACTCGTACGGTGAGTGAGTGAGCCGGAAGCGTACGCCACTTCTCTTTCTCTAATTTCGGTTATCCTTTATCCCAAATGTCCATCGACGACGATGATTACTCACCATCAGGTGTCTCACCGTTTGTGAGCTATTTAAACAAAGGCTTCTGGCTCACTCACCGTACAAAACGCGATCTATTAGCCAATTTAGGCTTTAAGATCATGTGATCTGCTTGTTTCTCAGTTATTTCGCTTTATATATTCAACAATATAAAGTACTTATTTCATATTTGTTGTTAACAGTATCGATTTTATGCCTAGTTGAATATTAAATTCATCGGTTTTCTTTTACGTTTGTCATCCAGCTTAAGGCAATAAACAGCGCACATATGGCAGCATCTTCTATTAATTTTAAAATACGTCTGCACATTTCGTACGATGCCAGTTCTGTTTTATGACCGTTTTCGTTAAAAAATATTACCGTTGTTACTTTTTAGTATGTGAGAATAGTTGCTTTTACTTAGACTTTATTACACTGTTTGTAGAACTGAACTATTTTTGGTTATATTAAAATATAAAGTGCCAATATTTATACACGATACTAAAAAACTGAGAAAATTGCAATCAAGGCTCAGGATGATCAAAATGAATTTCCGTTGAAAAATGAAAACCGAAATATTTCACAATTCTGATATTTTTAATATGAATGTGAGTTTTTGGTTTACTCTTTCACGCGTCAACTGCTGAATCATCATTAATTTTTGCTTACGCGTTATCAGAAAAGAAGAGGAGAAAATGAATAAATACCGTTTGAATATTTAAAAAAAAATTGTCATGAATCAGGAAATGTAATAAGAAGTATTTCCGTTACTTCACAAAATATAGTAAAATCTATCTTTTTTTAAATTTTACCTCCTAAAACAGACACCTTTAATTTTACACCTCATATATAGCTGCTGATAAGCAATAATGTGTCAACCAACAAAAAGTCTAATTCGGAGATATTGATGTATTCTGATGCTGCGTCACCAATTTAACATTATTAAAAAAAATTCATTCAAATCATTGAAACGAAATAAGTACGAAAAAAAATTTCTTAATTTAATGTTTCGAATTTCAATTATGTAACATATTTTACAATCTATTCAATAATCTGAAATATTTGAAAAACTTATTATGAGATAAAACTTTTAATTATATCAATCTGTATTAAATTCATACCACTTTTTATCAAAACAGAAAAGAAAAGATTACACTTATATATTTTTTAAGAGTAGGTTTGACATCTTTAAACGCCATTTTCTCAAAATGAGGTACGTGTGGCTTAAAACAGTATTGCTTATCAGCGTCCAAATGTAATAGGGTAAATGCACACTATATACAACTATATCCTGAATATCAAACATCTGCGCAAAACAGCCTCCAAGAAAAACGTCTAAGACAGACCGAAGTAATTCCATAAGCGTTCAGTTTTTTTTGAGTACGAAAAACTAAAAAGAGCGTCTTAAGTGGATTAAGGTCATAAAATAGGATCTGGGTCAAAATTCTATCAAGATATTGATACCTTCTTTACCTAAAATATTAGATAAGTGTTTTACTATTCGCAATGGCGTAATTGATGGGTTATGCGTTATTTATGGTAGAGAAAAATGTATTGGTATGTCATCACTCATAGTCCTTCGGCCCATCTGTAAGTATTTCACGAACTACACGTTAAGCCAGTACGTATTGACAACGGCAGGGAAGATGAAAAACCGAAACGTGACGATGTAAGTATAAATTTGTATTGAAAAAGAAAACAAGCTTCTTAATTATGGAATTAAAAATATATACATAATATGTAAAATAATGATATGTTTTACTTTTTTTAATATTCTTAAATGTGATTTAAATTTATTATGGAAATAAATGTAAAATAATAATAACTAGGTCTACAATAATCATGTACCTTTTCCGGTAAAATGGATTTTGCATTTTTGATTTTGATGGAACAGTTACGATTTATCTGTTTAAAGATAAATAATGCGTTTTAGATTTTTGAGAAGCTAATTATTTTAAAATTTCTGCATGCTAAACATAAAGAAAGGATACTGATTCAAAAAGCAAAGTACGTAATTTAATTTACTTGAATAACATAATTATACCATCTATTTTAATTTTAAACCCAAACTACCGATTCTGAACCGATTTTGATGAAAATTCTATAATTCAAATTGAAAAGTATACCATTAAAAATAAAATAATTTAAAAAATCGGTCCAGCCGTTTTCGAGTCTTCGACAAATTGCGAACTCCTTTTTTGGAAGTCCTTTATCAAGCGGTATTAATGCAAATCCTTTACCATCAAAACATCTTTAAACAATACCACACCACACCACTCGCAGCAAATAAATTGAATAGATTTAGTTGCTCAGTAATCTAACAATGAATGTATTACTGGAGACCGCACAGTCTATTCCTGCGTCTATACAAGGCTCATTTGAATGGCGATAGCAGCTCGTACCCAGACAAATCGTGAGCAATTTATAATAGAGTTACACAAACGAGATCTGTTGTTCCACTTAGTTATTTGATGAATACAATGAGCTGACATTTATTTTATACTATATATACTAATACTACATGCCTCGCAGTATTACTAGCATTGATTTTGTGTGAGAGAATACATACGCCTTGCGACATCGCGTCGTCATATTTAACGATGCACATCGCATTGTGTCACGACGTCGTAAGGTGACACGACGATGTTCAGTTGAATCTGATGATGCTGCAGCATCAGGTAAAGCTTACGTAGCTATTTTTTTAGTATATTTGAAGTCACGGTATAATAAATTTCGATATAATCAGATTGGTAGAAGTTTCTCAAATCCTCTCAATGATCATAAAAAGTCGTTAACCTTTAAACGCCCGAAGAGATTTTTAAATAAATTACAGTTAAGAATCATCCTAATCTCATTAGTTTAAAAAAACACATAAGAATCGGCTATTCCAAAGCTACGTTGTCACAGACAGACACACAGATTCACACGTCAAACTTATAACACTTTATAGTCGGAGTTAAAAATAAGATTGTTAAATGGTATACGCGTGTAGGTAGATAGTACGATAGAAGGCCTAACTCGAACTGATACAAATTACAATTAATAAGGATAGATTAATTAATCAGGTACTTATAAATGAAATACTTCAATTCAGTTTGGATTATTCTCTTTCAATTCAAACAAATCATTAAAATCGCTTCACAATGTAAGGGAATATTGCGTAACATATTTCCAGTTTCTATCTTTTGAACACACTCGTTCAGATTCCTTAAGAAAAACAAATATATATTTTTTTTACACTATTCAGTTGAGAATGTAATAATACGCCTTGTACGTTTTCGTTTTGTTGACAATTATTTGAAAATAAAAACACGTCAGAGATTAATCATAGGAAAAAGAAAAATTTTGTTTTTTATTATTATCAAATAAAATCATTTCAAAAAAGGTTAATTTGGACACGTGTTTGATATTCACACAAAAAATTTTTATTGTTAGTCTGTGGTCAAACAGAAAATATATTATCTGTGATCAATCTTGAAATTGTTTAAAAAATTTGAAAAACTACGATCGTCTTCCGACCGTTAGGCTTGTATGAATAAAATATTAAAACGAACAGAAAATAATAATCAACCAAAAAATTAAAAAAAAAAAATGAATGTCTTCAATATACTTAATGCCGTAACACTGCTTTTCCCGATGCTGAGTCGCTATTTTAATGCCACCCCAACAACCATCAGTTCTTCATGCTGTGTCAGTGTGCCGCTTAAATTTTTTTTTAAATAATATTACTGAAAAAGATTAAGAAAACAATATTTTTTTTATATTTTTGTTTCTTTTAGATTCATTGCAAATTGGATTAATAAGATCCTTAGATTAGAGCATTCAAACATTCTAGCGAATGCTTCAGCTTTGTTATATTACCAGAGATTCCAGTAAATTAAATTTAGTTAAGGAAAATTCTTTTAGATCTTTTTTAGGGTTCCGTACCTTAAAAGGTAAAACGGAACCCTTATAGGATCACTTTGTTGTCCGTCTGTCTGTGTGTCTGTCTGTCTGTCTGTCGGGCTGTCAACCCTTTTTTCTCAGAAATGCAAGGACGTATCATGTTGAAATTAATATCATATACTCAAGTCTACGATGACATGCGGCCGTGAAAATATTAAAGTTCTAAGTCAACGCAATCAAAAGATAATGGAAAATATGTCGTATATTTTGACCATTTTAGCGTTTTCGCAAGGATATCAAAACCTATAGGGTCCTTCCCATTGACCTAGCACGATGAAATTTGGCAAGAAGTAAGATCTTATGGTACAAATAAAGGAAAAAATCTGAAATCTGTAAATTTTTGTATGTATGTTTGTCTGTTTGTAATTTTGTCTTTCAACCTTTTTCTCAGAAACGCGTGAAGGTAACAAATTTATATCAACGTCAAGTACTCAGAGTTGTAATTGCTAAGAGCTGTGAAAAAATCAAACTTCTAATTTAACGCAATCAAAAGATACGGTCATTTATATCACATATTTTAAGAATTTTAGCGTTTTTAACGTTTTCGCAGGGGAATCAAAACCTACAGGGTACTTCCCATTGATCTAGCATTATGAAATTTGGCCAGGAGAAAGGTCATTTAGTATACATAAAGGAAAAAATCCGAAAACTGTAAATTTCTGTTCGTGTGTCTGTCAGTCTGTACGTCTGTCTTTCAACCTTTTTCTCAGGAACGCGTAAATGTATCAAGTTGTAAATTGATCAAGCGGAAATACATATATTAATCTTAGAATTAAAATTATATGTACTTGTAACAAATAAACATAGAAGTTGACCATGGTCAAAAAAACAACTTTACAAGCACTGAGAAGAAATTTGTATCAATACGAAAACATTAAAAAGCAGCAAACCTTATAAACAACGCAATGCAATCTATATATCGCAGCTAACAAAATGATAGCCCGAGGTAGCGTACAGCTAATGCCATCTATTACAACATTATGACATTAACTGTGATATAATTCTGCTCGATTAATAATTTTTTTTATTTTTTATTTTAATTATTATTTAAACGCGCTAAAAATAATAAAATAAACTTTTCATTTAAAAGTTTTATCGTCGATTTATAACGTCATTATATAATTAACATTCAATATAAGAGCTTCACGCGATTGTATTTAAGCACTCGTATTGACTTAGTACGAAAATTTTAAAATTAAATTCAAACAGATCGAGTTATTTAATTTACTTCTTTACCTACACATATAAGTCTTCTGGTTATTAGTAATATAATTAGTTATTTATAAATAAACAATTGGTTTTGTTCGAATTAAGGACTACTTATTTTCGTCTTGGCAACACTAATATATATTTTGATTTTTGATTGATAATGTAAATCTAAATATTTTACGAACACTACGTGCGTTCGCAGAGGTAGTGGAGTGTAGTAGAATATAAATAAAAATAAAACGAGAATAAAATATAATATAATTATGTTGTTAATGTCAAAGTCACCAAGTTAGTTCATTGAAATTGTCAAGAGATGGCGCTGGATGTATCCTGAATCGCGCTATAACTTTGCTTTTTTGAAAGTATAAGGTGTATTAGTACTTAAAATAAAATTTCGTGTTTCCATGGATTGCATCCATGATTGCGTTTTAAATTAAAGTGCTCCTAAGTAGTTTCAAAAAAGTTTTTGGGACGTGATCCATATTTACATAATATTTGATTATATTTAAGCGACTTCTAAAAAAGGAGTGTTTTCAATTCAACCTTGTATTTAATTTTTTTATGTTTGTTCGCCGATTACGCCGCCATTTGTGTACCGATTTTCAATTTTTTTTCTTGTTTGAAAAGGTCTACTTCCAAGGTGGTCCCATTGTCTTCAGGTCAGGATCAGATGATGGGATCCTGGAGAAATTGAGGGAACTCCTCAAATATTATAGGCAAGCCTATACCGATTTAGGTACATATTTTTGATAGTAACTTATGTTGAAACTGATGATGAATACCACAAATGGCGTAGATGGGTTAGTCTAATAGATTTCTATAAGTTTGTACGGAACCCTCGGTGCGCGAGTCCCACTCGCACTTGACCAGTTTTTATTGATAAATAAAATATCTATCAAAATTTTTATTTAAAAAATAATGATGAATGAGTTCATACTCACCCCCCTCCCCTCCCTTATTGCTGTGCTCCTATGAAAGATAGCGTGATGTAATATAGTCTATAACTATATATATGGATGCTGATAAGCAATAATGTGTCAACCCACAAAAAGTCAGATTCGGAGATATTGATGTATTTTGATACTGCATCACCTAACATTAACATTATTAAAAAAATTGAAGTCATATAAACTAAATAAGTACGAAAAAAGTTTCTTAATTAATTGTTTCGAATTTCAAGTGCGTTCCATATTTTGCAATTTATACAATAACCTCAAATATTTGAAAAACTTTTTATTTGATAATATATTACATATATTTGTCCGAATTTAATTAATTATACCTTTTAATATAAATAAAAGAAAAGATGGATAAATACTTCTTCAATCAAATTTGTTGAAAATGGGTTTGACATATTTAGACGCCATTTTCTCAAAATGAAGTCCGTGTGGCCTGACACAGTATTGCTCATCAGCGTCAATATATAGTTTCAGAGATTACCTGCATGCGATCCTAAGAACTTACAAACAAAGTCTTATTTATAATATTAGTATAGACAACTGCATGTGCCTAAACTAAATCTTTTTCTGTTCAAGCAGTTCGTCTTTGGAATTCCTTACCAGTTAATATAAGACGTTCTCAATCACTAGGTATTTTCAAAAATCGAATAAAATCATATTATTTGTCGTTATGAATAATAGCTGTAATTATATATTTATTTTAATTTAATTAATTAAATATTTGTGTTGTTTATTATTATTATTTATATATATTATATATCATTTTTAATATGTGTACATATATATGTAAGTATAAATTTATTTATGTATATTTATTTTATAATATTGGTACACCTCCATGCCGCTTTATTTAATTTCATGTCCTGTACCCAAAGGTTGTCTGGAAGGGATCGCTATTTTAGCGATAAGACCGCCTTTTGTGCATTATTTTCTCTTCACCATTTTTGTATAATTAACTCTGTATATTGGTGTACAATAAAGCAAATTTGTATTTGTATTTGTACCTCGCAGTTTTCACCGCGTTAGTTGTCACTAATATTGAAACGTTTACGGTCACCTATTTCATGGGTTTCTTTAACATTCCCAGAAAAATCTGTATAACGAAAAGAGAATTTTACCAATTGTATTCAAACACACTTCGGTAGATCCAGACATACAAATGTTCCATCAATCAATTAACCACTTTTCTAATACGACAGCTAAAAATCTCAAAATACATTACATAATTCGCCAACTTGAATTTCAATCCATTACCTGAGAATTCGCGCTAAATCTCCCCCGTGAAGGCAGAAGATTAAACCTATTCGAAATTAACGTAAAAGATTTCGTCTTCTATTTACCACAAATTATACCAACGGAATATATAATTTCCTGTTCGGGAAAGATTGATCAAGGAATTTAAAAGGCAATTTCTTTATACGTGTTTCAACTTTTTCGATTTAACTGGTAAGTAATTTAAACATTGATGAAATGTTTTAAAGTAATAGGAAACGTCAAATTTTATACAAATTAAAGTCAATCTACATATTGGAGAATAATTTACGATCGAGAGATAGTGATACAAAAAATTATCTTATTAATCATACAATGTTTTGTAAATGAATCTTGAGTTCATTGAATGAGCCTACCATGATAGATATAAAACGAGCAATGGCTTTCTTACAAGCTCTAGTAATCAAATTAATCGATAGCAACACATTCTTTGTTTAAAGCGCGTAACGCTATAAGTGCCTGATCTTTTACCCGACTACACAAAGACAAACGAAAGTATAATGATTATAGCAATGTACATACTCATATGTATGTTTGTATGTTCCACTATAGCCCCTAAACTAGTAAATCGATTTTAATGAATAAGGTATGAACAGATTCGTAATAATATAGACACAGGCTATATACATTTTATCATAACTTTATATGATAAAAAAAAACCATAACACGACATTGTAAATATATTCCATATTTACGATGTCGTGTTATAGTTTTAATTTTAATTTTGTGTCTTGTTTTTTCTAATATCGCTTTAGATTTTATCATATTGGGGTATCACTAAGTATCACAAAGTATTGTAGACCCAGACTGAAAGTCTAATTGAAACTCTAACTGTCATACTACAAAAGACACATTAAAACCATGTTCAACACGAGTTTAGCTATACAGTGTTTAAAAATTAAACATTGCTTAAAATATTATCTAAATTGCTTAACAGCGAATAAACTCATAAAAAAATTATTGGTGAAATGTTACACGTTACATTTGACAGCTGAAATAGGCTTTAGACATCTATTAAACTCACTTAAACGTATGTTAATCTATATCTAAAGCATGTTTAACTCAAAACTGTGATTAGACGCGGATTTGTAGTACGGATTTTTATAAACACGCGTTTAACGTCTGTTTAAATCTTTTGTAGTAAGGCAGTAAGTGTTTTAATGAATTAGAACAAGTAAGCAAATATAACAACTCAGACATATACGTGTACTCGCGCCATAAGAATTACGTACCACTTTTCTCTGTCTCTTACACCTGTTGGTTGTAAATAACAACTGACGAAGCAATGTTTAGTGTGAATACATGGAAGGTTATTACGGTTAGCTACCGCTTTCGCACTTTGACGATTAGACGCTGATTAGCAATACTGTGTCAAGCCACACGGACTTCATTTTGAGAAAAGTGGCGTCAAAACATGTCAAACCAATTCTTGGTAAATATGTTTGAAGAAGTATAGATCCATCTTTTCTTTTATTTTTTGATAAACGGTATAATGAATTAAAATCAGATTGATATATTTAATATATTATCAAATAAAAAGTTTTTCAAACATTTGAGATAATTGTATAAATTGCAAAATATGGAACGCAATTGAAATTCGAACCAATTAATTAATAAACTTTTTCCATACTTATTAAGTTTATATGACTTCAATTTTTTTCAATAATGTCATCAAAATAAATCAATATCTCCGAATTTGACTTTTTGTGGATTGACACATTATTGCTTATCAGCATTCAATTAATTTTAAATCGCTTTAGTACAAAAATCAGATATCATCTGTCAAAGTGTGTTGCATTTCGTTAGCGCACGTAATAATACGCACCACTGGTGTCACAATTCATATTTAATATAACGGGTCTTATCGCGATACCTACCCGGTAGGCGAAGAAAACTCGCGCACTCGCCGCCGGAGGGCTCGCGGTACACCAGTCAGCTCGTGACCACGACGATTGCAACTTCGTTGAAACGTCGGGCAATAAAAAGGTATTACTACCATTAGTTATCACGATAAGACCCGTTATATTAAATGGACGCTGATAAACAATAATGTGTCAAGCCACACGAAGTTCATTGTGAGAAAATGGCCTCTAAAGATGGCAAATCGATTCTTAATAAATTTGTTTAAATATGTATTTATCTAATTTTTTTCTTTTTTAATGATAGGTATAATGAATTAAAAGCAGATTGATATATCCAATATATAATTTAATAAAAAGTTTTTTTTTTAATATATGAGATTATTATACAGTACATGTTATGTGTTTTAATTGAAACTGTTTAAATGAAATACGATTTCGAGGCCATATACAAAATATTATTTAAATCGGATTACTAGTTTAGTCTCTAGACAGTTCTTAAGTTTTAACTCAGCGACGCGCTCAGAAAACACGATGTATATTTTATAACAACGAATGCACCTAACTACTTGAAATATGAATGGAAAAAGATACACCGTTGCCGCTTTGACAAAATTAAATTATACAAGGTCACGGCTTTGTATCAGATTAATAAATTCGTAACATAACAAGAAAGCAAAATAGGTACATTGCGTGCGCTTCACTTCTAGGTGTAAAAGAAATAGAAATAGGTCAAATATTGCTATTGCATCCTTGCAGACGAAAGCGAGACACCAATAAAACAAAATCCTGTTAATTAGTGTGCCGATGCTTATCTCTCGGGATGTACGTTACGCAATTCGGAAGCGCACGCGCCACTTTATTGTCGTAATCTCGCGCCAAAGTATTTGTGTTAAGTATTTGTTGTTATTGTGATAGGACACCGAAATTAATAGTAGATTAGTGATAGTACATATTTATTTTATAGTGACAGAACACGAAACTATAAATTTTTACTTAATATTAGTGTTATTTTTGTTGTTTTTTTATGTTTTATAGTGACAGGACACGCATTTTAGTTTTTAATTGTGCTAAAACACTTAACTAGAGTTTAAGACAATGCCTCGCATTACGTACACCGCTTCAGAATACACGGACATGGTTTTAATGTACGGGGAATGCCACGGAAACGCGGCCTTAGCTTTACGAACATACCGAGAAAGGTATGGTGAGAGACGCATGTGCCCCAGTAACCCTCGCATTATAGTGCTGGCAGTTCAAAGGTTAAGAGACAATAACTGCATTGTGCCGCAACACGAGGGAGTCCCATCACGACAAATACGCGCCTCGTTGGAGGAAAGAATTTTACAGTATTTCTCTGACAACCCGACATCGAGCCTTAGTAGAGCCGCGCGACAGTTTAATATTTCCCCTAAAACTGTGCATAAGGTTTTAAAACGGAATAAACGCAAACCTTATAAATATTGTAAAACACAAGCGTTGTTGCCAGTGCGTAATAATTATTGCGAATGGTTTCTAAATAAAATAAATAGTGAGGTCAATTTCGTTAGCAACAACCACAAATTTAATAACGAAAATAGAAAATAATATTGTCCGTCGGTACGAATTATGTGTACAAGAAAATGGCGGACAGATTGAACATTTAAAAATTTAAAGAATTAAATGGGTGGAAGTGTTTCTTGTGCTCGTATATCGTCAACTTATCTACCTACGGCGACTTAAGCCGCCGCGCGGCGACCGACGTAAGCGCACCCGCTCGCGCTCGGGCGGGCGGGGCGGTGCGACACGGCGCTCGATAACTCGACGAGCGGCGTTGCCACTTTGATGACTATACTTAGAGGTCAGTGACGGTTATTTACCATTTACAGGCTGTTTGCATTTTATTTCGACTATTTAGCGATTTAATTTGTTCGAAAATTTTTTTTTTCGTATTTTTCATAGCATTTATTTTTCTACTGGTTTGAAGTGTTTCTAAATAGGAATAATATACGTAGTTTCAATTAGTACACACAGTCCGCATTGACCCTGTATACATTACAAAATATGGCACCACCCTCAAACAATTAATTAAGAAAAAAATTCCGTAGTTATTTAGTTGATATGACTTTATTTTTTATTGAATAATGTTGAATAGGTGATGCATGATCAAAATACATCAATATTTCTGAATTTCACTTTTTGTGGGTTGACACATTATTGCTTATCAGCATCCAAATATGAATAGTATAAATGTCAAGGTCGCAATTTGAACAAAACTACTATAATAAGCGAAGCCGAACATCAATATGCGTTAAAAATGTGACACTAACTTATATTAGTTGGATTATATTATCTTTATAAAATCCTTCGTCCTGAATGACCACTGAATGTAGAGATTTGAAATTTGGAAGCTGTATTTCTTATATGATGAAGACCTCCGATAAGAAGGAATTTTTTTAATTCAACCTCTAAGGAGGTGAAATAGGGTAAAAATATTTGTATGTAAAATCTTATTAGGTGGTCGTATTTACTTAAAATTAAGTAAAAATACTTCTGCATGCTAAAAATGAAATGTGAAACATAAAAATTAACAATTTTATACCCTTTTGAGGTACAATGGGCTAGTGAAGTTTGTATGGAAGAATAGTATTTCTATATCCAATTAACCTTAAACTTAGCATAAATATTTGTTTATGGTGTATAAATAAATATGTAACTTTATCAAAAAATATCGTAATATTATGACTAAAATAATGTTTTGATCTGGTATTTTTAAATAATTTAAATAAAAGAAAAGTAACACCCTGTAACTGTCCCACAACTAGTCAAAGGCCTCCTATTAAGGAAAAGGTTATGCCTCAATCCACCATGCACCACTGCGGGTTGGCGGATTTAATAATTTGAAAATCTAAAAACTCAATATAAAATTTAACGATTATAAATTTTTAATTAAAAAAATTTCTGATTGTTCAAATTCTTTATAATATTCCCCGTGTATTATTTTATAATACAAAAGAAAGAAATTTATCCATTCATCTCCATCCATTCATTCAAAGGCGAATAATGTTGGAGTTTTGATAACCTGTTTCACTTTTAACGCCTAAAGAAAAGCTTGAACAAAAATACCATTTATAAACAGCGCTCATAAATCTTCTAACATTTTGCTTGGACAAGCTAAATGGCTTAAGTTAAGGACTAAAATACATTCGATTTAAAAAGTCCTTTTAGTTACATTGTTGTAAAATACAATATGAACGAGAGACAGTAGGTTTATATTCAAGTTTTAACTGTCATTTCGTAATAATTAAGACTAAAAAAGCAACCGATTATTCTGATAGCACTTATTTCGATTTTAATACTAAATTACTGAACGGATTTTAATAATATTTTTATGGGAGCAATCTCCAAGTGTATGTGCCCTTTCAAAAAAAAAAAAACAAAAAAAAATGAAAATCATTTAAAAAATGGAGGGGTAATTATCATTTAAAAAACACTACGAATTGAGAACGTCCTTTTTGAAGTCGGTTGAAAACTTCGTAAAACATATAATTTTTAATATTTGACAACAATCTTTTAACCAAGTTTGCTCGGAACACGTTGATCTTTAACCGAAGATCGCGGGTTCAAATCCAGGCAAGCACCGCTTAATTTTCAAGTGCTAAATTGTTTAAATTCATCTCGTGCTCGGTGGTGAAGGAAAACATCATAAAGAAACATGCACCGGGAGAAATTTTGACACACGGCAGCAGTAGCAGTGTGGTAGATTAATCTCCTTGGAAAAGGTTCCTTAATAGGAGAAGAGGCCTTTAAAGTAAAGTACTAGGTCAAGTTTACTATTACTTTTTGTCATTTACCTTTAATGAAACTTTTATTTAATTTAATAAGGACAAAAATGTGTTTTAATAATGTCTGCTACAAGTTTACATAGGTAAAGTACAATAGATTTCTATAAATCTATTAGATTTTTACACAGAATTACTGGGAAAAGAAAAAAGTCAATAAAAAAATAATGGAAGAAATAAGTAAAAAGACTATATAAAACCTAAAAATATTTGACAGAGACGTTGACGCAGTTGTCACTGCAGTTGACTGAAGCGCTACTGGAGGGTTTGATCCCTGCTTACAACCAACGTCTGTATTGGCCATACGGATGTTTCTTTTGGTCTGGGTGTGCATTATTGTACTATGTGCATTTCCAGAATCCCATACACAGGATCGCGATCCTAATGGAGACCGTTCTGTGCAATGGATTTATTTATTTATTTCAAAAATATGTCGATGTCATTGCAGTGGAGCAAAGTGCAATCAAACTGCGTCTTCAAACCATCTAATATTCCCACAAACGAAACCTCCACCGCGCTGGTCGTAATATTTCTCGGTAAGAAAATTTCTGGTGAATTAATAATTACGCAAATGATACGCCCCAGAGTCTACCCATTAATTAACGGCTTGGTAATTTCAAAGATATTCGAATAACAACAGCTCTTAAGAAAACTGACGTACACGAGCGTCTTGTATAAGATACAACAAACAATGCCTGAACACAAACGAGCTCATGAAAAGGAATTTTAAAGAGGAAGCCAAAGAAGCAAACAATAGCAAAAACTTTAACTTGGTAAGTTTAATTTTTCCACAACTCGGAAACATGTAAGACAGATAGAATATTATTTACGTCTCATTTTATATGCGTATAGTTTTTTACGTGGAACACGTGTTTACTCCATTTGACACGTGGATTCCAGAATTTATTGGAAAAAGATTTATATGGTAAATTATTGGTTTTATATTACGTTTATACTTTTTCATGTTAAAAATCTGTACCCAATTTCAACTTTGACAAGCTCGTCAATTCTTCTGTCAGACTCAATCGCTAGCTGGTTGCTAGGTTATGTCGTCCAAAGTGGTCCTCATTCAGTGTACCAATCTATGTTTTTATAACATATATATAGTTATATAATTAAGATAATACTTTATTCGTTTACTCGCCCATTAGTTTATTGGGTTGAGATTTTTCATTCTAGTTTAAGTATGATGTTTCATAGCCTACCTAAATGCAATACGCAGAATGTCTGATACCTTTTCCTGTGCCAATTTATATAACCAAAAATTACGAAGTATAAAATCTTAAAAATATATATAAACTTAATAAGTTAACTTAATAAGCGATCAAAAAAACAATTTTTAGATAAAAAATCTTTAATTAACTTTATAAAAACACATTTTGCTATTAAATTAAAAACATTAAAAGACACGAATAATATTTCCATACTAAACTATTTCGGGTCCACTTTGTGTCGCTGAAACGCCAGTATCTCATCACGACATTTATCCAAACCGACATCCAAAATGAAAACTTCCGTCCCCTCAAATTCAATCTCAGACTTTCTGTGACATAACGTGACACTTCACTTTTTCTCCCCCATAAATGTCACATTTTATTACTTAAGCAGTTTTTTTTTCTTTTAGTTACTTCTTTAGATATGTATGTCTGAAATATTTTTAGAAGATACTTTTTCGAAAAAGTATATTTTCATATAGACTTACAAGTTTAGTTATGTATCGCAAAACGGTAGCTAAATCTTTTATAACATTTTAATTTAAATATTAAATGCACATTTTTTTTTACTTCATCAAAATAAACATCAATTTATATAAACAGACTAACCAGTAGATTGAAAGAAAAATGTAAATTACGGGTCGCCAAATTAGACGTTTCGTAAATTTTTTTGTTGCCAGTAGGTTTTGAAATAAGCGTTTCTTGATACACCCTGCATCTTAGTGTTACAAAATTAAATATCTTTCCTGCGGCTGTTGAAGAAGTTTTTTAGATAATGATCAAAGATCTACATTATTCAAAAGTTTATATAAATAAAATCTCGGATAAAGGAAAACATATAGATTTTCACTTATTTCAAAATGGAGATTCTTTTTAATGTTTGTCATCTCAGAACTCCGTTATTTCTTACGCAATTTCGAAATTTTCATTTTTATTTAAAAGGGTTTATTTTCGGGTTGGTCCCAGCAAAGTCACTGCATTTATCCGGACACAAGTATCCTCACGATGTTTTGCTTTCACCGCCAAGCACGCGATGAATTTAAACACAAATTTATCACTTGAAAACTCAGCGGTTCTAATCGCAGTTTTAAACATCGGTTGAGTTCGACGTGTAGGCTATCGACCATCTCGGCTCATTTATTAAATTTATTTTGAGGCCACATTTATTCGATTTATTGTGTCAACAACTACATCAACTC
Source organism: Hypolimnas misippus (assembly GCA_037950945.1). NCBI lineage: Eukaryota > Metazoa > Arthropoda > Insecta > Lepidoptera > Nymphalidae > Hypolimnas > Hypolimnas misippus. Next base: position 12,591,631 of record JBBEEQ010000019.1, read on the forward strand.
TATATCTTAGAAAAAAATCACATCGAACTTTTTCACAGAACACTCAAAAGGCTAAATAAATACGTACAACTTTCCATTTGTTTAATCTTAGAATGTAAAGCCGAATTTCCTTTTAAACTTCCTTACTTGCAATTGAAAAATCTTTTTATTTTAATGCAACCTAAGTCCCGTGTCCGGTTCCATGACAAGAATTTCATTAGTTGGAAAAACTAAGTCTATTCTAAGAACGGAAAGAAAAGGCTTCACATTAATTAAATGTTAAAAGAATCCGATAGTTTTTAAAAATCGTAAAACGGATTTTAGTTAATACGACGAGATTTTCTTAAAAAATAACGATAAAATCGATTAAGAAATCAAATGATTTTATGTTCGATTTTAATTCGTTAATTTAATCGAGTGGAATGCAGTGATCAATATTGTATTTGCGTCTTGAATAATAAAGAGCACCGGATTTTTCGAACGTATTAAGTGATTTATTAAGTGGCTTCGAGGGGATTTCGTTCGACGTGCATTTATTTATGTTCATCCGTATGGGGTCGGGTGATATCGTTCGGAAGCGAGGTGCCAATAATACGATAAGTAGGTATAAATTAAACGCAAATGAATTTACGGAAAGATGACTTTCTATTACCTTTTATTTGAGAGTGTCAAGTAGCTTTAAGCCTAATTTACATTATGAAATTAGTTGTATGATATAGATTTCATGAACTATTTTCACCAAGCATTTACATGTAAAGATTAAGTTTAACAATGAATTAATTTCACAAAAAGGGGAGGGAGAAAGCGTAGTTTACATAACGAAATTAATGGTACGAATTTTATTTCATAATATATATAAATTTTACCAACGATTTCATATGTATTTAAAAATTTTTACAAAAAATTTCACATGAAATTGTTGGCCAACTCCTCTTATTTCCTTCATTTTATTAAGTTGATTGATATTTATAATCACTATTCCTCTTTTAAAAAATAAGTAACATAAAACCTTCCTAAAAATAGGCTATTTATGACAAAAGTATTTTTCAATTTGGATGAGTAAATCTTGAAATCAGTGCAGAAATAAACAAAACAAATTCTCAAGCCAAGACACATCTGGCAATCAAATTCTAAGTTAGTTAATAAAAAATACGATGTATAATCATAATTTCTGTAGAAACAAAATAAAATTAACTGTTATATTATCCGCAAAGTTGCTAGCAAAGTACATTATAGTGTTGCTTCGGTTATTCACTTAAGGGTTGAGGCGTTTTAGTATTTTAATGCAACGACCGGTGTCTAGTTTCATGTCAAGATTTCCATTAGTTCGCAAAACTTTTAACTTATAAAATTGAGCAGAAATTTTCTTACTATTTTATTTCTGATATTTTATGCGTCAACAGTTAATATTTATTAAGGCAAAGCCATTCTTACCATCTGAAGCGATGATATTATACGAGCAGGTGCGTCATTACCACTAGGTTTAAAAAGGCATATTAGGAAAAGGACCCTATGATTCTGAGGACTATTTTGTTAAAAAGGTATAAGGAGTAAATGAGCAAAATTTTAGATTTATTTAACGGTTACGTTTATTTTTTACCATCACAATCAATAAATAGACATATTATGTTGACAGAAATTCTATCTATATTGTTAGAATAGATAACCTTTATTGTAACTAAATTTTAAGATAGGCAAAAACATCAATCACTTTTCTATAATCTGATAGGAACTATGGAGCCCCTATCCCTGGGTAAATATCCAAAGTACCTAGTGGGAAAGAGGGTCCTGTACGAGAATAACTACAGATGCGTTATGAGGTTATGGATTTTGGTACCCAGAATACAGTTCCACTTTGGACGACGTTGCTTAGCAATTGAAAACGACAAACTCGGGTTAACAAGACTGACGAAACTGTCCAAGTGGAAAAATGGTACAGATTTTTAACGTCAAATGATACATCGTTGAAGACATTTATTTTAATGAAGCTTGAGTCTTTGAAAAGAAAATATATCACATTTCAACACACGAGACACCTACGCAAAATTATAATGACTTAACATACCTTTCAGATTTTTTTTCAGAATTTATATGATAAAATTAATAATCAATGTTTGCTTATTGTTGTTTTATACACTGATAAAACTTTGCCAACTTATGTATTTTTTGCACTTGGGAGTAAGTTATTAACAGAGTAAAATAAACTTACTGTAGGTGAAGCGTTTGTTCGTGGCTTCGCTCATGTTAATTTAGATATAAAAGTGACCGAATACAAAATCGTGAAAGTGAAGTGAAGTGTAAAACGAAATAGTAAGCTAGTAATTTTTATTTTCATATTAATATGCCACATATGTATGTGTATATCTATGTTTTTGAACATAATAAGTAACTATTCTATCAATATTTTGTGACATTAAAGTCCAAATGGACGCTGATGAGAACTTACTTATATATAGATACTATTTCAAGCCTCACTGACTTCATTTTGAGAAAGTGGCGTAAAGATATCAAACCTTTTCTTAAGAAATTTGTTTGAAGAAGTATATACCCGACTTTCCTTTCTTTTTTGATAAAAGTTATAATGAATTTAAAACAAATTAGTATAGTTAATAGTTTTATCTAACAATAAGTTTTTCAAATATATGAGATTATTGTATAAATTGCAAAATATGGGTACTTAAAATTTGTAACATTAAATTAAGAAACTTTTTTCTGTGCTTATTTAGTTTAGATGACTTAAGATATTTTGAATTATGTTAAATACATGATGGATTATCAGAATTTATTAATATCTCCAAATTTAGCATTTTATGGGTTGATTCATTATGCGTTAATTAGTCACAAAACTATTTTGCTGTAATCCGCAAAACTATCTACAGCTGTCTGGTATCATGCAGTTTTTTTTGTTTAAGTACATAAAATTATATTATTTTGAATAATGTATCCTTGATTAAAACAGAGTTTTATCTTCTGGACTTTGATAAATATGAACAAATGACTCTTACAAAAACAACAAAGGAAAGAAAAAAATATTTTACCCGGAAAATAAGTAAGTATTCTCAAGAGATAGTCAAAAAACTACATCTCCATATTCAACGCCCACATGTATGAAGACACGGACAAACAGATCGTTACTAATATTACTGTGGGGGTCGTTTTGAAAGGATATAGTGTTTCTGTGTATTTCCTATTCATGAGATATATTCTAATGGGAATATTTGATAGCAATTAGTTTCATAAGAAACGCGCTTTTAAGAAACTGATTTCAAATAACGAGAAAATCTTCGATTTGGCTGTTTTTTTTTGATTCTCCTTATTACCCCCGACGCAAATTACGTGTGTCTGTCTGTAACATCATAGCTCCGTAACGAATATACCACTTTTAATGGATTTTTTAATTAAACTTTGATGTAATCGGGGTGGTGGTGGATGGATAAGTATGTCAAGCCACACAGACGTCATGTAGAGAAAATGGCGTCCAAAGATGTCAAACCTATTCTTAATAGATATGTTTGAAGATATTATATATATATATATATATATATATATATATATATATATATATATATATATATATATATATATATATATATATATATATATATATATATATATATATATATATATATATATATATATATATTCTCTTTTTTATTTTGATAAGAGGTATAATGAATTAAAAGCAGATTGCTATAATGAAAAATTTTATCTGATGATACGTTTTTTAAATATATTAGATTATGGTATATGCAAAACATTAAATTAATATTTTCACTATTTATTTAGCTTAGACTTGATAAATTTTGAAGAATTTTAAGTACATGACGTATTATCAAAATACATCTCCGAATTCGATTCTTTTTGTGGTTTGACACATTATTGCCTATCAGCAACCATGTAATCTAGCAACGCACTTGTTATACTGGTATTGTAAATGTGCCTGGGTGGTGGTGACCACTTAACATTAGGAGCCCCGTGTGCTCGTTTTTACTAAAAAAAATCGGAGATGTGGAGAATTTTTCAAGGACGAAAATATTGAATTAAAGCCGATTTTACTTTTGTAATATATTCTTATCATAAGGTTGTATTTTAGCTCACAAATTACTTTACAACTTTATTATTCGTCTTAAATTTTATTAAAAATGTTTAAATGAAAAATAGATACATTATTGCAAATAACTTTATTTACTTATAACCAAAAAGTGAGATAATATTTAAGAATAAGAATAAATAAACACTGATAATATCTTCGAAAACAACTTCTACGGTCTATATCTTATAAATTATGCTAATCTGCAAAATTTTCTTTTAAATTTTTGATAAGTGTTGACACATTAGCTTCATTCTCCATCTGTCAGCGTAACAGCTTTAAGGTTGATATTTCCAAAGAAAAATCGAGAAAATACCGCCTATAGTCGTTTCTTACTCTAAATTACTTTCTTTGTGCCGTTTGCATTAGAAACGCTTAGACCTTAAAGAGTGCATTTTCAAATTAACTCCCCATTTCTCCTCATCGCTACTGTAAGAGTTTTAAGAGTTAATTTAAAAAGAGTGTTTATTTCAAATGTTTTGAATACAATATATGGGATGCTGATTAGCAATAATGTGTCAATCCACAAAAAGTCAAATTCAGAGATATTGATGTATTCTATTTATTATTCCACCTTTTATTGTTGACCAAATTACTAAATTCAATGACAGCTCTGATCGCCTGTATGAAATAAATTCACACATGGCTTTGGTTATTATTCGGTTTTGTTTATTTTTACCAAAATTTATGTACGCTTTACGCTGTTCTCCCATTTGGAAATTCGATTCTTTGTTAATTACTTTGGATAACTTAATTCGGAATGTGTTGAGCGAAATTCTAAATTGTCCTATAGACGATTCAATTTGGACTCAGGCCTCGCTTCCCATTCGATTCGGAGGTCTAGGGGTCAGGAAAATATCTAATGTCTCCTTGCCAGCGTTTTTATCTTCTGTTCACAGCACGCACATGCTTTACGGTAAAATTATTAGTCCTTCATTGGGCTCCGTTAAGGTGTCGTCTCTGAAAGAAGCTAAAAGCGCTTGGTTAGAGATATGTCCTAGCGGTCAACCAGTGTCAGCTTCCATTCAGAAACAGTGGGATGACTTGCTATGTAAGAATATTTTTAACCAATTGTTGAACCGGTCTACTACCATCACTGACCGTGCTCGTCTTCTAGCTGTTTCTGAGCGGGAATCTGGCTACTGGTTACATGCTCTGCCGTCTTCCAATCTTGGCACCCTTTTAGACCATACAACCTTAACACTTTTAATAGGTCTTAGGCTTGGTGCCAAAATAATTCAACCTCATTTTTGCCACTGTGGACAAAAAGTTGACGAGTACGGCCACCACGGTCTTTCTTGTTTTAAAAGCGCTGGCCGTCTCTCTCGCCACCATGCTATAAATGATATCATCCGTCGGTCTCTTGCCAGTGTAAAAGTTCTGGCAACATTAGAGCCAATTGGCTTAATCCGCAAAGACGGTAAGAGACCAGACGGTATGACCCTTGTAGCCTAGAGGCTGGGTAAGTCACTGGTGTGGGATGCTACTTGTGTTGACACCCTAGCAGCATCTCACATCCAGTCGGCGGCATCGATGGCGGGAGCAGCGGCAGCAAGTGCCGAACATTCCAAGCGGCGCAAATATGAAAGCCTTGACGAGGCTTTTATCTTTGCTCCGTTTGGAGTGGAAACTCTTGGTCCGTGGGGCCCAGACGCTCGTTCTCTTTTTAAAGACCTCTCAAAGAGGCTTTGGGAGTCAACTGGGGACCCAAGAGCTAGCAGCTACCTCGGTCAAAGGATCAGCTTGGCCATTCAACGGGGTAATGCTGCCAGTATTTTGGGAACTTTACCCAGATGCAGTGGCTTAGATGAGGTCTACAATGTTTTGTAAAATATAATCCTTTTTTATAGTAATTAAGATGTAAATAGTTTAATGTATAATCTTTTCTTTTATTTTTTTTAAATTTATGTATATAAAAGAATAATTGTAATATAATTTGATATTATAAATATAAATATGTATGTTTAATAATAATATGTATGTCTAAGCTAATTATATAAAGCAAAAATTCTAATAATGCAGCACGTATTTCATATTATTCAAAAAAAAAGTTCAAGTCATCTAAACTAAATAAGTACGTAGAAAAGTTTCTTAATTTAATGTTTAGAATATTGGAGTGCGTTTCATATTTTGCAATAAGCAATACTCGTACGTATTTGGAAAACTTATTATAAGATAAAACTTTTTAATATGCCAATCTGCTTTTAATTTATTATAAATTTTATCAAAATAGAAAAGAAGATATGGATGTATTCTTCTTCATTAAAATTTATTGATAATAGGTTTAACATTTTTAGACGCCATATTCTTAAAATGAAGTCCGTGTGTCTTGACATAGTATTGCTTATCTGTATCCGGATAAGCAGCCAATATTAATATTCATTGACTTTATTATGTTGTTACTGACAACGTGTCCATGTATAATATTTAAATGGAATTGAATCGCTGACCGATGTCAATAAAATTTGATAACGAGACTGCTTAAAAATCTGATCAAAAATATTTTATTCGTTTCAATTCCTCTAATTTATAGTCACAAATTTAAATACCTAGTGCTAAATATTATTTAAATTTATTTATTACCATTGGTTGAGTCTATATAAAATTGAATTCATACTCACTGAATTTTTATCAATACACCAAAACCGATCAGACAATCTAAATAAACTCTTGCCATAAACGTTACCAATACTTGATATTCCGAAAGGGATACTCGAAGCCATAACGAAATTCTTATCAAACGGACCAAGACTAGTTATTACCGTCTATAATAGCTATAAAAATATACTATTCTCTCAACCCCGATCATTGTTGTTTATGTAATTAGTGACCATTATAATAGAGCAAAAGTGATCTTGAACATTGTCTTATAATACGGGTGCTAATTTCGCAGAATCGTGGACCAATCATGAAACTTGATCGTTATGGTTTCATTGTCTTTCCTAATGATATATCCCATACTAATGATACTGTAATTCATATCAAAGGAGAATTGATCAAGAATCCGTGGAACTTGATATATGGAATCTGTGATTATGTCAATCATTCTGTTCCTTTCTTCGGATATCAGGTAACTTTTCTGTCTCACGTCTTTTGATCTTGAAGATAATCCAGTGTATTTGTAATTAAAATAAGACAACTTGCCTATTATTTAAAATTAGTCATTAGTATTGATTTGTGGTAAATTGACAAGGTAATTTATTATTTCATTTCATGTTTTACTTGAAATTTTTAATACAACTGTATTTTTTAAAGAAATTTATGAATGACTCACTTTTGGAATAAAAACTGGGAACTGTCACTGTTTTAGTAACTCAAATTGTTTTCGAGTAAGAAAATTTATTAAAACAAAAGAAAAGAATTTCACCGATGAACATTAATGGATAAGGCTACTAGAATTCAAATAACGTGCCCCAATTATATGGGGTAGAGTCGGTAGGGTCTAATGACGCCAAGGTATTTAGGAGGTTTGACACCCCACCATCATAGCGTTTTGGCTCTTAATTCAAAACAGAACGGGTCATAATTGCGTGCAATATACCATTTCAATTAAGGAAATAGCCGACTGCCATGCTTATAATTATAACGATTTGTTTTATGTTTTACCTAGATATTCATAATTGGAAGTGCCGAAGGAATATTTTTCTGTCGTTCTTATTATTTTTAATTTACTTTTTTTAACCGTTGGGAAATGCATTTATGTATCTTCCCCCATTTGAGCGGTTATGTAAGTCACCTGCCACGACATAGTGTAGACTACACACTAAAACCCAGAGGTACCATCGTCGTCTTTTTGGGCGTCACGTCAGGTTACCCTTGCCTAGCGAGTGTGCACAGATAATAAGAACACTTTCACGGCCTAGTGACTAATTTTTTTTACTTAAGTTAACCCACAGTCCCGCACGACTACGCGTTGCACGTACAACCAATTCAATAAACGTAACTGTACTGTCTATTCGTATAATGTGCAGTCACCTAGACTCTGCACCAAGGTACATACCTTAGTTTAACAACCTAACTTACTTTAAGGCGAGAATTACATTAGTAAGTTTTACAATCGTAACCGATATAAAACAACTCTGTACCAGGCGGTAACAGATACGTCGTAAGTAGTTACGAAAACTGTCAAAAATAAGGCACTGACAGTAATTTTTTTTAGAGCGAAACTTATAAGTGTAATTCTCGGCTAACAAACACTAGTTATATACATGTGTTAACATAATTGCTTTTTCATTTCTTTTTCTACAATTTTTAAAATTTAAAACACCTAATTATATAAATTTTCTCATAATTAATACAGTTGTCGTGTTATTTACAGCTATTTTGTTTTCACTTCCACTTTATGCTGTACCGTCGCTTGGGATTACTATCGCTTTGTCTTCGCTGCAATAAGCGCTATAACAAGCGCTTCTATCATGGTCCAGTCTCAGTTACGTATAACAAATATTCATTTAAAATAGTGCTGATTAGGAGCTTGATTGATGGAAAACGTTAAATTCGTGCGAGTAGTTTTCAAATGCTATTGTTACAAGACCTATGCATCTAAAGAATTTCTTGTGATATACATATATATCCGCAAATGTACAGCGGAGCAACATGATTTTGAGATAATCGAAAGTCTAACCCTATTTTATCTCCTCCATTTCTTATCTTAATTCTTATTTCTCTTCATAACTAATTCATTTTAAAGCAACATATTCTTCTGTTCGAAGACCCATGGGCAGCAATGATCACGTAACATCAGGTGCCTTGCTCATTTGCCTGCTAATTTTATTTTAAAAAATTATGGTACATGTTAACTACACATTCTTCTCCTCAATAGAAGAAGCGTTGCCCTTATGTGTTTTAAAGACTATTTTAAAAAGTAAAGTGTGAGTAAATGTCCCACTGCTGGGCGGTGGTCTCCTCTCCTATTAAGGAGAAGGTTTTTAGAGCTTAATCTACCACGCTGCTTCACTGCGGGTTGACGGTAGAGTTGTGTCAGAATCTCTCTCGGCACATGCAGGTTTTCTCACGATGTTTTCTTTCACCACCGGGCACGAAATGAATTTAAACACAAATTTAGATCTTAAAAATCAGCGGTGATAGCTGGGGTATGAACGTGTGATTATCGCTTAAAATCGACGTGTTTTTTAACACTTGGCTATCTCTACTTGTCAAAATTTACACTTACTGATAAATAGCATGCAATTTAAACCATTAGACGAGAATTTCAGCATTTAAATTACCATGAAACAGAATCCATATAAATTAGAAACCACCCATTCTATCTTTAACTTATTGAGTTTTAACGACCTTCACGAAGTGAAGTCACATAAGGGCACTTAAGTTGCAATTGTTATTAAAACAGATTTGCTTGACTTTTGTTTAGTACGGATTCAGGTACACCTGAGAGACCAAATTAACGTATAATTATATAAGGCCTGACAATGTGAGGACATAATGTGTTTACTTCTAATATTTCTTGATATTGTGATAATTATTATGTCGCATAGTTTTATTATAATTTCATAAATGTCAGACAGTCTCCATTTTGTACACTACTATAAACTAATTTTAGTCAATTTGTAATTTTACTGAATTCATTATATCTATACTAATTTTACAAAGACGAAGGAAGGACGAGGAAATCTTTTTGTGTTGGATAGATCGTTTACTAGGAAAAGTTATTATATAAGGTATTATATAACATTACGATTAATAAGAGCAACGCAGTAACCATAAACGCGAGTGACAGGTACTTTTTATTAACGTAGTTCTGGAAGATATATATATATATCACCATCACTAATCCTAGCTATTCTGTAGATGCAAGTTTGTTTCACGCCTCAAACACTCAAAAAATACTTATGAAATTTGGCAAACATATGGAGCAGTGGTCACTGCAACTGACTGAAGCGCTAACGGTCGCGAGTTCGATCCCCGCTCACCGCAAACGTCTGTATTGGCTATACGGATGTTTGTCGTGGTGTGGGTGTTTGTGTTAGTGTTGTGTTTCCGGACCCCCAACACAAGATCATGAGATCCTAATGGGAGTCGTTGAGTGTTATGCGTTTATTTATTTATGTTTTTCAGTAATGATTAAAAACAAGATAACGTAGTAAACTAATTTATGAAAAACAAAAAGAAGAACACTCATAGTGAGCTAATTCATGCAAAAAGAAATATCTTAATTTCAAATTCACCCTTAAACAACGCCACGGTGACCTAAAAACCAAAAAGGTTAAATTAGAAACAGGCAGGCTCTTAAAGCAATGGTTTACCTTTGTTTATTTATTTAGGATAAGCAAACGCCGGCTTAACGAAGTCGTCTAAATCGTTAGTTTTACTTTAAATAATTTGTGACTAAATTTAATTTAGTTTGCCTGCGACACAAGGAACACTTTCTTTTAGAGAATTGAATTTATGAGCTGTTTTATTACCAAAATTTTATTAGTTTGTTTTGGTGAATCAGATAGTCGTTAGAACGTTTATTCGGTGAGTACAAACCTATACTCTATACGGGTAGTAAATTATTTTGATTTTCACATAAGTTATATTACAATGCAAGTAATTAATTGAAAAAATCAAAAGCCTGACTGCATAACAAGACAATCTGCGGTCAGCAGTACCGTATCAATGTCAGTTGCGTGTGAGGATGTGATCTAATGAAACGACAGATGTGTTCCAGGTTCGGTTTAATACTGTTTTATAAGTAATGAATTCCATAAGTTACATGCACATCACATCCGTCTAAAACTCCATAAGTAAGAATCATTACTAACCAACTTTAAATCTTTAAACTGGCAATTCTGATGGGAAAACGATATGAGTAACCGAAAAATATTTTAAGGGTTCCACATTTCTACCATTAAATACATTTGTTTTTTATTACGCCGGGGAAACCTTCGAAAAGATACCTGATTCCTGGGGGGGATCGGGTTATGTAGCGATTTATCCCCACGAAAAGCCATTCCATCCGATGCCTAGGGAGAATGCGTCGTCGTCTCGTGCGTGTGTTCGTTAGCCGGGAGGGGCAGCAGATGCGCATGCGCAAGCGATCCCGAGACCTCTCAATTTCCGTGCTGAGGTAGGCCGATAGATTCGCGCGCGCGGCATTGCGTCCTCTCGTCGCCACCGTCGCTGCAGAAGCAGCAGTACTACTACCACTACCCACTACCGCGACGTTTGGCGAGACGTCACACCGAGGAGATAGGCGCGTTAGACGCGACACTCTTAACGGGTGACATAGTTCGTCAATTTTAATTTTTGTTTACAAGGTTTTCAAAGTCGGCCAAAATTTTGATTTTTCCAAAATTTTATACTTTCTATGGCGTTCGCGCTATCATTCATATCATAATCATAAATCAAACCCACATACATACACCTTGCGTCTCGCAGTCGGGTAAATATTAACTTGCGCTTGTAATGTGATAGTTTCGATTTGAGCGTTCCACCAGTGAAACCACTGATCATTACAGTTTAAAGTTTATGTAATGGCACAATTACTACCCGTGATACAATATGAACATCAACGTGCACCTAACCGCACAGAACACTTCGTCTAAAAATCCAAAAACAAACAATTCAACTACACGCGAATCTTCAAAATATTTCGTTACACGCGAATGCTAGTCAGTTTAAATATTCAAAATCGAATTTAAGATTGTTTCATTACATTGTTACTATCCCAACCAAGGAGCACCTTTATATGGACACGTATGCCAGCTAGCAGTTGACATCGTCAAGGTCATATGACACGAGCGTAAAGATCGCGTTTGAACGTGTAAAAACGATTACACGTCAACGTAACGTCAACGTCCCCTACTTAATGATAATTTCATACATTACATTAAAATCCGACCTATACATGTCCAGTCACTGGTTCTAGACAGACTGAAACTACTTTTTATGTGACTGACGGTGCCCCCCGGGTTCAGCAGCGTTAATATGAGGAAAAATTGAAACTTAAATATATTCTATACTTTAACCATTTGCGTAGCACACGCAACGGAAGCTCTCAAAAAGAATAATTTTTCCGTTTTTGCAACATTTTTCATTGATACTTCTCCCCTTTTTGTCATAGCGTAATGTTAAACAGCCTTTTTCGATAAAAACACTATCTAACACAAAAATATTTTTTTTAATTCAAACCAATATTTCCTGAGATAATCGCGCTACCAAATAACCAAACTCTTCAGCTTTATAATTTTAGTATAGATGTCCCTAAACAATGAATAAAAAGAAGAACAATATAGTTTTATCGATTTTAAAACTCAAACTCAACTCTCCCGCTGTAAGACAGACAGAATCTAAACATAAAAATATTGGATAAATCCATACTAAAGCAATCAGAGACTTCTTAAACTTCGGTCATTTTAATATTGTATTATAATGGAACACTTGAAAAATGCTTAAATTGCCAAAACTTTGGTTGCTTGGTACGATATTACGCGGTTTTGCAATTTTGTTTATTTACCATGTTAATTTATTAACTTAGACTGAATATATTAAAGAGAAAGAATATTAATGCCAGGAGTTTTGAGATAAGGTAAGGTTACTGTTTTATTAAAGAAATTTCGGCCAAATAATTTTGGGTCAATGGGTGATAAATTTTAAAACATAATTGAGGGCCTCGGAAAGTTTTATCTTTGTGTATATCATGAACGGTGCCTGAATGAAATAATTGAAAATAAAATATGACAACATCGTTTTGTAGCTAGCTTTTCTCCTATTTGGCTCTTTTACTTGAATTGCAAAACTTGGCAGGGCTAACTATGACTAGAAAGTTACGATAAAGCCAGGTACAAAAATCCATTAAAAATAAATGATTCTTCATTTGAAACTTCATAACTAGTAATGCATAAAATCGTATGTACGTAGAAAATAATAATCATTTCATGTTTGTGAAATGATATATAAGGTCACTGTGAGCAGCATGATTTCATAAGAAAGTATTGGAAAAAATCACTGAAATTTATAATATACCTTCGAATAAATACTCAGTTACTATACCGTCCCTCGTTACTAATTTGGTCCCCAAATTCCATGTGTAAAAAAATCCTAATTTATTTTTGACTTCCTACGGGCAACTGTATTGGAATTATATATGATGTAGATACATGTATGTAACATCATACTAATCAACAATTATATTTACATAAAAAAAATCTAGTTACATAAATTTAAAGCATTTGAATTTTTTTACAATATTTTCTTTACTTCGTATAAGACAGTAAAACTATAAAGTATTTCTCAAAGTACATAACGAACGAAACGAAAGTTGTTAAAAAAATAAACACATCACAAGAGATCACGTCGCGAACAAACTAAACCAATTAATATTACTGCATTTGTCAGGCAAATTGGAATTTCCCCCACATAATGCAATACCCGCTAAGACCCCATAGAAAAACCATACAAAAGAATTTAGTTAAGACGTCAACTAACGCGTACCCTAATCTACCATTAAAAGGAATCTCTGGATCCCTTCACAATCCCTCTTTTTTATTTCATTAACGAGGGGGGTGGAGTCGGGGATGACGACGTGTCTTCCGATATCCTGTTATGTTACAAACTAAAGCCATAAAATAAGATTAAAAAAAATTAGAAGTAAACATTCATGTTACCTTTTAATGAGAACAACAAATGAAATGTTATACGAACGTTACAAAGAGGAAAGATGATGAATGAAAGAAATGATTTTTTTTATTTTGCTACATACTAAGAAAAATGATATTTAAGCCTTGTTATTTTCGCATATTGATGCCGAGATTTTAATAAGCCTAAGAGATTGCGGTGAGACCTATCTTAGTAATACTCGTAGGTAAAATTACGTAAAATTAAAGAGATACGCGTTGACGAAATATCTTCGCACTATTCTCTTAGTTTTGTTAGAGTTATTTTGGATAAGTTTTTTTTAACAAGCATTCGACTTTACTTCGACTTTAAAATACGTAATTTTGTTCAAGCCATTAAGGTCGTGTTAGAATAATTGGAGAACATACAAAATAAAGAGATCTCGACAAATTGAGAACCACGTTTTTTTTTGGAAGTCAGTAAAAAAATTGTATACATGTTATATCATACAAAATAATCAACGTAATGACAAGTAAGAAATAGTTCTTCCAGAGTAATAAAACATATTGATATATTCCTGAAAACTAAACCATAATAAATTTTAGATCCTATGACATTTTGGATAGTGCAAAGATTGATTGACCTATCAATATCGTTCAACCTGAAATGTTACTTTTCTGATAAATAACATAATTTTTAACGACTATAGATGATTGGCGCAGTGGCTACTTCAATTGATTTCTGCGCTGACGGTTGAGCGTTCGATACTGGTTTCGGGGTCATCTCATTCTGGCCTCGGATCTCGGTTGACCCTCTTTGCCCTTGCCTGTTCTCGGGCAGAAGTATCTGCGGTCATTGGACACGTAAGCCCGCAACAACGCTGTCCTGTTATTCCAGAATATTGCAAATCCTATTAAGGCCATTCTACGAAGAGAGTTTTGCTGTCCTTTTTACCCGATTGCGTAACGCAAAGAAGGGTAATGTGTTTATCAGACTACGTTTACAATACACCTCTTTAAATATTAAAATAAAGCATATTTTGACAGCGATAAGTCTAAACAATCCCCCCACCCCCCTCGTTGGTTCTGTTTGGCTCAATTTGTTCGGACAGGGTATCATTTTGAGGGTCGTTGTGTGATATTTATATTTATAGCCCATCGTCAAAGTTAACGAAAGACTTCAAAGTAACAATTACATATAAAAGAAGGAAAATACTCAATATACTAGACGAAGTTTTCAAAACGAGTCTAAATAGTACTTCAAATACGCGAAGTAAACACATTAAAAATGCGATAACCCTGGTCTTAACTGTTCGGCGTCAGCATAAACGCTGCAAACACCATATACAACAGTGGATTCTGGCATTATTCTCGCCATTAGAACATTTGAATCTCTTTATTAAAAGCAGCTTATTTTAACAAGTTTTCTTAACTAAAATGTAATTTGAGTTCCTGCTTGGATTTATCTTTGTATATAAAGTCAGTTTTGTGCAGTTATAATATTGTAACAAGAGTATCTATATAACTTAAATGAGTATTTATTTTTGAAATAAGAATATTTAAGTCTTTATCTATACATATATAATCACTTGTCCTTAGTAAGTGATTTATCTACGCCGAGTTTAAACCGCTGGCGTTACAAACTTGTAATTTTGGCAGTAGGTGCTAGCATCCACTAAAAAACGGTTTTTCGATATTCTGAAAAGGGGAGAGGGACCATATTTCTTGATTATAGTAATGAAATCTGAAATATATCAATACAATCCGTATTGGAGCGCAAGGGGGCTGTGAAGCTTGTGTTAAAAAAATGCGTTTTTTTTTTTCATATATCATTAATCAGTATAAATTGAACATTTATTCTTAACCTTTAGTAATGAAATGCCTTGAAAGATGGTATTATACCAGTTTTCTGAATCGTTTACATCAAATTCCAAATGGACGCGAGCGAAGCCGCGAGGAACTGCTAGTATGTACATATTTGGCACTACATCAAATTAAAGCAATGGTAGATTTGATAAATGACTCCAACACCAATTTAATATAGCAGAAGAAAATCTTAAGTCTATTAAGTTTCAACTATAGTTCTGGATTTGTGTGTGATAAAGAATTTATGCAAAATAAATAGAAAAAGATTCGAACAAAACTTATCAAAATAAAATCTAAGATAAAAATGAAAGTACATACATACTATATTGACGATACTGGAATAGAATATGAAAATGCTTGAGATAATGCAGATGCATATTGCTTAAGTCTGTAGGGATACATTAAAGTGGATATGACATAGTAAACCATCCATTACAAGTAGAGGCACGTGTTCTTAAAAAACAATGTCGCATTTTTAAGGGGTGTGGTGTTTAATTTATAATTTCTCATTCACCGCTCAGATAAAGAGGGGAGGGGTGGAAGACGATACGTTTTTTAATGTTTGAAGGGCGATTTTTAATAAAGCTTGTTTAAACATAGGTGAAAGTAAATAACAACCCGTCAAAATTAAAATACTAACCAGAGCTCTTCTTTTTCAACTGAAATAAAATTGAAACTTGATATAATTATTATAATATTGGGAATTAACGTTTTTGTCCTTTATCAGATCCATTAGTGATCTTTTTTTAAAGCGTACATTGAAAATGTATAAAATTCCAGTAACAGTACTACATAATTAGTAGCAATACAATCCGAATCATCTCAGCTTCATTAATATATTTTCGTTTACTAATTGAGATATACATTTCGAATATAACCTTTAAAAGTTTCCAAATTTTTCAAAGAAAGACATTTTATTTTGTTATAACCATTCTATGTGGTATTAATTTCAAACAGATGATGTAATATTTTTTCAGAAGAATACACAAATATCTTGCGTAACAAACAATTAAAACAAAACACGAGTTGTTGTTTTTTTTAAGATTAATAAGTTAACAAAATATAAATTTTGATTCTTATATCAATTATCTCGACAAAAATAGTCGATAAATTGAAATCTGAAGACTAAATTTAAAAAAAAATTGGTAAAAAAATCAAAGATAAATTAAATACTATAAAGACCAAATGTCTCGATCTTGCAGATACAATCAAAGAATTAGAAGAACTTTTCAAATACAGTGTTCACGTTCAAAACAAAACCCCTTTCCAAATAGATAAAACTACATCACGACCAGAGAAAGACCAACTCTTTTCATCTTTAAACAATGGAGCTAATTTGTCGGAGCCGAACAAAAAACTTCGATGACGTAGGAGAAATTATTATTTGAGGGAACAACCAATTCTTTCATTTACCGAAGACATTAGTCATCGGACTTGCAAGTTAAGCAGATGGTGCCAAATTAGAAGAATTTTTACCATCGATACGTCTCAATTAGAAAACAGTGAAGTTGTTCCTAATTGAATTAGTGTAACAGATTCCGGACCAACAAAGTTATTTCGTGAAACTAAGTATACCGAGATTTCTTTTAGAAAATAACAAAGGTTTTTAGTTTCCTATTCTGTTAATAGGCTCGGAGTTGTCTGAGTTTACGAGTTGATGCCGGATGTCTTTTAAAACTTTGTGACATATAACGTTAACATACAATAAGTTTGAACAGTTTTTTTTCTGTTTCAGGAAAGAATTCTTCGTATTCAATTAGAGACTTTATATTATTTGTTAACTTAATTGTGTCATAGGTTCGCTCACATGGTAAATCCATCCATGTTTGTCTAAAGATATCATAATATTCACTGTTAAAAGAGCAAATTTTGTAAACTTTTTTTTCTTACATATTGATTTTTTTATTAATAATATATTTTACAGTTAAGGTATGAAAGTATAATGGATGTAATTCAAGTTTCAAAAGTTATTTTTACATTTATCTTATTTGCAAGAAATATCGTTAACAACACAAACACAATGCATCAATCACACAAACACATGCTCACACATAAACATACACTCACACGTACACGCTACAAGTATATTCACACACAACACACCCACGAATCACACGCTGATATTTCATTGGTTTTAATAAAATGCAATTCAACATTACATTTAAATACACACAAAAATATAACAGCAACAATGGTAATAATGTAATGTAAATTATTAACGGTCACCATTGGATGTTTTCATCTATTAAATACTGAACATCTGTGTTTGAACGAACTAATTAAACCAAAACATTTAAATTAGACCCGTTCGCGAATTAATTTTTGACCAGTTATGTATCCATTTGGTACTGTTCAACGAATATTGTTTGTTATAATTTTACAATAAATGTCCATGTTCGATGGTAAAATTTTTACTTTAAACGAATTTCAGTTTTTTGCCAACGAAAATATAAAAATAATTTAGTAAAAATATGAACATGATTATGGAAAATGTCTGTATTTTCACTATACTAGCAGTTATTTCTAGCTACATTTCTGACTGATTTCTGTAACTGAGAAAAGCCTAACACCTTACTTCTTATCTTACTCCACACTACCTACACATTTTCTGGAAATTTTTCCTTTCCAGGCCAGCGATAATTTTTTAAGTCCTTTAGTGTGAACGTTCATGGACTGTGATCACTAAACATCAGGTGATCCATCTGCTCTATTTTTATTTAAAACTTTTATATGATAGACGCGTTGGCGCAATAGTCACTGCGACTGACTAAAGCGCTAACGGTCGCGGGTTCGATCCCCGCTCACGGCAAACGTGTGTATTGGCCATACGGATGTTTGTCGTGGTCTGGGTGTTTGTGTTAGTGTTGTGAGTGTTTCCGGACCCCCGACACAAGGTCATGAGATCTTAATGGGGGCCGTTGAGTGTGATACGTTATTTAATTTAAAAAATAGATCTAAATTACAAGCAGTCTTGCAAAAACATCTACTTCAGTATTTAACCCAAAATACCGGCAATATAACGGGTATTACCGGTATTGTATTATACCAACTTGATATGTACATTGTTCATGGTCCGCCACTGGTCCCCTGTTGACTCGATAAATTCGTTCGAAATATCTTGTAATAGAGTTCTAACTTGTTAATAAACTGATACTTGCGTCCGAATATCATTATCTTTCTCTTGTTAACAGAATTATCTCAACGGTAATAATAGTAAGAGGAACCTAGTGAATTCTTAGAGAGAGGGAGTTGGTGTCGGCTAATGGATGTAATTGCGAGTACAATTTAATATTAAGTAGTTTTAAGTTAAAAGACATAAGCAAGCAAGGTTAAGAATCGCAAACACAAAATTCTTCACTGAATGTTGATTTCATGTCTTTGTACTAAAATGCCTTCTTTATCTGTCAAAATGTAACATCTATGCTAATATATAAAGCTGAAGAGTTTGTTTGATTGATTGTTTGCTTGAACGCGCTAATCTGAAGAACTACTGGTAGAACTACTGAAAAATTCTTTCAGTGTTAGATAGCCCATTTAATGAGGAAGGCTATAGGCTACATATTATCACGCTAAGACCAAAAGGTGCAGAGCACCAATGAAGAATGTTTCATATCGGGGGATAGTTTCCTATTGAGAGAGTTTACGCTGCGTGCGCTGCGTATACGGTTAAAGTTTCGCAAAAATCATGTATAACAGAATTGTTCCCCTTTAAAAGTTAAAAAAAAAGTCCGCGACAGCATATGTTTAACTTTTAAGGTTAGCTCACTATAACCCATTCTATGCAAACCAAATATGTTTTAAAATAATGCATTATTACCCCAAAGTAACTATTCCACGCGGACGAAGTCGCGGGCGGAAGCTAGTGTTTTAATAAGCGATAATTTATCATTATTAACCATGGTTAAATAAATTAAATCCCCATAATGAAATTAGTTAAGGCTAGTTTTAGTCAACTTTTAGAGTCGTAATTTTTTTCACTTCGTCTTATGAATGTCAATGCACATAAAAATGCCAATATTACTAAATTTCATGATTAACTAACGCTTGACCTAAAATTAGGCGACGTATCAAAATAAACCTGTATTATTAGATCTATAACAATACAACTAAGAAAACCGCAGCCAATTTCGTGGAATAGTGTTTGCGTGATGCGCGAACAAAGACGGGACAGTTATAATTATATTATATAGTATACACGGAATTCACAAACAGAAATAAACGAAATACTGTTTTTAGTATGAAAATTATAAAGTTACAGGAATCAATAATTTCTTCCGACGCTTCGTGATAAATTTAGTTATAACAATTAAATTCAATTCAGCCATAAAACTTTAAAAAAATTCCTATAAACGTTTTAGTCAAATAAAACTTAAGAGAAAGGTAAATAAAAAAAAGACGTATTTCGTTTTAAAAAATTGCTTAAGAGCTCCTTTCAATAATGAAATAAGGGTCATCTCCATAGTACAGGATTCCGACTTCAATAAAAAGCAATAAGGATTTAGAAGATTAGCAAAGTGAGGACACATCTGTCGTGAGGACAACTGCTGAGATGACGGTCCTCTTTCGTAACGTTTTTTTCCTTATTGATGAATTTGGGAATTGATTCGAACGTCGAAGAATGTTCTATGGTAAAGCTTAAAATGTTTACAGTTTATTCCGGTAATTATTACTTGCTGAAAAAAAATTTTAATGGTTTTTGAGGATTATGGATTTTAACTTTAATTTCCAAGAGTTTTCGTAAATTTCAGTTGTATAATTCCAACGGAAATATTCATTTTGTCTATAAAAAATCTTCATAAGTTAAACTACATAAATATTGACTAAGTAAAATAAGGTAATCAACAGCCTGTAAATGTCTCAGTGCTGGGGACATGCCTCTAGTATTAAGGAAAAGATTTAAAGCTTAATCCACCACACTGCTTCACTGTGGTTTGGCGGATACAAATGTGTCAGAATTCCTATCGACACATGCAGGTTTTCACACAATTTTTTTCTTCACCGCCGATGAATTTAAACAATATTTGTTAAACAGTAGAAAAATATCAGTTCCTTAATAGAATATAATAAGAATTAAAATTTTATCTTTAAAAAAAAACGGGTTCGATATTAAATAAACGTATTTTGAATACTCGAGCAGAAATATCCATTATAAATAACTTTAATTTCAACACTAAGACTAAATCCAACGTGTATCATTATATGTACGAAATATGTGAACAAAACCATTGAATACAGAAGATAAAAACTCCATTATCATAACTATAGTCTATTTTTCTTGACTTGTCCTATTTGGTAACAATACCCGGAACGATAATCACGAATTTTCCAAAATTATTTTTCATTACAAAAAAATGACTCAGTTCAATCATTCCTCAGTCCACAAATTATCGTCTCTAACTCTTATGTGAGATTAGAAATACGCTATTTTAGTTTGCTAAAATAGCGTATTTCTAATCTTGTAAAGTGAAATAGGCTATACTAAACATTTTCCTAATACATTGCCACAAAACCTGGTCATCAATGTCTTTGATTAAAAACATCGTTACTCTTATTTCCGAAAAAAAACGAAAACAAGAATCGACAAACGAGCCCTCCTAAATATAATGGCTGAAAGCTCCAGGTCACTGACCCATTAGCTTCCGTCTAAGCAATTACTCACACGCCAAAACATCGACTCTCACACTTCACGAATTTCAACTTAACGTAAATCTGACATCGGTATACTTGAATAGACTTTTTTTAGGGTTTCGTACCATAGAGATCGCCTATTATTAACTTATGTGCTGTCCTTCTATCTGTTTGGCCTTTAATATAATAAAATACCACAGAATTTTTTAAAGTTTTCAATACAGTTATGAATACATATTGTAATTTAAAAAGTCTTAACTAGCTAAAGCATATTATTCTGTACAAAATTATATAGATAATAATGGTGCGTGAATTTAATATAGCTAGATTCCTTACATGATATATAAATTGAAAATTTTTACATTTAAGTATGTATTAACATTTTAAAAGGATATCCAACGAATTTCATGCCGGTTCTACTCGGTTTAATCTACGTTCCAAACCGGTGATAGATTTTCATTAATTTAAGTATTTCTTTGTTTATTTTGACGATTCCAAAGTGTCTTGAAATTAATTAAATTGATTTTCTTAAGGTCAGATCTTTTAAAAAAGAATAGATATCTGTTTTTAATTTTCACACCTAAATGTCATTTTATGAGAGGTATTAATAAATTAAATTAGTATATGAGGTTTCCAAAAGAGCCGTAAGTCTAAACCCACTTTTTATCTCTTCCCTTACTACCTATATGCAATCTACCCTTATTTCTTTTAAACTGACACCAGATCTTTAGGCTGAAAACGTCCAGGAGGCGGTGATCACTTAATATTGCTTATTTGTCTTCTATATACATTTTAAAAAATTGAGATACGAAATGAAGCGTCAGTAGTACGGAATTCTCATTCGACCTGAATTTTTATTTTCACCCATTTGTATAACAAAATTGCGGAATAATGATTACAGAGCTGCTTCATTAAGTGCCTTGTTTTAATGGCGATAAGAGAGTTTTTATAAAAAGTAGCTGGTAAAACAAGCAGGCAGGCCACCTGATGTTAAGTAATCACCGCCGCTCATGAACATTTGGAGCACCAGACGAGTCTTGTGACTCTTTCGTTGCGCTGCGTTGCTTGAAAAGGAATAGCGAATAAAACGATATAGGAAGAAAGGAAAGGAAAAGAGAGGGTACAGCGGTAGTAAACGTTTTCTCTAAAAAGTTTTGATACACAAAATCCTCATTATTCTTTCAAAATACAGGGGTTATTAAAGGAGACGGTCGTTGTGAGTTCTTTCATTTATCATATTTATTAATTAATCAATATCGCCTTTTATATTCAAGCTACCGGTTCCCCGTAAATTTACGCGCTTGAGTCCTATTATATTATAGGTGAAATATAAATGTGAAAGTAACTCTCCGTCGGTCTGTGTATTATCACGCCTTACACCGAGTTTTGACGTTTTTTGTCCAGATATAGCCTTAATAAGGACATAGCTACTTTTAGTCGGTTAGGTCCTAAAAAAACTTAAAAATGAAAGTTTCTGCAGATAAAGATGTAGGACCCTTTTGATTTTGTATATATTCGCGTCATCTATCGTTATTCTTGCGTTTCTCTATGGTTTACCAAATTGGTTGATATTTGAAGTAACTTTTACACTGTAATGTGTCGTAGCATGTTAGTATATAACCTTAAGATTAATCGACTGAAGACGACTAAAAGAGACTTTTTCAAATCTGATTGAGATTGCTTAAGAATATCGCGATTATTCGTATAGTGGTCTTTTTATTTTTAATATTACTGATTGCCAACTTCAACAGGATGGTTAGGTTTATCAACCCCAAAGTATCCACTCTAAAGGGACAATAAGAATCGCGTGTCCATTTATCCACCCCGGTAGTTGTAGATAGACGGACAGACGATTCCAATTAACCCCCTTAGGATAGATACCTTAGGGTGGATAAACAAAATCACCAATGCATTTCATGACCTGCGTGTTGGAATTTATAGAACAAAATTTGAAACTCCATAATTTATTAATAGTCGGACATATATACCACAAGCGTTTAAGATTGGCAGAATTATTGCACAGCTCATACTGCCCTAAAAGTCGCTAAGAAAAACAACAACTCCTTTATTTATAGACTTCTAGTCTTTTAATTTATAGTCCACAAGTTGTTGAGCACAATAGTTTTATACGGGTATTAATCAATAGATTGTGGCTTTAATAATACGACGTCGAGTTCACCAATTTCTATTTATTACAGCAACGCCCACGATGTTGTTTGCTCACATTTTGAATGTGAGCGTTAAGTCTGCGTTCAGACGACGATAATTTTAACGCGCGATCGCACGCCTAGAAATTCTTTATTTACATAACACCGATCACAAAATCTCGCGTTAATGCGCGTTATAAATTTTTTTCTACAGAATTTTCGGAGCACATAACCGTTCCTGTACGCTATCTTTAACACGATTTCGATTCGATTGAGTGAACGCTATACGGGCAGGTCACACCAAGGGCTAAGCTAACTTTATTTATCTTAGCTCACGTAGCTTTAAGTGCAAACTACACGACGAGCTAAGCTAACTTAGCTAAGATTGTACGAGCGACAGACGCATTTCGCCTCCACCCGCCAGGCGACAATTAGCTTAGCTAGCCTAGTCGGCTTAGCTAACCCACATAGCTCAATTAGCTCGTTTAGCTTTGCAGTTCGCGATGTGGACTGAAGGATAAAAAGACGCTGCTATGTGACACAAGCCACATTGCGACCTAAACTAAGTTTGTTTAGCTCTGGTCGTGATGTGACCTGCATTTACAGCGCTGGATTTGCTATAGGGGCACTAGGGGCCAGTGGCCAGGACGGCAAAATTTCTAGTGCGGCAAAATTTGGGGTTTAAGAGATTTTTTTTTTTAAATTTTCAATTCAAATTTGTTATACTTCACTAAAATTTTTTCTTTATTTTTAAAAAGTGCCTTTTCCACTACTAAATTTACATTGATTTAGATAAAGGGCCGACATTTTTCACTGTGCCCCCTCTTAGTGTAAATATGGCTTTGGCATTTAACACCTAAAATAAAAACATTATGTAAACGCCCTTATACGATCTTTGAAATCTCGCGTTAAAATCCTTATCATCTAAACGAAGGCTTCAGGTATTTGATGTTCAATACAATTTAAATTATATATTTTAAGAAGATCAATACAAGAATAATTAATCTCCTTTTCGTTTTGCGTTCCTTAATTATAGAAAGATTAGTACCATGTTTTCGACTTGTTTTATACCGTAAGTGATAGTGAATTTAGGGAAGGATTTTGAATGTGAATTTCTTAAGAGAAGGGCCCTACATTAGTGTTTTTAGGACAAAAACCAAAATTTCACATTTAAATGTATTTTTAAACTGTGTCACTTATATATCATTATTCCAAAAATTTGAAGTCATAAGAACTAAATGAGTACGGAAATAAGTTTCATAATTTAATGTTCCGAATTTCAAATGCGGTCTTTTTTGCAACTTATACAATAATCTCAAATAATTATCTTCCTAAAAAAATATCAAATATTAATTTTACGCCGTCAATAAAATTGACCTGCTTAAGCTGTATTCATTATCACTAAATTATAATAGCCGTTAATTCCTGATATCAAGATGGTTCTCATTCAATTGGTCGGTAAATTATCTAAAAAGGGTTAAGGAGGTCAGATGGATATCGCCTGAAATTTGGACGCTTTAGGTATAGTCATTAGGAAAATCAATGAGCCGACATAGTGGAATGAAATAGTGGATACAACACATTTTCAGGTTTTCTCCTCTCATTTGCCAAGCTTTGATTTTTTAAGCGATATATTTTCCTCATATTTTTAAAAATCTTACATAAGATACAAAAATCAGTTAATAAACTAAAATCATAAAAAATACATTTTTTATTTTTATAAATGCCTTATCCAAGTCTCTGCGTGTAGGTGCCCAAAATACTGGCAGTAGTACCCGTTGAATAGCCCAAACTTGTCCTACAAATAAGCAGTTGGTTTTCAGTCTCTTTGAGATGTCTTAAAAAGAGACCGGGCTTCTGGACCACACGTTCCAAGTGTTTCCACTCCAAACGGAGCAAAGCCACGCTCAGGTATTCATACTCCCACTGCTTGGAATGTTCGGCACTAGCTGACCATGCTCGGGCCATCAACACCGTCGACTTGATATAGGATGTCCCTAGTGTGTCGACACAAGTAGCATCCCATGTCAATGACTTAACCAACCTCCAAATATTTAATCTCCTCCTATTTTTCTTGTTGAGGAGATTTAGTTATTTTTAAGATTTACTAGTTGTACTTCATGCGTTGCCATGCCATCAAAAATCTAAAGATTCTCAAGGGTGATTTTGATTGAAAACCAATATGAGTAACTTAAAAATGATTATTATAAATATTTTGAGATTTATTTGAGTAGATTGCCTTTCAAACAATCGAATTAATTAAATAAACTTTTTGTCGAATCGTAATGCAGTTTTTCACTCTAGCTGCGAAAACGTTTGTAGGCGCTGTTAACAGTTAAAACCATCGGTCCAAACACAGATCAAAGCAAACTTGTTAAAAGTTTTCATTATTTATTATTACTAACATGATTAAAATACCTATTCAACGATACCACATAGTTCGTCGATTTTCATTTTTTTCATTCCGCATTATGGCGTCCAAAATCGGCCATTTTGATTTTTAACGACGAATCACACGACGGCACACACGTGTGGTCTAAATAGTGCCACAAACCCACATACATACATAAACTGATTAGCACAGTACCCTCCTTTGCGTCGCGAAGTCGGGTAAAAAATAGTAGTAATTAGTCTGCAGTCTCACATGGCATGAATAGGACGATAACTAAACATTACCAAACCATGTGAATACATACGTGGCCGTATCAATTGCTATGTTAATGGAAGCACTATTAATGTACTTAGCTATATGAATACTCTATTAAGACGTGCATTGAATGCTAATAGAGACAATTTCTTAGTATCGTTATGTAGTGGTGACATAATGTTCAGAATAAAGTAAAATAATTATTTTAATATCGTTTTAGGAACCATGATGAAGTAATGATGTTAATGTAATATTATATATGCAAAATCTATACAAATACTAGCTGAGAGCCGAGGTTTTATCCGCGTCAATTTGAAGAAGAATATATTTACTTGAATCGGATATTTTTCACTATTTTATTAGTTTTAATTTTGTTTTCACATATTTCTTATTTATTCATTTAAAAAAGTATATTTTTAATAAAAGCCTAAGTTACTCCTCATAATATTCTGTGAGTAAAAGTCTTTCAAAATCTGTCCAGTCCTTTCAGATATAAGCCGGAAAAAACCCGTATATACTTTCATATGCATTGAATTAAAAGCTGTTAATTTGAAATTATAAACCGGCACTTCAATTTTATTTATTTATATGTGTAATAAAGAGGTAGAATTTGTTTTAAGTTTTTATGTAGAGGTAATTATATTGAAAGATTATAGGCTATATTACAACACGCTACGATGTATAGAAGCGAAACATTAGCCATTAACGCGAGTGACACCGCGAGGGGGCAGCTAGAATTTTATATTTGTCTAACTGTTTATTTGTTTGTTTATTCCTTTTCACACCTAAATCGATAAAAAAAACTGAAAGATTTATAAGAAGAATCAGATATAGATTAAATCTGTCTATATTAATATTATAAAGAGTTAAAATTTGTTTGTAAGTTTGTATCGAGGGAGTCATTTGAAACTACTGATACAATAAAAAAAAACTTTTAGAGGTTGATAGCCTGTTTATTGAGGAAAGAACAGGCTATATTACATCACGATACGACTAACAAAAGCGAAGCAGTAACCACAAACGTGAGTGAGACCGCGATGGACAGTAAGTATGTGAGTTCCTTTTTTCGCAAGAATTAAACTAAAGAGAGAAATATGGAATTAAATTGTGTATAAGCCCATAGCTCTTAAGTTTAAAAAAAGACTGTTCAAAATAATTATTCTAGACAGACGATGTCACAAATCATGTCACAGATGATTGAATATCTATACTACATTTTATCAAAACGATTCAGCGATTTAACCGAAATGTAACAATCAGATAGATCGAGTTAATTACACATTTATATTAATTAGTAGGTGATATTAAAATTTTAAGTCACTCGTCAATTTTTATTTTCAACTGACATAAAATAAGTGGATTATATATTAAAAAATATGGGCTATGAATCGTCTGCAATAAGGAATTATTATTGGGCGCGAATTACATTGGAAGTTTTACTCTCGTTAGCAATGTGAAACAACTTTGTAACCAAGTAACAGGTTCTAATTAGTTACGAGAGCTGTAAATGTCAAAAATAAGGCATTAACTGTATATTCTTTATTTAACAAACAACTTACATAAATATTTATGAATTTTAAACTGTTGCTATTTGTACTATTCATATTTAATATAACGGGTCTTCAATTCAATTATCGCGATAACTAATCAATTAGTTCGTGACCACGACGGATGCAACTTCGTCAAAACGTCGAGCAGTAAAAAAGGTATTACTACCATTAGTTATCGCGATAAGACCCGTTAAATAAAAATATGAATATTTATGACAGTGAAAACAAAACTTATAAGTATAATTTTCGCCTTATAGTGAGTATAAATTACATTACACAAAAGTGTGTCTTTATTTACGTAAAAGATAGTTGTCAGCTAGTTGCTTTATCAGGCTTAATTTCAACTGCCTTAAAAAAAGGAGGTATTTAATTCGGAGTGTACTTTTTCCATCTTTGGTACCTTAGAACAACGTCATTTGTTAAACGATTTTATATTTAGTATAAATTAAAATCATCTTATAAGATTTATCGATTTCGATTACTGACCGGGAAAAATATGTCATTCGCGCAAATTAAATACATATTTTGTTTTTTGAAGTAGGTTCCAGTTTTTTTAAATTTAATTTACATCTACTATTATCTGTGCTATATTAATTTTATCGGGATAAAAGAGTATGTTTATTTTACTGTTTTAAACTGTTAATGTAATTTCAATTTGTCTGTTTGATTAATGCGTTGAGACATGAGGGTAGAATTAAGCTCCTTCCAGAATGATGGTGTAATGAAGATTAGATAATTAGAAGGTACTCTTATAAAGATAATCTATGTGTTATTATGACGTACAAGATAAATTTGTTTAAAGTTTCATCAAAATCCGTTCAGAAATATAAGTATCAAAGAGCAACCAACATCCAACCATACACACAACACAATCGTCTAACGAAAAAAAAATTATAATAAAATTTTCAAAAAATTATTATACTAAACAGATAAAAATATTTATGAAGATAGTTAAAACTGATGGCGGATCGTAAAACCATTCAAATATACTATTTAGGTGTGTCGAATACATTAAAAATATAATGCCTTTAATGGAAAAAACATAAAAACCACAATCAAATAACACACAGATACTTAGATTTTATCATAATAAAATTGAACAGAATTAATATCAATAGCATCGATTTCTCTTCTATTCACTAATTGCAAATAGAAATAATCAAACTTTGATAGAGTTTCTAATTCAGAACCAATATCATAATCATGTATTACAAAATGCTATTTCATATTTAGTAATTGCTATGTAAAGCTAGAATTATGTTGAACTAATATTAACATAATGTAACTAAACAAAATTTGTGGTAATAATTTACATTCTTGCTATATAATTTCAAATGTAGACGAATTGGAGTTAGTTTTGATTTGATTTAATTTTTTTTAATAGAAATAATATATCTATAAAGCTAATAAGTCGTTGATGATTATTAATAAATGTTTTGTTTTAATATTGAAAATAATAATAAAATATTTTAAATCGTATTGGAATAAAGATAATTAAAATTAGTAAAATAAGACATTTGATTAAGACAAGATGTAAAAATGGTATAAATCGTAAATCATGTTAAATATCTCGAAAATGAAACACATATTCTATTTACTTTTACTATTAATAAAAAAAGCATCCGTAATAATTACACCCGTGAAAAAATTACTCTCATATTCCAATAAAAACTTCCTAAAAAGTTGTTACAATGCCGTAAAAAAAAAATTACCTCCAAACGCCGGCAGTCAAAGTATCCCAAACTTTATTCCACGTTTAAAATCACACACAAAACATTCCGAAAAAAAAAATCCGAATTTTATTTTACGTAAACGAACTCGCGAGCCGCGGAGGGTGAGACACAACCCTCACCGCGTCTGGAGACTGACTGAGTAAAATCTACAACAGAGGTTGGATATATGGGGACACGGAGCATTCGCGCGGCCATGCCATCTGGTGTATTCGAACTTGTGCATTAAACTCGAAAAACTTTCAACTGAATCCTGAACAATGGGTAAACAGACTTACAACGTAGTCTTAAAACTTAGTAATGGATGTTTTTTTTTTTTTTTTATTAAATGAAAACTTGTAAACAAATACATTTGCATACGTGTAAATTTTTCGCTCGCTGTTGGCAACAATCCTAATGCAATCGTATTGCTATCATAAACATTTTTATGTTGATTCGGAATTTTAAAAAAGGAACAGCGATGCCAAGGATGATATCAAGAAATTGGCAAATATAAAAATTCATTTTTTTTTTCCACGTTTCAAAAATTCAAAATACGAATAGAACGTATCAAAATTTTTTTAACGTGTCATTTTTATTTTTACGTTTAAATACTTTTTGAAACAACAGCTTAATTTTATTCAGTCTATGCAATTAACACGGCGTGCATTTTTATAGAAATAACGAAAATGGATATACTTCTTGTATATGAAATTCCTGTTTGTTTTTATCCATCTGCGACGAGCTGCTCTAAAGAGTTACGTATTTGGCCGGTATGTATGCATGTCTGTTCCTACATCCGTTCATACTTAAAAGCTTAACCGATTTTGATACACGATTCGTCATTGTATTCGTCTTAATTACGCGAATGTTATTAATATAATAAATTCTTAAAATCCCAAAATGGTATATTTAATGCACTTAAATGTTTATAATGTACAGCCAAGTTACTTAACGCTCAACCACCCTCAAAAAAGAGGTTTTTAATTCGTGGTGTAAATTTTTCTTATTTTTTTTATTTGACATAAAAAACTTTCAGACTGGTCCTTAAGTATTTTCATCAAAATCGGCCCAATGGTTTTTAAACCAAAATAACTAGTACAATTACAACCAAAAAAAAAAGAAAATTGTGTATTTTGAAGTCGGTACCTTTTTTTAAAAAGGCTTAATTATTTAAATAATTAGTCTCGTTACATAAAACGTTTTAAAAACATATCAAGACTGAAGGATATTTCCACGGTTATTGTTGTTTAAAAACTGGAATTATTCCCGTGGGACGTTTAAAAGAGGATCGTGTTTAGAAGCAAACTTCCCAGGGAATAGAAAAAGTTACGCCTTTGTCTGTGTGAAGTTACTAAAAACGCTTTTATTGGAAGTTATCCAGTAAAATTGTCATTATTTTGCTTAAGAAAAGCAGTTATGAAATTCGAAATCTATAGTAATATTATAAAGCTGAAGAGTTTGTTTGTTTAACGCGTTAGCGTTTATTTCATGAACCACTGGTTCGAATTGAAATGCTCTTTTTGTGTTAGATAATTACTTTATTGAGGAAGGATATAGAAAGTTTTAACTAAATTCATATGAAAGTATGTACGGTACTTACATTAAAAACACATTTTTTTTAATTTTGTCTGTCTGTTTGTTTGTTCCGGCTAATCTCTAACGGCTGGATAGATTTAGGCGGGAAATACACTTGCAGAGAATGTTATAGGAGGTAACTAAGGCTACTTTTATTTTAATATGTTTGTTTATTTTAATTAATAAAAAACAGTGTTTCGCGGAAACAAAATTGAAACCATTCATAGTGAACAATATCCTCATCAAGAAGGGAAGGTAAATATTATATAAATATAATTTTTCCTCAAATTAAAGCGGTGGAAACCGCGAGACCCTAAATGTTTTGTAAAAGAAACAAAGAGGCTTTATAACAAAATATAGTTATATAGTAAATAATTCATTTGAGATATGCTTTTGTGATGATTTTAGTAGTCTATGTATGTTTGTATTTTTCATCGTAGCGCCTAAACTACAGAATCGATTTTAATAAATGAAATGTCAATAGATTCGTATCAATGGCCTGGGTGATATAAGCTATATGAGTATTACCAAAATTTTATATAACGGAATTTATTTAGGTAGTTAAGTTATAGTATTTTAAACATAATGTGTTATTATTAATTGTTGTTATAGATCCAATAGTAATATACATGTGAAATTTGGAAATCTCTACCTATTAAGGTGATATGGCTCACTGACAGACAGACGGACAAACAGCGGTGGTTTACTACTTAATGATAATGATTATAAAAAAAATTACAGAATAACAGTGCCACTAAAATCACAATAAATTGAAAAAACAAATCCGAATTTGAATTTAGAACAGCAATGGTTAATATCGAAGAATGAACGCGATGAACACTCGAACGTCGCCATTGGTTCATAATATGAAGCTACTGGAAAGGAACTAATCACCAATCAGTAACTGACGATTCAGCAGCGGATAATACGCTGCTAGTTAGTTCGGTCTGTAACGAGCCGGTCATTCATTCACTCATTTAACGTTCGAACGTTCGATGCGTGCATTATTTTGGAATTATTCTTAAATTATTGTTGCTACGAGTTCAAAATAGAAGAAAAGCGTTGTAAAATTGTGTATTGTAATGAAAAATACGTGAAATATATTATTTTAAATTTCGTATTCTAAATATTTTGAGTCTGACTCGAATAGGAGGGATTAAATAGCATCATATATATTAACTAGCTGGTGCTCGCGACTTTGTCTGCGATGTCTGTGATGCCTACGTCATAGTAGCTTTATACAAAGTCTCAGCCGGATCGGTTTAAAATTGACAAAGTTTCATATAAACTTTCATCCCCTATTTTATCCCCTTGGGGGTAAAATTAATCAAATCATCTTAGCCATTCGCAATGACATAATATCTACCTGCATACCAAATTTCAGCCCGATCCGCCCAGTGGTTTCGGCTGTGCGTTTATAGAACACTATGACAGTCAGACCTTTGAATTATAATATATATTTAGATATTATAAAGACGTAAAATTTGTTTGTAAGTTTATATGTAGGGTGAAATCTCTGTAGCTACTGATCCGATTTGATTAAAATTTCTTATTGCGTTGAATAGTTCGTTTATTGAAAAAGGTTATAGGCTATATTACATCACACCACGTTTCATTGAAGTAGTAATAAGTAGGTACAGTTAGTTACTTATATCCTTACTAACATTAAATATCAAGAAAGTAAATCTGTCTGTGTTACGCAATCATGCTTAAACTACTGATATAAATGAAATTTGGTACAGAAAGGCTATATTACACCACGTTACGACTCATAGAAGCGAAGCAGTAACCATAAATGTGAGTGAAACTGCGACGGGCATTACAAGATATAACACTAGGATGCCAGCACTGGTTTTTGTCGCACATCATCATTCATCGCACACTTCGCCTTAGGTCTCAATATCATCCATACCACTTGGGTGCATGGTCTATATCCAATGGATTCATGGCTTCATTTCCCGCGTACGTACAGCTGTGGAATAATCCTTCTCGCGAGGTTTTCCTTAAGCGCTATAATTTAGAGGTTTTCAAGCGTCAAGTGTATACATTTTCACTAAAGGCAATGCAATGTCGGTTTTAGGCCGACTCACACTTTACCGGCATTGTTTGTCAAGTTCGATAAATAACCTATTAGTGATTTAGCTTACTAATGGTAGTATTTTGTCAAAATATCTACACCATTTACGTCAAAACTCTATCACTAGTAATTATACCTAAGACTTATAAAAATATTTAATCGAATTCAAAAGCAAAATTCGCCATTTTGTTTCCTTGGATAGCGTATAAATTTCAGTTTTTTTTATTAAAATATCAAAGTACTGACAGTTAATTTCTAATTTTGCGTAACGCCATCTTTATCTGTCATCAGTTGAGTTCTACATAAATGTACGCTGATAAGGAATACTATGTTAACCCACACGGATTTCATTTTGAGAAAGTGGCGTCTAAAGGTGTCAAACCTATTTTTAATACATTTGTATAAATTCGTAATACATCTTTCCTTTATATTTTGATAGGTGGTGTGACCAAGTTAAAGCATAATAGTATAATGAAAAGTTTTATCTAATAATAAAATTTTCAAATGTATGAGCTTATTACATATTGAAAAAAAAAACCACACTTCAATATTCAAAACAATAAATGAAGAAACTTTTTTCCGTACTGATTAAGTGTAAATTACTTAAAAAAATTTAATAATGTTAAATACATGTTGCATTACCGGAATTTTTGTGGGTTGACACATTATTGCTTATCGGCATCAAAATGTCCCCTGCTCTTCTGTAGTTTTACATACAATTAACAAAATAGATTTATATGTAATATAATTGTAAATCCCGTCACAAATATAATGAATAATTAATTTGAAAGTATATTTTGAACTCGAAATAATTTTATAATCAGCTTTGAAGTTTCAAAACGCTAATGAGATATAGAAATTATAACGAGTTATTTACAAAAAGTTCTAACTTAAAATCCTTTTTGATAATGAAGGTTATGTTTTTCGAGTGTGTATATGTATGTATGTGTATTGTATATTTTTGGCACGCTCAATGTACTTGAGTTTTGTATTATGTATTACATTTTATTTTATGTATTACTAAATATTTTAAAAGTTCAACTATAAAAAATCTCGATACATTATACAAAATTGCTAGTCATTAACTATATAAAGTAAACCATAAATTTTATATGGTCCTTCAAGCCGGATTCGAATCAGCAAACTATGGATGTCGTAAATATTAGTAACTGGCAAATGTATAGTTTGGCAATACATACGAAAGTATAAAGACTGCTGACGACATAATCGAAGCAATCGTAACTGTACACGAAAATTCTAATTTGGTAAAAGAGAATCAGACGCATTTTCGATTGTCGAATCGTAATTAGGACAGTTGTAGAGGAAGTTAGTTGGTAAATTGCACAGATCATTATTGCCGTTCCTTTCATGTGTTGTTAGTTAACATTTTTTTCCTAAACGACGCCCACTGGCGGAAAATTCTATAAAACTTGGAAACAATTAAAAAATAAAAATGTAATACTTAAACTTACGATAAGCAATTGGTAACAGATAGACAAAGATTTTAAAAATTGATGTTTTAATGTATGTAAGAACGGTATATACTTTCAAATACATTGAATGAAAAATTGAATGAAAAATTCGAAATCACAAACGGACATTTCAATTTTATTTATCTATATAGACGTTAAAAATATGATCTGATTGTTAAATAATTATATTTACTAACAAATTTTATAAATATTTAAATATTACAAAATGTAAAAGTTTTTGTGCATATAAATATAGTGATTCAGGATTACACTCCTGCCACAAAGAACTTACACATGAGTGGAATTTTTTTTTATCAATTAGTGATTGTGATTGTTTTTAATAAAGTATATAAATTAATAAATAATAAAACAGTTTCTAATTGTTACTAGCTATTTCTAAATAAATCGGTCTATATATCGCTGCTCGCACCTGCTCTCTGCGAGTCTCCGAATGGACGCTATCTATGTTCAAAGTTTAACATATTAAACGGCGGACGCGTTTTACTGAGTTTCCGCACTATTTCAAGTAAGAAACAATGTGATTTTTAGTTATTGTATATTTTAATTAATCACAAAATTATTTTGCCATAATGCTAAACAATTTACAGCTATCTGATATCATGTAAGTATGACTACCCTCTCACATACGCATTCGTACGTGGAGCACAAGTAAGCAAGCACCGCCCAACGTCCCATATACGCACATGTACATGCAGCACAAGCCGGCAAACACCAATTGCCTTCCCACATACGCACACGCACATGCAGCACAAGGAAACAAGCACCGCCTGCCCTCCCACATACGTACACGCACATACAGCACAAGCAGGCAAGCACCGCCTGCCCTCCCACATACGCACACGCACATACAGCACAAGCAGGCACGCACCGCTTGCCCTCCCACATACGCTCACGCACATGCAGCACAAGCAGTCAACCACCATCTGCCCCCCCCCCCCCTCACATACGCGTGGTCAGGTCTTACCTATTAGGGCCGGGTAGATATTGGAGTTTTATCCGAGTTAGATAATAGAACTCAACGGGTGACAGAAAATTACTTGTGACAAATGCAATTCTTGCAATGACTTTATAGGGTGTAATAAGGGCTGTTGGATATTTTGCCTGCATTATAAGGATCGTTACTTATACAGATTACTCTAGTGGTTAACTTTCAAATAAAAATAATTGAAGTAAGTATTAAATCATTATTATTTGAGAAGGAACAAACTGTTTTAATGAAGTGAAGTGAAGGTACGGAGATCCGAGACTTCGATTCAGACGTGCCAGCGCTTCGCCGGAACACACTATATATTTAAATAATTATGATTTAATCGTCCGAAAAGTAAAAATATTATTTTTGGACAAATTTGCCAGAAAAGAGACAGATTCAGGAGCGAAAGCTCCAAATATAAAATTAATTTTATCAGACAAAGTTTTTTTTATCGAAATCAGCTTGCACATTCTAAACTTTTCCGCCTTTTTTTCAGTACAAAAACCTTACTTAATGAAGTCCACACAAAGGTCGCTATTCCTCGAGATCGCACTCTTGGGAGTGATTTTAGAAGCGCGAAGGTTTTTAAAAGTAATTGACTTTTGAACTATTTACTTCGAGTCGCTTCACCGTCTCATATTTTATACTATACATAGTTCACAGATTAAAGTTCATAATTTAAATAATTATTAATGAAATAAAGGAACCAGTTTTAAAAGTAAAATACGCAATTTCGTCACTTGGATGCTATGCTTAAATCAGTTGTTTTAATTTAAAAACTATATACCTAAATCGATTTTGTATAAAAATCTATGAAATGAATCTAAAAGCAACGAAATAATATTTAAAATTGGTTACATAGTCATATAAAAAGGATATGCAAGCTTAAATTCTATTATGTAAGTTAAGTCCTGCAATTTTTATAGTTTTAACGAAACTAGTGAATCAGACATACATTATTCTACCCACTATCACTACCTACTTTGTCCAATTCAGAATTTAAATCAAAATAACTTAAACACCATTTATAATTCCATTAAAATTAGTTCCGCAGTTTATAAGGAATTCAGTAACATACAAACAGATCTAACTGTAAATCTCCGTTAATCACAAAAATAAAAAATATATTTAAAACACAATACCCAAGTTTGAAATGCTAAAAAGTCCATTACTTCTAAAAATCTCTCGCTTTATCTAGAAAAGTCCTCTGGAGGATAATTCTTTGTCCCAACGACCTCAATGTTACATCAATTAATGCTATTCATTCTTATAAATAATTCTTTTTATTTTTAACGCTGCGGAATTAGATTTTGTTATCCGACTAAGAAGTTAAATGGTGTTTTTGTATTTGTATATGCCCACTTTAAGCATTATTTATCGTAGCTAGGTAAAATGAAATGAAGTGATGAGATATAGCAGGTTCGGTGACTATATTTTCAAACTTCCTAAAGCATTTCTACTTTTTAAACTTCGCTATCAAATAAAGCCACATTTTTATACTTAAAGGAATATTTATACAAAATATAAAAGTAGTAGTATTATTTGTATAATAAACTTATTCCCGGTACTTTAATTATGAAACAAAGTGTTGAACCGATTTTGATTGAAACTTCTATGGGGAGTATACCCTTTCAAACAAAAATCAACCGAATCGGTCCAACGTTTTCATGCAATCGGTGAAGGCACATAAAAATGTCCTTAACAAATGGAGAACCTCCTCCTTTTTTGGAAGATTAAAAATGAAAGATCAGAATTTAGCATGTTTGCTAGCGATAGTTTAACAACTCAATAAGGTTTCAGACTCAGGTCTGAAATATTAATTTCTTAGGATGACAGGGTCTTCCATGATAGATGCAATATGACGAACAAAAAAAATCCTTAAACTAAATGATAGTCACCGTCATACCATAAAACCTCAGTATACACTTTTGACTATTATCTCTTTATCAATACTAATACTACAATTAGGTAAAATTTGTTTTTAAGTTTGTATGTATATAACTCTAAAACTACTGATCCAAGTTCAAAAAATATTTTTGTATTGGATTGCCCGTTTATTAAGGATATACTGTCGTCGTCATAAGCGCGAGTTAAACCACGAGGGGCAGGTAGCCGTTAATATAAGTCAACCATTCAATCTATACATACATAATTGTCCTTACTGACCGACTGATTTATCATCGTAGAGACTAAACCACCACTACAAACTTAATATTTCAGCAGTTAATATCTTATTTGTTGTAAGCATCCGCTAAGAAAGGATTTTTGGAGATTTCGGGAATAAAATAAGGGGTGAACGGGTGTATGGATGCCTGTCATTTTCAAAGTAAAATCATTTTAGTAGGTATGGCTACTTCAGGTTAAAAATAAATGCATATGTGTATTAGCGTTTTTCAAAATGTTGGCCACTCGAAGTAGGGATTGTAAATACATAAAGAAAATAAACGCATCACACTCAACTGCCCTCATTAAGATCTTATGGCCAGACCACGAAAAACATTATTGCCGATCGAAATCGAATCGATCGGAAACGTGACTGTTACCGCTTCAATCTGTTGCAGTGACCACTGCGCCAACATGTATGTCAAAAAATCTATATGTAACCAGGGCGAAGCTTGTGCGAACCGCTAGTGCATCATAAGAGTCTTATCAAACGCATAACTCCTACATTAACAATTTCACGTGTACATATATACAAAGGTGAGCAACACAAACACAGATCAAACAAAAAACATCTGAACCTTGTTTATGGGTAAAAATGAAGGACCAATTTTCTTTACGCGCACAATTCGCAAATCTTTTTACACGTCAAATAAATATCATCCATGCGAAAATCAATCTCCCTACGCGAAAGACGAAAAGGAATAGGTGATGTGAACATCTGAAGAGTTCTTATTCTAATAACGTCGCGCGATTAGTATAAAAGCGACCGAATTCAAAATCTGTGTAAAACGAGTTAGCTAAGTTAATATTCGTCGGTCATATTTTATGATTTTGAAAAAGATAAATAACAATTCTATCAATATCTTGCGACATTAAAGGCTTCTTTGAGGACCTCTAAAGTCTAGAAGTTTCCTTAATCAAGTCTTAAGTAAGGTTTTTGAACTGCTCACTACGTATTTAAATTCACAAAAAAAAAAAAACTTAGGTAGACTAGGGATCTCATTCAAGTTTGCAGCCCTGGGCCTCTACTTAGTCTGCCACTGATTATAAGTACATCGAAAGAAAATAAAATGTCATAATTAAAAGCTTATATAAATAAGCTTTTAATTATGACATTTTTATTACTGAGGATTGACATTTATATTCACAAAACTTAAAACCCCATACATTCCATAAAACACGACACAGATTCAATTCCATCAATGAAATTAAATAAATGTCAAAGCGTAGCTTTAAAAAATTGTCTATAAAGTATATGTATACAAAAGATCTCTCAATCAATTACTATGAATTGAACGTCTGTCCTCGTTTCGGGGAGGAACAAGACTCCATTTTATTAATACCCATCGAATTTTCTCTAATCTTCAATCGTGAAAAACTCTTTTGAAAGTCGAGCTTCAAAATTTTCGGCTGGGCCGGAAATGCCGTGAAATTGCTTCTTAAAATCGGAGCAATATAATTTAGAGCGTTTTTTTTCATTCGTCAACACGGTAACGATATACTGTTACCATTTTACACTTCGATATTGGACAATCTTTAGGGTATATAATGAACTGGCTGTCACTCGCTGTTTCACTCGCGTTTATAATTACTGCTTCGCTCCTATGAGTCGTAACGTGATGTTATATAGCCTATAGCCTTCCTCAATAAATAAACTATCTAACATAAAAAGATTTTTTAAATTCGAACCAGTAGTTCCTGAGATTATAATATTAGTATAGATGACACGACAATATCAGGTACTGTTGGTCGTACGATCTATTATGAACGATATCGATACATGGTTGACGATATACTCCCACCGATAATAAGTACTGTAATGTATAAATATACATATATATGGTCAAATGACCATTTTATAGACAGTTTGGGATGTTAAATAATAATAATATTAATATTATAGTAGGTCTTAGTAGCCGATACAATACTGAAATATAGTCAGAAGGTTATCAATTACGATAAGTCAGTGCCAAACATTTTTAATGGGTAAAAGAGAGTCACCAAACTGCCAGACCTGTAATGCTGTAGATGATATCCAACATATTTTATTGGAATGTGTCTGTAATCAATCTCTAAGGCAGCAGTTACTAGGCGTCAGGCGATATGATGTTGGGCTTTGCAGCAGTTTTTTGGCTTTTCCCTTGTCGAAAGAAGCCGGAAAGCTGTGTACTTTGTATCGCTTCAGGTGTGGAAATGTTGCCCAATTGGATTCTAATCACTCGGGTAATGTTTTGTCACCAAATAATTGATTAAGTAGTTATTTAAGTATTTGATTAAATTTAGGTTATATTATGTACCAAGAATTACGGGGCGACATCGTCAAATTGACAAAGTCCCCTTAAAAATAGATTAAAAAAAAAAAAAGTCAGTGCCAAATACGTTCCCCAAGGAGTTGTGCCTACTTCACCGTAACATATCCCATATTTTGTTGTGTTAGTTAGAATATCACTCTAATAAAGAAAAACGAATATTACTGTGCTATATCGTTGCAAAATAATACCTACTGATAATTTCGATATCGTATATCGGCGACGATATGACGTTATAGGTGTCAGGCAATGAAAAAACGCCCTTACAAATTTAAGAAACATTTACTTTTACATGTATATTTCGTGGTAATTTTATTTTTGTTATTGTAGCGATGGGTAAAATGAAAAATATTATCCTCGTCTTTAGGGTTCCGCATCCGAAAACTGCCAACGGCACCTTATTACTAAGTCTCCTTTGTCCGTCTGTCCGTGCGTCAATCCGTCTGGCGAGGAGTGTGTTCTGTAGAATAGCTGCATATGAGCTTTAGCGGCCGAGGCTCCGGAGTTGAACATGAATGCCTGCGCTTTGTTACGCTAATGCGGAGAGCCTGCTCATCCCGCAGCGCTTGACACGTTTCTGTGATAGTCGTTATTAAAAAAAAATTGTTCATAAATATTTTACTTTTAGGTTTGGTTGTTAAAATTTCAAATCGTTTTTTTTTTTTAAGTGTTAGTTTTCGCAAAATAGAACACTCATTTTTACCGTATTTTCTTTATAACGATTCTAAAACTTAGTCTATATTTTTATGTAATGAACAATAATCCTTATTCTCGTCTCGTTTTTATAATAATAATTTCATAATTACATATTTTATACTGCCCAATAGATAATAGAAAATTTTCATAATGCCCGAGAAATTTGATTATTTCGATAATTATTATGCTATTGCTCACACAGCGTTGGCATTATTCATAGTACCCGGGCATTGTAAGTAATGTAAAATTTATCACTTTGCCTACAACATAATATCTTATTATCGTTGCTTTACACCTGAAAGTATACTGTCAGTGCTTCATTTTTGATAACTCACATCTTACGTACTTTCTTATTGATAATTACTTTTTTCATGACTACTTTTCATAAACATTATATGAAACTAAATTTTAATTGTTGTCTTAGATTTTCGTTATTATTACTCATTGAAATAAAACTATTTTAAACGGATTGAACTGCGTGTAACAGGAATGTTACTCAAGATGCCAACTAAGAAACCGTTGACGGTAGTTGTAAATAATATTTCTCAAAATCTTAAAATAGACAAATGTCACCTTAGTCTACGCGTGATCGCGAACGCTGTAAAGTGCTCGAAACGTCGGGATGATAAAAATAATTAATATACGCGATTTAAATCCGTTTAAAACAGTTTTATTTCAAAAAATTTTAATTACTAACTTAGCTAATTCGTGTCACATAGTTTTTGATTTCGGTCACTTTAATACTAAGCGTACTATATGTAGCAATATATAGTATAAATTGTTATATCGCCTGTCCAGTTCCAAAATTATTTACTGAGTTGTATGTTATATCTTTTACTTTGGTACGATCCCTTTATGTATGATGCGACTCACACTTGACCCGTGTTTTATTATCGCTGTAATCATTCTCAATCTCTATCTTTGCATATGAGATTGTATAAGTCGTTTTGATTACACAGTTGAGTAACGTAAATGGTCTCAATTTAAACGACCTTGGTTTTAGGACGTTTTTTCTCATTTAAATGAAATGGAATGAGATAATTTGATTTTGTATAAAAGTCACTTAGAATTAAGGCTTTTGTTTTCTTTTTTTCGTTCGTATATTGTAAATTTTTATTTAATTTATGGAATTGAATTGTATATGTTTATCTAAATTCATGTATTGCTATTGGTAGTATTAAAGGGTCTAATCGGATTTATTTGAGCTCAAGATTAAGTTAAATACGACTGAGAAAACTTCGAGTGAAAATTAAAAAGTAATTAAAATAAAGTATTTTATTGAGGTAGAGCCTAGCTTTATTTAATGACTACAGCTCGTATATAGGCTGGACCGGGGCCTCACTCTCACAGAAGATCGGTGTAAAGTAGCTCATGTAGTTGCGTGTCATACGGTGAGTGAGAGAGCCCGAAGCCCAACCTTCTCCCCCATTCCTTTCCTTATTTCCTATTCCCCTTTATCCCTTATTCGTTTTCTAACTGCCAACGTGTTTGTGGCTTTTCTGGGTTGCAAATGTCCATTGGCGACGGTAGACGTTAAAAGCGGGTGTCCCGCCTACTAAACAAGCTATTTTTAATAATTAAAAAAAAAAACGTCTAATGTGAATTCGGCTCCGTATCAATGTAAAAGATAAAACTAACACTATGTACTTTTAAAATACTTTTGTAAAAGAAACAGGAGAAGTGCTAAAATAATATATGTAAATAAAATTTAATTGTACGTATGTCCTTCATGCGTTCCGAAACCATTGACCAGGTTATGATCAAATTGACAGACGGTAGTACTCACTGCAACTGACTGAAGCGCTAACGGTCGCGGCTTCGATTCCCGCTTCCGACAAACGTCTGTATTGGTCATACTGATGTTTGTTGTAGTCTGAGTGTTTGTGTTGTATGTTTTGAGACTCACTCATAGAATCTTGAGATCCTAATGTGGGCCATTGGGTGTGTTGCCTTTGTAAAAAAAAATCGGTATTGTGTTCTGGAGACGACCACGAAGGAAGGGCCAAATGGATGCTGATAAGCAATAATGTGTCGACCCACAAATAGTCAAATTTGGAGGTGTTGTGTTTGTGTATTTTGATATTGCATCACCTATTTAACATTATTCAAAATAATTTGAAGTCATATAAACTAAATAAGTACGGAAAAAAGTCTCTTGATTAATTGTTTCGATTTCCAAGTGCGTTCCATATTTTGCAATTTTTACAAAAATCTAAAGTACTTGAAAAACTTTTTATTAGATAATATATTAAATATATCAATCTGCTTTTAATTAATTATACCTTTTATTCAAA
The DNA here is from genome assembly GCA_037950945.1 of Hypolimnas misippus. Lineage (NCBI taxonomy): Eukaryota > Metazoa > Arthropoda > Insecta > Lepidoptera > Nymphalidae > Hypolimnas > Hypolimnas misippus. The sequence goes on from JBBEEQ010000019.1 coordinate 12,634,384, forward strand.
AAGCAAAGAAAAGATGGATATATACTTCTTCAAACATATTTGCTAATAATAAGTATGGTATCTTTAGACGCCATTTTCTTAAAATGACGTCCGTGTGGGTTGACACAGTATTGCTTATCACCCTCCAAATAATCTATATAATTCAGGTCGCAGTGTAACGCTTGTCGGGTATAGCTAGTATGTAATAAATATTTCAGAATTTGACTTGCATTTGTTATTTATTGTTATAGCAGCAATATAAACCCACACTCAATAAAACCTTCCACTCTCTACCTCTTACGGTTCATGACACAACACGCTGACTGTTAGACGGAAGGACAGACTGCAAGCTTCGTAATAAGGTCCCGTTGGCACCTGAGGGAACCCTAAAATGAATTGTCATTATGCGATAAGAACCACATTATTAGTTTAGTCATAAAGATTTAGATAAATTGTTTTTTAATGCTTTCAATTCAATTCAATTCTTTTCGCCAATGTCACGTGGAATGGAAAAAAACATTTGTTAATGCTTTGCACCTGAAAGTATTTACTGCCAATATCTTATTTTGGACAATGGCAGCTTTTTTAAGGTAATGTAAGTGTTACCAGGTGATTTTATTTCAGAAACGAGAATAAAACTTACTTAGGTGTTATTCACGTCGAATAATTAAGAAATACAATTACAAACTAAAAACATAAAACTATTTCACAAAAGTATGAAATGACAACACAAAAAAGTATAAAGCCAGGAAAAATTATAAAAAATATATTCCTATAAAAAATGTGTGCAAATATTTTAACAAGAAGCTACTACAGGGAACTGCAAAAATAATAACAAAAAAAAATATTATACAAAAAGAAAGAAAAACAAAGAGAGATTTATTTTAAATAAACTTTGCGTGTCGCGTATTTTATGTAACTTTTATTAATTTATGCGAATCTCGAAAATGCGAATATGTAGGGTGTAATATGACTTTTAAAAAAGCAACCGACCTCAAAAGCAACAAAATACGCAATTTCCTTTACGTGGACGACACACTTATACCCGTAATTTCTATTTTAAATCTAAATGAACCATTTTAATAAAAATTCAATGAAACCAATCTGAAAGGCAAATGTCATCAAAGTCAAAAAGACGGAGTTAATAAAAAAAAAACATACACTAAGAATTAAGAACCTCCTTTTTGAAGTAGATTGAAAAGTTATAATATGCATTTAAAAGTAAAAGTAAAAACTAAAGTAACAGCCTGTAAATGTCCCACTGCTGGGCAAAGGCCTCATCCCCTATTGAGGAGGCTTAGAGCTTCCACCACGCTGCTCCACTGCGGGTTAGCTGATATGCATGTGTCACAAAGTCTACCGGCACATGCAGGTATCCTTACGATGTTTAACATCACCGCCGAGCTCGAGATAAATTTAAACACAAATTTAGCACTTGAAAACTCAGCGGTACTAGACGGTCATCGGTTGAGATCGACTTCTTCTAACCACAAGGCCATCTCGACTCATATTCGCGTTTAAAGTACTTTTATGGTTTTCTTGCATCATTTCGTTACTATTAGAACTAGTAACTTCATGTTTTCTTTTCTAATAATTTAAAGTATTATTATTAATAGTAGTAGTTTTTTTTAATAATTTGCTTATCAGTATTGGTTAATAAATTGTAGTTAATGTTATTAATAAGTTTTGTACTTATTATTATTAGTCACTTTGTAAATATGTTTAGTTTTAGTTTTTTTTTAGTTGAAATGAAACTATTTTAAACGGATTTAAATCGCGTATATTAATTATTTTTATCATCCCGACGTTTCGAGCACTTTGCAGCGTTCGTGGTCACGGGTAGACTAAGGTGACATTTGTCTATTTGAGATTTTAGAAAATATTATTTACAACTACCGCCAACGGTTTCTTAAATGATATCTTGAATAACGTTCCGGTTGCACGCAGAAGGCACTAACTGTATCTTTTGGTCTGGCAGTCTGTTGGACTTGGGATTTTAAATTTTTAATAAGTGGATCCCAGGTGTTTGAAAGTCTCCAACCATCTTCTCTATTGAAGTTCGGATGTTTTTGAATTTCAATAGCCTCGCGTATCATTCTAGGAATGAATCTGTGTTCTCTAGCGAGGATCTGTGGTTTATCAAATCGGATAAAATGGTTAGGTTTATCCAAGGCATGTTCACAAACTGCAGACTTTGAAGAACGCCTATTCTTGACATCTCCTATGTGTTCCTTGACCCTAGTACCGATGCTTCTTTTTGTTTGGCCTATGTAAGATAAACCACACTCACATTCGAGTTTGTATACTCCTGCAGTCTGTAAAGGAATATTACTCTTGATAGGTCTCAAGAACTGGCTCACTTTCTTATGAGGCTTGTAGATGGTTATAATCGAAGCTCGCTTCAAGATGTTGCCAATTCTGTCTGTAACTCCCTTCACATATGGTAGAAATGCAGGTTGTCGCTCAACTGTGGGTGGCTTGATACGGCTTCTACGATGCTGGCGAGGCACGGGCAGCTTGTTCTGGTGGAGTGCAAGCTTGACGTGGTGTAGCTCGTCCTCTAGGTGTTCAGCATCGCAGAGATGGTGGGCTCTCTGAAACAAAGATTTGCCAACGGTAGCTAACTGACTAGGGTGGTGGTGTGAGTCACCATTGAGGTATTTATTAGTGTGTGTGGGTTTTCTATAAACTGTGTGACTTAATGTGTTGTCAGGATTCTTGATAATAAGAATGTCAAGAAAAGCTAAAACATTATTTGCCTCTAATTCCATAGTAAATTGAATGTAGGTTGGTAAACAATGACTGGACATCAAAACTAACCATTGTCTCATTGTTGGCTAATTTGAGATCTTTGATTTCACCAACAAACTGGTAAGAATCCTTCACATAAGCTCCCGTGTGTCCTCGGAGTGGTGATAATATCCTTGCTATGTGTTGAGCCAATCTATATGTTGGTGTATCGATTTGGCTTACAATAGGACGCAACGGAGCACCAGTTTTGTGTATTTTAGGTAACCCATACAATTTTGGGGGCTTAGCACATGTAGGCACGAGTGATTTTTTATCCAGATTTAACTTTTCTTGATGTTTAGTTATTAACGCGGATGTCTTTTTGAGAATAGTATTAGTAGGGTCTTTTGTTACTTTTTTATAAGTTTTTTCATCCGATAAGATCGCGGTAATTTTCTGGTTATAGTCACACGTATCCATCACAACGGTCGCGTTTCCCTTATCTGCCCGGAGGACTGTAATGTCTTTATTATTGCGTAAGTTCTTCAGTGCAATAGATTCATCACGAGTAAGGTTTCTTTTCGGTGGCCGGCTTCGACGTAAAACACTCGAAATGTCCTGTCGAATTGCTTCCGAGTCTTCCTTCGTGACATTATTCTTAAAAAGACACTCCTCTACGTGGCAAATAATGTCTTCAAACGGTATTTTGGATGGAGCCGGTGCAAAATTTAAGCCTTTATTTAATACCGTAATGGTTGATTTATCTAAAGTTTGTTTTGACAGATTGACAAGTGACGTACGCGCAGGTTGGTTTTTAATTTCCCCGGTGTTGCCATTGTTAAATTTATTCGAATTCGATTTCACTCCGCTAAGTTTTTCAAACTTATTTATCTGTTTTAATTTTAGATTATTATATTTTATAGCGGCTCGTTTATTAGTAATAGTTTTTTATTAGTATTAGTAGTAGTTATTTTAGTTGTTACTTTTTCTTCGTTATTATTTTTTTAGTATTGAAATAATTTATATATCTGCATTTGTCTACTACGTTCCAAATAAACTTATTTTTATTTTCGTTCTAGGCGTATAAGTGGTTATGCCGGATAACTATCTAAAACTATTTTTTTAATGATCGGTACGACACGCGCGCCATCACGCAAGTTATTGTGATATGCCTCTTTTGCTCTCTGTAAGAAAATCTTTGAATGATACCCAATTCTTAGGAGGGTAAGCTGCTAGGCTGTCCACTCTCAACTTGATCGCTGGGTTAAAAGGCGACACGGGGTACTTTCCCTCTGCCTGACGCAGTTGTTTACTGGGTATGGATGCTTCGGTAAGTATCTGCACCAGACGGCGAGGAGGGAGGCATCCCCTGTCAGCCATGAATGTGACGCGTCGGTTGACACGGCACGTCACACCCTGGAAGAGTGTGCCACCTGGGGACCCCAGCGCCAAGGCCTGGTGGAGGGATGCTGGTCGGTCATGGTCTTCTTTAGCGAGTCTGTCATGTCGCTGAAGGAGGCGGGCGAAAGGAAACGAAAGAGGACGCTCTCGCTGATCCGATCTGCAGACGACGACCGGGAGGAAGACGTCGGCATTATGCGCACTTTCTTCCACCTCCGTAAGAAAGATACTAAGTGTCTTTCACACACCACCTGGGCGGGAGAGCGCTCTCGGCGTCCGTGAGCACTTTTTAGGCAAAGACCGCCTGTCTAGGCGGGCCAACCGTCGGGGCGTCATGGTAGCATGCTCAAGCGGTCCCGTGAAGTCATACGAAGACAATGAGGGCACCGCTGAGGTTTAGTGGGTAGTTTGGTGCACGCAGTTCCAGGTGTACCATATAACCGCATGATCTTCCAGGCGGGATGCACAAAAGCATTCCCCAGCGACAAAAAAAGGGGGTAAGCTACTATACGTATAGTCGAATTTCACATAACTCTGTGGTTCATAATATATGATTTTAAATTTAAAAAACAACTATTCTCTCGATGTCTTCTGAAATTAAAGTCTAAATAAACGACCGAAGTCCCAACTGCAAAAGGTTTTTGTGATTTTTGAGAAAATATAATAACGATATTAATATATGTCTTACGTGGAAGCTTGATTGATTTAAGTTTTTTCTTCACTTTTTTGCATAAGTTTATTTCAATTGTTTGTTTTCCAAACGAAATAAAAAATGGAATTTTAACGTTTTCCAAGGCGATATGTCTTTCTGAATGAAAATTAAGTTGTCATAGATTGAATAATTGCTCGGGCAATGCACCTAGCCATAGACATATAGCTACCACGTTGAATAAGGCTGCTCACAGAGGGGATTTCTTTGAAAATTTACTAAGGAGTAAGTACTCAAGGTTTCATAATTGGATGCTATAATGTGTTAACCCACAGAAAGTGAAATTTTGAGTTATTGATGTATTGTTATACTGCATTACCTATTTAACATTACTCAAACAAAAATAAGTCATATCAACTATAATAAGTACGGAAAAAAGTTTCTTAATTGATTCGAATTTTGAGTGCGTTTCATATTTTGCAATTTATACAATAATCGCGAATATTTGAAAAACTTTTTTTTTATAATATATTAAATAGATAAATCTGCTTTTAATTTATTATAACTTTTATCAAATAACAAAATAAGAGATGGTTATGTACTTCTTTAAACAAATTTATTAAGAATAGGTTTAAGATCTTTAGACGCCATTTTCTCAAAATGAAATCTGTGTGTCTTGACACAGCTTATCAGCGTCCAATTATGAATTTAATAGCTTTTTGTAAAAAATAAATCTTTCCTTTAGTTTGCTGTATATTATTACATTACAGACGTTGATCCTTATAAGTAACACTATCAGATGGTGCAATAAGATTTAAAGGAACTTTTTTAAATATATATATATATATATATATATATATATATATATATATATATATATATATATAAACTTTACCACATGGGCGGGGCCACGAGGTAAAAGGAAAAGTGGTAGACCTGTAGCGAGATGGGAAGACGAACTCAAAAAAACAGCCAGTCCCAACTGGATTCGAATAGCCCAATCTAGAGAGGACTGCCTATCTTTGGAGGAGGCCTTCACCCACAGTGGGGTTCTTGCAGACAAAAAATAGGAATAAATTAACCAATTAAGATACTAAATAATAGAAATAAATTAATAATTTTTTTTATGTAATAATTAAAACTAACAGGCTAATTTTTTAATTTTTTATTTCTTATTACTAATTATTATAATAATACTAACAATATTTTAAAAATAACTTTTTATTATTTTTTTTTTTATTCTACTTATCTATTGTGTAATCTGTAAGAAATAAAGGTTTATATATATATATATATATATATATATATATATATATATATAAACTTTAGAAACCTATATACCCGAGTAATACAAGCATAAGCATGAAGAAAATACATCCGGTATGTAAACGTCCTAACCGCACCATGTCGCGTTGTATTAAATGTGAACAGCTCTTTAGTAATTTGCATATTGCATCCGAGGTACCACTATATTTTCGTTTACTTTAAGTGCTTTATAGTATATGGTCTTGCTTTACATCTAATACTGTTAATTATACTGTTAGAATATTTAGAGATCCCTGGATAATTTATATTTGTTTTAATTCACTGTTGAAACTGCATTTTCATTCACGTAGTCTCTGGTTGACAAATTGTATTACATTTAATTCTGTTAATTATGCTTTTAGAGTACTCTTAAGGCCAGTCAAACGACTAGCTTTAGCTCGTGGCTTCGATAGCGGTAATGTAGATTTTATTTTAAAATAGTAGGCAATAATTCACATAAAATATAATCGACTAGCTGCCCATTGCGGGTTCACTCGCGTTTATGTTACTTCTTTGCTCCTGTGATGCGAAGCCTTAAACCGTCCTCATTAAATGGGCTATCTAACGCAAAATATATTTTTCAAACCGGATTAGCAATTTTAAAGATAACAGACAAACTTACAAATAAATTGCATCGCTTTATAATTTTAGTATAGACGAACGTCTAGATTAATGTACCTTTCGAATGGTACTATAATCGTTAAAATAAAATAAGTGAAGCCAGAGTTTACTTCGCACATTATTATAAATTACGTTATAGGTAGAATTGGTACGGTCGACGAGCACTGACCGTCGCGTCGCTGTGATCGTATCTGCGGTAGTAGAATGTGTACCGTACTTCGGTACGAGGTCGTAGGTAATAACTAGCAAAGTCACACACCGTGAGATCTGTCTTTGGTTAGACGAGATTAAAATCCAGTTCCACGAGATTGTCATAACGAAGTCAGATTAATACATATATAGTAACAGAAGCAAGTCTCAAAATTAGGTTTCCGATCGTGACAGTGACGACCACTATAACGGCCGCTATGTGACGGCATCAACAAACTCAAATATCATCATCTATAACCTCCAGCTTCACCTATAAAATATAGCTTCATCTATAAGTATACTATTTAAAAAAGTGAAGTCAGTGCCAGTAAATAGCATGTAAAAGGTATTACATGGCGCCGACTTCGAATGTTTTACCTAGTTTTGATTTATATACCTATTATTTCTACAGCTTCTACCTATTATAGCTACAATAGGTTTGAGTTTATGGAAGGCTGAGACGTCGCATCCGTTGGTGTGCCCTTTGATGACTATTTTTTTTCGCAAATGTGCACTTTGGCTATAAGTAAGAACACCATTCACATAGTTACATTTTCGAAACGTAATTTAATTTCGGGTTGGTCTCATAAATATTTCTACAAGTTTGTACGGAACCCTTGGTGCGCGAATCCTACTCGCACTTGACCTGTTAATTTTTAATAACGAGTAAACGAGTAGTGTCACCTCACGTTTAGTGATCACCGCTGATCATGGACATTTGCAGCAGCAGAGAAGCAAAAATTATTTGCCAGGTAAAAATAAGCAATGCAAGGGAATAAGGATTAAGGAAACCAATAGGAAAGTGGTTAATATTCCGCCTCTTTCACTTATTGTACGAAACGCATCCATTTTAGTTACACTACACCAATTTTTTTTTCGAGTTCAATTTTTATTAATTTTTTATTTTTACATTAATGTTATAAAAATCACATTTCAACAATCATTAGTACGTCTCAGGCTATTACAATTAATTGTGTTATTATGTACCTCATTTTAGAGTTCCGTAGTAAAACGCGTCACAACTTATATATTCGTCATCCGTCACACCCGTCATACCTTCATCAATCTGCTTGAAACGCTAGAAGGTTGTGTCAAATATAGAGAAATATATTAAGTTACCTTACGTGCAAAAATGTAGATTCTTCACGTTTTTTTTTCTTTGAAAATATAATGTTATAAGAATTTTTAGAAAAAAGAGAATCGTAAATTTGAAACTTTAACGATTTATACTATTCATATATAATATAACGGGTCTTTTCGCGATAACTAATGGAAGTAGTAGTAAATATGAAAAGAGAATCGACTTAAAAAAAAGGGGAAAGCAAAATACATAATTTCGTTTACTTGACAAACTTATTCCGATTATTTTGATATTAAAATCTGACTACTGAACTGATTTTGATGAAAATTCTATTATCCTCCATTTCGGGACACGGTTAAAAACTGTAAAATTTAATGTTCTTCGTAAAATCACCGCAGTGATCCAGCGCGATTAAGAATATTAATCTTTATAATTAGTGTTTATTTTTATTTCTACCTGTGTTGACACATTGGCTGCATCACATATACAAGGGACTTCTGCAACAGCGGGAGCGGCGGTTAGTACCGCTGAAAATGTCAAAAGGCGCAAATATGAAAACATTCAAGGGAATTTCATATTTGTGCCCTTTGCCGTTGAAACCATGGGGTCCTGGGGCGAGGAAGCCAAAAGATTCTACCGAGAATTATCTTCCCGCCTCGTCGAGTCTACAAGTGACCAGAGAGCTGGCGTCTACCTTGGCCAACATATCAGTTTGACCATTCAATGGGGCAAGGCCGCCAGTGTTTCGGGCACTTTGTCTCACTGCAATGACATCGACAGGTTTGTAGGTTTTATTTTTTTTTTATAATTTTATTATATATATTTTTTTCACAATGTTAATTATACTTATTTTCAACATAAATACTTCATATTTTTTTTATTTCATGAAAAAAAAGAGCCGTTATTTGGCCGTACCTATTACTGAAAACTTTTTTAGGCAGATTGAGCGATATATACCCGTCCACACCATGATGCTAACTTGACCAACAAAACTTTAAGAATTTTAATATTTTTTATCTCACTCTTATTTCTTATTTCGAAGTTTTTGCTTCAATGGGCAGTCTTCATGACTGCCAATTCTTATTTATTATTAACCTTTTTACTGATACCTTCACACAACTTCATATTTTATGTCTAAAACTGAAAGTCTAGGAATATTTAATATAAGCGAATAGACATAACACTTGGCAAGCCTATAAATTGAAATTCTTTTACGTCATAAAGTGTGTTTCTAGAAATATAAATCATAGCAAAGTATAGCAAAGTTAGCGGTGCTAAGTCACGGTAACTTCAAGCTTTCAGTTTATCATACAACTATTTCGCTCGTAACTTGAATATTTCTTGATAATTTTATAACTTAGAGAACCATAAGTTAAGACGAAACTGGCGAGGATAAAGTTTTATAACGTGACTAGACATGTCTTGCGGTTTTACCCGCGTTTCAGTACATGTTGTTGATTATGGTTAGATCCGCATTTATGTATACATATATAAGGATTTTTTTAAAATTTTTTTTTATTTTATCCGACTGCAATGAAAATAAGGATTATGTGTTTAACATACATGTATGCGCTGGACTACTCAACGGCTTAACTGATTTTGATAAATAATACATCATTAGACGACTCGATGTGGCGAGTGATTCTAGGTAGCTACAAAAAAAATCTTTAAAAATCAAAATGGCGGATTTTATACGATGAAGCCGCAGGCAGAACCTAGTGTATAACTGTTTGAAACAGAATATCGTCCTGCTTGTGAAACCATTATATACAGTACAATTAGTTTCCTGTTGTACATCTTTGTTGACCATCCATTTTGAACATTTTAGGCTTTAAGATATTGGACACCATGTGGAGTATATGTAGTGGAAATAGACAGAAAGGAATGAGGGAGGGAGTTAGGATTTATCTCTGCTTTTCATGATTCTAGTTCAACAAAAATGCGCTATATTTTGATGAATGACTTTGCGAGTTTCGTAAACGGCCAAATTAGGGGAGAATTACACTTATATAAATTTTGCTCTCAGACTTTCATAATGATTTACATAAGTTGTACGTCATTGCTTTACATCTGAAAAAATTTACAATCAGTGCCTTTATTTTTGGCCAGGTTGAAGTTTGAGTAAAACTCAAAACTTACAAATGTAATTCTTAAAGTATAAAGTTCTCTTTTTTCTTTTGAATTACAGTATCCCAAAAAATATGCTATTTACATATAGTTTTCAATCATCAATTAAATGAAAAAAGTAAATTCATATTTACCCTAGAAAAATATTGCTACTTTTACATAGGTAAAAGCCAGTACTGGCGGTGCTCAATTAAAATAAAAATACTCCAACGATTTCATTAAAAAGCAATCCACTTTTTGATAATAGTTCAACAGGCATCCGTGCCTATCATCAAATAAAGTTTTCGATTGCCCGTGAAGCCTCTCTTGCTCGGAAATTCTAAAATTGTTTTATTGATTCTATAGTTTTAAACTAAACTATCGGACGTGACTTTCTCGTCTGTAAATTAATGGGTGTTATGAATTAAACTGTTGGTTTAGTAAATTTGTTCTATTTGTATGTAGTTTGTGCTGTGGTTATATGTGTGTAAGAGCCGAGATGGCCTAGTGGTTGGAACACGTCGATCTGAACCGATGATCGTGGGTTCAAACCCCGGCTAGCACCTCTGATTTTTCAAGTGCTAAATTAGTGTTTAAATTCATCTATAGCTCGGCGGTGAAGGAAAACATCGTGAGGAAATCTGCGTGTGCCGGGAGAAATTCTGACACATATATATCCACCAACCCGCATTTGAGCAGCGTGATGGATTAGGCTCAAAACCTTCTCCTTAATAGGAGAGGAGGCTTTGACCTAGCAGTGGGATATTTACAGGCTGTTACTTTACTTTTTTTTATATGTGTGTATAGATGCGTATATATGGTATAAAACATTCTTTTCAATATTTGAGTCTTGTCATAAAGCGAGTTTTACTTACAGATTCAAATCAATTATTTATCATTGCTTTTACATAAGAAAGAACTTATTATAAGTAACTTATTCATTGCTCTCGGAATACGTGTGGTGATCTAGACTTTCTACTAGATTACAGAGATTTTATATATCAGTTATGAAAGTAAAACTTACAAGCGTAATTCTCCGACCAGCGAAATGTTAAAGATCTTTTTGTGTATTACGCATTCACAGTCAAATGTAACGATACCTTTGAGAAAATCATTCTGTATAAATCCTTCATGTCTTCCTGATGGTTAGAGAGGAGCCGAGAACCGCACCGCTGAATTTTAAAACGCTAAAATCGTTAAATTCATCTTAAGCTCGGTGGTGAAGAAAAACATCGTGAGGAAACAGGCATGTGTCGAAAGGATGACACATGAATATCCGGCAACACACAATGGAGCAGTTTGGAGGATAAAGCTCTTACCCTTCTCCTTAATAAGAGAGAAAGCCTCGTCCAACAGTGGGCCGGCTGTTTCTTTTTTCCCTAAAATTTTTTACCTATAAGTAAATCGGTTTCAAGTATTTGGGGCCGTATACAACCATGCAATATAATTATATAGTTTCATGACAGGTTAAAATGAAAGTTAATTACTTGAAACGTGTCACCTTCAGTCATTTCTACATTTTTGACTCGGTAAACAAAATATCTGTATAACTTGAAACCGCATAGTGATCCCTACAAAAAGTTAAATTCGAAGATATCGATGTATTCTGATACAGCGTCATATATTTAAAATCATTCAAAAACTTTTTAAGTCATATAAACTATATAAGTACGAAAAAAACATGCTTAATTTAATGTTTTTAATATTGAATCGTGTTCCATATTTTAAAATACAGAATAATCTCATATATTAAAGAAGAAAAACTATCTGTATTTAATTCATTATACTTTTATAAACATTGATACTATAAAATTTATATATTTCATCAAACTAATTCATAAAGAATAGGTTTGACATCTTTAGACGCCATTTTTTCAAAACAAAGTTCGTATAGCTTGACACAGTATTGCTTATATATTTTAAAATATCGCGATTTATATTATTCATATTTAATATAACGGGTTTTATCGCAATAACTAATGGTAATAATACCTTTTTTATTGCCCAACGTTTCAACGAAGTTACCGTCGTGGTAAAGAGATGACTATGTCTGATGTCAGAGCGATAAGACCCGTTATATTAAATACTAGTTTTTACCTGCGACTTCGTCCGCGTTTTCGTCGTTTTTCGTAAAAAAGTAGCGTATGTCCTTCCTCAGGGTTCAGTGGTTTTGATGTGACAGACAGATCGTACTTTGGTAGGGAAATATAATATGTCAATCCACAAAACTTGATTTCTATGATTTTTTTATTGAATAGGTAATAATGTTAACTTTTTTAAATTAAGGATGAGTGAGAGTCTTATAAAATTAAGAGTAAACAAATATAATCAGAATGATCCGAACTGCTAAGCTATCAGGAGTTACACGTGTTATTGTGAGTCAAAAGATAGACATATACTGACTATTGCGGGATATTTTTTAGAAAATATTATGTAGAATATTTCTGTCATACATGATTTTTATGTAACTTTAACCATTAAGGCTGCATACGCGACGGAAGCTTAAAAATTGGAGTAACGTCTCCCGTTTTCCCAAAGTTTCCCTTCACTACTCTGCTCCTATGGATTGTAACGTGATGAAAAGTATACTATAACCTGCCCAGGAGTATGAAAAATAATTGTTCTAAGTTTCGTTAAAGTCCGTCGAGTAGTTTTTGTTTCTATAAGGAACATACACACAGACATACAGACAGACAGACAGACAGACAGACAGACAAAAATTTTACTGATTGCATTTTTAGCATCAGTATCGATCACTTATCACCCCCTGATAGTTATTTTGAAAATATATTTCATGTAGAATAAACAGTATTGCTTATTAGCGTCCAACTATATTCCTTTCAATATATCGAGCTATCGTTAAACTTCGACGCAACATACTTGATACATGACAAAAAATATACCTGCATAAACGTACGAAAACTTTTAATAGACGCCCGTCAAATGTCAAACTTCGGGAAAAACATAATTGTCGCCTTCGGGCCTTGGATTTTTCATGAGAAATATTTAGACGACGAAGGAGCTATTACCGACGTGTCCAAAGTAAAAGTACTTTTAATGCGATTTCAGGTGATACTTTGTTAAGAATATTCAAAGTTCGGACGTCTTTTTGAATTTTTTAAGAGTTAATCATTTTATGATTACAATACACCGGTCTTTAAGCCTTAACTGTATTTTACTGAAGAACCTTTTAATTAAATAAGGAACTTGATTTTGATGATGTTTGGGAACTTTTCAATATTATGAAAGAGAAAAATGTTCAAGAAAATGGGAGAGTTTGTTTTGAAGATATTTTAATTTTTTTTATTAAAATAATTCTATTAAAAATAAAAAGAAAGAGAATCGATGTCACAATGACGCAAGATGCCTAAAATACTGGCAGCATTACCTCTTTGTATGGCCAGACTGATATGCTGGCCCAGGTAGCCGCCAGCCCTTCGGTCACCTGTAGTTTCAACGAGGCGAGAAGACAGCTCTTTGAGAAACTTTTTTGCTTCCTTGCCCCAGGACCCCATGGTTTCAACGGCAAACGCACAAATCCAAAACATTGACATTTTCAGCATTGGATGCCGCTGCTCCCACCGTTAAGGAAGTCCCTCGTATATGTGATGCAGCCAATGTATCGACACAGGTCATACAAGCGACCTCCCCAACTTTATTGGTTTAAAACATTGTGATAAAAAGCTTATTGGATATTATATAAAAACGGCCATATTGGATTTTTGATGACGTCATATGCTCATATCACATAGAACTCAAAGGATGATCAAAATTTTTGAAAGACCGCAGCTGATTTTTTTCGTGTTTGACATTTTCTATACGTACATTTAAAACATTACACGGGCCGCTGCAATGTGATTCGTTAAAAATATTCAATTCTATTTTCGAAAATGCATAATGGATTAGATCGGTGTTTTAGCGTTTAAAAGACCGTTCGGTCATACAATTCTCTATTGCAACGCATTTCAAACAGTCAATTTAAGTTTTCAATTTAAAATACAAGTTACGGTAAAAGCTTTGTTAAAATAACTGGAAAATAATGTTTAAATTTTTTATTAATTGACATTATTCTATTCATCATTATACACTGAGTTTGTATTTAACTGATTTATAATCTATATTAATATAAAAATAAGTTTTAGAATAATTTAATCAAATTAGTTCAGAACTGCTGCACCTGGTCATGTGACTATTTTTCTGTTGTGTTTGTAATTGACTCAACAACATGAAGATGACTATATGTGAGAAAATATTTTAAAAATCGTACGGAAGAGCAAAAAGTTTGAATTAAATAATCCTTATACAAAAAATGAGTTTTTAATTCTTTATTGCTACACTAGTGCGAAGAACTCAGGGTATTTTGGGTTCGAATTCACGACCATTAGTTGGACGCTGAAGCAATAATGTGTCAGCCCACAAAGAATCAAATTCCGAGATATTGATGTATTTTGATACAGCATCACTTATTTAACATTTTTTTTTTTTTAAAATCAAGTCATCTAAACTATATAAGTAAGGAGAAAAGTTTCTTAATTTAATGTATTGAATTTCAAGTGAGTTCAATATTTTGCAAATTATACAATAATGTCAAATATTTGAAAACTTATTATTAGATAGCGCATTAAATATATAAATCTGCTTTTAATACATTATACTTTTTATCAAAATAAAAAAGAAAGGACGGATATATTCGTCATCAAACAAATTTATTAAGATTAGGTTTGACATCTTTAGACGCCATTTTCTCAAAATGAAATCCGTGTGGGTTGAGACAGTATTGCTTATCAGCGTCCAATTAAGATCAACATCTTCTATTCATTACACCTCACTGCTCACAAAAAACTAGCCCCGATAATATTCACTCAAAAATATTGTTACTTTATTAGAATCAGTTCGAGAACACGAAATTTTAGTCTACCCAAGATAAATAAGTAATGAAAATAGCTGAAGATATTAAGATATGATTTACAAAAACCCGTCTAGACTATATCTGCTACATCAGACTTGTTAATGTCTAGACTTTATGGCTTATCAAAATTAAGAGGTCAATGTTGTTTAAAAATAAATTGATATGATTTAAATACTGACGCCGCTATAACTGTTCATACGTGGCACCATCCATGACCTTGATCACGACGGAACAGATGAATAGATTGAAGAAGAATATTAAATAAATGTAAATTAAAGTAAATATTCCACTGCTGAGCAAAAGCCTCCTCTCCTATTAAGAAGAAAGTTTAGAGCTTAACCCACCAGCTCTACCGCGGGTTGGTAAAAATAGACGTGTCAGGATTTCTCCCGGCACATGAAGATTTTCTCACGATGTCTGTCTTCACCGCTGAGTACGAGATGAATTTATATACAAATTTAACACTTGAAAAATAACTAGCCGGGGTTTGAACCCACGATCATCGGTTGAGATCGAGGTGTTCTAACCCATAGATCACCTCAGCTCAATATTAAATAACTGATATCTTTTCTAAACACACTTTACATCGATTTTCTGTGAGAATGTAGTGCTTCCCGTATACGTATAGTATTAGTAATTCTCAAGTTTGTTGTCTTAATTATTATTATTTTTTGTGTATTTTAAATGATTGTCTGTCTACAGTTTTTGTTCTAAATAAAACTTATTTTCTTACTTCTAGTATTGTGCTTATCAATTATACAATTTTAGATACGCGATTTTTCCTAAAGATAATATCAAACGAACCGCGATACGCGAACAAAACTAGCGATCGTATTCCCAAACTACAAACTACAACTACACTACTAACCCAACTTTAATAACTCGTATCAAACTAATATTATAAACCGGAAAATGTTGCTCCTTTGTTTTATAGGATTAAAAAAAAAGTATAAATTATCACAGAACTATCTCTGATGTTGATGCATGCTGATGTCTGCACATGTCCCACTATTGGACAAGGCCTATTGATTTTGACTGTGATAGAACATAGCTCACTGACTACAGCGCGTATATGGACTTGCTCGACCAAGCAGTACAACGTGAGAACAAAAAATCGCCTTAAAACATTTTTTTTATTTATTTATTTTTTCTTGCACACTAATACAAAAAAAAGATAGACAACATAGTTAAAATAGTTACAAGGTTACTTTAGTTGCAACAGCCGGCCTTATCGCTTAAACAGCGATCTCTTTTAGGCCTTTGGGCAGAGGACTACTCATTAAATGCCGGAAAAGGCCGAAATTATTAAAATTAATAATTGTAGTGCACGGTAAATGTATAAATAATACATCTAATACAATTGCATTTTGTTCAGTAAGTAAAAGAGCCGAAAGCCTAATTCCCTTCCCATTCCCATCTCTTGCTTCCTGTCCTTATATACTACGGGCGGTGGTGATCACTTATTATTAAGTGATCTTCTTGCTCATTTGCCGTCTATTTACTTAAAAAAATAGGCACTTCACTACATTATTCTGCGTCACAGAATTTCATTCAAACTATGCAGGTTTCCTCACGATTTCTTGATCCTTCACCACTAAGCACGGCATTAATTTGAACATAATGTAGCCATTGAAAATGGAATGGAAGATGCTAACTAGGATAAGTCATTTTCATATATTTACATTTGTCTACTTACCACACATTACACGATTTTGTCTACGTTCACAGGTTAACTGAATCTGTGGATGTAAATAATAGTCAATGCATTAAGAAAATCGGCAAACAAGGCGTTGTCTTATTGATCATCGACATAACTGAAATAATGAAGCGAAACATTTTAGATTTGTAATGGTGGACAAAAAATCCTTACAATTATATATTTTATACAATGACTATTCACAAAAAGATAATCGCTGATACAATCGTAATTGCGATCACAACATTAATCATTAACTATATATTCTGATGGGATGTCTCAGCAAAGTCTTTATTTTTATTTTTTATTTTATTTTATTTATCTGAACATTTGTTGCAATTACATTAATTAATTAATCGTTGACAACTGTCGCTATCAAACAATGCTAGATTTTGACAGTTCATTTCTAATTCTTATACACTTTTCTCTGTAACTGTCAAAATGTGGTATATTTTGATAGCAATAATTGAACACAATCAGCGCTCCGGTTGTGTTACCAAGCTCACATTTAAAGAAACAATGACGTCAAACCTTAAACATATATTGAGTCAAAATACCTCACTGTACTTAATACAAAATCAAAGAGGTGAATTTGATCAGTGGGGTGAGGTCCCATGAATTCGTCTCGACGACAAGTTTGGACAAGATGCCGCCTGCCTACATTTGAATTGCAAATGGCGGCTCACAAAGAAAACAAGACAATTAATTTGGGAACAGTGTTGATGTTTAATCAGTAAAGTGAAGTGGGTATGCTGTGTGTGCAAATCGTTTATTTGTTTTAAAGATATAGTTCGATTCTATTTTGGCTTTACCTACGTTGAATTCGATTTGTTTTGTTTCTGTTTGATATATTGTATCCACGGCTTGTGTTAACGTTGGTTTGTTAAGGGGAAAAATCTTTTAAATTTATCAGTTTTATTTTAAATCATTAGCTATAACCGAACACTATCACATAATTAGGAAACGAACCTGGGTATTCTCGGACTTTTAATGGATTAAAATAAAAAATGCAGCGTAATTGTTTAGTTGGTTGAATAGAATGTTTTAGTAAAAGTTGGTTTTCATGCGATCCACTTTGATAAGATGATGAAAACTTTTATAAGATTTCTAATTTTTAAACGTACACATAAGTTTATTTTCAATAGTAAATTCCGTACTATTTACTTATTTATTTTATGTGGTCACTGCCACCCAAGGACATTTGTAAAATGTGTTACCAGCACAAAAATGAATAATGGATAAAAAGGAATAAAAAGCAGAGAAAGGAGACTGTGTGGGGATAGACTGCCGGCTCTCTCACTTACGAAAAGCAGGTACATGAGCTACTACACGCCAATCTTTTGTGAGAGTGAGGTACTGCCTCGATCGAGCCATATATATGTTTTGAATAACCAATTTCGCTAAGAAAGGATTGTCCATAATTTACATCCCCTATCCTACAAAAATTTGAAGGAGGTGGAATCCTCCTTCAAATTTTTATTTCGCGAAAAACACCCATGTCCTTTTCCAAGGTCCAATCAATATTTATACCAAAATTAATCAAAATCGGTTTAGCGATTTAGACTTGACAACGTAACAAACAAACAGTTAGCTAGTTACTTTTGCATTTATAATATAACCACGGATAGCCAATTGAGCGCCAAGTCCGTATGCCTACTTTGTCTCAATATTTGAGTTTCAAACTAATTTGTGTACGACTAAATCTCATCAAAAACATAAATGTAAACTTCGCCAAATTTTCTCGGGGTAATCGGGTAGCAACGGAAAGTTTTCAAATTCAACTTAATAACAAATTAAAAAGTACTTTTCTTGATATTGTAATAATATCTAGATTTGTAATTAATATTACTAGCCATTCTTCGCGTCTTTGCTTGCGTAGAATAATTATTTATTGAAATATAGAACAAAGAAATAAGACGAGTCAATTAGATTTAGGTGAAAAGGGTTCTGAGTTATTAGTATCGATATCGGCTGCGTGTTACGACACCTTTGTTTTTTTGGGAACTTGGTGGATGCACTGCCGTGTGTCTCAATTTTGAATGGCCTGGTTTTTTGACAATTTTTTTCTATACAAACTACCTACCACCTCTTACTTCACCTCCTTAAGTTTTATAATTGCGATAAAAATTGCATATACCCTCTTAAATATACATAAACCTTCTTAAAGGTCAATTTTTAGAGAAAATTTGTTTGTGAGTTTGTGTGTAGGGTATAATTTCTAAAAGTACTGATCCGATTTGAGTTTTTTTGCGTTGGATAGCCTGAGTATTAAAGAAGGTTATATACTATAATGCGTCACGCTACGACTCATAGAAACGAAGAAGTGACCATAAACGAGAGTGAAAGCGCAAGCGATAACCAGTTACTTATATACTTCCTTATGTTATAAATGCGAAAGTATCTGTGTTGTAATCACGCCTAAACTACTGGTCTGATTTCAATGAAATTTAATACAGAGATGGTTTAGAACCTGAGGAAGGACATAACCAACTTTTTAATGCGAATAAAGTGATTTAAACGGTTGAAATAGGGATAAAGAAATTGCAAGCACCATCTATTACAATTACAAAACAAATGGGATTAGAAAGAATACAGCCATCACGGTTTTGGTGCTCTGATGATATCAAAATGGCATTAATACGAAGTACGAATAATCTATTGGAGTAATTGAATGGCAGTTTATGCAAACCGTACTAATTCTCACTTCATTAATATGCATAATACATGTTATAATTACGAATTGGCTGGTAATCTTATATTAATGGCCGATGAGTTTGATAGAAGCAGTTTCGAACTAAAATTATAATTATATATCACTTGCTACTGTGTACGACTTTTCATATAACGATTTATATTATTTACTTAATATAACTAGTTATTTATACTATAATTACGAAGCTGAAGAGTTTGTTTGTTTTTTTGTTTGAACGCGCTCATCTCAGGATATACTGGTTCGAATTGAAGAATAATTTTTTTTAGATAGTTTATTCATTCATTAAGGCTATATTACATCACGCTACGACTTATAAGAGCGAAACAGTAACCATAAACGCGAATGAAACCGCAAGATAAAGCTAGTATAAGAATATTTTTATCATACGCAACACTGAAAATATTATTTTCAAAAGCAAATGAAATGATTTCGGTTACATATCTGCTTTAGAATAGAATAGAATAGAATAACCTTTATTCGGGAACACACACATTTACAAATAAAATAGCACATATAAAAAATAGTAACAAAATCTAGCAAGAAAAACAAATATAACATGCAATTCTTAAATAACAATATATCTACAACAATAAAGAAAAATTAAAAAAAAAACATAACTATTAAAAAAAAAAACTTATCTTAAAAATAGAATTAACAAATATTAATGCTTATCTATCTGAAATGGTGCAATGTCCCCGAAAAGGAATGTCCCTCAGTTATTATTGGAGTTTTGCTCCAAAACTGGTTTTCAGTGACACCCAATTCATTTTTCCACGGTAGGTAGCAACTTGCTTATGGTACACAAAAACTATCAAAAAAGTTAATCTTTAGTTATTTTGATTGAAGCCATAAGTACTGAATCGATATTGATAATAACTCTATGGCCCCAATGAGAAGTTGAACCATTTCAAACAAAAAATAATTATCATATCATAGCTGTTTTCGAATAATCGGCGAACATACATACAAAAGGACACAAATTGAGATTTCTCTCTGTTTTGAAGTCGGGTAAAAACGATACCGACTTCAAAAGCCAAATATACAATTTTACCTGTTATTTTGATTTAAAAATCGAAATTACTGAAGTGATTTTGATAACATTTTATGGGACCAATTTTAAAGAATCATTATGTACGTACTTAACATTTTTCCCGAATATCCCAGGTACTCTACTTATTATTCTTATCTAAAAGTATATATTAATTATCGCATCACACCCAACGCTCCCTGTTTGGATCTCATGATCCTGTATCGGGGTTCCGGAAACACACAATACAAACAAACACCCAGACCATGTAAAAGATTCATATGGCCATACAGACGTCTGCCGTGAGCGAGGATCGAACCTGGGGCTGTTAACGCTTTCACATTAGCGTAATCAACATTACGAAAATTTGAAGTAGTTATATCTTGATAATTTGTAATCGTATACTAAGAAAATACTGTAAAATAAAAAATAAATATCGAAGTACAATAAAATGTCGTTTGTAGTTTTTTTTAAAGCGAGATGCACTCGTTTAATGGACAAGACTCTGGAATTCCAGAGAGGCAACTTTGACTATAAAATGTTTATTAGAGAAAAAAAAAACAATAGGAAGCAATTTCGAGATCTAGATTGTTCTCTAAATCTGTTTTCAAAAGCGTTAGATTTTAGTTTCTTTAACACGCTTTTTAGAGTTCCGTAATCGAAGGGTATTTATACTTATTACTTTTTAGTGTGCCTCCGCTGTCTGTTCGTCTGTCAGCGGGTTTTATATCATAAACCATAAGACAAGAGTTACATTTGTGTGTTCTACTTCCGTGAGCGATATAAAACAACTCTGTAACCTAGTAATAGATATGTACGTCGTAAGTAGTTACGAAAGTTGGATACTGAGAGTCAATTCTTTCAGCAGTAAGAAACAACTTATGTAAATCTTTAGGAAAGTCTGAAAGCAAAAATTATAAGTGTAATATTCGCTTAGTAGGGTACATTTTTTTTGTATGTTTACCGATTACTTGAAAACTGCAAAATCGATTTGACTGTCAAATCTAATTGGTTCGGACCAGTAATCGGAATTTACGAGTTAAAGAATAAGTAATATTTTTAACTGATTTCCAAAAAAGGAGGAGGTTCTCAATTCGTCGGGGACTTTTTTATGGATGGATGTTCACCGATTACTCCGCCGTTTATGGACCGATTTTCAATTTTTTTTTCTTTGTTTGAAAGGGTATAGTTCCAGTTTGGTCCCATTGTCTTCAGGTCAGAATCTGATGATTGGATCTTGGAGAAATCCAGGGAACTCCTCAAATATTATAGGCACACCTATACCGATTTAGGTATTTTGATAGTAACTTATGTATTTACCCTCAAAAAGTCACTTTTGGTAAAGTGGAACTGTTGATGAAGACCACAGATGGCCACCGAAACTACTCAATAACAAGTATTTAACGGCTTGCAACTCGATTATTTCGACAAAAATGCTAAACAATTTACGCTCAATTACGCACAAAGCATATGGTGAAGTGGAGCTGATGATGCAACACCAGGAGAACCCCTCAATAATTACACGAAAAAGGTCTTACTTGACACCCATTTCGAATGTTTTACTAGGCACTGACTTCATAATGTTGTAGGAAACAATTATTTTATGCCTTCTAGTTCAATTGTATCTCTTAGGTTCGTTTTTAATGTCGGTTTTATTTTTTGAAAAAAAAATCTATGTCTAATTTCTTTCTTGCCTAAGAGGGGTATTCATGAGACTACTCTGGGAGTATATCTCAGAATAGTCTCATGAATACCTTTTTTTTAAAAAGTCTTATTCAAATGACATGACCAGTCCGCTAGCCAGGTTATTATTATAAAGCATATTTGACTTCTTTTAATGCACACAAGTGCGACCGCAGTGAAACTAAAGACGTCAACCGTCGTCAGTCAGTTCTAATTACATTGTCTGGTATCTACCGTTCCTGCATACATAATTTCCGCTTCTACGTCCTGGTTTTGTAATAAAATTTCAGCTTAGACATTTTTTATGTGTAGTCCGTTTTTAATATTTTAAACGTTGGTGTAAGAATTGAGATGGAGTGGTTAGAATACGTCGATCTCAACCGATGATCACAGATTCAAAACTCGGTAGATACCGCTGACATTTGAAGTAAATTTGTGTTTAAATTCATTCGGTGAGGGAAAACATCTTGAGGAAATCTACATGTACTGGAAAATTATGACTCATGTATATCCGCCGAACCGCAGTGGAGCAGCTTGGTGGAGTAAGCTCTAAACCATCTTAACAGGGGAGAAAGTCATTACCAGCAGTGGAATGCTTACAAGCACCTTAAATGTCGGTAATATATATCGCACGCTTAATATTAACGCTTAAAAATTATAAATGTTTTTGAATCGAGTTAGTTAAATCGCTATATGCTTATCTAGTTTCATATAATTCTGTGGTTCATAAACTAATTTGTAAACTTAGTCAAAAAGATAAAAATTTTAAGGGTTCTTTTAAATTCTGTAAGTTGTTGTGTTAGTAAATAGAGTGATGAATTTATTATTGTATTTCAATTCAAGTCAATTCTTTGGTTTATGGCTTTTAGTTATTTATTCTTGTATGTCATTATATAAACATGTCACCTTCTTCATTACGGAGGAGGTGAGATTTTATTTACTTAGTGGAAAAACATTCTATAATTAATAAAGAATAAAAAAATATTTTAATAAATTAAAATAACTGTTCTTACAACATCTTGTGTTATTAAAGACTTAAAAACCTGAAGTCTCAAATGTAAAATATTGTTGATTTCCCGAAAATTTGAAATTTTATATGGAGACTAACAATATATTAAAAATAGATTAAAAGACATACAATTTTAGAAAATTCTCTATGCATAAATGGATGCTGATAAGCAATAATGTGTCAACCCACAAAAACTTAAAATCGGAGATATTGATGTATTTTAATACTGCTTCACCTATTTAACATTATTAAAAAAAATTGAAGTCATATAAACTAAATAAGTATAGAAAAAAGTTTCTTAATTAATTGGTTCGAATTTCAAGTGCGTTCCATATTTTGCAATTTATACAATAATCTCAAATATTTGAAAAACTTTTTATTAGTTAATATATTAAATATATCAGTCTGATTTAATTCATTATACCCTTTTATCAAAAAATAAAAGAAAAGATGGATATATAATTCTTTAAACATATTTGTTAAGAATAGGTTTGACATCTTTAGACGCCATTTTCTCATAATGAAGTCCGTGTGGCTTGACACAGTATTGCTTATCAGCGTCCAAATACACTTACACAAATTGTACAAAAACTCCAAACACCGTCCGATGTGTCCACGATACACGTGTATGTTAATCTTCCGGCTCTCACATTGGTTGTACGAAACAAAAGCTTAGTTACTTTAAGCCGATTTACTATCAAAATGTTCCTACTTCTATCAAACTTGGAAATAAAACAGGTCCTTCAGCTGTTTGAATTAAACTGAAAAATCAACGCAAGCAAAATGAACTTTCCACTCTCATTAATTTTAAGCAAAAAAGTATTATCCTGCACACTGTGTAAAATACGCGAAATTAAATATCGATTTTGTAACCAAAAATATAACCGCGTTATCTTCAGAATCGAAGAGATATTTCAATTTGCATTGCAAATACATTTTCAATTTACAATCAAGCAAATGAAATAAATTCAATGGGCGGGCGTTGGTCGAGGAATCGTTCGAATTAACATAAGGGCAAGGCTGGTATAAACTTATCCACCTACGAAGCTGGAGAGGAGGGTAATGTTACTCTATTTACTCGAACATGTTACCCTACTAATATTTAACTAAACAATCGCTTCGTTTGATTCGTTGAAACGATTCGAGCGTTATGACGTCATTAAAAGTTAATATGGCGACTTAAACGACGAGTACATTTTAGACACATATAAATATTATAAAATAAAACTTGTTATTTTTTTTTCTTGTAGAAAGGCACCAAAATACGTACGGATTCGATTTTAAAGCCTTCTCATTTACAGAAAGGTATTACTCCGAAAAGATATAGTCTACATAGTGTGTTTGTAAGGTGTATATTTTATTGTATACCTATTGTTTATCTTTTTTCTTTATCTTATACCTAATTAAAACCGTCGACTAACATGCGGCTACAATCTAATACTATCTAGTCTATAGTAATAAAACATAGAATCAATTTTGTTTTATAGAATAAAAAACTTGTACACAATGTTATTTGATATTGTATTCCTCGAACTAATGTTAACTCAAGAAACGATTATTTCTTTATATTTATAGACTTTAGAAAACTTATTTGTATGGCAAGTATTTCTCACTTCATAGGTTTTTCATTTTTTTTTTGTTCACATTCATGTAGTATCTAAATTATTTGTTTATTTTATTTAATATTTTTACTAAGTTAGTTAATTCGTCCTTGTCGCAAATTATTTTGCTTGGTACAATGGTCGAATTAATGTTGCTAAGATTTTTTAATGTGAGTGAGATTAACAGAATAAAGAAAATAATTTTTTTATTAGATTAAGATAAACCAGTTGAACATTGTTCTCTTTTCAATAATGATCATGATCAAATTTCGATCATTGGGCGAGCACTATACGTGTATTATGTACATATAAATTACCGCTTTACCCTAAATGAAATAATCCGAATAGTCCCTAATCTTGTACTTAATGAATGGGCTTGGATGAGAACAAATGACATGTTTTGAGGTCATCTGTGGTTTACGTCTGCCATTAACGGGAGCGAACACTTGTTTGTATGAATACTCTAAGGTCTTGTGATCCTTCCGATTTCACACGGCTATAATTAAGATTTTATTTTGATATTAGCTGTGTCCCGCGATTTTACCCGCGTTAATTTGAGGAAAAATTATATTTATATAATGTTTACGTTTCCTTCTTGAGTCGGATATTTTTCACTATTTCATTGGTTTCAATTTACGTATTACAACTATATTTTATATAACGGGTCCTATCGCGATAATGGTAATAACTTTACATAGCCCAACGTTCACGCTGACTGGCCACGTGAGTCATTTCGTGACCACGACGGAAGCAACTTCGTCGAAACGTTACATAAACTGCATATATAAAAGTCTTTATATAAAATATGAACGGTATAAATCGCGAAAGTTTAAAATATATATTGTAACAAGAATTTGCGTTTTCTGTTACGTAATATAGAAACGCCACCAAAGTCACTGATACCAGTAACCAAGCAATTTCTCTGCTTCTCTGTGGACGGTTTGGTTTGATTCTCGATACAAAGGTTCGGAATAACGATTTTAGTTTTCAGAGTTCGGCAGAAAAACGCCCGGAGCGAGAACATCTCTCAGACCAAGTTTACTGAAATGTCACTTTTTGTAATATTTACAACATATAATTTAGGCTATGTCCACTTGGAAAGTATTAATTATAATTTTAATATTCTATATTAGTTAGATTAATTTTTTTTTGTGAAAATCCAGAAGAAATATTATTTATTAAATTACGTCAATATCCATCTTTCTTACTTTTATAAAATATTTTACACTCACCGACCCATATTTGGATCTCATGATTCTGTATCATGGTCCGAAAACACACAACACAAACAATCAGACCACAACGAACTATATAGCGAACACAGAATGATGTTAACCGAGAGCGAGGATCGAACCTGCGAGCATTAGAGCTTCAGTCAGTTTCAGTGACCACAACGCCAACTACTTCGATTACTTATTGTCTTCAATTGTTTCTGTGTGATTGATGTAGACTTAATTAGGAATGGTTATAGAAAGGGGACATTCCCGACTCTCTGAGGAGAGAACCAATTTTTAGTATCATTCACAAAACAAAATTCAAAGCGATCGAAGCCATTCGCTTAAATATATTAAAATTAATATTAAAATTCCTTAAGAACAATAATATTGTACATGAAAATAACATAAAGGACAAATATGGTTATTTCAAAAAAGAAGTTGTTCTCAATTCGTAGTGCTTATTTATTTAATGTTTGTAATCTCATAATTTAATCACTTATTAACCGACTTGATGATTTCAAAACTCTGACATTGGAATAATAAGCAGAACCTGGTATAACCGTGAAAAATGCTAGAAAGATGATAATACTTACAAATTGGTCCCATAGAATTATTATTAAAATTAGAAGAGGTATCATGTGGAGCGATCGCTATCACACTGCGTTACTTTTTTTAAGTTGGTTCGTGTCGTTTTAGTATAAAAATCAGAAATCAAGTGTCAAAATATATTACGAATTAGGTCAGTGGCTTAGTTTTTATATCAAAATATCTGTATATCATCCTCATATTGCCTTTTTGCTTTTGAAGTCAATTTTTAATACCGATGCAAAAAGAGGATATTATAAGTTTCAACGGTATGTATATCTGTCTGTGGCACCATAGCTCCTAAACGGGTGGACCGATTTGGATGTAGTTTTTTTTTATTTTTTTTTATATAAAAGAAGATTTTCTAGATTTGATTCTTAGATATGTGTTACCAAAATCGGTTCAGACATTATAAGATCATGAGTTGCTTAAAAGTTAAGTTCACACATATGTTTGCAAGTTAATCAAATACTTATTGTGCATCTCAGATTCCTATCGCAGCTAAGATGAAAAGAGCCATATGCAAAATTATGGAATTCTTGATCTGATGCTGCAGCTAGAACCAGCAGGATACAACTCCTCACCAACTTACAGCAGAGGTAACGTGTTGGTGCTGGAATGGTCACAATGAATAGATTGTCGGTTATTTTTAATTCAATTTTATACAATTATTTAAAAGTTTTAGTTATTTCTATATCGACGGTCTTATGTCTGCGTCAACCCTCAAATTAATTTCGATGCATCCGTAACGTCCAAATAGACTAAATAGAGGCACTCGACCCGAGGCTGGGCTATCCGATAAATTGGAAGAATAATTCATTTTTCCACTTGATAGCTCACGAAAGAGCCAGTGCGTCAGAAACGGCGTCCGCATGGAATATACGAAATGTTATTGCGTTGGAAAATCGTTGCGTTTTATTTAAATTAAATAAAAACATATATTTCTATAAAATCAAAATATACTTTGTACAAGTAGGTTTTTGCATGATTTTGAATCGTAAAAATAAACAAAAAATATTGAAATTAATGAAAAGCTACCACCGGTTGAGTTCTACTGAGAAGAACCGGCGAGAAGCTCGATAGGTTCTCTTTTAAATTTTTTGTTAATACATATGTACATTTATAAGATACAAATATGTATGTAATCTATCGTGTATGAAATCCAGCTACACCAAATCCACGCATATATAATCTTTAAAAATTACGTTTTACTGTCTAAAAATATTAATATACAGAACAAAAAATCGGTGATATGATGGTACCACAATCTATAAACTCATTATTTAATATATATTTATAAGTATTAAGGGAACTTTGCCCAGTTAAATGTTAGTGTAAAAATTTCAAGTTTGTACATTTGAATAAATTGTTCTCAGGAACATTCTTATTCAATTTTTATCTATAAAAGAGGCTAGCTCAATATTATAAGATTTTAACCTATTTGTTAAAAAATCGAAACCTCGAAAAATACATAGAGCTGAACATAGAACTATTTAGACGGGAAGGTACGACTATATAAATATTAAGAAGCTTATTTTATTGTTGTAGCTGTACCTTTCTCAATGGTTCACAAACTCTAGGTTTTATCAGATTCAACCCAAACCTAACCTTACTTAACATGAAATATCAAACTGTTTCAAATTCACAATATAATTTATTCAAATAGACTTTAAAAGCACTTTCGGATCGTCAAGTTACAGGTCCACTGATTATAGATAATTTTTAAGCTACCAGTTTTTAAACGCAATATTCTCCCGAATGTTTCCATTCTAATGTTTACATTTCCACAATCACAGAATCCATATCAATTTTATAAACAATCGAAAACTAAAATCGAGTGCTAAAACTACAAAGTTGAAATACAAATACTTTTTTATCTTAACCAAGTTTTGAAAAAAGAGAGTCAACGAAATGTTTTACATACATCAACATGTGAAGAAAAGTTTTTTTAACAAAACTCGAAGATAGCTAGACTAATTTGAATATTTTTTTTTGTTTTGTTCCAATCGAAAAAAATGCAAGTAACCAATAAAATATAAAACAAAGGTGTATTAATTAATTTATACAAATAATAATAAATCTGGCCATTCAAAGATATAATGCCGCCAGCACTTTGCCGCATTGCAATGACATCGACAGATTTGTAGGTTTTATGTAGTTTTTAATTCTTCTTTTAATATTTTTATTATATATATTTTTTTCTTTTTTCATTATTTTTAAAAATAAATTCCTGCAAACTATGTAATAATTTATATAAAGACTTATACATGGCGTTGATAGCAATTAACATGACAACGAAGTGATATAATTTTTAAAATGAATAATGTTGCACTTTATTATTTGTGATTAAATAATAATTCTTATGAAATAACCAATAATTCAAAAATTATTAACCACTGGCAGTTTCTCGCTGCTTCCTCCGTGCATATATTAGAATTTGATTGAGAAACAATTCAGAAAACTGATAAAATGTGTCTTTTATATTTCGTTACTATCATCCAGAAGTATGTGTAGTAAATTATAAGTCAATACGAATACAGAATAAGATTTTCCATACAAATGTTTTTACCCCTTTTAGGGGTGGAATATCGAGAAACCCTTTCTTAGTGGATGCTTGCACCCTAAAAAGAACCTACTGCCAAAATTTCAAGTTTGCAACCCCAGCGGTGTAGGCTATGCGTTGATGAATCAGTCAGGACAAATGATTTTATAGGTATAAATAGATACACCAGTATGGGAGGCCAAGACTAGACTTTGCCCTCCTGAGACGAGCACCGCCAGCCACGAGCGGAGCGTCGCACGGGAGGGGCAGCAGATGAACATGCGCAAGCGATCCCGAGGCCTTTACATTTCCGTGCTGAGGAAGGCCATCGCAGAAGTTTTAGTGGGTATAAATCGCCACATAACCCGATCGCCCCCCCAAGAATCGGGTATATTTTCGATGATTTACCCTGCGAAAACAAAAAAAGGTAACCAGTATATAGGTAAATTGTGTTAATTCCATTGTACCACCTTCAATCAACCTTAATGGTTTCTAACTTTGGTTAAATACCACTAGAACTCCAACTTTATCCATATAATAAAGATTAACGACAGCAAAATCTACTATTAGGATATATATCAAAGCCTAAAAAGTAAAGCTGGTTCAACGCTGGAAAGCCTGTGGTTAGCAGCCTGATTAGTAAGTACCCTTATGTAAGCTAAGTTAGGTTTCATGTTCGGAATAAACTGTAGGGAAATTTAAGGCTTCGAATAAAGATTTAGGTTTTATGTGACGAAAATTTTATCCAAAATCAACTGTCGTATAAATGGGGCGAAATAAAAATTAAGTAAAAATTGTAACCGATTTGAAAATGGAATACCTGGCATTTTTGTTAAAATTTTGACGACTACGTTAGTTAAAGATTTCATACGTAAACGAGTAAAAACGGTTTTATGTAAGTAATCAAATGCTAACGACAATTTCATTTTATTTCGCATTTACAAATAAATTTGTCAATCGTTAGATATGCCGTGTATAACTGTCTATGTTCCATTGTGTTGACAATTATATGCTATATTCATATGTCGCTTTCACAATATCGTCACAGCTTAAAATTTAGTCTTTCCAATGTTATATTTTCAACCAAAAATCGATCTAGCCTTTTTTTTTAATATACTATACTATGGATGATATTACATCATCTTCTAGAATCATCATCTAGAACATCTAGAATCTGTAGGAATACACAATTCCTCACCAGTATACAGCAGAAGTATCGTGTTAGGACTCTTTGAAATAATCACAATATTATTTATTGTGTCAGGTTTTTTTTCGTAATTATTCATTTTAACAATAAATAAGAAAGTAGCGCAATTATTATGATTAAACTAGACTTATAAATTCGTTACGTTATTAAATGCCATGATAGTTACATCTTCAGAAATGATAATTTGAATTGAAATCAGGTAAATTTGCAATCGTAACAGCAAACGAAACAATACAATGACAGCAAATTTAATTTAGGTTACTTTTGTTAAATCTACAAAGGCGTCTCCAGATCGGCCGTATTCAAACAAAGATGGCCGACGGGGATCTCACGAAAATTCTCAGAAGCACTTAATTTCGTATTTACATGACAACCGAAAAAAAAAGACCTTTCTGAAGTGTTATTTTTTACCATCGGGAATAGATTTAATTTGCGACAGAATTGCTCCTTTTCATGGTTATTCGAATTTCATTTCGAGATCAAATATAATTTGCATATTGTGAAAAAGTGTACAAAAACCTCGTTAAGAGTCTCGTTATTATATGTACATCCAGGGCCGGATTGGCCTTATGGTTTAATCTGTCTAGCTACTGATCACAGCTCTACTATTTTTCCTCTTTAAGTAAGTGCTTTTAAAAATGTCCATGGACGGCTGTGATTACTTAAAATCTGGAGACACGCCTTCTCGTTTCTACATTATGTTTAATGAAGAATTGTAAAATCGACAACGGATTATATTTTAAAGATCCCGATATCAGAATAGCTTCGGAGAGTAACTGGAAAGTAAGTTTTGTCAATGAATTGAACTAATGGTAAAGTCAATAACTGCCTATGGCCATATTTTTTCAAAGAATCATCAGAATTACTTACCATTGTAAGTTAACGATTAGTATACATTCAGACAGGCACGTGTGCGCAGTGGTCACTGCAACTGACTGAAGCGATAACGGTCGCGGGTTCGATCCCCGCTCACGGCAAACGTCTGTATTGGCCTAACAGATGTTTGTAGTGATCTGGGTGTTTGTGTTAGTGTTGTGTGTGTTTCCGGACCCCCGACACAAGACCACGAGGTCTTAATTTTTTTCATGGGTCAATCCGGCCCTGTGTTTATGTTAATAAATTTACTTTTAATAAAACTTGACAAACATTTTTCAAATTATATATTTTTAGTACAACTGCATTGAAACCAATGAGCTGAATAATTATAGGCTCGTCATTTTTAGACTTGTTAGAAGTTATATTTTAAGTAATTTTCTTATATTTATTACCGTAACAAAAAATTGTCAAAAACTTAGTTTACTTAAAATGATAAAGTGTATATTTATAATTTAATCATGTTTTAGTATGAAACGAGTTCAGTCATGAAACGTATTAGATCATTGTGAGTACCAATATTTTAATCATTTACGCGTGTGGTATACATTTGTACACCTTCTGGCTTAACGACATAACATCTTGTAGGAGCTAAATCATCGACATTTTTGTGTGTGTTTTTACATTTCATTTTTAACAAGGAAGGGAAATATCTTTGGTTGCCGCGTTTAAGCACTTAGTTCAACAGTATTCATACGCATCAGACTTCTTAATCAGATCTAACTATTTTTATTACATCTGACAATAGCAAATAGAAAATACAATGATTTTTTGCCTTCAATTGACCAATTCTAACTCGACTCCAGTTTGTAAAAATATTAAATATCATTCATTTGAAACTATGATTATTATAAGTTATAGCAATTGCATTAAACAAATTGAAGTACTCATATCCAAACGATAAACACACAGAGTTATAATACACTTAGAATATTTCAGACTAAAGCATTAATCTTTCAGAGGGATGTGTGAGTTAAGGTGTAGCCGAGCGAGATGTCCCCTCAAAGGGACTGTGACAATTTGATTTCGCGCCACGCTCTTGTTTAGTTACCAACTGAGATAACCGCTTAGACAATGGAATTCAAAGAACTTGGGCGTACCAGATTTGTGAATAGCTTTAGCTTATTTTATCGTGCGAGTCATGTTGTTAGAATTAGCTATTACGGCCATAAATTTTTTAACCTTCTAATTTTGTCCCAACAACTGTTTCTTCTAAATAAGCATTATATGACTCTTAGTCAAGTTAGTCAAGTTAGGAAGAGAGAAATACGGGATGAATATTTGTATAAAGAAAACGTAATTTATTAAAGAAATAGACTACTCAGAATAATCAGTCTACGTAGATAATATCGCAGAAACCAACCAACTAGAATTACAGGCATAGCAAACTTACAGGCAAAAGCTAGTAAGCAGTAAACGTTTCCTTGCAATAGCTCGTAAAATAATGGGATTTACAGGTAGATTTAGATCAATTAGTCAAAGCGTCTGTGACAATTGAATTTCACTGTCCGTCTGCTAGAAACTTTGATGATCGGACAGCGTTGCGTAAATATTGACTGAAATGCTAGAGACGGAATTGTGAGATTTCCATCAACGTCACAGACGAAGAACAATTCTCGGGGTATTCTTTTATCCGTAGTAATAGATCGTTTAAAGCTGAATCTCACGCATGCAAGGAAGTAAAGATGAAAAAAAATTAACCCTCCTATAAATGTCCCACTGCTGGGCAAAGACTTTCGTTTTAGGAGAAAGTTGAGAGCTTCTCATCATCATCTACCACGTTGCTCCATGATATGGGTCAGAATTTTTTCCGTAGGTTTACTCACGATATTTTCCTTCAATGAGATAAATTTAAACACAAATTTAGCACTTGAAAAGTCAGCGCTGTTAGCCATGGTTTAAACCTGAGATCTTAGCAAAAAAGTCGCCTGAAAAAAACGTTTTATTTTTTTTTTGAATCGATATGGGAATTTTAGTCCCTCACAGACAAAAGTTCCTCGCTGCACATGCCATAATTTTCAAAAATGAATTCAATGTTCACAAACGTAGTACGACTAAACATTTTAAATCACACGAAATACATACATGTACCGTCGAAAGTAGGAAATGGATGTAGGAAGAACCAAATTAGATCCGTTAAATCATGTAAATATTTTTTCCCCTTTAAAACATTTACTTTACTTTGTACAAGGCAGTGAGATTGGTGTTTGAGAGACTTCTATACATAAGTAACTCCTACAAATAACCAACTCGAAGTTATGGCACAGTCGTTCAATACAAAACAAGTAGTATGTGACTGCACTAATAACGTTGTTTCGAGTAATTTGTATAACTTCGAAACCTGACTACATCAGTTCTAGACTAGAAACTTGCCTGAATTATTATTATGTTAAGATATGAATGGTATGAAAGCTAATGTATTTCAAGAATAAAAGGAATGGTATTCATTATCATAATTGGCTTATTTCTGATAAGGTATGGAACATTTGGACTAATATTTTGGTCAAATGTCTCCACTTTAATTCATTCTTTGCCCCAACCTTTGATTGGTCTTCTATCCTTTACATTACTCATTCCTCTTTAATCCACGATCGCGTGTAGCTCATGTGATGCCGTATATGTTAATAGTTAGCGGTAGTTACTTCACATCAGGTAGGCAACCTGCCTGCTTATTTACCCGCTATTTTCAAAAAGAAAAAACCTTTGTTAAATGCACTGAGTCCAGTCAAAGCAAGTGCCAAAATTTTTTGAATCAAATGGAAATTTACAGAAGTACCACTTGATTTAAGAATTATACGGTACTGGAAAGTACTAACTAGAGAGAAACGAAAGATTGACATTCTTGGAGATTCGTTGGTGATATTTCACTAATTTGAGCATAACTCCATAGCTCTCAACACCGTCTTCATCATGTATTTTACCATAAGTATTTTAAGGAATACTATTTTTAATCCCCGACCAAAAAACGGGGATATTATAACTTTGATGTCTGTGTGATCTCTGTACATGTGTATTTGTGTATCTGTCTCTACTGTGGGATCGTAACCCCTCAGGAATGGTTCGATTTTGATGCGTTTCGTTTGTTTGAATGCTGATGTAATCGGGATGGTTTTTAGGTATAATTTATGAAAATCTGTTTAAACGTATAAAGATTTGTAGCTCTTTTATGGTTATTAAAAGGATATGAGTAAAAAGATCTTTTTCTAGTATTCGATATTAAATTCTTTGTTACTAATAAATTAATATTCACTAAATTTATATAATTATTGTTGCTGGAACCAAAATATATAATTAATTAAAGAAAGTATGTCTCGTCAATGGGTAATAAAAAAATAGTACTTTACCGCTAGTTCTGTTGAAGCACATAAACACACACACACACAAAATAGTTCTTGTTCATATACTTTATAAATTAGGAAATTCTCCACTTGTTCACACCACACGCCGCAGGTATATTACCCAGTAGGTCAGTCTTGAATATGGTCAAAGAAATAAACGGGTAACAATCAAAATAGGGACTTAATCTTAACACGGGCCACTAAGACATGGCCGACTGGAGTCTAAAACGTGAATGTAGACAAGAATGGCGGCGAGTTGGCTAATAATGATATGTCAAATTGTTGAGGATAGTATGATACTTAAATAATTCAATTCAATTCAATTCTTTGGTTAATGGCTTTTAGTTGTGCCAATTAGACACTACTTAAATAATGTTGAAACACAACTCCTTACCAACTCGTTTGGGATCGTTGAAATTGTCTTAATGAATGGATTTTTTTTTAATTTTCAATTTTAGAACATTATTTATATATGTACATTGTATACAAAAAAGTTGCGACATCAACGTCACAACAACAGCAGTCCTCAAAGTTTCCCCATTCCATAAACTGTTCATGTAACGACCATATCATTTCCGCCCGAAAGTTAAATTAACCTCAAGTAATAAGGGTTGTTAGATTAAAGCAAAGAAATATCGTACATAACATGTTACTGCAGTATCCGAAAACGCTATTAAAAGTTCACTAGTAATTTTTTTTCCGCCTCTGCCGGAAACTTTTAATGATGTTAGCTGAAAGTATTTTTGTTTCGTTATATATGAGAGAAAATTAATTTGGAAAAGCAGGTGACACACTATTATTCTCAACTATATTTATGGCGCAAAATTCGAAACTTACTTATATAATAAAAAAAATATTAATTTTTTAAATTTTATTGGATTGACGATTCAGTCTCCACACATCGCGTACCGCTTCTAAACATAATTTGCTCAGTTTAGCAAAATTTCGACTAATTTTTTTTTTATATTTTTAAAATTTCTCGTTCGATGAAATAAATTAGGGTTGATAAAATTGGTGGTATAATTTTTTTTTATATGATAGTGTAAGGGGGTAGAAAAATGAACCGCGGTTAACAGTTTATTAGGAATACAAAAGCACAGCACAGAGAGGAAGTCAGAAGGAGAAGTAAAATGCCTTCAAATCCTTTCCTTACTTTTTTCCACTTCATCTTTAATTTCTATTCATGCTGGTTACGCATTTGTGGTATCTCTGGTGCTGTAAACGCGGACGTCGGCGATTATTTAACATCAATTGTACACATATTACTATCTACTCATTTGCTGACTACTTTTATATAAAACTGCTTCATATAATTTTACAAACATACATACATACATGTATAGAGTGATAAACACATTACCCTTCCTTGCGTCGCGCATTCGGGTAAAAATAAATATTTAGGAATAGTGGGTACTAAGAGACAGATAAGAAAAATAAAACTTCATTTAAAAATGACTAAATAAATACATTCCATTGACCGTCTGATGGTCAAACTGTTTGAATGGAGTTTTTAATTAATATTATAATTATAACTTTTCTCGCATAGTATGTATATATTTTGTTTTATATATCATTTCCATCTAAATAAGGATATTAAAATGATATCATAAAGTTTATAGCAAATTTCAAAGCGCTGAATGTATTAACTTTTTTAATTTAAAACTTTCTCTTCACACACTTCCCGATTCGAAAATCTGTTGATGAATTAATATTTTAAGGTTTTCATCATATAAAACACAAACGTAATAATATTATAGAAATACATTATAATTAAACTTTAAAAAGAAGTAACGCAAATAAGATTATAAAATATTCTATTTCCTTTACTTTGATTACATAATCATCATCGAGTAATAGAGAAACATACAAAAAAACGACCTGAGAATTTTCTCATTTTTTGAAGTCGGTGCAACAATTTGAAACTTTGAGTAATTTTTAGGATTTCTTTCATACCAACGGAAACTTATTACTAAACCAAAACTGTCCGTTTATTATCTATCGTGAAGTACAGTCTGTCAGCAGGCTGTACTTCACGATAATCATACTCAACCCACATGAGTAAAAAAGAAAAAAAAATGAAGGATCTTTCGTTCTATTTCTTAAGAGGTTCTTAGATAGGAGAAGCTCTTAGACTTTCAGCTCTCTCACCATACAAAATGCAGCTCTACTAAGTACTTTACCTCGATTTACTTGGTGGTACTTTCAAGGTCGAGCCAGTCCGCGTACAAACTGTAGTCAGTGTATAGTTAGGTTCTACCACAATAAAACGTAAATTAGATTTCACTACCACTATATTATAAAACATCATATTTCGTTCGCTTCATATGAAGGTGAACTTCCCTGGTCACCGAATCATACGTTCAATAATCAAGCAAGGAGTGACCGTGTCTTGTTTGACGATACAAACAATTTGTGTTTGTTCAGTCCAGTTTGTGACAGTTTGTTTAGGATGTACCCGCAAATCAAGGCGCTGATACCGAGCGAATGGACGGATGGTTCGATATTATGTTTTCATTCGTTCCTTTTAAGTGTATTGGGTTTTTATTTGATGATGTTAATAAAGTTGGTAGACTCTCCTACCTTTTAACTCCCGACAGAAAGAGAGATCTTAAAAGTTTGATGTTTGTATCTATGTATCTGTGTGTTGCTTCGTAGCTACCTAACAAACGGACCAGTGTAAAGCTGGTGTAATCGAAATGGTTTTTAACTATAATTTTTTTTAGACGTTTGATTGTTATCAGATCTCTTCAGATTGTTGAAAGGATCTGAGCAACTTCTTCTGGTCTTGTCGATTTGAAATTTACTATACTATGACTTCGATGTTATTGAAAAAACAAAAATCTGCGTAACCTTGATTAGATGCTGTAGCATGATCTGGATTCATCCGAATACACAACACCTCACCAATTTACCGCAGAAGCATAGTGTTGAGGCTCGCTGATATGACCTCAATTATCATCATCATCGATTTTTTTTTAATTTTGTCTTGTATTATTTTTTTTACATCCCTATTTTTAGAAAACTCCAACTTTGATGATGATATAGAAAGACAGAAAGATCTTGGAGAAAAATACAGTGTAATTTATCGCAGAAACGAAACGTGAAAATGAGGAAATGGAGAATAAAAATTTGGACGAACGAATATGTTATTGTATTCTAATTGATAACAAACTGGAAAAAGGTGGTGTATCGCATTTCGAATTTTATACGTTCTTTGCATGGAAAAGTGATATGTATGTATATACAAACGAATTTATGCCTTAAAACGATAATATTTAAGGCAATTTAAGAATATCAAAGCAAAACTTGAAACTATATAATAGTCTCGAAATTAGCATCTTCAAATGTTAGATCACTAATCAATTAACAAAGCCCAATGAGCAGTTTCTGCAACGATGCGGAAGATTGCCTAATCTGCGAATGTGGCCCAGTCAAATATAACAGAAGTCTTCTAAGGCAGCATCTAATTCATGGATACAGATGATAACACTCCAAAAAAATCTAGAACTGAATATACGGTGTTAAGTAATGATACTGAATTGCCCAAACGACTTACTTATTTCCAAAAGCCTACAGGTTCAAGACATCATAAACAGGGCCTCCAATTTGCCACAAAAGACCAGGAATGGTTGATGTGGCAATTGCATTGCACAAAGGCCCAATTTGCACAATAATAACAATAATCCACCAATAAATACATGAACAACCGTTACCGAGAAATTAACATGCTCCATGACGCATGTTGGAGAGCCCTAAGCCTTCAAAGAGGAATCATATTCTGTTAGAATAAACCGATCTACATTTAACGGTTATTAACGTTAATAGCAAACCGACGAGCTCTCCAATGCACAATAGAAGCAAGAATGATTTAGACAGAATTAAATGTACATACATACTAATAGTCAAAGATGACCAAGTGGTTAGCACACGCCGATCTCAACCCGTCACCGCGAATTCAAAGCTTAGCTAGTAACGTTGAGTTTTCAAATGCTAAATTTGGTTTTTAATTCATTCAGAAAATAAATTTTGACACAAGTAAATCCGCCAGCCAGCAGTGGAGCAGCATGGAAAAGCTCCTGATTCTTATAATAACTATTACTTACTTTTTTGACTTTCTTTACTAATACTTTATTTATTTATTTATTTATTAAACTATAAGGTAATCATCACTACTTCCACACCAGACTGTTATTTTATATTAAACTAGCTGTTCCTTATGGTTTCACTCGCGTTTATGGTTATTGCTACGCTTCTATGAGTTGTAGTGATGTTATATACCCTATATCCTTCCTCGATAAATAAACTGCCAAACACAAAAACAATTTTTCAATTTATCGCGTACAAACAAACAAATTCTTCAGCTTATAATATAAGTATAGATGTATTGGCAGATACGTTGGCACTGCAACTGACTGTAGCGCTAACGGTCGCGGGTTCGATCCCCGCTCACGGCAAATGTCTGTATTGGCCATACGGATGTTTGTCGTGGTCTGGGTGTTTGTGTTAGTGTTGTGTATGTTTCCGGACCCCCGACACAAGGTCACAAGATCTTAATGAAGGCCGTTGAGTGTGATGCGTTTATTATTATTATTTATTTTTTTTAATAAATAATTATGTTTAGGAGGACAGGTTTCCATAGGGTTGTCTATTAAAACTCTTTCACAATTAAGCCGGCAGACTGGAATAAAAGGTAAAAAAAATTTAAAAGGGACCGTCTCGTGTGGAAACTCGATTTTGACACTGCCGAGTAAGACGTGACGTTGAACTCTATAACTTGAAAACTCAGAGTTGCTAGTACATATTCGAACTCGCGACCAACGATAGCCAACGACGATAATTGACGTGTTCCATGAGTCGTGTCAAGTGTAATGTGTATTAAATGTTAACCCAGGACTCTAAAACGTGTCCCATATATAAAAGAAATTACAAAAAAGTCAACATAGACTATATTTTAAATGAAATATTCATATTGTATGTAGATACATGTACTCGTAAAATAAATAAAACGTTTATTTAGAAAGCAATTCAAATCAAATAGAGATCCAATGCTTTTAGCATAAATAAACATATTATAAATATTGAAATTTTATTTTGCGTGTACACAGTTACTCATTCACTTAATGAAACTAATATAGCTTTTCATGGAACATTTTAAATTACATTTAC
Organism: Hypolimnas misippus; assembly: GCA_037950945.1. NCBI lineage: Eukaryota > Metazoa > Arthropoda > Insecta > Lepidoptera > Nymphalidae > Hypolimnas > Hypolimnas misippus. Next base: position 12,674,011 of record JBBEEQ010000019.1, read on the forward strand.
GAAGAAACAAATACACATTATCTTTATATATTTCATACTAAGTACCATAAAACTTTTGTCTAACCTATCCTAGAGAGAACATATTGACAATAATAAAATATGAAATATTCGATATTAGATTCGAGTATATATAAAATTTTAAGATGATTTGACTTCCAAGTCAAATACATCTTAAAATTGTAAAATTAAAAAGAAAATGTAAAAAATCCTCAAAACTATTTAATAAAAAGATCATGAAAATTGCTTCACAAAAACCGAAGTTTATTTGTAAGTAAAAATATACCCGAATCGAGAACCTCTTTATCGAGCTCAAAATACATAAAACAAATTGAGTGTTCAAGACCATCGATTCTAAATCACATCTAAAAAGTACAAAGGATCCTTAAATATTCAGACTTGACAAATATTTGTAACCAAATATAAATGTTTAGGTGCCTTTGATGTCCTAAGTAAATACTGGGCCACTATTTGATCAAACATTGGCTGTTGGATTGTAAGGATATTGTTGTGTAGTTTGCTGCCTGTATTTTGATAACGATATGTTTAAAATAACCGTAATTACGATGTGTTAACATTTAAGAGCATTGCGTTAACGTTAATGCCGCTTGTAATCTAATTACATATACAATATCTTCGATAGGCTTCGTAAATGTTTAGCGTTGTTCAAATGAATATAATAATGTATTATTTATTTTTAAAGTAGAAACTTACATAGTCAAAAACAGCTTATACGAAATAAATTTTAAATTAAAAAAAATCTCTACACTCTATTCATTGATACCTTTTCTACAAATCACGGCAAATACTTCTGCTGTAAGTTGATGAGAAGTTATGATAATGGTGTAGCATCATCTGAAATGAAGGTTAATCAACTATTCTATTACAATATCTTTCGTAGTATAGTAAATTTCGAGTCGATTAGACCACTTAAATTGCTTACATCCTTTCAACAACTAGAAAAACGCTGATATTCTTAAAACGTCTGAACAGACCTTCACAAAATATAACTAATAACCATCCCCAGGCCCGCGCCGTCCATGCGTGCAAAGTCGTGCGGCGCACGACGGCGCCGAGTCAAAAAGGCGCCGGGTCTATACTTAAAATTTCAAATTTTTAATATTTACATTGGATTTCGTATTAAAAACTTGCGGAAAAAAACTTGTTGATTGTACTAAACTATTTTTTCCTAATATCGCCACTACAAAAAAGGCATATATAAGACAGTTGCACGAGGGCGCCTATTAGGCTTGGGCGCGGGCCTGACCATCCCGATCCAACTAACCAGAACTATCAAACAAAACAAACTGCACCAAAATCAGTCCATTGGTTAAGATACTACGACACCACAGACAGACACACAAATACATACAAACTAATAACACTCCTCTCTTGAGTCGGAGCTTAAAAATGCAAATTCTTGAAATATAAATAATTAAGAAAAAACATTGTGAAATTAATGAGAACTGACGTTAAAAAATATTATTTCTTTTCAACATAAAGAAACATTACTTCTTCTATTGTTAATATCTAACAGACTGAAAAATTATTAAAAAAAACTGCATTTTCAATCGATAATATCCAATTCCAACAAAATAGTAAAGAAAATAGGTATTATAATAATTTATACTCCATTTCACTTTTTTTACGAAACAGTGAACAAAGATTATATAAAAAGCAAGTCAACTCGACACTTACCTATTTGTAATATCGTAAATTCGAAATTTTCCACATAGTTACCGAACGTGAACTGGAAGCACACTGCAAAAAGTTTTCAAGAAATATTTAAGAACATCGCATCTTCTGGTTCGAATATACATATCTATATATTTATTTATTACGCTAGCAAATCAGCGGTAAGTAGCTGGTATAGCTTGTATGCATTTGTGGCTTGTATGACGCCGAAAATGTTTATAGGAGGCGTTGAACACTCAACATCAGGTAAACCGCCTGCTCGTTTCTCCTCCCTTATATAAAAAATAATAAATATTTAATTGAACCAGGCATTACTCTTTTGAATTCCATGATAAATAAAAACCACAAAATGACTTTTCTATAATCCACTGGTATCATGCAGCACGAGCACCTTCCCCAATTCTCACACGCACTGAACAAGCAAGCACCCTCCTACATACACACACGCACGTGCAGCATAAGCAAGCAATCACCGCCCGCCCTCCCACATATGCACACGCACATGCAACACAAGCAAGTAAGCACCGCCCGCTCGTGTGTATGTAGGAACAAATACACACACATAAACATCAAAGCGTCGACACCACAAGACACCACACAGGCTCTCTACGCAAGTTTCACTTCGACATCGAAGCACTCTTCTAAACAGTCAGTTGCAAAGTCCAAGTATCCAATAACATGTCCCTGAATTTGGCACACAGTCCACAAAAATAATTTTTGGATGAAGATGAAGAACGGGAATAGCGCTAGGAGTAATAAAAGCATATAGTGTTGTTTGGGGTCAAAATATCTACATGTACAAAATCGGAACTTTTTTTATCATCTGTCAAAAAAAAAATTATCGCAAAAAATAAATTTTGGGGAGCTCTCTAAAAGTACTGGATCAATATTATAACTCAAAAACTTGTAGTTTATATTGATTTTCAATTGTTTCATTTTTGCGATTTTGATAATTCACGATAGAAGTTTTGGATCGCAATAACTCCTACATAAAAATTAAAAAAATTCAAAATCGACAATTGTACATAAAGTTGAATCAAAAATACACTTGTACGTTTTCGGGTTTTCCCATAATTACAATATTTTCAAAAATATATGTGCCTAAAATTTTTCTTAAATTTTTGGATACGGATATGAAAAGTGAAAGTTGGTTTCTAGAAAAAAAAAAAAAATGTATATATTTGTTTTCATAAAATCTATCTGTACATTTTTCCTTATTTAATTTTGAAAACATTTAAGATTTTCTATACAATTAACCGTTCTTCATCTTCATCCAAAAATTATTTTTGTGGGCTATTCAGGGTCATCCAATAACAACAAACTAACAAGCAATATACTTAAATTTAGATGGCATGATTAACTTTGTATGACCTTAAAATTGGTAGTTCAGCCACAAACGCCATCTTTTGATAGAATTCGAAGTAATAATTCTAGTATAAAATTACCACTTCGATGTTTTTTTTTCGACTGTATTCTTCTTTTTAAATATTTAAATCGGTCAAGATTGTTTGGGTTTTTGCGAGACTATTAGCGGATCCAACAGACGTTGCCCACTGCAACACCACTTATCAAATAATGAATCTAAAACATCTAGATATCCATACAAGACACATGCATTACATTAAAAACAGCTCAATCTTTTAAAAGGAGTTCAGTACGCACTGATTTTACATACAAAGGTATATTATGATTTCGATACATCATGCTCCACTCTATTAGTCTATTCAACCAGATCACAGACAAAAATTAGATAAAAAACTACCTAACTCGACGCTATCTCGCAATATCGTAAATTTGAAATTTCCCACATAGTTACCGAACGTGAGCTGCAAACACGCCGCGTATGAATAAGTGTTGCGCGAAGCAGTTTGGATTTAAGTTCGTCTCATTCTAAAGTGCTTGTGCTCACACACTTATCTGTTACTTACTGGTTAGTGTATATTTACTGGAAGTATTTATTTTCATTATACCTCTACCAAAAAAAGGGATGTTATAAGATTTACCGATTGTGATATTAAAAAAAAAATCTTTTTGTTTAAATGTTTATGTAATCGAGATAGAACTTAGCAACAGTTTATGAACAGATTCAGATGCTTTAAGATTATCAGGTCAGGTCGTTTTGGTTGTCGATAAGATTTCAGTAACTTGAAATTTAGTATACTGTGACTTTAATGATATTAAAATAACATGAAAACGTGCAGCATCATCTGAAATCTGTAGGATACACAACTCCTTTCTAATTTACGGCAGAAGTATCACGTTGGAGCTTGTTTAATGGTATCAACGACTATATCGGTTTTTTTTTTTTTAATTTTAATTTTATAGTTATATATTTTTTAATATTAGTTTGCCTTTTTCATTTTACTAATAAACAGTTTCTTTCTTCCAATGTTTCATAGCTCTTATTTACCTAATAATACATTCGTTAAAATTTTTTAACATTTTGGTCTGTTATATAAAGTCTACTGCAGTAGACTTTTTTTCCAATTGTATTCATTCGAAATAGAATTGTAGACTCCTTAGACCATCTTCACTCTTCGAGATAAGGCAAACGTTATTTAACTTAGAATATGAAACTATAAATACGATAAGTTGAAAATCTATTCAATGATATCGACGAGAAATATGTTCACACATACAAAAAAACTTAAACAATTTTCAGGGACGAATGCTAATATAGTCCATTTGCTAAACATATATCATAGACTGTCTTAGGTTTTGTCACGACAATTTCTTGAACTACTAAGCATGAAAACTGTAACTAATGTGTTAACAACAGCACTTGCAATACAAAGTATTGTTTAACTAGATTTAAACCCGCTATTTTCAGTTTATGTCATCACGTGCTTCGCAGAACTTACCGTTCTATAGGCTATAAGATTGAAATATACTAATTCATATTTAATATAATGTGTTTTATCGCGATAACTAATGGTAGTAACACCTTTTTATTGCCCGATGTTTCGACGAAGATGTATTCGTCGTGGTCACGAGCTGAGAGATAAATCGCGAAAGTTTAATATATAATTATATACTAATGTTATTGTATTATCTATACTGATGTTATAAAGTGGTAAAATTTGTTTGTAAGTTTTTATATAAGGGTAATCTTTGAATTTGCTAATTTGATTCGAAAATTTATTTTTTGATTGGATAGCCCATTTATTAAGGCTATGTTACAGCACACTTCGACTTATAGGAACCAAGCAGTAACAATAAACGCAAATGAAACCGCGACGGACAACTAGTATATAATAAATGCGAAAGTAACTCTGTTAAGTTTACGCCTAAACCAAGGAACGAATGTTGTTGATTTTTGATAGAGATAGAGTAAACCTTGTAAAAATACAAAGGCTACTTACGTTGCAAAAACAAAACGTAAACGGAGTGAAATAGGAGAAGAACATTTCTAAAATTTTCCTTTATTGTTGTATTAGTTTCAAAATATTTCCAAGGCAATCCAATTAAACAATTTTGTTTTCAACGTTTTGCGATCGATTTTGCATAACCATATTTGGACGCTGATAAGCAATACTGTGTCAAGCCACACGGACTTCATTTTGAGAATGCCATCAAGACGTCTGACGTTGAGACGCCATCGTCTATAGATATCAAACCAATTCTTAATAAATATCTTTGAAGCAGTATATATCCACCCTTTCTTTTATTTTTTGATAAAAGGTGTAATTAATTAAAAGCAGATTGATCTATTTAATATATTATCTAATTAAACGTTTTTTAAATATTTGAGATTATTGTATAAATTGCAAAATATGGACCGCACTTGAAATTTGAAACGATTAACTTAGAAACTTTTTCCGTACGTATTTAGTTTATATGACTTCAAATTATTTTAAATAATGTTAAATAGGTGATGCAATTTAAAAAAAACATTAATATCTCCAAATGTGGCTTTTTATGAGTTGACACATTATTGCTTATCAGCATCCATTTAATTTTATGAACATTAAGATTTGTATGTAGCGTCAACAGAAAGCAATCTATTATAGCATTGCCTTAACGCGTCCCTCTAACTCTTCAACAACAAAGTTGATCTGGAGCGACTTCAACGATTTACATGTAAATTGGGTTTCAAACGGATTCGAACGTTCATAGTTAACACTACTAAAACGAAACTACATCCCAACAAACATAACACGAACTCTATAACCATCTGATAAAGTTCAATTTAGTTAGGAACATCAATTTATCGTGTGTCTTATTAAATTTGTTTCGAAATTAGAAATGCAAACTTACGTGCGCTCATTTCGATGTACATATATGAACTTTGTGTGTATGGAATAGGTGTTGATTTTGATTGGCTAATGGTTATTTTGATGAATCTGAATAGTTTGTTTGTCGATAAGTCTTAACTTTCGATAAGGCGTTCGACCCGATGTGTGACGTACTTACTTTTGTAGGCTGTTTGCTTTGAAATTCCGAAGGCTTAGGATAATTCATTTGGATTTTACGTTCTACAAACGGTGTTAAGAGTTCATAAGTCAATACCATATAATAAACCTGACACTACTAGAAGGCGAAATCATGCAGTAATTAATTTACAACATTGCAATACACAATTTGCAAACAGACAATACAACAAACAGTCTACCTTCCTTTATAATAAAATAAATAGGATTATTAACATTTACGACCTTCAATATCATCAGTGTAAACAAACACTAACTAATTGGCTTTATACTTTAGACTATCATGCTACTGAAGAATTATTAACTGTACAAACGTAAGAAATATTCATTTTAATAATAAATAAATAAGTAAATAGGTATACAAAAATTTTATAATACACACCCATACATATACACACACGCTCACACACACAGACACACACACACACACACACACACACGCACACACACACACACACACACACACGCATGTAAAATGTTTTCCATTTTAAATTTAAGTATAAGTTAAATATTTGTTAGTTTATAATTATGTTTCGATATATGTATATCCAGGAGGAGGAGCGGGTATTTTGAGATACAGGTTTAACCTACTTCAAAATTCCTGTTGCTAACTATTGCTGTAAAAACTGATTTAAACAATAAATATTTTTATTTATTTTTTTTTTTTTATTTTGCATTTATTTTAAAGACATATAGATACAGATAAATTGTTTACTCCTTTGTATCAAAACTATCATATCTTCTATACTTATAATAAATCTGTAGAGAGGTCAATTCTGTACATGAAATATATTTTCAAAATAACTATCAGGGGACTATCAGGGGGTGATTAGTGATCGATACTGATGCCAAAAATGCAATCAGTAAATTTTTGTCTGTCTGTCTGTCTGTCTGTGTGTATGTTCCTTATAGAAACAAAAACTACTCGACGGATTTTAACGAAACTTAGTACAATTATTCTTCATACTCTTGGGCAGATTATAGTATACCTTTCATCACATTACAATCAATAGGAGCAGAGTAGTGAAGGGAAACTTTGGGAAAACGGGAGACGTTACTCAAATTTTTAAGCTTACGTCGCGTATGCAGCCTTAATGGTTAAAGTTACATAGAAATCATGTATGACAGAAATATTCTACATAAAATTTTCTAAAAAATATCCCGCAACAGCATAAGTCTATCTTTTATGGTTGACTCACAATAACTCCTGATAGCTTAGCAGTTCGAAGCATTCTGATTATATTTGTTTATTCTTACGTTTATAATACTCTCACTCATCCCTAATTTAAAAAAGTTAACATTATTACCTGTTCAATAAAAAAATCATAGAAATCAAGTATTGTGGATTGACATATTATATTTCCCTACCAAAATACGATCTGTCTGTCACATCAAAACCACTGAACCCTGAGGAAGGACATACGCTACTTTTTTACGAACAACGACGAAAACGCGGACGAAGTCGCAGGCAAAAGCTAGTGATAAAATATTTTCATTGGTTAATAGATGATGATTAAAAAGTTAAAATCGTCATGCATTTTGCCTTAGTTATAAACAATTTTATTCATCGTCATTCCTTAGTATTAAACTACGTCAATCTACTAAAGACCATCTAACAAAACTTTAAATTATTCATAAAGAAATATGTAATTATTATAAAATCTCTCTCCATATATCCAAAATAATAAACACAGAGCAAAACAAGGAGACTACTTAAAAAAATTAATACTATCAATTATTTGACCCATACAGTAGATACCTTATATATTATTACAAAGCTGATGAAAGCGAGTCCATTTAAAATTTTTGGTCATGTGCAAAATGTCCATGAAGAAGACGTAACGGAATTTTAAAGTGAGTGAAAAGGTAACACCTCCACAGACACAGATACAATGAGAGCCCAATGTGCAGATTCTGTAACGAAGCTGAATAAGCATATTGCTCATCTTCTACGAATGTAACCCACTCATGTATTACAGCAGCGTTGACCTAGGATAACATCTTATGCACCACGAGGTACAGGGTTAAAGAATGACACTTAATTAGCCCAAAAGGCTTATTAATTTCCTAGTGTCTGCTAGCTTAAGCAGTCTATCATAAATAGGGTCGTACGTAGTTAGTAATTAAATACATACATCTAGTACAGAGAGCATCTTTAAAGACTTTTCTAGTCATTTTTGTAAATCAAAGACTTTTAAATCATTGAACCATGGATACATAATTGGACTCGAAATCTTTATATTTCAATTCATATTTTACGCATCAAATGAAATATTAAAACTTTTCAGACAGGGTTTAAAACGTTATTAACAAGTATACAAGTATAAAAGCCATTCACGTTAAGACGGTCGTAAGTACCGTTTAAAAACCTTTAGTTATATGCGAAAAACTCGACTGCGAATCCTTTAATATATCGTTTACAAATTACGCATTCACTAATAAAACAATTTAGAAACGTTCAAAATGCTTGAGACGTTTTTTTGCCACTACACCAACATGAATGGCTGATTTAAACGTCGAAAGGACGGCCAAAATCATTTAAAACGAATCCTTTTCAAATTTCATCAAAGTTTATCTAATTTGATAGCAACGAGATACCGGGTCAATGATTCAAAAGTAATAGTTTAAACTTATTCGACCTTTTGCTTTGTGATGTATAAGGTTCGGATCACAGTACGGGGTCAGGTGGAAAGATTGATTAAATCAATTTGTTTGTGAATCAATGATTGGCGAGTTGGTGGCCATATTGGCTATTTGCGAAATACGTGATCGGGTCAACTCACTCGCAGGCAATAAAAATTCAAGATATTATAATCTAAATATATATAACTCAAAGGTGACTGACTGACTGACATAGTGATCTATCAACGCACAGCCCAAACCACTGGACGGATCGGACTGAAATTTGGCATGCAGGTAGATGTTATGACGTAAGCATCCCCGCTAAGAAATGGATTTTGATCAATTCTACCCCCAAAAGGATAAAATAGGGGTTGAAAGTTTGTATGTAAAGTAATGTAACAGCCTGTAAATATCCCACTGCTGGACAAAGGCCTTCTCTCCTATTAAGGAGAAGGTTTAAAGCTTAATCCACCACGCTGCTCCACTGTGGGTTGGCGAATATACATGTGTCAGAATTTCTTCCGGCACATGCAGGTTTCCTCACGATGTTTTCCTTGACCGCCGAGCTCGAGATGAATTTAAACCAGCTAGCACCCCTGATTTTTCAAGTGTTAAATTAGTTAGCACTTGAAAAATCAGTGGTGCTAGCTGAGTTTGAACCCGCGATAATCGGTTGAGATCGACATGTTCTAACCACCAGGCCATCTCGGCTCAAAGTTTGTATGAAACTTTGTCAATTTTAAATTCATGCGAATCCACGAGCCAGCTAGTGTGACATAACAAAGTATGTAAATACTTCCTTCTAAACTAGCTACGTCGTTTAAAACATATAGTATTTAACTGTTAATAACTTTTTTATATAACAAGGGGGAAACGAACAAACGGGTGTAAAATGATCAACTTCGCCTATAAACATTAACAGCACCAAAGGAGTCAAAATGCGTTGCCGGCTTAAAAGGGAATGGAGATCAAAGTGAAGTAAGGAAAGGACTAGGGGAGAAGTTAAGCTTCTGATTCTCTCACTCTGAAAAGGAAACACAATTATATTAGTTACTTCACACCTATTTTCTGAGGGCATTCAAGTGTGATATCCCAAGTCCTTACATGCGATGCGATGCCACTCGTAGACATAGACAACATCTATTTAAAAAAAAAAAACTCAAGATTCGCGAATAATGCCCAAGATAAACTAATGGCTTCAGAAAGGATTTTTAAAAGTTCATTCCGTAACTAGGTTAAAAAGTGGTTGAATTTAGACTTTAAAAACTAAAATTTGCTGATGGGAAATCCCATTGGCACGCAACTAATTTATTAATTTTCATCCTTATTTTTTTTTGTTTTTCTGGTGTCTGTTTTTCACTCTGCTGAATTCCAAATGCTAACTGAAAAAGATTACCATCTGACCTCTATAATCCTGTTAGAGGAACCAGCAATATATTGGATTAGAATTAGTTTTGTTTTTAAAAGGTTCTTTATTGCTACACTTTCGTATATTCGTTTATTTATTTCTTTGTTTGTTAAGGAAATTTTGCACACTTTGAATTATTTATCGTGTAGTGATTATTTTAATCTTCTTCCCTTAAATTCTAACCTTGCCGTGATATTGCATGTCCATCTGCCATCAGTCTGTTTTTTATACTCGACTTGTAAAGAAGTGCTTTATTTTTCGAGCGTATGTGTGTATTATTAAATATCTTCAATATTTCTATTTACGGATTTTTTTTTGTACTCCGTGTCTTGGCAGTAACGACTCGTTGTTAGGCTCTAACTCTTCTCCATTCACAGCTGTATATAGTGTTTATAACTCACTTTTATATAGTCACGCTGTACCTAAACCGTTTGGTGTCATTAAAATCATCTCGGTTGTGTGAGTAACATAGAGAGATTATTTCTCAGACTTTCCACGAAAACGGAAATCGCGCGGGAAAGGAAACGCACATCTCCAATACTACTTATCCGATTTCTAAACTTCTTTCATCAATGGAAAGTTACATAATACTCGATAGGTGTATATTTGTATTGGTCTCTCGATAAGTGTATATTGTTGGGGAGGGCAATATTAGATTTCCCCTGCGTGAACAAAAACAAAAAAGGGTATATATAAAAAAGTGTATATTGTTAAATTTAAATTATCAAGCAATCTCGGAGTTACAACTAGCTGCAGAGGTTTTAGTTACATACACATCAAAAAATACTTATTTCTTATAAATAAGTATTTTTGAGTAAGCCGAGATTTCGTTATTAGCTTTCGAGGTCTAGCTCGTTTGTTTACAAAACAGAAGTCAGCTATCTATATATATATATATATATATATATATATATATATATATATATATATATATATGTTGTTTTGTACGTTACAAACCCGTTGTGTACCTTACACAACCTTTACATAAAAATGATAAATAAGGTACATAAATGTGGATCATGTTTTACTTTATTTATCCATCATAATAATATAGACGATGCACAATATATACAGAAAAAGATAAAATAAGGAAAATAAATCCTTAATTTTGGCGAAAATCATGATAAAATTAGTGCCATTTAACATTATGGGTGTGCAGTTTCGGAGGTACTTCTAATATAAATTTGGGGTACACAAAAAATTTTTACTACAATAAATAATATATAAGAAGCTTTTTGCTCTATACCTTAGAAATGAAGCTATGTTACAAAATAAACTGAATGAAAGTAAAGTTAAATTTAGCGATTTTACTTGAATTAAAAGAACTGCAAACACTAAGAGCTACATCAGAGATAAAAATGCAGACAGAATATACCGTAGAAATATGTTCTGAGAATCCTTCTTTAGATGTAACTTGAAATATTAAATCAAAGGAATAAAAATGCTTCGTTAAAACTTTTAATTTTAATATTTCTTATATCGAAAAGAAAATGTAACTCCAATTGATGACGCTCCATGACTTTTTAAAATTATTTTATCATTACACTGATAACATTTATAATTAACTACTAAATTGGATTCTGGTGTCTAAAACGTTATATTAATTTCATTCATGAAGTAGTATGAAACAAAGTAATTCTTGGTGGTTTCTGTCTGGTTCTTCCTGACTTCTTCTAAACCGCTCACCGATTTTGGTATAGTTTTCAACATTATGGCGATTACTAAGCAAAAAATAATAATAAGTGATTTTTAATAACCTACTGAGTAGGGAATTTAGTTATGGACAGATATATTTACAGACGGATAAAGTCGCCTGGTATTACACGAGATATTGGTATTATCAACAAAGTATTAATATTTATTTATATTTAAATAAATTGATTATTTTCTTTATAAAATTCTTGCGAAGCATGGTCGTTTTGCTAGTATTGTGATAGAACTACACTCCGTTTTTAAATCATATTTTGAAATTAATTCACAGACCACATATTATTTATGTTCAAAATGTACATTGCAATAGTTATATACTTTATAATTTCAAAAGTTTTAATTGATAACTTCAACAGTATTAATGACACCTTTTAAACACAAATGTATGTAGTTTAAAATAATTAGTATATTGTATTTGTTTAATTTGAAAAAAATGGACACTCGTACTCGCTTTTGTCGGTTTTCAGGATTTGACGATATAATATTAATTGATTTCTAAATATTATTCGATAGTAATATTAATTGATTTCTTAATCTTTAAATGAAATTGCATCTATAGTTCATTTAAATTTATTATTTTTAAGTCATTTGATTGGGTTATTTGGCTTAATTACTATTATATAGTATTTGTTACATCAATTAAAAATTAACTACTAAATATCAGTAGTTACTCGAATTTACAGATATTTGTTGTAGCTTACAAATACCAAGAATAAGCCCAAAATTGTAACTCAAGCACTTTAAAGACATCTTAAATAATAACGACGAAATGCTCTGCTTAGCAAACGCGAGGGTGATCGGAAAACCTTCGAACAATTTATATTGGTTTATCAAGATTTACTCACGAGCGTTTTACAACCAACGATAAGACTAAGGCGAAAATTACTTTTGTATATTTTATTGTAACTAACAGATACGTCGTTAAAAGTTAGAAAGCTGATGGCTCTCAAAAAATGTATAGACAATAAATTCTTTCAGGTGTAAAGCAAAGAGAAATAACTTAGGTAAATTTTTAAACGTAGTTCTTCAATGGTAGGCATATACACAGCATTTATTTTTAAATAATATGCACTTAGTAAAAAAGTAAGGTAAAGTAGCAGTCTCTTAAAGTCCCACTGCTAGGCAAAGACCTCCTCTCATATTTAAGAGAATTCGTCAACCCGCTGTGGAGCTCCATATATATGAATATACATATGTTAAAATTTCTCTCGGCACATGCAGGTTTCCTCACTTTTCCTTCACCGAAGAGCACGAGATGAATTTAAACACAAATTCAGCAAGCTTAAGTTTTCAAGTGGTGATAGCTAGGGTTTGAACACGCGATCATCGGTTGAGCTCGACGTTTTCTAACCACAGACCATTTCGGTGCACTTATACAAGTAAAACTTGTTTAACTTTAAGATAATAAATAAAATCGAAAGGACACGACAAAAATATCTTACGATATAAACGTCTTCAATTTCGAAGGTAAATTCAGGAGTCGATATGGTTACAATTTCCATATCTTACGGTGACATTTTGTCATCGTTTTGTAGCAATTTTATGGGAGACGACTTTTTGATTATGCGATAATGTCTGTCTAGCCCTTTTAAATTATATTCCGATTTTATGCAAATAAGTTCTAACTTAAAAAGCCAGTAAAATTTATCTATTTATTACTTATATTATTTTAGTGTTAATCTTTAGTAAAAAAGCGTTTTTTTTATATATCTATTTTTTGTGTGCAGATGACACGTGACACGTGGCTGAGAGTTGCCTAGAAACGGACTATTGAGTAGAAAAAACAATAAAGATATGAACTGTGTCTTAAACTACATAATTAAATAATTATACTCGATCAGATTTTTAATATATGTTCAAAATGTATAAAAAAGAAAATGTAAATGCTAAATTGAAACACAATTAAACTTATAAAACAAATACATTATTTGGATACAATAATATGCTACCCACAAAAAGATAATCCAGAAATATTGATGTATTTTGATCCCCTGTTTAAGATAATTCGATAAAAAATAAAGTCATATAATCCAAATAAGTACGTATTATAACGCAAAATTAATATTTAATAACAAATTGGCGAAATAATAATAAGAATCATTTACACGCGCTGTGACATTATTAAACTTTACAAATAGAATTGGTTATTGAAATATGATCGATTAGAACCTTAAACTTATTGTTTGTCTTTCACACTAACCGCGACAGAACTTGTGGGCTACGAAATCGCATCGCATCGCAACATAATCTTTATAATTTATTAATATGATGATTTATACAATTTAAAATAGTAGAGGTATCTTGTTAAGAATCGTTGTAATATAGATCATTGAAAATGTTTAGTACATCTTTGGAATGTGAGTTTGTAAAGATTTGACTTTATGCTATCGTCCGGTCGCTTTAGACTTTTAACATTTTAGTGTGTCTTAACTCGCGTGGCACCTGCACTTTTTGCACACACTGATTACAAAGAATGTAGCCTCGCTATCGTAAATTGTGATTTGATATCTTCTTCTTAAGGTTCCACTCCTATCGGAGGTTGGACAACATCATGGCTATTTTCACTTTCGAAGCCGCTGCTCGAAACAGTGTGGTGGTACTGCAGCCAAACCAGTCCCGCAGATTTTTCAGCCAAGAATGGCGCCTCCGCCCAACTCCACGTTTACCGGCGATTTTTCCCTGGATTACTAGTTGGAGTATTTTGTACTTTTTATTTCTCATGATGTGACCGAAATATGCCAATTTCCTGTGCTTTATGGTGTTCATGAGCTCCATAGCTTTGTTTAATTTTGAAAGGATCTCTACATTGCTTATTCGGTCACACCACGAGACCTTCAAAATGCGGCGATAGATCCACATCTCAAAGGCTTCTAATTTCTTTACAGTGTTCTGTGTAAGTGTCCATGACTCCATGCCATATAAAAGTACTGAGAAAATGTAACAACGCACTATTCGTAATCTCAGGGCTAGACTTAAACTTCTGTCGCACAACACTTTTTTCATTCTAAAGAAAGTCGTACGCGCCATCTCAATGCGGACTTTTATGTCATTGTGATTTGATATAAAAAATTCAATTATTCATTTAAATAACATCAATTATTTGTTTCATATATTTTTGGTGTAAAAATTAATACAATATTTTGCTAAAACTCCCCATCTAAAGATTTATTATTATGGCACCAAAGCATTAGGACCTTTGTTTTAAGCGAAATAAATTTAATCATCCTTTATATATTTTAAATACTCATGGACTTGTAGAGTATCGTTACTACTTATAAATCTAAAAAAATCTCGCATTCCGTTCTGTTTATTGACCCTTACAACAGCCTCATTTGAAAATAAAGCGTCTCACGGTCTAGGGTTGTGTGAAAATTCTTATTTTGAACGGGTAACCTTGAACGTATATTTCATTTTGTCATGTTTTCCGCGCGCGTGTAAATATGTATGTCCGTTCCATTATAACATCTTGTAGCTTAAGCGGCTTGACCGGTTTTGAAGTATAAGATGTCATAAGATATTTACTCTTACTCGAAGTATCAAAAACTATCCTTAAACCAAGGAATTGGATTGAATCAAAAACTATGCCTCGTCAGCGAACAAGAAATCAACATGGCGGACGTAAACTGTCAAAACCAAACCGTTGTGACGTCTTGCCCGAAACAGTTCGCCCGATTTTGAAGTGTGGTTATTTAGTAATGGGGTTTCTAATTTTGACTCAAACCAGAAGTAGTAAATTTTCTCTTGTTCAATTTATTAAATAAATAAATAAACGCATCACACTCAACGGACCCCCATTAGTATCTTATGATCCTGTGTCGGGGATCCGGAAACATATACAATACAAGTACAAACACCCAGACCACGGCAAACATCCGTATGACCAATACAGACCTTTGCCGTGAGCGGGGATCGAACCCGCGACCGTTAGCGCTTCAGTCAGTTGTAGTGACCACTACGCCAACCTGTAAGTCTGTCAAATAAGAATGTTTATATAAAATGAGTACTATAGAAGATATTCACTGTTGAAACACTGTTTTTATACGCTATTTTTGCAATATGGCAGCGCAATAGGCAAAAGTATGTGTTAGTAAAAATTTAGACAGAGCACGTTAAAATCTAATGAAATATTTCCAACAAAAACTACCAAATATCTTTCTTAGTATTCTTTATAATCACGATGCAATAAATTCTCTCGTTAAGTCAAAAAAAATATACGAATTCATACAAGTCGCATACTTTTATAATTCATGCTCATTAATTTATTTTCAGTTGTATGAATTATATTGCATTTTTTCCTTATTAAAAATTAATTAATTCCCAATATTTAATATCGCAGTAAAATTTTCAACGATTGATTGCTCATCTCTCGTCCAATGCGATATTAAGTTTAATGAAGGCTTATCAATACAATTGAAAATATCAAGAACTCGAGAAGCCTATAATGAGATTTCAGGCATTTTTAAATAATATATTCTTTACATGATTTTATTAATATTTAAAATTTACTCAAATATATTATTTTAATAGTAAAATAATTGTGCGTACTTATGTATAAGCTATACTAGTGATTGACTTGTCATTAATTAAGGAATTAGATATTATAATAGAGAAGAATATGAGGATAAGTTTATACAATCATACTTGTGCGTTTGAAAGAGCTGAGATGGTCTAGTGGTTTTAACACGTCGATCTTAGCCGTTGATCGCGAGTTCTAACCCCGGAAACCTACATACGCCGGGAAATATTCTAACACATGTATATCCACCAACCCGCAGTGGAGCAGCGTGGTAGATAAAGCTCTAAACCTTCTTAATAGGAGAGGAGGTATTTACCGAGCCGTAGGACATTTACAGGCTGTTACTTTTCTTTTTTTCATAGTGCAGTTTACATTTTATTAAAAATCAAATGTAGTTTTATATTACTAGTCGGTGTGCGTGATTTCGTCTGCGTAAAAAAATATCCTGTATTACACAATACAATTTAATTTTCACGACAAAAGTCCTATGACCTTCTCGAAGGTTTAATCTTTATGTATTCTATACCAAAATTCATTAAAACTATTTAGCGGTTTAGACGCAAAAAGCTACTAAACCGATAGAAAGATTTACTTTTACATTTATGATATTACTGTGAACATTATACAAACAAATAAATAATCACCGTAATACTTTAACTCCAAAAAGTTTATTAAGTAATAAAAATAAGAAACAAACATTTATAAAAATCTGTACATAAAAATAATAACTTGAAATGCGAAGCAATGCTCGAAAACAATAAAATAGCAAGACTTAAAGACTTAGGCAAGATTAATGACTACGCATTATCGCGAATACATAACAGGAAAAACGTTTAATAAATGTCGTGACGACATTTTGTCGTTACAACAAGAATATCGGTTGTATATTAAAAAGTATAGCTTTCATAAATGGATGCTGATAAGCAATAATGTGTCAACCCACAAAAAGTCAAATTTGAAGATATCGATGTATTTTGATACTACGTCACTTATTTAACATTATTAAAAAAAATCAAGTCATCTAAACTAAATAAGTATAGCAAAAAGTTTCTTAACTCAGTGTCCCGAATTTCAGGTGCGTTCCATATTTTACAATTTATAAAATAATCTCAAATATTTAAAAACTTATTATTAGATAACATATTAAACAAATATATCTGCTTTTGATTCAATATACATTTTATCAAAATAGAAAAGAAAAGATGAATATATACGTCTTCAAACAAATTTATTAAGAATAGGCTTAACATCTTTAGACGCCATTTTCTCAAAACGAAGTCGGTGTGGCTTAACACAGTTTTGCTTATCAGCGTCCAAATATAAGTCTAAGTGAAAATTACAATTAATAAGTTTTGCTCTCGTAAGTTATAACTGATAGGCGAGAATTACGCTTATAAGTTTTGCTCTTAAACTTTCATGAAGATTTACATAGAATACGGAGGATAATATCACCAAATCTTTAATGATTTTGTAAATGTTGACACACGATGGGAATAAGGCAATCGCTTTCAAGCTAACCGTTTTATTCAATCTGAAACAGATTATATATAGTAATAGATTATATGTAGAGAATAGTTGTCTGAAAGAGATTGCTGTTTTAGCGATATGAACTTAGCACGTTTTTTTTTCATTCCATATTTTGAATATGTCGTTTTTTGTTTTGGTGTATAATAAATAATATTTGACTTGTATTTGTATTTCGATTTAATAAAGAATCGACACTTGAAGACAAAAAGATTTTACTTACCTTTACTTTACCTAACAAAATCTTGGTATCATTGATCTTGGTAAGAGGAGGAGAAAGACTTTCATTGAAGAAAAAAGTCATGATTATCTAATGCGTTGTATGATAACTTAAACTGAATGTCATAGTGACGTCATGGTTATAATTTTACAAAACTCGAACCAATATATACGTTTGATTTTTGATTGAACAAAGGACAAAGTTTATATCATTAATAAAGTCAGTTTCGTGTAATTTGTCAATTTTGTAGTATCATACGTTATTGTTAAATAATTTCTTATTACACAAAAAGTGTTATCGCCCGCCGGAACGTCGACAGGCGGTCAGCGATAAAACATCGTTACGACTTAATGAGAACAGACCTTTACTGACAACGAAAAACTGATATATTTCACAATACGCACAGCATATTTGTCTGTACGTGCGAGTATACAGAATGACTGAAAATTACTAAAGTTAGAAAGTAGGTTATATAAAAATTATCGACCAAATATTTTTTTATGAACTATTTTCTTCTCTCCATCATTATCTTTTGGAGTGTCAACAATGTCTATAAATAATGTTGGTTTTCAGCAAGGTAACAAACTAAATCAGTTTTAAGTTTTACTAAGGCAAAATTAACTTAATTTTGAATTAAAATTAAATTACTTATTTCATTCAATACCAAATTCAAGATGTTTGAATTAGCTTCTGTGAAGAAGAGTTTTTGTTTGAAAGTAACATCCTAAAACTTGCCATTTACGTAAAAACTGACGAACGACTTTATCCGATTTTACGATATCGACGCTACCGCCCCGAATATTAGATTTCTGGTGATCCCAGTCCTTGACACTTTTTACTTCCTTGTACGAAGTGAACAAGGTTAAAGAGTCTCCAAAATTTTTATAATAAAGATTTAAAAGGAAATATACCTCTGACCATACTTAATCATTTTGTATTACAATAATACTCCTGGTATAATAATGTTGCATAACCATAAGATAAAATTTATAAAACACTTCTATTGTAAGTTGGTAAAGAGTTGTATATCCTGCAGATTCCAGGTGATGCTACAGCATCAGGTCATGAGTAACGTCACTATGTTATTGATTTTCACAGCTTAGTTTATTTCGAGTTGATGAGACAAGTAGAAGTTGCTCAGATAGCTGATAACCTTAAAACAGATTGTCTACGCAAATATAAGATCACGTCATCGCCGTCGTCTTTCAATAATACGGCTTCAATGTGGCGTGATCTCCATACAGCCAATGAGAGAGGATGTATGCTCATGACGTCAGACCGCCCGGCTCAGATCCTGAGGACGCGTGGACACCGGCCATTACGAGGACAACTCTTGCCCATATCACTTACGTACATATATTTGTAAAAATTAATAAAGCATTTTACTCAGTTACCAGCTATTATTTAACTCACTCAACCTATAAGAAATT
The DNA here is from genome assembly GCA_037950945.1 of Hypolimnas misippus. Lineage (NCBI taxonomy): Eukaryota > Metazoa > Arthropoda > Insecta > Lepidoptera > Nymphalidae > Hypolimnas > Hypolimnas misippus. Next base: position 12,693,563 of record JBBEEQ010000019.1, read on the forward strand.
CGCATAGCGAACACAGATTTTTATAAATTTTTCACATAGGAACCCATAATTTTATTCATATTTAATATAACGGGTCTTGTCGTGATAACTAATGGTAGTAATACCTTTTTTATTCACCAAATTGCATCCGTCGTGGTCACGAGCTGACTCTGAACCGTTGACCAGTCAATACGTCGGTCAATAACAAAGTTATTACTACCATTAGTTATCGCGATCTTCCTTACATTAAATATAAAAAGTATAAATCTCGAAAGCTTAATATATATATATATATATATATATATATATATATACTATTTGAGTGAAATTTTATTTATATTAAAAGCAAATCAGGAGATATAACCGAGAGCGGTCGTGAGTATAATTATAGCGTTCATTTTCAAGGCCTCAATACTGAAGAGCGAGGCTAATAAGATAAATTTATTTTCTCCGTCGCAAAATGGAATTGTTTTCGTCCAAACGAAGGACCCGAACAATCGTTTGTCATTAAGTATCAATAGTGAGACGCCTCCAAAAAGTTCACCGTAATAATCATTTACGCCCCAATCGATGGAATAAGGGGGAATTTATTATTACGAAATACAAAACTTTATTGCTTATATACGTATATATATTTTGTATATAAAATAGTGTTAAAGTGAGCGTATTACATGAAGTTAAGTCATCACCATCGCCCATGGACATTTGTAGCACTAAAGGAGCATAGTCAGCTTTTAAAGGAATTCATCTCCCATCCCTTGAAGAAGAATAGGAGTAAGGAATGAACAATCCCCAGTGGATAAGGCTTCTAGTTCTTTGTCTCATCATAGCCATTTTCTGCAAACAGAAAATTTATCCAGCTCATCCCATTGTTAGAAAATTGAAGAGTTATATTGTATTTTGAGCACTATTTTAGATAAGTTATTTAAGAAGATAGGCTTTTTAACATCACGCTACTTAAAGAAGCAGTAACCATAAACGTTTCTAACGTTAGTGGTTAGTCGCATGATTAGAACCGAACGTTACTGAGGATTTAAATTTCACTCTAATGAAACCATTGGCCTTGCCTTCTTTATATATATTTTTCTTCTTTCCGCTTGTCACTGAACTCCTATTCGGCTCGACTGATTTTCGTAGAAATGTGTGTATGTGTCCTTAGATGGCTTACATTTACAATTAGACCCGTTAGAAAACGTCTGTATTAGCCATATGGATATTTGTAGTGGTTGGGTGTTCGTGTGTTTCCGGACCCTCGACACATTACCTTGAGATCCTAATGGGGGTCGTTAAATGCGAAGCGTTTATTTATTTATTTTTATATGAAAAACTAGATATCCCTCGCTATGTCACTCGAGTTTATGGTTACTACTTCGCTTCTATAAGTAGTAACGTAATGTAATATGGCCTATAACCTAAACACTGATCAGTAATTGTAGAGAATACCCGTACATACAAACTTACAAACAAATTTAACCTTTTTATAATATTAGATGACATTCATTAAATCGATTTTCGTCAACTGCTGTCAAAGTCCGTTATACTGGAGAAAAATCTCTTATCTTGATAAAATTTCTATTACATTGATACGATGACCGGCAAACCAATATTTAATATCGAATATTGTATCCGATTTCAAATCTATTCGTCGTCCAAAAATAACTCCGTGAATGTATAGTCATTTATACAACCATAGCCGGCTCAAGGGTGAGACAACAAGGGGCGCCGAGGCTTACGGGGCGCCGGACGGGTCGACTTAACTTCACTACTTCATTTAATTTTATAACTATCTCGTTCAATGTATTAAATAAAAATCAAAAATTCATAAACAATAATATTTCAAATTAAAAACACACAAATATAACCATAAATAATTAGTTAGTTTTCGAATAATCGGTGAACATACATAAGAAAGTTCCTAACAAATTGAGAGCCGCCTCCTTTTTAGAAGTGGGTTAAAAGGGCGCCGAAGGAATCACATGCCCAGGGCTCTGACATAGTCAGGGCTGGCCCTCTATACAACTAAATAATAATGTATTTTATAAAAACAATATTTGTTCGCTTTGATACATTTTGGAATAGAGATAGATTGGTCTTTAGAAAAAGACATTGGCTACTTTTTATGGTAAAAATTAAACGCGATGAGGGTAAAATAGGAGATTAAAGTAGTAGATATAGATTTAAGGCGTAGAAATATTTAAGTAGAGTTTTTGTTTTTGTTATTTCTATAAAATTAGCATTATCACACTGTGAACAAACAAACCCGTTTAAAAAAAAAAGATAAAAAAAATAGGGGATGAAAGTTACACAAAATTACGGGGACCACTTCTGTGGTATAATTATATCCGAAAGCATAACTAACGTGCCTATTGAATTGTACTGTAACATAACATACTACACTGAAAAATAAAGAAATAAATAATGTAATAAGTCAAAGGTATGAATTAAAAAGGGGCTTTTCGATATTTCATCCCAAAAAGGGGGCAAAGGGGTAAAAACGTATCTATGCCAAATGTTATTCTGTGGTCATATTTACCTCAAACTTAATACAAATTCTTTTTTATGCTGATAAATTAATATAAAACACAAAATCATCCTATCAATATCAACCCTAACCCACAGAGGGTAGTTTAGTTTACCTATATGAAGAAGAAAATTTCTTTAAAGATCAAAGGTGAAAATAATTCAGTATAAATTAAATATCATTATACACGTTTAGTAGTTAAATCCCTTGAAGGATGGTGTTTTACCAATTTTTTTAACTGCTAGTATAATTAAATATTTTAAGGTTTTACGATTTATATTATTTATAGTTTGTATAACGTGCCCGATTTTGCTAGAGTAGATTGCTCCCAGCATTATAATAATGGTAAAGACAATATTAGTACTTTGAGGGTAGGCGAAGAAAACTCGCGCGCTTACTGCCAGAGAGCGCTCGGTGCAACAGTCAATCCGTGACCACGACGGATGCAACTTCGTCGAAACGTCGGGCAATAAAAAAATATTATTATGATTAGTTATCGCGATGAGACCCGTTATATAAAATATAAATTATATAATATGAAAGTGCAGCATCAAGTCAAGGTAACGGAAATATTATATTATATCATTCACATAGTAAATGTTGACTCGATTAGACCAGTAGAAATTGCTCAGATAATTTTAACAACTACAAAACACGCAAACGAACTGATAACATTCATACATCTGAGTAAATCTTTATTAATTATTACCAAGAACTATTTCAATTACTATAGTTTTCAAACAAAAAAATACACAATAAAATTGATCCATTCGTTAGAGAGCTACGATGCCACAGTCCGACTGACTGATAGACAACGTATAATCGAACGTATAATACTCCTCTTTTTGGGTTGACTGTTAATAAATAAAACTTCTTTTTATTCCTTATAATACATACATATTTACATTAGTCAACTTGTGAACACGACGGATGCAACATCGTCGAAACTTGAGGCAATAAAAAAGTTATTATTACGATCAGTTATAGGTCTAATCGTGAGGATCGTATCGTGTCGTTATATAAAATGTGATTTGTTTATTAATCAAACAATACTTCAATAAATAGATTACTTATTAACTATAATGATTTAACTTACAAACAAATTTTAACATTTTGATGACCAAATTGAACCCTAAAATTTCATACATAAATCTTTCCTTCGTATAATCGCTTTTATCACACGTCATTAAATGACCTCAATTGACCCTTGGATTTTAATTTACCGAACAGCACCATAAATTAAGTCTGCTTTATCAAATGGATCAGCCACTTATCGGACTAAACCACAGCTCCAACTTTAGCAACAAAGCGAAATGTCGAAACCGCTTTTAATTAGAAAAATACTTACTCAAATACTAAGAGTATTCGAGTAAGTTATAGTATTAATATTACAAGTGATCGCATCACGGTCGGCATTCGACCGCAGTTCGTTAAATTTTCAACCGATTTAAATATTGACCATAGGTAATCGATTCTTATTTTGACCACAGACTTTAACAATAAACAAAAGAGTATATATGTGTGTCAAATACATGGTAGTGTGTGTGTTTTTATTGTTTTAATGTATATTTTATGCATAATTAAAATGTATATATATTAGCAAACTGTAATACCTCTTCTATATAAACCGCGTAATTTTCGGAAAAGTTGGTACAAAGTTTTTGTTTTTCGTATTAATGTAGATACATTAACGGCATATCGATATCCCACTGCCGGATAAAAGGCAGAAAAAGAAGAAGAAATCCAATGCGGGTTGGAAGACACAGGTCACATAATTTATTCAGATACATGGAAATTTCTTCAAATTGTTGGTTAACCGTGAAGCACGAGATGAATTTACTAACACTTGAAAACTTAGTTATGCTCGGGCTTGAAGCTGCGATATTCAGTGATCGACTAGTTGTGACCACTAGGACATCTTTGCTCCATCGGTTAATATTGACGTTTCATTTACTATCCTCCCATCTCGGCTTAGCATTAATTATAACGACCTTATTCTAGTGGAAAAGTTTTAGGCACGTATTTTCAACACATAAATAACTGATGATTTATAATCTCATAACTCGATAGTGTGATATGTGATATGCTTTTTCGTTCCATAAAATATCAGAATAACACCATGTCACGGTTATGGATAAGGAGAGGGTACGAACATTTAGTACTACGGAGGTGGATAGTGTATTTATTCTTTACGGGCTTCTGATCGCGACTCTGCTTGGTTTAGGTATAGTATTTCAAAAAAAAAGTAATCAAATTATTCATTGAACATCATAAATTTTAAGATTTAATAACCGTTCCTTAAAACTATATTTAATAATATATACCTATATGTTACTAATTGCCTCTTGTTTGCGCTTGTAAGTCGTAACGTAATGTAATTTTACCTATAACCTCCTCAATAAACGGGCTACCCAGCGCAAAAAGAATTTTTCAAATCGGATCAATAGTTTCAGAGATTACTCCCTACATACAAACTTACAAACAAATTTTACTTTTTTATAATATTAGTATAGATACCAAGTTACATCTGCGATCCAAAAAAAATCTTATTATTATGTATACAATTTCGTTTATTTCAAAATTTTACATTCAGTCACGAAACGTAACGAAATTTCTATGTATCGAGAAATGTTGACACATGTTTATCCACCAACTCGTAGTAGAGCAATGTGGTGGATTAAGCTCTAAGATGTTTGGATTTTGTATAAGCTGGATTCACACTGGGTACTTAATATAAGAGTAACAATCGAGTTTCTTGCCGGTTCTTCTCGGTTTAATCTATATTTCAAATCAGTGGTAGATTCATCAATTTATTATTTCTTTTGTTTTTGTATTGACGATTCAAAAGTGCTTAAACAGCCTGCTAGAATAATGTATAATTTGTTTTTGATTTTTGATTAACAATCTTTTTAATATACGAAATTGTCTTTTCCGAGTAATAGGACGTTTACAGACTATTACAATACAAAACATATTTGAGTACATTTCAAACAATAAACAAATGGAAAACCTCTGTTCTCACCACATTTGAGTACAACAGAAGAGACACCTATTACGAGTGCACACTCATTATATCCCATCTCACTCTGTCCGGTTACACTTTGATCATCCATCTCTTTTACTCTCAATAAACGGAGTCACAGCTTTCATTTAGCTAAATCTAGTTAAGGAAGGAAACAAGGCAAGAAAGAGCTTCGCTATGTCGCCATCTGTCAACGGTCGCCACGCGATCTTGCAAAAATATATAAATCAATTAAACATTCGAATATGAACCTTATTGCTATAGTCTTAAGAGCACTATAAATACTTTATTAAGATTGTTTAAAAACAATGTTCTTAGCTACATTTCGGATATAGGAATACAGGTCGTATCGCAATGGGATAAGGCTTAAAATTGTGTCGGAATAAATGTGTTGTGTTCAGTTGGAAGTCACGTACTGTTAACGATAAAAACGAAGACAAACGCGACCTTTTCAGGGTACAAGTTTCGGATTCAAAAACACCATTATAATATTAGCTATCACATTTTTTTGGCATTTTTCTGCGTAGTATCTACCCCCAAAGTACCCACCCAAGGAATAATTGGAATTTCATCCTGATAGCTCTTCCGTTTTCCACCCCAGTGTATAGTGAGGTATTAAATATATTTTATTACATTTTCGTCACACAGAATAAACACAATTCTCTTTAGTTATGAGCTTAAACAAAATATATTACACAAGTTGAAATAAAATGAAAGTATTCGTATTATTGACTGTACATAATAGAGGAGGATAATCGGAAGAAAATTAATATACGAATTCCGTTTATTCACCCGAGCGGGTAATATGGCGTCAAAATCGAATTTATTAGATACATCGATTACAAAATGTTGTAGAATTTTTTTTTTCCTTTTAATTCATTTGTATCTATTAAATTTGATTTTGAAGTCGGTTTATTTTTTTTAAGAAGTTTTTTTTTTTATTTATAAACTAAACATTTTTACACTAAAATTAAAAATTCACCAATAAAACAGCCTCATTTCAAAGTTCACTGTAACATGTAATGTAATATAAAATAAAACTAAACCACGTTTAAACTGGTACTAAAAATACTCATAAATACACTTTTACACGCGTCACTTGACACTGAACATGGAAAAACATTCTACGTGACCTTACAATACACAGAATATTAGTCCTAAGGTACTAAATCATAAAGACTTTTATGTTATGAAAAATTATGCGACACATGGCTCAACGTAAATAAGGTTTGTGCTACATTTGCTGGTGTATTTTACGTCCTTCTGAACACGGTTTTACGCCTTTGAAATAAGGCTGTGTACATAGCGACGTAAGAATACCTGCTACATGTATTGTGTTTGGTGTAATAACTGTATTTTTGCTAATTGTTCCCAGTTTAGGTAAGTGCGTACTGTGAATACTCGCTCTATTACAGAACAACAATGTTTTATTTTGGCGTTTTTATTTCTAAAGACAAATGTGATATAGCATTTGTTGTAATTATTATAATGTACTAGCAGTTCCTTGCAGCTTTGCCAGCTTATACTAAGGACTTTGGTACCTAACAAACTTTCAACCCTCTTTTTAACAATTTTGGGGAAGGATTTCCAAAAATTCCTTTCATTCAGTAAGTCATTGTTTACTATTTTTATATAGGTTATTTAGTCAATAATTAGTAATTTAAATATTCCAACATCCAACGAATGGATCTTTTAATGCGACATAAAAAATAGCTGGCAAATGAGAAAGCGAGACAAAATAAAAAAAAATATTTTTCTAGCCAAAATGCTAACCCGTTGAATATAAAAAACACAGCCATACACCATCTGATAATGTTACTTATAAGAATCAACTTCTGGGAAGTAGTATAAAGAAATATATAGAAACTAAAGGATTTTTTTTTATGAAATTCTATTCGATTCATACGATAATTAAACCTTAAGTAGTCAATTCTTCAAATAAATAATCAAAATTATAAAGGAAAAATTTAAAATGAGAATATGATGTATAACGCCGATTACGAGTACGTGTTATTTTTGAGTCCTAGAGAACCTTAATTTACATAATCATAGGTTATTTTATGTATACAGAGTCAAACATACTGATAGGTCAGTAGCGAGAAATATGAAACTATAAGATATAGAGAAATTTCTTGGAGGGAATCATGTGATCGATTTTAAAGTTAAGAAAAACTGCATTCAAATGAAACTTTTTTATATATTTTTTATTCTTTTGTTACTTTTTATTGCGGATAACAATAGTATGGATCGTGAAAAATTATTAGTACCCTGAATCTGAATAAATCATTCTGTATTTGCAAATCATATTAAAACAAAACTACATCAACCCGAGCGAAGTCGCATATATAAAATCTAGACCTCCAATATATAATGTCCTAAAATACACAGAAAAGCCTAACGAGAAAGAAAATATCCCTGAAAATAATCCACACTATTACTCTTATAGAATAATCTTTAAGAATGCGATAGGGGTAGACGGATAGGACCAATTTGTCAAGAGATCTGATACCGAGGTCCACTATATTACGTTACTAACGTGTTAGTAGCTAAAGTGGATATTTTTATTTTTGCCACTTATTCTACTGGAAAAAACGTGATTCAAAAATTGAAGTTTTGGCTTGATATATAAGAAATTTTTACTTTTAGTTTTACTATATAGTGTTGACTAGCTCTACCTTGCGGTTTCACTCGCGTTTATGGTTACTGCTTCGCTCCTATGATTCGCAGCGTGATGTAATATAGCCTATAGCCTTCCTCAATAACTAAACTATCTACCACAAAAAAAAATTTAAATTCGAACTAATAGTTCCTAAAATAAGCGCGTTCAAACAAACAAACAAACTCTTCCTCCTTATAATATTAGTATAGATTGTTAATGGGTAGTATATACTAATTTAATAAATATATAGTATCGGGGTAGAACCTATCTGTTGCCTACTGTCTACAGCTTGTAAATAGGCTGGCTCGACTGGGGCAGTATCTAAATCTCACAGAAGTTCGGAGTGAAGTAGGTAACATAGAGATAGCCGGAAGCCTAACTACCTACGCTATTTCGTTTCTTACTTCCTATCCTCTTTTGTCTCTCTTTCGTTTTAGGCTGGCAACGCATTTGCGGCTCCTCTGGTACTGCATATATCCAGAGGCGGCATTGTCCACTTAAAAGCAGATATTCTGCCCACTTTCTTGCCTGCTTCTTTTGTTTAGAATAAAATTAATAAAGAGAGAGCGAATTTTCTATATGCGAAGTAAACTCGGGAACCACTGAAACCGATTTTATAATTATAGTTTTTTGAAAAATGCATCACTCTAAATTGTCATAGGCTACATTTTATGTGTATTATTTAAACAAAAATACATTAACGAGCCGGTAGGAAAAGCTAGTAAATTATATATTTTTGAACCTGAACATGATTTACTTTTAAGTATGTGCGTTTACCTTAGTTTTAACGCTATTAAACTTAGTTATTTTAATAAATAAAAGCATCACACTCAACGGCCCCCATTAGGATCTCAGGATCCTATGTCGAGGGTCTGGAAATTGAACAGAATGCGTTTGCCGTAAGCAGGGATCGAACCCGCAAGCGTTTCTATCAGACAAAAAAAATATTTGATTTTCCACACTAAAAAGCAAATATAATTAAGTATCGCTAAAAGTTTCGTCAACGTAAAAGACAAACTGTGAATCTATTACCTTAATGAATGAAATCATGAAATCTAAGGATCAGACGAAACTAAAATGCGGTCCCGCATAATTCCCTTGTATTCTTTGTAAATTTAGTGTGCCATTTACAATTCTGATCAGTAGAGAACCTGCGATGCGGCGTTTACTAGAATTGCGAGAGGTACACTTTTGTAGGAGGCTCTACACACGGAACACGATGCGGCGCGGTGCGGTGCGGTGCAATTAGAAACTGTGACGTCGAACTTATCAAATAATTAGGACTGTAATAAGTAATTAATTTAAAAAATCAAAACTTTGACTGTGTAACAAGGTCATCTGCAAACAGCCGTACCGTATCAATAACACATGTTTAAAGGCCTTTAAGTGAGAATCGTTACAAACGTCATTACGAATCAAACCATTTATCAAAATCGGCACACGCGTTTAGTCTTAATATTGTTACAAATATAAAAGGTAAAAATTATATTCATACATACATATACAGAATACAATGATTCAATGTGGTATTTTTTTTAGCATTTTTGATTCTATATTAAATGCGCCAATTTTTGAGATAACTTGCAATTTCTGTGTAGTAGATTTTTTTTTAGTGTGAGTTCTCAAAGTATAGTGATGCAAAAGACAAAAATCTTTAAATTGAAATTCAAGTGACTTTTTTCCGCACATGATAGACTTAGAGCCCTGAAATTTTATTTATTTGATAAATACATTATTTAGCTTTAAGAAACAGTAAAAACGATTGAGAAAGGTTGAAATTTGTAGCCATGACAGTCAAAAAACCTACTAAAGAAGTCATTTTTAGTACTTTTCGCATAATGGCTCCTATCTCAGAAACCAAGGGACTTTTACAAAAACGATTTTTTGTCTACAGACTCGTTATGACCTGGCCTATATCCCATTTCAATTTAATCGTTGACTTTGGGGACACCCTGCATATACACATGCTGATGAACATATTACCTTCCTTTGCGACGCGCAGTCGAGTAAAAGAACAATAGACTTCAATAGCAAACGTAATTTTGCTAAAAATTATATGAAACCAATCTGTAAGTTTATACCTTCCCTTCTTAATATTACAAATGTGAGAGTAACTGTCTGTCTGTCTGTTTCGATTTACCGCTTAAACCTCTCAACCGAAAACCTCTCAATTTTGATGAAATTTAGCACAGACAATCTTTAGCCCCTGAGAAAGGACGGACTACCTTTTATTGCGAAAAAAAGGGATAAAAACGTTGAAATAGAGGTTGAAAGTTTATATGGAATTTCTTAATTTAAAAGATAAAACCATGAAACTTTATATTTAAGCACTTGATAAGAAATAAAAAAAAAAAAACATTTGTTCTAGCGTTTTTGAAATTTCGACCTGTGAGGGGATGAAATAGGTGTTGGAAGTATCTATGAAAGTCCTATGTTAAGCGCGTTTGAAACCGCGAGGGGTCGCTAGTTTCAAATAAAAAAAAAATTCAATTGTAATGTAACAGACATTGAAAACAAAACATACATTACGAATTTCGAACCTTCTCTGTTTTGAAGTCGGTTGTAAATAAGCAATAAGCAATGAGCCGAGATGGCCTAATGGTTAGAACACGTCGATCTCAACCGATGATCGCGGGTTCAAACCCCAGCTAGCAACGCTGAATTTTTAAGTGCTAAATTAGTGTTTAAATTCATCTCGAGCTCGGCGGTGAAGGGAAACATCGGAAACCTGCATGTGTCGGGAGAAATTCTAACACATGTATATGTGCCAACTCGCCGTGGAGCAGCGTGGTAGATTAAGCTCTAAACCTTCTCCTTAATAGGAGGCCTTTGCCCAGCAGTGGGATATTAAGAGGCTGTTAATTTACTTTTTACTTTTTTAATACAATAAGAGCAGGGAAAACGACTTACCAATAATTCTTTACAACAATAACCGTATTACTTATGATATAATTTCCTGATCATCAAACGCTCTTTACGTGATAAAACTATTAATACCGATAAGAATATTGGTCGGGTTTTACAATTCTCAAACCAAAATTTTGTTTCGCTCAAGATTAAAATTTTGTATATTTTAGTGAATACAAAATGTTATTTTTTTCAACTGTCTTTCTTTAAGTAATGAGTGATTCTGCAAATATAGGTCACAATGTATTCAAATTTTATATGTCGATTTATAATCAGCTATGACGAGAAATAGTAAACATTGTGTAAGCTTTGATAGGTTATATTGACACGTTGGCGCAGTGATCAATGCAACTGACATAAGCGCTAACGGTCACGGGTTCGATCCCCGCTCACAGCAAACGTCTGTATTGGCCATACGGATGTTTGTTATGGTCTGGGTGTTCGTGTGAGTGTTGTGTTTGTTACCGGACTCCCGACACAATGTCAGATGAACTTAATAGGGGCCGTTGAGTGTGATCCGTTTGTCTACTTATTTATATATAATTATTTAGCCTTATAAGGTATTATAATTGTTAATTAATGTAAGCAGTAGTTTGTTACACACTTCTGCGAGTATTATTTTTCAATAAAAGTCTTATAAGCAAATCTATCATTTGAGCTGTTTTCGTATCTATAAGATACACATATTCTACATTCGTATAGATTCCCTTAAACGAGAATTACATCTATAATTTTTAGTCTCATAAGCGATATAAAACAACTTAAAAACCTAACCGATGCGACGTATGTATGTAAGTAGTAACAAAAGCTGCGAATGTCGAAAATAATTTACTGACAGTAAATTCTTTCAGGCGTAAAGAAATATTATATGTAAATCTTTATAAAAGTCTGAAACCAAAATTTATAAGTGAAATTCTTGCCTTATATGACTAATTCTTTGAGCATTCATATGATTCATTCAAATATCAACAATTCCTATTCTACTTCGCTTTCTATTTAGACTAGACCACTCTGGAGCTTCCACATTGTATATTTGCCTTTAAATACTTCACACGCCAAATTCGGTTAGAGATCACACTTATAGATTTCCTTAGAAAATCGTACTGTTCAAATCCACGCCGCATTCAATATGAATAATCCCATAACCATGGATCTGTGTCTATGACTCTTAGAACTAATTCGATACCTCAATCCGTGAATTAGCCTACTCCATATTAGGTACTAAATGAAGTACATAAATAACCATTATTGGTTTAGATGAAAAAACAGTACTATAACAAAATTTAAGTAATAAAAAAAATAAAATTCCATCTACTTAACAATACCTCACAAAACATCGGTTATATTTTTTAAGCTACAAGAGACACAATGGCTCACGTTACGTCTGCCATATTGATTATTGCTGACGGTACAAAAAGGAAGATTATGAATACCCTATAGTTTAAAATCAGAAGTCATCCACGTAAATATGTGCAAAAAATATTACCATCCTTCTGGGTCAGTCGAGTTAAAACAGTTTTAGATAAAGCATATGTAAATAAGTGTGAACTTACTGCCCTAGATCTTGGTAAAAACCTGTATTTCAGGCGACAATGCTCTCCTAAAATAGATGGTTCATTTTATCAACTTGATACATTGCAACGATCCTCGAGTTAATCTATTTAGTACTTTAACTAATTTTACAGGTTGTAGTATCCCACTTTCCTAGCATCGAGACTAAAAGAAAACATTGTGAAATTGTAAATGACGAATAAATTTTAAATATTTATTGTACCAACTAAACTTAATAACTAATTTTTTTTTTGTACTTAACATTGAGAACGATACCAGTTCTTCCTAAAAGTGAACCAATCAAATCAATACAATCCCAAGTACCCATTTTGCAATAGAGACAAAACTGCCAAAAAAAGGAAAAATTTTTAGAAGACATAAAAATCTCAGCATTTTCATGTACCTTGTTACAGAGCGGAAAATTGCTTTACGACCGATCAGGGACCAGTAATGCGTTAAGAGAAATAATGCCATATAATTGAACAAGTCGACCATATGAGAAAATAAAAGATATTAAGGCAAGATTTTGTCCGCCCAGTGGCTAATCAAGCCCCTTGGATAAAGATGTAATCACTCGGAAATACGGTATCGAGTTGGTGAGCCTTTTGAAAATCCCTTTTATCTATTTTTTTCAATCATTATTTCGCTTTTCTCGACCATCGTCTTAGGATAATTGGTGTTGTTTGCTGAAATCTTTAGGTTTTTTTTTATTATTTTGTATAAAATGGATTTGTGATTGCAATTTTATCGATTGATTGACTAGAATACTCATATTGGGCGTGATAGTGGTGTAAAGGTACGTGCTCACCATAGTGTTAGAAATAATAAATGATAAATAAATAAACGGGTCACACTCAACGGCTCCCATTAAGATCTCATAGTCTTTGTGTTGGGAGTCTGGAAACACACAACACTAACACAGACACCCAGACCACGAATACCATCCGTATAGCCAATACAGACGTCTTGCCATGAGCGGGATCGAACCCGCGACCGTAAGCACTGCGCTAATGTGTCTGTCAAAATACAATAACAAAATGTATGCTATGTGTAACATCACTCCCAAATAGTATTACCAGCAATTCGTGTTCATCAGTGATGTTCTATTTTAGGTAAATTCACGGCATTCTTTTAAAAGTTCGCAAAGTAATAACACCATAATGAAATGGTTACATTCATATTTAGTTGACCATTATGAAGTCGACCATTGTTAGGATACATTAGTGGTCACATTGTATTGCGTTACGTGCCCTCCGTATCACAGTGTACCACAAACACAGATACCCAGACTTATAGAGAAATTACGTTCAATTCAATTCAATTCTTTAGTTAATGACTCTTAGCTATGCCCATTAGACACATGTTATTTCGCCAATATCACGTGGAATGGAGAAAACATGATTGTGATTGATCGATGGAGTCGAGAATCCAACTTTAACTAAATTTTGAAAACACCCCAAAATTGTTTGAATTTCATTGTTAGTCCTTAACCTAAAGCAACACAAAAATAGTTATAAACATTATACATATTATGTAATATAAAAATACAACTTATTTTAATAGGACAATCACATGTTTTATATACAATTTAAGTAATTATGTTATATTAGCGCTGTTACAAAATGCTACATTCCGACAGTTGGTTTATGACTTTTGTTTCGACTCCGCAAAGTCAATGTTACCTTCTTGGGGCAAGGTATTCGTTTTTATAATAAAATTCCGCAAAAAGTGTTACAGTTTACGAAAAATAAATTTAAAGTACATATTAAAAAATCCTTAGTAGCTAAAGCATATTATTCTGTTCAAGATTATATAGATGATAAACATGCTTGGATTTAGTATAAGCTGGATTCACACAGGGTATTTAATATATTTGTAACTCATAAATGTATGTACCCATCGTAAAACTTTTAAAAAGAGTAACTATCGAGTTTCTTGCCGGTTCTTCTCGGTAGAATCTACATTCCGAACCGGTGGTAAATTAATTAATTAATTAGTGTTTAGTTTTCTTTTGTTTTTGTATTGACGATTCAAAAGTGCTTGTAGAAGCCTACTTGAATAAACCATATTTTGATTTTGATTGATTTTGATTTTGTACTCAAACGGCTCCTTTATAGATCAAAACGTGGCATTATTTAATAGTTTATCATAATTAGCCCCCAAACATCTATAAACACCCATCCCTAGCGGGAATTGAAGGTGGACTTAATTAAATTATCACACAGTAAATAAAATATTTTCCATCATATTACCAACAGATCCAACGTCAAAACTCGACAAGCCAGTATAAAATATAACAAAACGATTACATAATTTAATAGCCGGTCAAAATCTGAAATTAATAACAGCTTCTATCAGAGAATATTTTGGATAGTTCATAAATTAATTTCATTTCGAGCGTGAAGTAGGATGTAATGAACCGACAGTTTTAGTTGGCGCTGAATAAAGTTTTCAATTTAATATTGATTTAGTTGCTAAGGTCGGACGCACAAACAATTTAACGACGACCTTATTTATATAGATGTTTAGAATTATTTTCTTTTCACACAAAAAGAGACATATGTTAAACTAACAATAACATTCGTCAGTAACATATAGATGATAACGCAAGGATTACACTTATAATTTTGCTTTTAGACTTTCATAACGATTTACATAAGTTTTTTCTCATTGCTTTACACCTGAAAGAATTTACTGTCAGTGTCTTATTTTTGATATTCACAGCTTTCGTAACTACTTACGATGTATCCGTTACTAAGTTAGAGAGCTGTTTTATATCGCTCTCAAGAGTAAAAGTTGCAAATGTAATTCTTCCCTAAGAAATAGTAAAGTAAGCGCTTGAAAACACATCGATGCTAGCCGGTGTTTGAACCCATCGGTTGAGATCGACGTGTCCGAACCACCAGGTCCTCCGGCTCAAGAAATAGTCTCTACTCCAATTCAGAAAAACAATAGAAGGTGAAATCCATTACGCCGTAGGAAATTTATTTTTATTAATATAAGAAGTAAAAGTTCAAGACTTAGAAGAATACTTGAAAGAAAGTATAATGTAAAGCAAAAATAAATTATCCGATAAAATATTGCTTATATTAAACAAAACTGCGGCTGTCGTAATATAATTGTAACTACGCCTAATAAGTACAGTCAATATATTCATTTAGATATTAAAAAAATCATATGAAAATGAATATTAAACAACATTGTAACGAAATAAATTAATTCATAGAACGTGCCACGCTTACAAAACATTCGTCTGTAGTCCCATACCTTTAATATATTTGATGTTTGAAATTTTAGCCAACATGATTTAGTTCGCTCAATGATTATGAATTTTCAACATTCCATGCCGTAATCAATTCAGAATATTTCCCTGTAAACGGCATCCTTTTATAATACTACTATTGGTACAAACTAAAATTTGCTTCTCAATAGGTATATATATGAGAATCTACTAAATATTCAAGCTTAAAATTTAATATGATAGTTATTAAACTATACAAGTATTATAATATTAGTAAAGATTTGAACTATATAATCTGAACTAAATAAATATAAGTTTTTGTTTGTTTGTTTGAACGCGTTAATCTCAGGAACTACTGGTTCGAATTGAAAAAATCTTTTTGTGTTATGTAGTTTACTTATTGAAGTAGGCTATAGGCTACATTACATCACGCTACAACTCATAGGAGCGAAGCAGTAATCATAAACGCGAGTGAAACCTCAAGGGACAGCTAGTATTGATATAATATTAGCAATGTTAAACAACTTATGTAATTCTTTATGAAAGTCTGAGAGCAAAACTAATAAGTGTAAATCTCGCCTACAAATAAATTCTAGCTACGCATTTAATTTTCATCACTTTAATATTTAAGAAAAAAATAGTAAACATTTTTGTAGCTAATACTCAGCTCTGCAATATACGTTTTGTATTGTAAAAGTTTTCAATGTTCAATTATCCAGTGCCTTTACAATCATAAGTCGAAAATTACATAAGTTAATTTTGCTCTAAGGTGAGAACTACACTTATAGGTTTTGCTCTCAGACTTTCATAAGAATTTACATAAGTTATTTTTTATTGTTTTACACCTGAAAGAGTTTACTGTCAGCGCTTTATTTTTGACATTCACAGCTACCGTATCTACTTACGACTTATCTGTTACTAGGTAACTTAGTCGTATTATGACGCTTACGAGATAAAACTGGCTTTTATTCTTGCCTAAGATTTTCATAAAAATGTACCTGCTGTAAGTATACTTAAAAGAATATACCGTCAGTAACACATTTATTGACAATCACAGTGTAGGGTTGCCTAGGTAACTGTTACCATTTTACAGACTTCTTTTATATGGATCCTGATAAGCAATAATGTGTCAATCCACAAAAAATCATATTCGGAGATATTGATGTATTCTGTAAATGCTTCACGTATTTAACATTATTCAAAAAAATCATTATCTAAACTAAATAAGTACGGGAAAAATTTTCTTAACTTAATGTTTCGAATATAGAATTGTGTCCCATTTTTACAATTTATACGACAATATATTTGGAATATTTGAGAAACTTATTATTAGATTTTTTCTTCATTATACCAATATGCTTTGAATTCATTATACCTTTTATTAATACATAAAAGAAAAGATAGATATATACTTCTTCAAACAAATTGATTCAGAATAGGTTTGACATCTTAAAACACCATTTTCTCAAAATGAAGTCCGTGTGGCTTGACACAGAATTACTTATCAGTTACGAAAGTAAAATTCACAAGTATAGGCGGGAGCCTAAAATTTACAGTGAAGATTATACCCAAGAATAACGTAATTGGAACAGACCTTCAATTCAAATCCAATTTCCCTTCCATTTTAACAATGAAATGTTAATTCAAATAAAATATATTAAATTTTAAATTATCCAAATTAAATTCAGTATTTGGAGTATATTTTTCCGTACAGCGTTTGTGGGGCATCAAATTAAAATCTTGAATAAATTATTGCGCTCCGCAGAGCGTAAGGGAGGCAATGAGGCGGCCCTTCGATGGTGTAGCGAGTGATGAGCTCTATTTTAACACTAAATTTATTTAAATCGACCTCTATTGGTCGGTTATTTGAACCGTTTGATGTTTGTGTTATTTTCAGCTGACTTCAAATAAGGAGTTACCCAATTCGTAGCGTTTTTTTTTATGTTCATTCATAACTCTATCATTACTTAATGAATTCTTAAAATTCTTTTTTCTTTTAATAATAAATACTTCAACTGTTCTAACAAGAATTTTATTCGTCGTATCTCTTATAGATCGTATTACAGAATAATCACAGTTGACAAATCGCACATCCCACATTGATTCAGTAACAATGACTTACTATGTTATTAGGAGAGGCATTTAGATATTCTCTCTTAGTAACAAAGTCAATATTAGTTACATATAGTATTATAAGCTTTTGATATATCTATTGAATCTTATTTATATGTTAAAAATATTTATATATATATATTCTTCTTACTATTTAATATGTAATTGTAACAAAAAGTATATGCTTTCAGATTGGTTTCATGGAAATTTCACCGATTTATTAATTTATTATTAAAATCGAGACAGCCGATATCTTAATAAATTATAGCTAAGAATTACCCCGATTACATCAACGTTCAAACAAAAATACATTAAAATCTGTCCATTCGTAGGCGAGCTACGTTACTCAGACAGACACATAGATACACAAGCAAAGCTTATAACACCCCGCTTTTTGATCTGGCGTTAAAAATCTTATGAGTACACCTTATTTGGATGTTCCTCAAACGATCTGTCTATAATCTGTATTTATAAACCGAACAAAATTCATCCTAAGTCAAAACTCGCTTCACATTTTAACTACCCCAACTCTTCAGGTCACTGATTTAGCTGTTGTCAATTTAAATTATGCCATAAAGGTCCCTAAACGGCATTCGAGACCACACACTCGAACCTTGGACGCTCATCTCCCAAAAGGGCAATTTGGAGGGCTACTTAGGGACACGTCAGTCAAGATGAGGGTTTTGACCGACAGTGCGCATTATGGATCAATTTGTACGAGTGGTTCTCGATCGAGAGATGATCAAAAATGAGATTTTTTTTTCACTTTTCCTTCTTAAGCTGTTTGTCAAAGATTTTAAGTATATGATAGACTAGACTAAGGACAAGCTTAAACATCTTATAAAATTGTATATAGTAACAAAATAATCAGAAGACTTTTTAGTATTTCTGTACTAAACAAATCTACTATAAAAATGTACCGAATTCCGTTAGTGATCACGCTATCAAAATTCGTATTAACGTGCACGGTCAACGTGTTCCGTAACGTGATACATTTTGACACCCACCACCTTCAAAGTTAAAATTATTATTTTCAGGGGTTTTGAATTAAAGTAGTAAGTTTAGTAATAATGTATTGCTTGTAAAGGATCCTTCCATCGGTCCCATAGAATTTTTACCCGACTGCACAACGGAAAGGAAGGGTAATGTGTTATCAGAATATATGTATGCATGTACGTACGTATGTGGGTTGATACCTTTGAGGCACTATTTGAACTGAACGCGCGGACCGATTTTGATAAATGATGTCAAATCAAATCAAATCAAAATATGCTTTATTCAAGAAGGCTTTTACAAGCACTTTTGAATCGTCAATACAAAAACAAAAGAAAACTAAACACTAATTAATTAATTAATTTACCACCGGTTCGGAATGTAGATTCTACCGAAAAGAACCGGCAAGAAACTCGATAGTTTTTTTTTTAAAGTTTTACGATGGGTACGTACATTTATGAGTTACAAATATATTAAATACCCTGTGTGAATCCAGCATATACTAAATCCAAGCATGTTTATCATCTATATAATCTTGAACAGAATAATATGCTTTAGCTACTAAAGATTTTTTAATATGTACTTTAGAAACGCTGTTTGATTCGTCATAACGGCGCAAATATCATAGAAAGTATAAGAATTTAATAAAATCAAAATGGCCGATTTTGGACGCTATAATGTGAGAATTAAAAATATGAAAATCGACGAACTATATCGTTGAATAGGTATTTAATAATTATTTTTAGGTTTTTCATATAATTTTTCAAGTAGAATTACCATTAAGCTTCTATAACGATTAAAAGTTGATTAGTAACGATTCTCATTTATAGGCTTTTAGACAAAACTGCTAACTGCAAGTGATCTGGTTGCGCAGTCCGTTTTTTGAATTTTTAAATATTTTACTTGATAATAAAATCGGTTCAATAGATCCGCTTTAATATGAAAATATCTGTAAGTATATAATTCAAGAAAGAAATTATGTTTTTACTTTGAATTCGCTTCCCTTTTTTAGGTCTTGTAACTATCATTTATCTTGGTTTTTATTTAACCTCTTACATTCGGACATGTGAAAGGTATTAGTGTATTAGCTAGTAAGCATCGAGAACCAATAGTAATTGTTTAAATAAATTGAGCCACACGCAGCAATACCGAAGCCTTTATAGGCTTGAACGGAGCTCACTATTATATGCTTTCCTAAAGACATGCGCCTGATAATGACTCTGTCAATTTGACTGGACCACAATGCATGTTGTTAACTAAATTGCTTTCAATTTCTCTTGATTACTGACCGCTATTACAGCTTAGGTAATAAATTGATAATTTTAATACCTACATCAAGCTATTTATCACACTTTTAAATTATATTAATAAATTACTTAAAAGTACAGTAATTAGTAATTATAATCTTATTCAATCCAATTTCATTGTAATAATTTTTAACCGACTTCAAAAAATGAACAGGTTCTCAATTGGTAACGTATGTTTTTTTTAATGTAATTCGTACCTAATAAATCTGTTATTTCTAATTATATTTTTAAGGATTCTATTAATTTGTAAGGATATAATTATATTTTAAAAATACACTTTTTATTTGTAAAGATATATTTTCAGATTGGCTCTATAGATTTCTTTTATCAAAATCGGTTAATTATTTTGGTTTTTAAAATCAAAATAACTGGAATCAAAATAATTTACATTAACGAAATTACATATTTTGCTTTCGAATATTATCATATTCTTAACATAATATTATAATCTATATAACTAAAACAAAATTTACCCCTAATATTCAAAGATGCATTCAATTAAATTTATTGCTCCATAACCACAATACACGGGGGACAATCGAGTTACATAAATAAATCTATTGTTAAATAAACGACAAAACCCGAATTAGTGAACGGCTCATAAAGTTTTGTGTGAACACGTGACAGAATGGCCTATATTGTGATATCTTACTTTACCAATATAATATTGGATTCAATAACAAGAAATTACATGAGCAAGAAAAAAAAAATCTTGTATTTACTGTAGTACAGCCTATGTAGACGCCGATTGCTTATCATACTATATCAAGCCACACGCACTTCATTTTGAGAAAATGGTGTCTGAAGATATCAAACGTAAAAGGTTATACATATTAATAAATTTTTCCAATATATAAGATTATTGCATATTGCAAAATATTGAACTCAATTCAATATTCGAAACATCGATCTCTCTTGTACATCCTAAGTTTGGCTGGTAGAAAATGGAGTAGCGTTAAGCCTGCCTTTTGTTCATATTTAATATTACACAATAAATCATTTAAGTAAAATATAAATAAAAAAATTATCGTAATTGAACAAACTACGACTTCCCTAAGTATTCATTTATATACGACGCTGCTAAATACTTACATGAATAACGACTAACTCTAGAGCGCAAACGATTAACTTTTCAAGAAAAATGCGTGCATATAAACATACATACGGGCTGAATATAGAACCTCCCTTTTTAAGTTAAGTTTTAAGTTCTCGATGTATGTAAATATCGTATATACCTTCTTATGCATTTTGTATAAAGCTGTTAATTAGAAATTACAAACACTTCAATTTTATTTATCTGTATAAATTCAAAAGTAACTCTAGCTGTGTGTAACGCAAAAACGCTTAAACTGCTAGACCGATTTAATTCAAATTTACAGAGATAATAAAATAGCCTGAGAATAGACTACTTTTGATGCAAAACAAGGGCTGTAAGGGGTTAAAATAGCAGTACAATAATAACAATAAAATGTAGGGGTAAATAATCTAACACATTACGAATTATTAGTATATACTTGAACCATATTCTGAGGCTGTCATGAGAATTACCTTCGACAAAGTTTACTCAAGTTATATCTTCGTTCATACTGTCTCATGCAATTTGCCGGTTGTCAAGTAAATTTGGTTTATAATAACAGTATTATGATAGTGATGTCATTGAAAGATCTACACATAAATAATATTGCAGTAGTGTGTGTTTACATAACAATATTTTTCTTACTCGAATGAGTACATCTCGTATTCGGGCAGGAGAAGCAGTACCATATAGAAAATCGAAGTGATACTTCATATGAATCCGGAAGAGAATTCCCACAAAAGAATAATAAAATTTAAACTCAGAATATTACCATTATTTTTGAATGCATCAACAAAGCGAACGAGGAGGTTTCGGTGCTTAGTAACAAGCGGAGGTGAATTAGACAAATCTGGCGTAAAGTGACTGCGTGACGCATTACAACTAAAACACATTACTTCGCTTCGGATCACATTAAGGAGTCGCGTTGTGGAATGTTACGACACCGCGTCATGACATGTTTCGGTGTCGATATGTGGCACGTTGCGAAGTCGCGTCGTGGCACGTTTCGTATTCATTTTGTGGCACGTTATGACGTCACGTTACGCAGTCGTGTTGTGGCATATTACGTTGCGTTGTGGCACGTTATAATGTCGCATTATGGCACGTTACGAATTCGTGTTGTGCCACATTACGAAGCCATTACGTGCCGTCACACGTAAAAATACACGACGTTCGTTTATTATAAATACTTAAATTTGTAAATATTTATTTTTCAAATGTGCGTTGTAAATGTTCATACTAGTTTTAAAAAAAATGTACACAAAACTATCCAAAAGAGGTAAAACACAAATCCCAAATCCCTAACTGCAATAGCATTATAAGTTTGCTTTTGAGTCGAAGCTTTGATGCTGGATTTGCCGAACGACGTGAGATATTCTCGTAGAACGAACTTTCTTAAGCTGGGTTTAGACAAAAGTTTATACGACTTAAAAAAACAGGTAATGTAAAAAATGTATATATTTAAAACTCGTATACAAAATTGAATTACATAAATATATGTATAAATAAAAAAAATGTATTTACTTTCACATTCTTACATGGATAGTATACACTATTTCACTGCATAGGTTTTCAACAAATAAAGCATACGTAATGCCTTTTCCCTTATAGACTAAAAATAATATGGACGCCTTGTGATCAACGTTGCATGGCGAAGACAAATGATGCCAAGCAGCCATATACTATATACTTATATTATATCTAAATATATATATACATAACTCAAAGGTGACTGACTGACTGGCTGACATAGTGATCTATCAACGCACAGCCCATACCACTGAACGGATCGGACTGAAATTTGGCATGCAGGTACATGTTATGACGTAGGCATCCGCTAAGAAAGGTTTTTGCTTAAAACTACCCCCAAGGGGATAAAATAGGGGATGAAAATTTGTATGAAACTTTGTCAATTTTAAACCGATCGGGTTAAGAATATGATGTAGACATCACAGACATCGCAGACAAAGTCGCGAGCATCGGCTATTATAGTATATTATTGTCATTGAAAATAATTTGATACGCCCTAAAACTGGATACCACCATAAAAAATCTATAGGTAAATACAAATTAATAAAAAAATATACCAAATAAAAACTTTTTTTAAATTAACTAGCTTTTTAAGAAAAGCAAAAAATTATTTTAGAGTTATGCCAAAGCTGATAAAAACATGCACTTATTTTTGTCACATCTGAACGCAGCATAAACTTAATGGACAAACGGACCTCAGGTAAATAGATTTAGCTTGCGCTTGACGCAGCGTGCATCCAAGCACCCTGCTGGGAAGACAAACACATCTTTGATCTAATGAAATTAATGACGAAAAGCTTAAATACAAATATATGCGACTTAACGGTGAAGCACCGAAACGCTACATAATTTTAAGCAGCCATCAAGTATAGTTCACTCGACCAGAACAGTACCACACACAAAATCGCCGTAATATCGCTGCGTTTCGTACGGTAAATAAGACGACATCTTACGTAGGCGGTTCAAAGTGAACGCGGTTGCGATGACAAGCGAATTGATAGCGATGCGGCGCGACACAGCGGCTTGTCCTACATGAGCGCTAATAATACCGCGACACAGCGATAATGCGAAAATCCCACACTATTGCCATAATGTCCAAAGAAAGCGACGGCACCGTAACTCACAACCGCGAAAATATCAAGACAACGGATCGCTGATTCGCTACATTTCGCGTCGCGCCGCACAGTGCCCTGTGTTTTTAACGCACGTAGGCCTCTTAAATAGGTGTCAACTGTTTGTTAATTTCGCGCCGCGCCGCGCCGCATCGTATTCGATCATATAGTAAGTAAGTGAACGAAACGTCCGAACATCCGTCAGAACGTGTAGATTCTAGTCATACAACGCATCGCGCGTTGCGTTCATATGTTATGTAGACGACGTATTTTCACGTCACGCCAAGCGCATCGCGTTTGCTCACGTAGAACGCCGTGGTACGTTCCGATGTCGTAACCTGTTGTGACGTACCGCAGCGCAACACAACATCGTATTTATGTGTTTTAATCTCGGCAGAGTCGGTAGCCCGTCCCTAATTCCTTTCTTCACATTATATTTCCGTTCCTGTAATGAATATATTGTATTTTATCGTAAACGTTTTTGCGAAAGAAAATAATAATAATCTCTGACTTTCTAAATTAATAACGTATCTGTTTTTTTTTTTTTGTTATTTTAACGGTCATTACCTGCTTTTAATGTATTGTCGTTAAGTGAGACATTATTTCAATTTTATTACCTATCATTAGCGTTTTAAGTAAATCTTTTATATTGTATGATCAAGCACTTTGTTTATTTGTCTCTCGCTGTTTTAAAAAGGAAACAAACGTTAGCACCACACAAGTTTCTTGTAGATATAAGACAAAAATCAATTGAAGTAGGTACCTTCAACAATCATCAAACGTAAATTTTGTTAAGTCTAACGAAATCAAAAATTTTTGTAATTACAAGAAAATTCGTTTATGTAATTATTAACAACAAGTAAACAGTTCATACATATAATGTACAAGTGAAAAACATTTTATGTATATTTTATCTTTAACAAATCTATTATACAAATAAATAAAATTGAAATGTCTGTTTGTAACATCTAATTGACAGCTTTTAATTTAATGCATATGAACGTATACACGATACTCACATCAAACACAAGATTTTAAAATTTTTTGTCTATATGTCTGTCTGTCTGTATGTTTGTTCCGCTTTATCTCTAAAACGGCTAGAACGATTTCAATGGACTTTCAATTACAAATAGCTATTATATCTTTATATTAAATAAATAAAAACAAAATTGAAACCAATGATATATTGAGTAATATCCGATTCAAATAGCGAAGGCAAACATTATATAAATATAATTTTTCCTCAAATGAACGCGAGTGAAATAACGGGGCACAGCTAGTTTGTTAATAAATCAATCTTTCCCTCATAAAAGACAGAAGAAACAAACCTCAACACACTCCGTATATGTGCTACTTAAGCTCCATGCGAAAGAACACAATTCGATAACAATTGAGCCACAATGACTTCGAGTAGTGAAGACAATGAAATCCACATTGACGGATGCGGATTTATAGACGCAACATTAGATTTTATGGAATAGAAAGAGAATGGAGACTCTTACACGTAACTATGTATCGGCGACGTCGAGAATATTTGTCTAGTTAACGAAATGTAGTGATTCTCTCGTATATTATTATGTCACCTATCGTGTTACTTAATTTTACTATTCTATTGACTATCATTGTTTTGTACTCAACTTTGTTTATATGAAAGCTATGTAATATATAATTTTTTTTTTTTTTTACTTTAATATATATTTTTTTATTGTGTTAAATTTGACTTTTATTGCTGTTTGCGTCATGTCGTAAATACCTATAATTAGAGGTTCAATTAATTTTCTTTACTTTTATTAGCATACATTGTCGGCTTTTTTATTGCAGCTTTGTTGGTGTTTCTAAATAAATAAATAAATGTCATCAAAACATAACTTGTAAAAAAACAAGGCTCTCTTAAAAAAAAAAACTCAATTTTTCTACCGTAAAAAGTTATGAGATCCATGTAATACTTAAAGCTTCTATCTCTGCTCGAAGTGTCAAAATGAAGAAACTTTTAGTAGTTATAAATCTTAACTTACTGGTTCAAATTGAATGAAATGCCTGCGTGGTTACTGAATATTCAGGCTTCTAATTACATTCACAACGAAATTATTGGCCGTGCATTTTGCTCGACTTGGCAGGGCACTGCCGTACCCCCAAATACTCATATTTGTAATGATCGTCGAATTGATTTTTTAAACTTATTCTGCCTATTATATTGAAAAAATATATAATATTATTTTTATTAATAGTTTATAATAATATAATATAACGAGGTGATTAGTTTGATTTCCTTCAAAGATAACTTTCCTCTTATCAAAGCATTAAAATAAAAACTTGTTTCTAATAATAACTGTTTACTATATATTTAAATGTGCGTCTCCTAATGTGTCTCCACAGCGTCGCTGTCGCGAGCCACTCACGGAACATTACTCTCAACGGGCACCATTCGATAATATTCCCATTTTATTTTATTAAATCTCCAACCCTTCTTTCCGGGCCAGTGGCGCCCTTTCGAGTCCTTTTGAGGATTTTTGACACGTTATTTGTTGACTGCGCGATATCTATCGTTAACATTCACGGTCGGTGAACCCTGACGATGTTTTTAAATTGTTGCATTAAAATTAAATTAATTTTAAATACTAAATAATAAAATTTATTGATACTAAAAAATTAGAAACATATATTTGTGGCATTATTTTTATTATATTTACAAAGTAACTATGCCTCGGTTTCTCTCGCGTTAATTTGAGGAAAAATTATATGTATATAATGGTTACCTTTCCTACTTGAATCGAATATTGTTCACTATTTCATTAGTTTCAATTTTGTTTTCGCGTAACCCTCCTTTTATTTACTAGAGTAAAAGTAATTTTTTTTTAATAAAAGTAGCCTAAGTTACTCCGTATAATTTTAGCTATCTGTGAGTAAAAGTCTCGTCAAAATCTGTCTAGCCGTTTCAAAGATTAGCCGGAACAAACATACAGACAGACAAAAAAATTTAAAATTGTGTCTTCAATGTAAGTACCATAAGTGTATAGTTTCATATGTATTTAGATAGAAGCCGTTAATTTGAAATTACGAACAGACACTTCATTTTTATTTATTAAAATCAAAAATCAAAATCAAAATATGCTTTATTCAAGTAGGCTTTTACAAGCACTTTTGAATCGTCAATACAAAAACAAAAGAAAACTAAACACTAATTAATTAATTAATTTACCACCGGTTCGGAATGTAGATTCTACCGAGAAGAACCGGCAAGAAACTCGATAGTTACTCTTTTTAAAAGTTTTACAATGGGTACGTACATTTATGAGTTACAAATATATTAAATACCCTGTGTGAATCCAGCTTATACTAAATCCAAGCATGTTTATCATCTATATAATCTTGAACAGAATAATATGCTTTAGCTACTAAGGATTTTTTAATATGTACTTTAAATTTCTTTTTTGTAAACTGTAACACTTTCTGCGGAATTTTATTATAAAAACGAATACCTTGCCCCAAGAAGGTAACATTGACTTTGCGGAGTCGAAACTTCGGCGTTATAAGTTTATCCTTTCTTCTCGTGTTAATACAATACCTGTTACTGTTTTTATCAAAAGAATCAATGTTGTTGTGAATATACATAATATTATTGCAAATGTACTGCGATGCAACCGTAAGTATACCAACTTTATTAAAAACATCTCGAAGGGAATCTCGAGCTCCTAGATTATAAATACCTCGAACAGCTCTCTTTTGCAAAATGAATACAGTATTAATATCTGTAGCGTTACCCCATAACAACAATCCATAAGACATGAGGCTATGAAAATAACCAAAGTATACCAATCGAGCTATATCAACGTCGGTTAGTTGACGAACTTTCCTAACCGCGTATGCTGCGGAACTGAGTCTTCCCGTAAGAGATGCCAAATGGGAATTCCACTGAAGCTTCATATCCAAGGTAATTCCCAAAAATACTGTTGTATCGCTAACATCAAGGATCTCACCATTTAATATTAAATTATAAGTTTGTTGTTTTACATTAGGTAATGTAAACACTAGACATTTAGTTTTTTTAGTATTTAAAACTAGATTATTAGTGGTAAACCAACCATGTATCCGTGATAATGCATTGCTTACATCGTCATAATCAACTTTATTTCTATTAACTTTGAAAATAAGTGAAGTATCATCAGCAAACAATACAATGTCACAAATACTTTTTACATAAAAAGGTAGATCATTGATGTATATTAAAAATAGAAATGGACCCAGAATTGATCCCTGTGGAACACCCATTTTTAGCTCTGATCCAGAAGACTTTATTCCATTTATAAAAACATATTGAATTCTCCCAGTCAAGTATGAAGCAATAAGATCAAGAGCTTTACCTTCAACTCCGTAATATTGAAGTTTACATAAAAGCGTTTCGTGGTTTACGCAATCAAATGCCTTAGACAAATCACAGAAAACACCGATAGCATTCTGTGATTTCTCCCACGCATCATAAATATGTTTAAGAAGCATACCTGCATCCGTTGTTGAGCGACCTCTAGTGAAACCGTACTGTTCACTATGAAAAATATTATTTACATCAAAGTGATCAATGAGTTGATTTAAGATAATTTTTTCAAATATTTTACTTATGGACGGTAGGATAGAAATAGGTCTATAATTACTGGGATCATCTTTGCTCCCTTTTTTGAAAAGAGGTAAAATTTTACTACATTTCAATAAATTCGGAAATGATCCAGTCTCAAGACTTTTGTTAAAAATTAAAGCTACATATGGAGCAATATCCTCAATAATAGTATTAATTAATTTAACCGAAATACCCCATAGATCATTCGTTTTCTTAATATTAAGATTGCATTTAGGTACATGATTAACAAGAAACATGGTTGCGTCTGATATTTGTATAGATAAACAGTCCTTCCAATTCGTTATTAAATTTTTTTTGAGCTTGATGACTTCGCCGAATTTGCCTCCCTGAACGTGGCGCTCGCGTGCGTTTCACCCATTACATATTAGGTTGCGGCGGTGCTGTTATGTTATCACCACTGCCCATAGACACTTACAGCACCAGAGAAGCCACAAATGCGTAACTGGTTTACCTAGCGAATGACGCATGAAGAGGAATAGGAATTAAGGGAATGGATAGGGACCTCCCCTATCCATTCCCTTAATTTTTGGGCTCTCTCACTCACCGTAAACGCGGTTGTATTAGTTACTTCACAATGACTTTTTGTGAGATTGTGTTACTGCACCAGTTGAGCCAGCCCGTTTACGAACTGCATTGGAAGGCTTATCCTTGGGGCGTCAAGGTATAGCATGCGTAAGCTATACTGTCGCGCCCAACTGAGACAATACAAAGAGTAACGCTGGATTTTAGTGAGTAGTCTAAAGCACTATATCGTGACAAGAGCCCTACCGCCTAAAACTCTAGGCGGGATGCATAAATACATTTCCCAGCGAAAAAACAAGACCGTATACAAGCTGTAATCTATAGGCTATAGGATTTTACCACAGTAATTATGCCTTCATTCTTCATTTTTGTATTTTTCCACATTTGGGCAAAGGCAAAATAACAGACTGTTACACTACAGAACATTGAAATTGTACCAATTTTTAAGTACATAACTAATTGAATTAAATTAATCTCGTAAATTAAACCCTGATTCTTGATATAGCACTATTCTGATTCGCGGCCGCGTCTGGTGATTTTAATGTTTTATTAATTATTATTTTTAAAACAAAATTAATATACATATGTACATATTATGTTAAGTATTATTGAAGACTATTTCTAAGTTCGTACGGTTGTTTTTTTGTTTGACTTTATTTATATTGGCAACTGTTTAACCCATTTAAGAGGAGCTTGAACAAGAAAGAAATGTGTCCTACATTTGAAAATGTTAAAATGAGAAATATAGTCTACTTCGCCACCTCGTATTTATTTCGAACGCTCCGGCATGTTCGAAAAAAAAAACGTCTAAAAACCGTTTTTTGACATTATCTTCTTTTCTACTCAGCGTTCGATGACAAAAAAATTATATTTAATAGAAAATATAAATTAGTGAAAAATAAATATAATATAAAGTAGTGAAAATTTACTATAAATTATAAAAATATTATCTTTTTGTAAATATAATTAATTAGGTACTAAAATTTTGTAAAAATAATGGTTTTAGTATCTACAAAATCGATTCAACTAATAATTAATTCGGACAGAGCATGCCAAAATCTATAAGATCACCAATTGTCAAAACTCCAGAAAAACTTTCCAGATAGTCCCTATAGCTTGAGCACCAAATTACATTACTAATAAGATGTTTAATAATATTAATAGTAAATTCTATCAGGTGTAAATCATTATCACAATTATTTAAATCCGTGCATCGTGTAATAAGTGGTATAACATTAATTTTAAGAAGTTACTTTCATGTGTAATTTTATATTGCATCCAAAAATTTCATGATTCTACACATAAAATGATGCATGTATAGTTTTACACTATACAAACTTAACAAAATACAAAACTTCATGTTTAGACGCTAATTTGTTAGTGAATTTATCAATTCAGACGGACAAACAGAAAGACAGACAGACAGGTAGACAGTAGAAGCTTAGTAATATGATCCCGTTAACACTTTTAGTGTTCAAACACCAATTTCCCCATTTAAAGCAACAAACAGACAAAATGTTTAATTTATATCGCTATACTGATAACATTCTATTAACTCAGCACACATAGAAGCCACAATTAATCCCATATCGCGCTATATCGAACTCAAAAGCGCTCATGCAGGGGTGATTTCATTAACATTTCATTCATTTGATTTGAATAATTTTGTTTAAAGCGCATTTACATAGTGCGTTTACAACATTAAAACGGACGAGCTTTTGTCCTCGACTTTGGTCGCGTTAATGTGGAGTAGGATAATATATTTTTACTCGACTATAGTAAAGCTGAAGGAGGGTTATGATGGAACAGGCTATGTCTATCTGTTGCCTCCTAAGTCCTTAACTGCTAATCAGAACTGGACAAATGAACTATCGTTGCAAGCGTCTTGGTTGTCCGCTAGTTACAGGCTATATGAACTGAATCTAATATGCATCCTTCGGGCATAAAGTATTCTGTTAAAAATGAGATTAATATACCACGTTTGGTATATTTGAACGTTACTTCTACATTGTTTTATCCGTGTTACGTATATACAATATTACTTTTTAAAAACATAACAGAATCGAATACAGATTCGGTTATGACGATCGTCAAAAAGTAATTTTTTAACACTCTGGAAAAAGTATTGTTTTTCTATATGAAATGTACATATGTATCTTAAGTCCTTTTCCGTGTCTATTGCAATGTGTAAACAAACTTACATTAGTATTTCTATATAATAGTATATTATAGTTAGGATTAGAAGAGAATAACTATGTATGTACGTAGTTTTGTTATCTGTACTAATATTATAAAGAGGTAAAATTTGTTTGTAAGTTTGTACGTAGGGTGTAATCTCTGGAACTACTGATCCTATTTGAAAAATTCGTTTTGCGTTCGATAGCCAGATGGAAGGTTACAGGCAATATTTCATCGCTTGGATGCTGATAAGCAATAATGTGTCAACCCACAAAAAGTCGAATTCGGAGATATTGATGTATTCTGATAGTGCATCATGTATTTAACATTATTAAAAAAAATCAAGTCATTTTAAGTAAATAAATAAGGAAAAAAGTTCTTTAATTACATGTTTCGAGGGTTGAAGTGTGTGGCATATTTTGCAATATAAAATAATCTCATGTATTAGAAAAACTTATTATTTGATAAAAATTTTCATTATATAAATCTGCTTTTAATTCACTATACTTTTTATCAAAATATAAAAGAAAAGATGGATATATACGTCTTCAAACAAATTTGTTAATAATTGGTTTGACATCTCTAGACGCCATTTTCTCAAAATGTGGTCCGTGTGGCTTGACACATTATTGCTTATCAGCGTCTACTTATAGGAACGAAGCAGTAACTATGAACGTGAGTGAAACCGGGAGGGGCGGCTAGTACATTATACATATAAAGCTTTATTGAGTAATGTTAGATATAATAATGAAAATTGCCAGAGAATATTATAATTGACAGAGAAAAAAAGCTCATAATGGCTTTATTTGTATTAAGAGAAATATCGCTATTACATTTTCTCCTAGTTTATCAACTTTATCTTTATTTAAGTTATATTTTAATTTTTCTACAGAAAACATTTTACCTCGACAGAATATCTACAATTTTAGCACTAAATCTCCGTTAACGCTTTTATATTAAAAAGAAAATTAACTTGCGTTTTGCTTTTAAAATATAAAAGTAAATCCCAAAGCCGTTCTTTGTTGCTAAAATTACAATTTTCTCTTTATGATTAACACGTTACGTAAGTACTTTGCACTATGTAAAAACGCCTAATACGCATTTTAAACGAAGCTATTAAAAAACCGCACTCTTAAAATAGAGAATTACAAAAGTGAAAATGGTATCAATCAAATTTTACATGTTGTTTTATAATAAACTAGCTGCTCCTCGCGGTTTCGGGTACTGTAACGCTCATATGAGTCACAGGGTGATGTATTATAGCCTATAACCTTCCCGAATTCACCGGCTAACTAACGCAGAAAAAATTTTTCAAATCGGAGTCAGTAGTTTCAAATAACCCTTTACATACAACTCACAAACAAATTTAACCACTTGATAATATTAGTATTGATATAAATTAAAAATATCACAATTCCCCCGACAATCAATCACTGAGATCATTTTAAGACAACACGATACGTCTTCTGTAAATTGGTAAGGAGTTTTTATTCTGTTAATTCCAGATGCTGCAGCACCAAGGTTACGCTATTAAGTTATTTTAATATCATTCATAATATTGTAATTGCGCAGATCCTTTTAAAAACAAGAGCCGAGATGGCCTAGTGGTTAGAACACGTCGATCTCAACCGATGATCATGAGTTGAAACCCTGGCTAGCACCGCTGTGTTTTCAAGTGCTAAATTTGTGTTTAAATTTATCTCGAGCTCGGCGGTGAAGAAAAACATCGTGAGGAAACCTGCATGTACTGGGTGAAATTCTGACATATGTATATCCGCCAATCCGCAGTAGAGCAGCGTGGATTAAACTCTACACCTTCTTCATAAAAGGAGAAGAGGCCTTTGCCCAGCAATGGGACATTTACAGGCTGTTACTTACTTACTTACTTTTAACAACAACAAAACATAAAACCTTAAACCACCTGAAAATACTTTTCAAAAATTATAGCTAAGTACCATCTCGATTACATCAGCTTTCAAACAAAAAAATCGCAACATAATTGGTTCATTCCTTAGGAAGACACACACACGATATTGAAGGAAAAGAATAGAAGAGAGGCTAGGCTTTCTGCGAGAATGTTTTACTTACCTGACCCGACCCAGCCCGTAAACGACCTGCAGTCAGTAGTTCACAGCTAGGGTTAATCACAATGAAGATACATATATTATAAACAACCAATAAATCAAAATATACTTTATTCAAGTAGGCTCTCACGCAGAGGCATAACTATACCACCTGAAGCCAGTGGCAAATTCTCTGGATGGGGCTTCCCAGTAAAAATCGTCACGTTATTACTTAATTTTAATGAACCACGTAAGTAGTACCTAAAGCTATAAATATTGTGTAAACGTTAGTTAAATACCTGATAAATGTTTTATTTTCAAGAGCTTTAAACATATACAGATTTAAAATTAAATAAAAATTTACTTTTATTAATAAGATTTTTATTAATAAAATTTTTTTGGGCCAGGGCCCTCTCGTATCAGGGGCCCGTGGCTTTTTGTCAGCCCTATAGTTACGCCCCTGCTCTTACGAGCACTGTTGAATCGTCAATACAAAAAATATATTAATAAGAAAGTCGAGGCGAAGTTGATGAATTTTGCTATAGAGACTAAACGTTGGATAATCTATAAGGCTTTTTGTAATGTCGAAATTAAATGTCTATTAAATTTTATTATCACGAAGTAGGCGATAAATATAAAAGTTCTATATATAATCGGTTATATTACTACAAAAATTATTATATTTATTTTTATTATTTCTTTCTAATGGACTGTATTTGTGTTTAATTTATTCAAGTAGGCATTTACAAGTACTTTTAAATTTTCAAAACAAACAAAAAATATTTAAATTAATGAAAAGCTACCATAGGTTCGGAATGT
This sequence comes from Hypolimnas misippus, assembly GCA_037950945.1. Lineage (NCBI taxonomy): Eukaryota > Metazoa > Arthropoda > Insecta > Lepidoptera > Nymphalidae > Hypolimnas > Hypolimnas misippus. The sequence continues at coordinate 12,727,787 of JBBEEQ010000019.1, forward strand.
AGATTCTACGAAGAAACGACTAGAAACTCGATAGTTACTCTTTTAAAATTAGGTCAATACAATTTTTCATGAATGACTTTATAATTAACCTATATCTGAAATATCTATTAACAAGTACAGATTTAGATACATGTTAGACTAAACAAAGTCAACTATAAAGACGTAACGGATAAAAAAATTGTCTATATATACACAGAAATAGCAGAAATCTATACAAATAAATAAAATCAAAGTGTCCGTTTGTTATTTCAAATTAACAGGTTTTAACTAAATGCATATGAAAGTATGTACGGAACTTACATCAAAAATACAATTTTTAAATTTTTGTCTGTCTGTCTGTTTCTTCCGACTAATCTCTGAAGCGTTTTGACTGATTTTGACGGGACTTTCACTAATGTTATAAGGAGTAACTAAAGCTACTTTTATTTAAAAAAAATATTTTAATTAATAAACAAAAAACAGGGTTTTGCGAAAACAACATTGCAATTAATGAAATAGTGAACAATATACTATTCAAGTAGAAAATTATATTTATATAATGGTTACGCATTATATAAATAAATATTTTTTTCTCAAATGAAAGAGGCTAAAATCGTGGGTCACAGTATTAACAGTATTAACTTTCTATTTTTTTTATTATATATTAATATAATAAAAAAATAGAAAAGAAAAACATAAAGACAGGTACATAAATAAAAAGATCGGAATTTGCCAACAGAACCCTTAAAACATATAATGAAAAGCAAATTTTCGTTCCAAGCCCCAATATTCAACTTAACCACCCAAAATTAACAGATCAGAAAACTTGGAGAAACACTTTAATACTCTGAACGTTAAATTTTATACAGATCATTTAGCAACTTGGGCTATTACAAACTTGAACAAGACATTTTCAATATCTATACTAACGTTAAAAAAGGTAAATATGTATGGGATAGTCTCTGAAACTATTCTCCGATTTGAAAAATTATTTTTGCGTCGGATAGCCCGCTTAGTGAGAACGCTATAGGCTATATTACAACACGCTATTACTCAAAAAAGAGAAGCAGTAACCATAAACGCGAACGCAAGGGGCAGCTAGTTTTCGATCACGGTGCGTACTTTTACAGAGGATACCAAGCATGTTCATTTACTGTGGAGTTAAGTCTCGTTGACGCCTGACTTTATCATATAGACAGAATCACCCTTTCACAGAAAAACAGCGGGAAGTAGCTGCATTTTGTACGGCGAGTGAGACAGTAGAAAACCTAACCACGCCGTCTTTTCCTTCGCGTCTATATCCTATCCTTCTTCCTCCCTTATTTCCTTAAAAAAAGTAACTTACAGCCTAAAAAAGTTCCACTGCTGGCAAAGGCATCTCCTATTAAGGAGAAGGTTTAAAGCTTAATCCACCACGCTGCTCCACTGCGGGTTGGCGGACATACCTGCGTCAGAATTTCTCCTGGCACATGCAGGTTTTCTCACGATGTTTTCCTTTACCGCCGAGCTCAAGATGAATTTAAGCACTTTTATATTTAAGGCGATAGTTATTTATTGCTTTTTAGATGCATTTAATGTTATTAATGGAGGTGATCGCTTAACATTTTTTTCATCCCATGTAGAAGCTCCCAGTCTTGAACGACGGGGCCGAGCTAGGATTAACCCTGAACTATCGTGCCCCGTTACTAGATGCTGGCCCAAGTCCTAGCCCGCTTTGATGGTCCGATCTTCGGCTATTCAATGCTAGTTCAAGCCGTGGTCCAGCCTTGATTAACCGAGCCCGAGTTACTCGATGTTGGTGAAAGACCTGACCAATCCTGCCTTAAACAAGATGAGGCCGAGGCGGATGTGCAATACTGTCACCAAAGCTTTACGAGCATTGGCGCAAGCTTGGTCAAATGCTAAAGATTTTCAGGGACCGGACGGCTATCTATATTATCCATATGGATGTTTGCCGTTGTCTGGGTGTATTTGTGCTTGTGCTGTGTGATCATGAGATCCTAACTCAGTGTCAAACATTTATTTATTTACAATTCTTGATAGTCTTACATAACAGATTAGAATCCTGAAGCTTATAACAGGAATAAGTAAGAATTTTACAGACCTACATTTCATGACCATTCAAACGCTGCTTGGAATTACCCACTCGCGATCATTGCCATAGAGCACTAAGTACGGCCATGTAATTTAGTTTTCATTACTTCTTGTAAAATCATCCGTATTCTTAATTTAAAATGAAACCAAAAAAAGTCTTGTATGGACTTTAAAAGCAGCGAATGAATAACAAATTAAATAACTACTATAAAAAAATTCAACTAACACAGTACAATCATATATCATCTTTCATAGAAAATTCTGTATAGAAGTGCAAATCGCTAATTTCCATATTGTCTGAAGCGTCCCTTATAATTACACTCGGTTTAAAAGTGACGCAATCGTGTAAACTGAGGCAGAAACAAAATTGTATACAAAATTAACTCTGTAATGAAAGCCTATTGTTCGATGGACGCTGAATGATTTAAATACAAAAGGGTCAAGCAAAATGAGTTCTGTGCTGTTTATAGATGTGTGCGGTTATCATTATAAACGTGTTAAGTGTGCTATTCACGTTAAGATCGTCGCAGGAAATGTCTCACCCAGCGTACTACGTAAGAGGATACGATGCGGCGCGGCGCGGTGCGATAATAAACGGTCGTTAGTCATTGAAATGGCTTACGTGATATAAGAACGCAGGACACGATGCGGCGTTGTACGAAATGTAGTGAACGCGATCATGGTTTGCTATTTTTGTATTAACTAAAACAAGCTAAGCCGTGCCGCATCACATGAATTCGCCTGTCTTCGATTTTCAATCGCGTTGCCTATGAATACATAGGACGTTGTCTTAGATTATTCTCGATATAGAAAGTATGGGCGAGTCAATTGAAGAAGAGATTAACATCTTGACAGTTAAATGATTATTAAAAATATTTATTTGATTCTCGTAGTATTAAAAAATATATACCTTACGGCAAGCACCGCTGAGTTTCAAGTCCAAACACTGTACCGAACAATAGATGGCCTTGATCGATATAATACAATTACTGAATCCCACAGTCTGTCTAAATTACATATATGTATATGCATATACCAATTTTAAATATGGAAAGTGAATTGTGAAGAACAATACTTTCATTCATCATTTGATCTCCCGGTTAATTCTGGCCTATTCGTCGACAAATACTCGACTCGATCGTAATGTGAATGGTCTAGTTTATCAAAACTTCGATGTGTGTTATTAAGAGTTGTTAAATCAATGCATTGGAATTTATGATTGTGCTAATAGTCGCTAGTTGGCTTATACCAGCGGAATTATGGACTTGGTTATATTTTACGATATAAATTAGAGATCTAACGGATAATCAGTTTCTATCCGATTCATCCGGTCATTCTCATTAGTATCCGATTTTCGGTCTAATATTAACAATTATCCAGCCGGGTACGAAAGTAACGGTATAGTAAAATATATGAATTTTAATTTATAGGTTACGAAGATATATTAACGTATCTTTTTCTCCCTTTAATTACACATACACATTTTACCAAAATAGAAAAGAGGATATAGATTTCTTTAAACAAATTTATTCAAAATAGATTTAATATCTTTAGACGCCATTTTCTCAAAATGAAGTCCATATGGCTTGACATAGTATTGCTTATCACCGTCCAAATAGGATTCGGTTAAGCGCATCTCTTTAAAAGTACTAACTTTATTTGTTGTGTTTGTAATTGTCAGTACAAATAATTTTTAAATAAAAAAGTCAATACGTGAGAGTGTGAACAGCAGCCAACTATAAAAATAGGGATTAGGTGTGATTTTCTGTCTGGGCGGGTAGCTGTTACTCGTTTAAAAATATATTAATTAAAAAATACATATATATATTAAAGAATAAAAAATACATCTACCAAAACTACCAGGGTATCATACTTCAATAGTACATATGTCATTACCATCCTACAACGACCGATTCAATAAAGTTAGAATAAAAAAAAAACAAACACAGATTTTATAAAAAAAAATGCACCAACCAAACGCAAGTACCAGGGTATCATACTTCACCAGAAGGTACGCCATTACCATTAATCCTGTAACGGCCTTTGTTTCCGTCTTCCTAATCACTTGCGGTTTTCCTAACTACTTTACTTAGAAATAAGTGCTTTATTATCCTTAACCTTATATAAAATATATGTACGTAAAAGTACGTATTTTGTCTTAAGGATTGTATAAAACAAAGTCTGATTCGTGCTAAAGTTCTAAATAAAGCTTAATGCCATTTTATTAGTAATTTTTAATTATTTAAATTTTACGGAACATACAAAATGTTCAATAAATTTTAGATAATTAAAAATTGGCCACACCAGCCGTTGCATAAATACTAACTATACAAAAAAAATTATATTGTCTAATCGTAATATCAAATTAACAACTTTTAACAAAATGCATATGAAACAATCACAAATACACACACAATCACACATACATACACAAACACACACACACACACACACACACACACACACACACACACACACACGCGCGCGCGCACGCACGCACGCACACACACGCACACGCACATACACACATAGAGAGAGACACAAAATAATTGTATATTGTATTACTTTACTTTAACCCTATGAGCGTGTTATGTTTAACCTTATTCTTTGTTTGTTTCTTTTGTTTTTTATATTTTACTTATGTTAAATGTCCGATGAGTTAGCATTGATTTCTAAAATACAGTTAAATCTAATTTAGAAATTAGGAATCCAAAAGTGTACAATCATTGTAGTAAGATATAAATATAAATAAATACTTCTTCTTCTTGAAATAAAACTATTTTAAACGGATTTAAATCGCGTAGACACGGGTCTACCCGTGATCACGAACGCTGCAAAGTGCTCGAAACGTCGGTATGATAAAAATAATTAATATACGCGATTTAAATCCGTTTAAAATAGTTTTATTTCAATGAATAATAATCGCGAAAATCTAAGACAACTTCGTCTTCTTCTTCAAGTATAAAGGGTACATCAAAAACACAATTTTTAAAATTTTTGTCTGTTTTTATCTGTCCAGCTAATGTCTGAAACGGTTGGACCGATTTTGACGGAACTTTCACTCATAGATAGCTAATGTTCTAAGGAATGCTTGGGCTACTTTTATTTTAAAATTTTAATTTAATTAAAAAATAAAAAAAAACTGCCAATACAAATTTGCAACCAATGAAATATTAAAAAATATCCGACTCAAGCAGGGAAGATAAACATTATCTGCCTTACTAGAAAATATTTAAACAGACGTTAAACGCGTTTTTATAAAAATCCGTACTACAAATCCGCGTCTAAGGACAGTTTTGAGTTAATCATGCTTTAGATATAGATTAATATGCGTTTAAAAGATGTCTAAAACCTATTTTAGCTGTCAAATGTAACGTCAAACATTTTATTAATAAGTTTTTTTTTTTATGATTTTCAATTCGTAGCGAGTTTAATTTATAATTCTTGTTACCTCAGAATCATAACTAACCGATTTTAAAAATATTTTTAATTCGAAAGATATACTTTCAATACTTGCGTATTTTGCTATTAAAGTCGGTTAATTTTGTTTAAATCTTAGTTATTTCTAAGTTAAAAACTAAATTTAGACCAAGTCGTTCTTAACTACACTCGTTGCGAAGATCCATGCTAGTTTTTGTATACAAAATGTGACACAAAAACTACTATACCCCAATCTTCGTCTATACATATTATATCGTAAATCCTTTGGCTCTTAACAACATATCCTCTATCCCATAAGAACATCGTTCTGCAAATGTCCCTTACATAAAACCCTTCCATCCTAACGTCCCCTGAGGGCGCGCGTAGTAAAAACGTCTCACAACAGGACACGATTCTTTGCTTCAGGGCATAGATTACCATGAACATTTTTATATCAAACAGTAAAATTAATATGTATTGATATATTAGAAACAAAATTAAATTAAAGATAAATGAGATTTTTTTATTGATCTGTATTAGTTTATATACATACTAGCAGTTGCTCGCGGCTTCGCTCGCGTATATTTTGGAATTTGATAGAAGCATTTAAAAAAAACTGGTAAAACACCATCCTTCAAGGTATTTATCTACTAAACGCGTATATATAATAAATATTTAATTTATGCTGAATTATTTTCACCTTTGATCTTAAAAGAATTTTAGTGGATGCCTACAACCAAAAAGCCACCTACTGCCAAAATTTCGAGTTCGTAGCCCCAGCGGTTTAGGCTCTGCGTTGATGAATCAGTCACCCCAAGTGATTTTATATATATAGATTAACTAATTTATGAGAGGAAGGAATAAGATGATGAAATGTTATAGCAGTCAGATAAATGTTATGGCAGATTATATTAAGAATTCATACTTAAATTCTTGTTTTACAACATTAATACCTTTTAATTACTTGGTAAAACATGCGCTCATTGGCGGATTTATCAGCAGGTTGAGTTGAGTAGGCTTTAACTAAATTATATTTATTGATAAGTGACATCTATTGACAAAGCGTGAAATCACAAAGTAAAAAATATTTCTCCACAGCTTAGTCGAAGTAGTTTGACTCTTTACCAAAAGATGGCGCCTGCAAGCAACATTATCTAGTATATGTTTCTGTAAATAATTTTTAATATGCCGTGTTTGCTTTCTATCTTAAGAATATTTCTTAAAACAGGAAATACTTAATAGGTATAATAAAATAAAATAAAAATCATTTTAAAATTATAAATCTATATATTTTCAATATTTACACATAATAAATTCATATTATAAAAAAAAAAGCAAACATAGTCAAATCTACACAGTTTAGTGTACTTTTTTCTTTATAAAATATATTTGTAGTAGTCTACAAAATAAAATGAAAAGAAAGTAGATCAAAAATTCGTTGTTTTGATTATAAAATATAAATTCTTAAAATTAAATTCGATATCACAATATAAATTCAGCAGGCTTCCCTCAATGCTTCCGAGTCGAGGATAACATTCTGAAAATATACTAACTATAAAAATATAAAATGCATTTATGTAATATCTTACTATAATATTAAAATATATCTAGCCTAAATAAATGAATCATTGAGTGATGAAAGGAATACACATTAAATGATACGTGATTTTTGCTATCAGAAATATTATTGTGATGATGAAATTATTAAACAGAGAGCCATATTCTTCGTGGTCATAAATGTTAGCTGTATTAATAATTCAGTGTTGTTTCGTTACAAGTATATCTTATAATACAACTAAGTCTTATTATTCTGAGCCTCTAGCACTTCTTTTGTCTAAGCTTCTTAAATATCTAATTAAAGATTCGGAAGTATTTTGCAAAATACTCAGACCAATTTTGTATTTGATTTCGACAATATCTTTAAGGAATTTGAAAAATCCTCCTCCGTTATTAGACAATGGTGGATATGTTATTACTTCAGGCCTGTATGGAGGCATTGTTGACGTAACGTCTGATCTAATTTCAGTTGTTGTTTCAGTATTCATATTTTTGGATTGCGTTGTTGAATCTGTTTTAGTATTAGTATTGTCATTTATCAATGGACTACTTTTGTTTGGTACTTCTGATTTACTTGTAGGGAATATCTCATATACTTTAAAAGCGTCTGTTGTTGCGTCGACTTCATTTGACATTTCGGTTTCAGCTGTCTTTTCTTTTTTGCTATCTACGGGTATAGTTGAAACGCTCTCAATGATTTCATTTTTTAACGTGCTCGTTACTTCGGCTTGTGGAAATTCCTTAGCAGGATCAACCGATACTGCATAAACTGTAAACACTTCTTTATTATCTGGTGTGGTTTGTTCGTTTTTTAGTTGCATTATTTCTACAAGAGTAGGTCGCCTTATTGGAGTATCTAGGCCATCATCGATTTCGTTACTTATAAAAATTTCATTTTCCTTATTTTCTCTAGCCGCTTTTATGATATCTTCAAGAGATCCTACAACACTTCGTTTATGGCGTGTATTTCTCTTTTTTCGATTAAAATTTCTAGGACCGTGTTCAGGAACTACAACTGGCGTTGCAGTTTCTGTTAACTCTTTTGGTACATTCCCTACAACAAATTTATTATCTGTCGCTTCATCTTCAGAAATATTATCATCAGAATATTTGCTATTGTCAGTTTCTTCACCGTCATTATTCGAGCCTAAGTACATAGATGTAGGAGGATAGGTTATTACGTTGGGATTACTCGTTGTTTCGCTATGGAATTGAGTTTCGTAAGGATAAACTGGTTTAAAATCTGTGTCTCCTGATGGTTTCACACCATAAACGACAGCACTAGACCCATCGTTTCCATATGATGATATACCTGTAGATTCAGCTTCAGGGGCCGCATAAATCGGTTCAACCGCTGGGTATGGACTATATGTCTGTCCTTTTTCGTATTTCTTTTCTGTCGTATATGCATGTCGTGTTTCGTATTGATAACGATTATAATTATAAGGTTCAGGATATACAGCTCCATGTGCAATACCGGTTTTTTGTTGAGGATACCGATTATTAGGATTTGTTTCATAATTACTAGCAACGTGACGGTACCTTAAGTCTTGTTCTTTTTTAGCGGGATACCTATTTACATAAGCCATTTGACCGGCATATGGATTAAGTTTTTGTTTCGAATGAATCGGCATACCAGCAAGTACAGTTCCGAGCATTTCTTCTTCCGGTTGGCCATTACCTTCACTTGCATATTCTTCGGCATTATGTCTATAGATATCATCCTTCTTATCAACTTCAATGGTTCTTCTAACGGGAGTAGCAAAAGGATATAAAAAGTAACTTGCTAATCCAACTAATCCAGCTAGGCCTATTACACCAACTCCAACTGACGGCATTACTTCTCTCGAGAAGTAATTGTAAATTTGCGAAGTGAATGGTCCTACACTGGTTGCTGGTTTCTTTGAACTTTTATTCACCTTTGTTTTATTTGCAGTTTTAACGTCTGCAGTTACGGCCGTTGAAACTTCAGGTTTAGGTTTTGATGTTTTACGTTTCTTTGTTTTTGTCTTCTTTCTATTGGAAGTTCTTTTTGGTTTTTTAGTCGTTGTAGCTGGTGTACTAATTTCTAATTCTATTTCTTGTTCCTTGGGTTCCATTGGTAGTATAGCTGATTCACTAACAATAGGTACAGAAGTCGTAGTAGTAGTAGTCGTGGTTGTTTTTTGTTTATTTTTATTTGTCTTCTTCGCGGGCTTTGAACTTACTTTGATAATTGGTATTGAAACTGTTGCTTTAGTGGTAGGTGCTTCAGTTGATGGTGTTGGCGTAGTACTGCTAACTGTTGTAGTACGTTGTGGTGTAGTTTTATGTTTTTGTACATTGGACAGTACTGTGTCCTTAATTTTGTTATAAACATTTTCATTTATAGCCGAACCACCCGCTACTAGGTCAGCCTTATTAGTACTTCCAATAATTGGTCGCTTTGCAAGTGGTGTTTTGTTTTGTGGTCTCTTGTTTTTGTTTTTAGGTAATACAGGCTTCTGTTTTTTTTGAGCTTCTTCTGCTTGTGTTGGTTCCGTGGATACAGAATTATTATCTACGTTTGTCGGATTGCTTAATAATATCCAAGTAGATATACCTTCTTTTGTTGTTGAAGCTTCATTTTGTATGTCTTTATTTTCCAATTCTAGTTCCTCCATTGTTACTGGTACAGCAATACCTGTATGTGAATTTTCTATCATTACATCAGCATCTTCATTACGAGTTTTGACTTTTAGTTTTTGGACAAATTGTGTTTTTATTTTCGGCGGTATTCTAGTGTCAGGTACGACTGGAACTTCGACTGTTTTATTAGGTTTATCAAGCAACTGCGTTGCGACTTTTTTAATGGATTCGCCGATGACTGGAATTTTGTTTTTAACGTCCCTTGATGTATTAGGTGTAGATGGTGCTGTTGAAACTGGGTTTTCATTTTTCTTATCTTGTTCCGCAGCAACTTCACTGGCATTTCTGTAAGAAGCAAGAAAGGCAATCTCAGTTTGATGTAAAAACGTATAAAATAATACAAAATATTTATCACGATTCGCATAAGAAACATTTTTACAAGTTTTCACAAGTAAACTACTGAACTAAATACAATTTTCAATAACATTTTTAAGGAAAATAATACAACGAAAAACCATTTATTTAATTTATTGTAAAAAACAAAATCATTTTACAATTTATAGTGTTAAAAATATCACAAAATTTACTTAAAATTATCTTAAGCCGTTAAGTAATACTCTAGTAATAATATATTTATTATATTTTAGAGCAGAATAAATAGTTAAATCTAATATAACATTTAGATATTCTTATACCTATACCTATAATTCTATTTATATCTATGTAGAAAATAAATAGAATGCTTCTCTTACTATACAATTCTCTAGTTTTAATTTAACTAGTAGAAATGCTTGAAATTATGTAACAAATGTTTTCACCACATTCCTCTGAAGTGTACTGTAATAATTTCGTACTTCTGGGTTAATTAAGCCTGTAATTTTATTATTGTTATTTATCTTAGTTGTATAAATCAAAAGTTTTGCTAATGCTCTAATTTCCTAGGAGGTGGCGGCCATTTTATCTGCCGCATGATATCGACGAAACTTTAACATTCTCTATAGAAACACTATGGCGTGGTTTCGAAAAATGCATTCGTTGATGCCGTAAAGTTTTGATCGACAGAACGGCGATATCGACGTCACACATTATCTATAGAAGCAGTATGACACGGTTTCCTAGAGAACGTTTACCGTCACCGTTACGTCAAATGTGCGTGCTCGTACTTTGGTTTCCTAGGATTACGGCCCCGTATTTTTAAGCCCGTTTTCGTTGCGCTACCCGCCTGACACTAAAATTTTTAACGTTACATCCCGTTATAACCTAAATACGTTATGTTGGTCAGTGATATTAAAACCCTTAATTAAAAAAAAAACAAATTCTTTATAAAAATAGCCGCTTTGTGTACGTAGGAAACATATCTATCATCATAAATGACATCAAAATTAAGAAAGCTATTTAAAAAAGTAGAAAACATTACACGGATTAGAATACTTAATGATCATAAAATCCTATTTTCTCATTATGCATGCAAATGAATATTTCTATTGAACCGAAAATAAACACTTTGATTTTATCTATCAAAATACAATGCTATTTCCTAGACTATAATTGGATGCTGATTAGCAATAATGTGTCAGCCCACAAAATGTGAAATTTGGAGATATTGATGTATTTTGATAATGCAATACCTATTTAACATTATAAAAAAATCAAGTCATATAAACTAAATACGTACGGAAAAAGTTTCTTAACTACTTGTTTGGAATTTCAATTGCGTTCCATATTTTGCAATTTCTACAATAACCTCAAATATTTGTAAAACTTTTTATGAGATAATATATCCAATATATCAATTTGCTTTTAATTTATTATACCTTTTATCAAAAATGAAAAGAAAACACGGCTAAAAACTTATTCAAGTAAATTTATTAAGAATAGGTTTGACACCTTGAGACGCCATTTCCTCAAAATGAAGTCCGTGTGGCTTAACACAGTATTGCTTATCAGCGTCCAATTATTTATAATATTTCGGGCATAATACGGGACTGTAATCCTAGAAAACTGGTTTAGTGGTTTTTGCTTAGGGTGGGGGTAATTTTTAGTGATTTTATTCAGGCGTAAATTCCTTCTATATTTACTTCCTCGTATTATATATTATTTATTTAAGGAAAAATTAAGTTGCCGTAGAAGGTGGCAATTGTTACTACATAGTCTACATGCCCTCTAGGACCGAACTACATATCCGATCCGATTAAATATCACCAAGCATTTAATTATCTTTATTAAATTTCATTTATAAATATGTCAACCTGCGTTTAATTTATTACAGCTTTAATCAAAAAAGACAAGAAAATATGGATAAATACTTATTCAAACAAAGTTATTAAGAATAGGTTTGACATCTTTAGACGCCATCTAGACACAGTATTGCATATCAGCGTCCAATTAACGGAACATAACGAGTACTTACACATATTTGTCTAGTCATTAATATGAAGTTTGAAAATCCGTAAAAATAATTATTCTAACAAAAATTATTCACTTTTTTATTAATATACTACTTAGCTCTGTAAAAAAGCACTTTATCGCATTGTAAGAAAAAAATATTAAAGATTTTACAACTAAATTTTATACTATATTTAATAGAAAGTCATATTCTAACGGTAAATTTCATTACTCAAATACTATAAACCTAATTTTTTGCTCATAAATAAAAACCAAAACTCTCATATCTTTTACCTATTTACATCAAATTTAAGTTTTAAGAACTATTTCACGCGTATCGTCCATGTTTCTCTTTTCTTTCTTTTATTTTTACGACCATTGCTTACTAAACCAATTCTTTCTTTGTCTCTGATCGACTTAGCAATCGCCTTTAAAAATTCTTTAACTTTATATAACCAAGTCGACCTATCTTTATCGATATTTTTACTATCTATGTTGCTTCGTGGAGTGTCCGCTTCCAACGTCCTACTATTAGGAAATGAATTCAAATACCACGCTTTATAATAATCGTCCCATTGCCATTGCGGCCTATAAATATATACTTCTGGAGCCTCCCTCCCAGACAAGGCCCATGGTGAAAATAGAGCAAAAAGTCCTGATGTACCAGCAAATAATAATATGAGTGGAGTTAATAGGAAAGATAATGCACTAAAGCTTAAAGGATTGATCGCAGCTAGCCAACTAAATGCACTTATTGCGGGTTTAAAGAAATCTATAACAGATGAAAAACTAAATACATCGTCGTCATTGTCATTCGGGCGGGTTGGTTTAGTATAAGATGACAACGCTGTACTTGGTGAAGCTAAATTAGCTGGTTCAGAAGATTCTGCGTCTGAAACACTGTTTGCTGCATTATAACTAGATAACTCTAACCCTTCGACTGATGCACTTGTTTGTTCATCATTTTCCTGGGATTCTGCATAATCGTTTCCACTTTCATCACTACCAGAGTCTTCTAGTGGTAAACCAAAAACGTCTGTCAATGTCGTGTCTGTATCTTCGTCGGATTCTACCACAACGTTTTTATTTACAACATTTGTGTTAACTGCTATATTAAGATCAGGACAAGCTTCTTTTCCTTGTCCTTGGAATGTATTATTAAGAGTTAGGAATATTGTTGGACAGTCGTCAGATGTGGCACTGTATTCCTCAGGTCGTATTACGATTCTATCAGTGTAACCCATTATGGGTGGGAACGTGGTAACTTCAAAATCATTACTAGGGTATGGCGAGAAATTTGAATTAGGATTATGATGTACGTATGGTTTTTTAGGCTTAGTAGACTTAACTGGTTTCTTAGTAGTAGGCCGTCTGTTAGGTTGATTATGCCAAGGCGTAGGATAGCCTACATTTGTAATGATCGGCGTTGGAGTGGGAGTCGTAAAAACGTAATTTGGGCGGGTTACATATGGATGGTCTATTATTTGGAAATTGTTGGAATACACTTGAGTTTCTTCTGAATAAAGCGGTCTATTGTATGAGTATGTAAGTCTTTTATTGTTAGATTGTTTATTAGTGTGTGCGGTACTTTGATATGAATTGTATACGTTTTCTGTGCTACTAAACTGTATGTTGGAATTCAATACATTTACAAAATTGGAAGGGTCCCTTTCATCTGAATTATCATTTTCTTGTGATATGTTTGAATCGTCATATTTAGTGTTGTCCGTCCATTTTGTGATTACTTTTTTAATGACTGGTCTATTTATATTTTTGCTTACTAATAACTGATCATTACTTTGTGATTGTATCCTATTAGATGTAGAATATTTATTTTCATTCTTTTTTGTTTGTGTATCATAACTTGGTCTTATTTTATGTTTTTTTCTTATAACTCGACTCACTCTTTTACCTACATTACTACTTAAATGGGTACTATTTAAATTGCTTTTAATATTTTTAATATCGTCATCAAGAACCTTATTTTTATCATTTGTTATATTTTTATCAACATAATTATTAAAAGGTAACTGAAATAAATATAAACTATTGTTAATTTGTGTATAATTATACCTCGTCAGATCCTCTGTGGATTTCTGTGTTCCAACATTAGGAACAACGTCTAAAGTAGTAGAATCGAGCTGAGGAAGTGAAAACACATACTGACTAAATAAAGTTAACACTAAAACTAGAGTCCACTTAACACAATCACTTTTAAGACGCGCCATTACGACCGATACGCCTTATACCTGAAAAAAAAAAGAAAAATAAATTAGTACATTATACTCGCAACATGTAATGATTTAGAACGAATCAAATTGCCTTATAATATAATATATTATTTAATTTTAATAATAATTATTAGAAATTAGTTTTTGTAGATGATATTAGTTGTTGTAGCTCTAATTCTGAAAGATATAGTTAAATAGTTACCAAAACGTTGGTTGGGGACCCATGACACGTGATGTAACGTTAAAATCTAAATACGTTAAAAATCATGTTTTCGTGTAATAAGTTACGTGGTTTATAACTAAATCAATCATACTATAACTAAATTGGTATAATACGGATTCGATCCTCAGTCATGACAAATAATTGTATGGAGCACTCGGTATTAAGGGTTACCTGGAATATATTTTTTTTGTGTAAGGCAAGTAGCAGCCAGAAATGATGACAAAGGTTTTAATAATTTTATAAAAGAGTAACTTTAAAGAAAACCAAAAGCTAAATAAGCATATATACAAAATTATATAATAAACAAAAGTTTACGTGGATGACATATTTATTTCAGTTTAATTTGATTTAAAACCCAAAGTACTGAACTGATTTTTATAACAAATATATGATCAAATTGAGAGTACACCCATTATAAATTAAAAAAGAATTATTAAAATCAGCTAAAAAATGACGGAGTGTGACGAAATCGAATCCTAATTTATAGTTGAAAAAATTTTTAGATAAACACGTCGAAATAATTGGTCACTGATTTTTTATACCGTTAAGAGCGGGAATTAAAATCATGTAAAAACCTGTCATATAGGAAATCGTTCCGTTAGTGTCGACAACGGATATTGCGTAAAACCGTTACATTGACCTTACTTATTTTTATATTTTTAATATGTAAATAAACCGGATTTGTGTTGTGGTACTGAAAATACCTTTACCGCTGATGTTTTCGGGTTCGATCCCCGCTCGAGGCAGATATTATTTATCCGACTGCAAAAATGGAGTTCGCAGTTCGTCGGGGACTTGTTGTTGATTCTTTTTTTCGATTCAAGTAAATAAAAAATATAAAAATCGATTTAGTAATTTGGTTTTAAAATCAAAATAATTGGAATAAGTACGTCACTAATGTAGACGAAATGATGCACTTTGCCTTTAAATTCCTCTTCAAAATAAGTTTTGTATTATTATACAAATATTTTTTCTTAGGTCTGGATGGTTTTTCTGAAAGGATTCAGCAGTACCTACAGCTGTCGGTCCTTGTTGTTATCACAATCACCTGATAATTATCTTTTCTTTACGTGAATTATTCTAATTTAAATGCTTAGTCCGTTGTCCTCAAGGGCTGTGAAGGTCAAAGCCCTCTATACAAAAATCAGTAACTTGTCTATACCTAAACTAGAATAATAAGTACACCTTGAAAAATTCAACGAATAAGGATGTATGTGTTATTACTATTGTAAATGCAAGGGTTTGTGAGGATGTATGGTGTTTGGAATTTTATTTATTTATTGATTTAATACTTAATTGCACTGTAGGCGTACAACAGGTGAACTGTGCTAAAAACATTTTCTGCCATTGGTAGATGTGCATGATAAAAAAAGGTCTATAAATAAAAATATTATTTAAATTCAAACTTAATAACGAAAAGTACGACTAAAATATATTACTACTAATATTAACTATATTTACTATTAGATACTAATATTTATAAAACAGAATATAAAATGATTTATTAATTAAATTTAAATATAATTATTACATAGATTATTAATTATTTTCACGCAAAAGATTTATTCAGTAGGAACAGATTTTGATGAAACTTTACAATAATATTGCTTATACGTCAAAATAACACACAGGCTCTAATCAGCCTAGTTTTAGATAAGCTTAAAGTTCCTAACAAAAACAAAAATACTTGAATTAAACCCAAATAAATAAAGTTATATTAAAAACCCATTACTCATAATAAAAATTGGTCACGAAAACATTAAGTATTCACGATTAAGCTCACTTGTGCGGTTTTGAGGCGACTTTCATTTGCATTAAAAGGTATTTAGGTAATTTGAGTCACTAGTGTTTGTGACTACAGGTCAATGGCCTGTAATTTATGTGAATCTAGAAAATTCTATGAAACCGCTATAGGCTTTATTCTTTAATTTGAAGAGCGTGATTTAACGCTAATAATCAGGTTTTCGTTAACTTTGTATAGAAAAACTTTAATATATTAAATTTGGTTCACGAATTCACTCACGTTTTTGTAGATTTTGTTTTAAAATAATGCGCATAAACACATAGAATATATGTGATCATCTATACAAATAAATAAAATTGAAGTATCTGTTTGTAATATCAAATTAACAGCTTTTAACTAAATGCGTACGAAAGTATACACGATACTTACATCAAAAACACAAATTTTAAAATGTATGTCTATCTGTCTGCCTGTCTGTTTGTTCCGGCTAATCTATTAAATCTGCGGTTTTGACAGGACTTTCACTCACAAATAGCCAATGCTATAAGGAATAACTAAGTAGTAATAATACTTATTTATGATTTAAAATTAATACATTTTTATTCATTTCATAAATAAAAAAAAAATATCCAAAAAAAATTTAAACCAATGATATATATAAATATATTTTTTCCTCAAATTAACGCGCGTGAAAGCGCGGGGCCAGGTAGTCTAGAATAATGTAAATTTCAAATGGTACCATAATTTTTAAAATAGGTTTAGTGGTCCCGAAGTTTCCTTCGCACTAACAAAATTTTCTCTATATTATAGACTGGCAATCCGCTCGACTTCGTCTGCGGAATTCGGTTTTATAGCACTACCGTTTATATCGCATTTTTCCGCCTTAAACATCATTATAAAAACCGCTAAATAATTGTATAAACTAGTGGTCACCTAGCGGTCGGAATTAGACCGTAGTAGGTACATTTTTCAATCGATTTCAAGATTGACCACGGATAATCTATACTCAATTCGATCACAGACTTTAACAATAAACACAAGATTTATAATCATGAGTGTGTCTGATGTTGTTTTTTTATTAACACATTAAGTATTGTTTATGAATAAATAAAAATTATATATCTTAGCATTCTAAAACTGTGCTAAATTTCATACTCTCCGTATCCACAGTTTTCTTAAAAAGGACAACAAAGTTAGTGCATGATACGTGAAGTATTATATACATTTCTTTGACGCAAAGACGAAATATATTTTCGTATGTTCGCAAAAAAAAAACAAATGAGTCATCTCTCGCGTGAACATTTCGATTTCGAAAAGTCAACGCCCTCTCAGCCCTGACCACGACCAGAATGCTGTTATTACTGACCTCCATAACCAAAACCCACTGGCTTACATTATACAACGATAATCTACATTGATATAAAATGGTTGGTTTTTTATAAGAGGATAATTTTTGTTTTGTGCTGTCTCTTTTATTGTTGACCTTTTCAATGTAATGAATACTGTAGACAATATAGATTAGGCTTAAAATTAATACGCAAATATAAAGAGAAATTTATTTTTATTATTTCTCAAAATCATTTTTCGCTCTAATGACAAAAAATAGTACCTAAATGTCTCAAAATGAAGGTTTATATTTATTTATAATATAATTATTAACTTATAATTATTATTTGGTTGGTCCGTTTAGTGAGGAAAGTTTAGGCTATATTACATCACGCTACGACTCATAAGAGCGAAACAGTAACCATAAACCCGAGTGAACCCTTGGGGCAGCTAGTGCATAAAAGTTGACAAATATCAAAGTTGTATGCCCGTAATTGAGTAGACGGTTTAACCCCACAGACGCAATTACCCCCCTGACTATACTAAATGTATTGTATGCACAAATCTTTTGAATGCATTGATTCATTATTATACAATATTATGAGCGGTCCGCATAACGGTTAAAATCAATTTTAAACCGTACTTGACCGTAACATTTAGCTATTTAATTACGTGGAAGGTTTATTATAACAATGGTCCAATTCACAAGCGATTTCTCTATAATAATAAAAATTGATTGACAACTGTATGTACATCACTTCCGAACAGCTGCACCTAATTGACTAATTATTTTTATTGTGTTTGTGATTGTCATTTCTCTGGGTTTACATGAAAGAAAATGTTTCAAAAATCGCAGGAATAATTTAAAATATGTGTTGAAAAACTTCCATTTAAAAGTGAGTAAGTTTTAATCAATAGACAGGTGATATTTCTTTTAAGCATTTGCTATAATTTTATAAACAAAATAATTGCTTTGTAGGAAAATATTAACGATTTCAAACGTAGCCGCTATGCGTATATATACATCATACAAAGAAAACGATCGCAGTAGTCGCGAGTTTTCCATTAGGTAATAAAAAATCCTTTGTTTATCTCTGAAGATCTTCATCAGATCTTCATATAGGTATTATAAATGGGGGCAGGGCGTTCTGAAGCGCTTATATACATTTGGCAATTGATTTTTAGTTATAAAAAAAACTGATACAATTTATTTAATAAAAAAAATAAACGTCAGATCTTGAAGGTTCGTACACATATACGTATAGACATCATTTATGAAAAAAAAACAGTTTTCTTACTTTTAAATGGGTGCTGATAAGCAATAATGGATCAAAATCAAAAACAAAAAATACTTTATTCAAGTAGGCTTTTAAAAGCTCTTTTGAATCGTCAAAATAAACAAAAAGTACTTAAATTAAGGAAAAGCTACCACCGGTTCGGAAAGTAGATTCTACCGAGAAGAACCGGCAAGAAACTCGATAGGTACTCTTTTAAAATTGTGTTATTAAGTATATACTATTTTAAAAATTACAAATGTTTATATTAAACATCCTGTATGAAATTCATCTATACTAAATCCATGCATTATTATCATCAAACAATATCAAAATTTTGATACTACATCACCTATTTAACATTATTGAAAAAAAATTCAAGTCAGATAAACTAAATAAGTACGGAAAAAAGTCCCTTTTTGTTTCGATTTCCAAGTGCGTTCATAATTTTGCAATTTTTACAATAATCTCAAATATTTGAAAAACTTTATATTAGATAATATATTAAATAGATCAATCTGCTTTTAATTAATTATACCTTTTATTCAAAAAGAAAAGAAAAGATGGATATATACTAATTCAAACATATTTGTTAAGAATGGGTTTGACATCTTAAGACGGCATTTTTTCAAAATGAATTTCGTGTGGCATGACACGCTATTGCTTATAACCGTCTAAATATCAATTCCGGTAACACTGGTACAAAATCCAACACATGACCAGTTGACACCCTGTACATATAGATGTCGTTAGCATCACCTGTGCGGACTAAAGCATCAGAACAATTCCGTTACTTTATAATATCTCACGCTGTCGCTCGTCGCTTGAGACAGAACAATTTAACCATGACTATTATGTTAATCATATAACTGGAGACTCACGTATCGGAATGCGTTCTCGTTTCTACTTGATCCACTGGTTTTCCAACAGCAGACGATGTTGATTCGATCTAACGTGAGTGTTAAGGTAAGAAACTAACTGATTTACTACAAAATATTTAAACATACGCTAAACGTGTGTTTAAAAAAATTTGTACTAAAATTCGCGTCTAAGGACAGATTTGGGTTAAACATGCTTTAGATCATCATCTACCTAGCATTTTTCCCGGTTATACCAGAGTCTGTTTTCTATTCTAGTCCAGATATTGACGAGTTACTGATTTTTACACAGAGCGACTGCCATCTAACCTCTGCAACCTCTGAAGGCAAGCCAGTAACCATTTAAACTAGAATAATTTCCCTACTACGAGTAACGATCATTATCAGGTGATTGTGATAACAAACGAGATCGACAGCTTTACGTGCTCTCCGAGGCACGGTGGGAAGACCCACAAAGACAAACACCCAGACGTAGGAACTACTTAGAAATATTTATAAAAATACTAGCTGACCCGGCAAACGTTGTTTTGCCACGATTGATCAGTTTTCGACCGGAGAGGAAAAATGATTAAATTACTAAAATGGCTATTAAAAAATAAGGGTTGATCGTAGAAGGGTGAAAATTGAGGATTGTATGTACTTTTGTATGTTGTATCATAAAAAAAGAGAAATTAAAAATTTTGTCTAAAAAATAAAAATAAAAATTTAGGGGTGGACTACCCCTAACATTTAGGGGGATGAAAAATAGATGTTGGCCGATTCTCATAGATACCGGATAAGCACAAAAAATTTCATCAAAATCGGTCAAGCCGTTTCGGAGGAGTATGGCAACGAAAACTGTGACACGAGAATTTTATATTATAAAAATAAATATCTGCCCCGAGCGGGAATCGAACCCGCAACCGTCGGCGCTAGTTGTACATTCAGCATCACTACTTCAGAGTGGTTAATCATGCTTTAGATATAGTTTAATAATGTTTAAACAACGCATAAGTGAATTTAACAGACGTCTTAAACCTATTTGAGTTGCGTAAAGTAGTGTGTGACATATTAATAAGTTTCCATGATTTTACCCGCTGTTAAAAATTCAAAAATATTTTGAGTTTTGTTTAATTTTAAACACTGTTTAGCTATACACGTGTTGGACATAACTTTAATATGTCTTTATGTCTGTGTGTTTTTATTACAGACTATATACGATATTGACTTGTTTAAAAAAAAAGGCTCAAATGCCAAATACAAAATTTTGTTTATTTAGATCACACAGTTATTCTATTTATTTTAATTTACCTAATTGATTTCGATGTATATTATATGGGACCCATCTGAAACCTTTTAAATAATTTTTCAATTGGTTAAGAATTGACACAATATTGTGGCAACAAAAATAAAATCATAATTTCCATTAAAAATCTCCTTGAAGAAATGTAAGTAATCATTCTTAAAATAAAATTAATCGAGTCTTAAGTAATAGTACATTATCGTATCGGCATCCGAAGCCGGGAATTACTTGTAAGTTTCATTCCCGTATTTGATATAAAACAACTCAGTAACATTGAATTAAATTCTTTGGTTTATGGCTTTTAGAACGAGACTTACGAAAGGTGACATAATAAATACACTGACAGTAAATTCCTTCAGGTGTAAAACAAAGTCAAAAAACCTATGTAAATATTTATGAAAGTCTGAGACCAAAATTTATAAGTGCAGTTCTCGTCTAAAAATTAAACACATTTCGACACATTCCTAAAACAGTCCCATAAATGCATTTAAATGTAAATCACTGTTACTTCACATGTTCATTTCGAAAATTGAACATGTAATTATTTTGTACGTAATATGTAAATTTCAAAAATCGAAGCGGCATATTCTTTACGAGGACATGTATTAGTGTTAGCTAACGCGTCTTGGTCTGGAACGCATGGAACATGTCATTATGCATGTTACATGTTACCACATGTACAGTTGAATGGTCAATATACTACTTACTTAATTTCAGAGTGTAGAAATAAATTCTATTTTTTTTTCAATGTTATACTTTTTAACTAATATCAACCTATACAATAATAAACATAAAATAATAAAAATATTTATTTTCATAATTCTTTTTGTTAAGAATATAAAATACATATATAAAAATCGTATTCTTATACAAACTTTTTATTGCTCTACAAAATTGTAGATGCTTTAAAGATCCAAAAAACCTTAGACACGTAAGAAAAACCGCCGAAAAAATACGTAATATTTTTTTATTTATAATAAAAAAGAAATGGAGATAACATTTTACTACCCAGCAGTCATAAAATGCTGCAGCATGTAACTTTTATTATTAGATTAAAAAAAAAAAACATCAAAAACCATAAGTTTTAAGGCTAACAAGAACAAAGAAAAGTCAAAGGATATGCTAATATTATACGAGCAAAACTTAGTTTGTTTATTGATAATCCTCTCAAGCCTCATCCACTCAATCGATCATCATGAAACTTTGCATACACGTTGTCAAGTATACAGAACTGAAATAGAATTTCCATCTAGAATAACAATGTTGTTCGTTAGAAAAATCATTTTTAAACGGTCATCCGGTATAATAAAATCTACATGAAATAAATAAACGCATCACACTCAACGGCCCCTATTAAGATCTCGTGACCTTGGGGGTCCGGAACACAACCCTAACCCAAGCGCTCATACCACGACAAATATCCGTATGGCCAATAAAGACGTTTACCGTGAGCGGATCGAACCCGCGACCGTTAGCGTATCTATCATTACATCACACGAAGGAAGACGTTAAGAACAGCTAGTAAATCTTGAACAACACTTGAACAGAGTCACAGGCGAGTAGTTAACTAGTACATAGTTCACGGAAGCACTTTCCCGTTTATGTCACACCATTATTTCAACCATAACACACGTCTGACGGTACGTTCCGCTTTATTTAATCTGTGAAATTATGTTATTATTTTAATAATCTAGTTATTATACTAACTATAATACTATATAGTACATATTAATATGTAAATCAAAAACCCCTTTTTACGAAAATTGCGCGGACGGAGGAGTATGTAATTTCGCACACTAATAATTTATGTAGAATATCATATAGCTTTTTAACTATCCATATAAACTACATGGAACTACAAGGAATCTACATGGAAATACCAATAAAACACATTACACACATTACCGTGTATTAACACACACACACACGCGCATATAGATTCTTTTGATTATGTTCAAACTTTTAATTATGATCGAATTTCAACCACTGGGCAACGACTATAGTATGTAATTATTTATTTACATAACGCAGTTCTCGACTATACCAGGATCTGCTTACTATTGTAGTCTAAATATTGAGATGTTACTGATTTTTACTGAGAGCGATTGTCATCAGATCTCCGAAACCCCCGAGGGAGAGCTAGAAACATTTAGACTAGAATAAAGCTTTACGTGCTCTGCGAGTCACGGTGGAGAGACGAACACGGATTAACTACACGGATTAACTAACACGGATTCTAACCCAGATGTAGAAAAAATATTTATACAAATACAAATCGAACCAACGATACATAAAATATAGTATATGATTTATAATATTATATTTTTCAAATAGTTCCATCTATACCAATATTATATAGGTAAAGTTTGTTTGTATGTTTGTATGAAGAGGGTAATCACTAAAACTACTCGTCCGATTAAAAAAAAATATTTTTGCGATGGATAGACTGTTTATTGAGAATAGAAGAAGTTATAGGCTATATTGCATCACGCTAGAACTCATATGAGCGAATCAGTAATCATAAACGCTATTTATAAAATACTTACAGTGGTTAAAAGATTATTTTGAATTTAGTTTATCATATATTTATTATCATTAAAATTATCTATACCAAGTTTCATAGAAATGGCTTTAACAGTTTAAGCGTAAAAAGACAGACAAATTTTCTTTTACGTTTATAATATTAGTATACACTAGCTGTGCCCGCGACTTCGTTCGCGTGGATAACAGAATGCTTGGCATGTCTCCTGCAAAGCAAAGTTATAATAGCCTGCGGTCAAGAGAAGAGCCTTTTACTTTGGATTTAGAAACTTTCTGGTAGTATTTATAAGCAAACACTAACTCAGATTCGGTATTCCTCCACGGTTTGAAGAAAAGTGTTTTGTGCTAATCTTTTTAAAATTTCGATTGTAAAACAGTATGTTCCCGCCGAGGTTCTCCTTACATTATATATCGGGTGAATTTTTTAACTGAGCTTGATAGGCCAAATCCGGAACTATAAGGAATCGCGAAAAATACTTAAAGGAGTCTCGTGTCCGATTTTGAGAAATTTAAAACTGCATCATAAATTTTTTGATTTCATGATTTTCTTGGTCAGGAATAGAACCCACTAATTTTGAAAAAATAAAAAACATTATTGCACCACCTAATAGTGTCACCTGTAAGAATCAACTTTAGGAAAGTAATAGTGAGCGAAATATAAAAGGAAAAGATTTATTTTTATACAAAATAACATTAAATCTTTACATGAATTAGAAGTTACGTAATCGATTCTACACAGACATAATCAAATATGTGGGTTAAGTCATGAGTCCCGGTAAGTTTAGAAAAAAGTAAGCATTACTTCGAACGATTTGTTTATAGGTTGCATCAAAATGCTAGTCACCTACTAAAGTAAGAAAGGAGAGTGTGACAATCGAAAATATATAAAATGAATAACTCACAGTAACTTCTTTTATGTTGTCTATTTATTCTATGTGAGCTATACAAATGATAGAATGTGACGTTTGTTTTGGTCCCCGTCACCTAGGTAGGTTTAGATAATTCTTAAAAAGGTTAATCAATTTATATTTATATTTAACATTTCACTTCACTCGGCTATTGTACTCACCCACTATTAGCGTAACAACATCCCGTTATATTTTAATATTTAAATTTGGGTATGATCGTTTTTTTTTTTTTTGAAGAATTACTAAAGATTTAATTAATGTATAAATTTGATAGAATTTTGTAAAAAATTAGTCTTTTCTTTTTATTGCATTTAACTGTATACTATTACCTCACTAAAGTTGATCCTTATAATCTGTCACAGTATCAGGTGATGCAATAATACAGAATGTTAATTTTTGCAAAATCATGGTCTTCGTTTCTGGCTAGGAAAACTTAATTTTCAAAAAAATAATGATATAGTTTTAGTTTTTATCTAAATCGGCTCTGTGACTCCTTTAATTATTATTTTTTGCTATTGCTTATAGTTTCGGATTTGGTCTATCATATCCAGTAAAAAAATATCCAGTAAATATATTATATTTTAAAATTATTAGATATATTTATATAATATATATCTTCCCTATTTGAATTAGATGTTGTTCACTACTTCATTGGTTTCAATTTTGTTCCTTATTACATTGGCTTTCTGCTAGTGAATAGTAGTCAGTTTCGTCAAAATCGGTCCAGCTGTTCCAGATATTAGACGAAACAAACTGAGTGACAAATAGACAAAAAATTTAAAATTTGGTAATTTTGTTGTCAGTATACTTTCAGTATAGTATACTTTCATATGCATTAATTTAAAATTTCAAACAGACATATCAATTTCGGAATCGGAAATTGTTCGATATTTTATTGGTTTCTACAATATTTTGTTATCGCGGAATTCTCTGTTTTACTTATTCATTAAAATAAATACATATTTTTTAATAAAAGTAGCCCAAGTTAATCTTTATAATATTAGCTGTCCATTAAATACGTAATGTTTTAAAGAACTTTGTGATATTTCGTGATTTTTTTTCTTCCATCTCCTCTTCCTCCTTTGGGCCTCATTAATATGGGTTTAAAATATGGGATTAATGGACATCCCCTAACTGCGATCGAAAGTCCCATCAAACTTGATTCAGCTGTTTCAGAGATTAGTCGTAAGAAACAGACTGATAGACAAAAATTTTAAAAATGGTTTTTTTTATGTAAGTGCTGTATATACTTTCATGCATTTCGTGAAAAGTCCAAAATAATGTTCGAGGTGAACCCTTAAATTGACAACTTTTTTATTTATAAACCGATTTAAATGAAACAAACACTAAATGTTAAATGAAGCTTACTGCATTATATTAATGACCACACATCTAAATCGGATAAGCCGTTTTTGAGATAACGCACAGATAAACAAACTGACAAAAATTCTAACAGTTATTGTTTTGGGTTCTATTGCGTAGGTAAAAGGCCCCCAATATTTTTTTTTCATATATCTTTCTTGTACAGACAGCGACCCGTTAGAATTTTTTTTATATGTATAGATTAAAAAATATCTATACTAATTATAATCTTAAATAAAAGTAAGCCTAAGTCACTCCTTATAACATTTGCTACGTGCGAGTAAAAGTACCATCAAAATCGGCTCAGCCGTTTCAGAGATTGGTCGGAAATAACAGATTGACAGAAAGACTGACAGACAAAAAATTAAAAAAATGTATTTTTTGATGTTAATACTGTATATACTTTCATGCATTTAATGATAAGCACTGAAAAATGTTCCACGGGATTCCTTAAATTGACATAACTTTTTTATTTATGGACCGATTGACATAAAACAAAGCCTAAATGTTAAGTGAAGCTTACTACAATATATTAGTGAAAACCGCATCTAAATCGGATGAGCCGTTTCTGAGATTAGCGTGCACAAACGCACAGATAAACAGACAAACAGACAAACAGACAAACAGACAAACAGACAAACAGACAAACAGACAAACAGACAAACAGACAAACAGACAAACAGACAAACAGACAAACAGACAAACAGACAAACAGACAAACAGACAAACAGACAAACAGATAAGAATTCTAAAAATCATTGTTTTGGGTTCTACTGCGTTGATAAAGGCTCCCTATAATATTTTTTTTCATATATCTTCCATGTACAGACAGCGACCCGCTAGAATTTTATTATTAGTATAGATTATAGATTTGGCCACACATGTTCAAAACTATTCATATAGTCCATGCATTAAGATGCTTGGTATATTCCATCTAAAACACGTGACGTGACTTTGTGTAAATTCTACACTTATGTGTGAATTATCACAACTTTTATACGGAAAAACTATTGACAAAAACCTCAAACACGGTAACTGTTAACAAAACAGTTATAGAAATAGTAAATAAACAATTCATAGTGATAGCACTACAAAACAACAGAATAAATAGTAAACAAACTAATATTATTAATGCGATCGTTTTCTTATATTACTATTTCACGCTTCAATGATTCAAACAATCCTTTTTGTATACACGTCAAAGATAAAGATGAGATAGGGTATCTTTAATTCATATTTAATACTAGCTGTGCCCGCGACTTCGTTCGCGTGGATTACAGAATGCTTGGCATGTCTCCTGCAAAGCATTGTTATAATAGTCTCCGGTGCTGCTCAAGAAAGGAGCTTCTTACTTTGGATTTGGGAACTTTCTGGTTGTATTTATAAGCAGACTCTAACTCAGATACGGTTTTCACTATAAATGTTGAAGAAAAGTGTTTTGTGCTAGTCTTTAAAATTTCGACTGTATAACAGTATATTCCCGCTGAGGTTCTCCTTGTATTATATATCGGGTGACTTTTTTTAACTGGGCTTGATAGGCCATATCCGGAACTTTAAGGAATCGCGAAAAATACTTAAAGGAGTCTCGTGTCCAATTTTGAGAAATCTAAAACTGCATCATAAGTTTTTTTGATTTCATGATTCTCCTGACCAGGAATTGAACCCACTAATTAAAAGAAATACATTCTGTATTATTGCACCACCTACCTAATAGTGTCACTTGTAAGAATCAACTTTTGGAAAGTAAGAGTAAGAGACAAATTAAAGAAAAGGATTTATTTTTTAACAAAATAACATTAAATCTATACATGAATTAGAAGTTAAGTAATCGATTCTATATATTTCAAATATACGTAATCAAATATGTGGGTTAAATCATGGCTCTCGGTAAGTTTAGAAAAAAAGTCTGCATTACTTCGAACGATTTGTTTATTTGCATCAAAATGCTAGTCACCTACTAAAGTAAGGAAGAGTGTAAAGAATACAATCAAAAATATATAAAATAAATCAGCCAAGTGCGTGTCGGGCCACGCACAATGTAGGGTTCCGTAGTTGTCAAAATTGTCAAGATCGGTCAAGCAATCTTCGAGTACCTATTTTCGTAAAAAAGTTTACGACGAAGTGGGAATTTCCTTTTTTAAGTCAGTTTATACAATATACGTACTTACAATTTTAAACCTTTTATTATTATAAAATTATTTTTAATTTCTCTTTATATTTCGAGACTAAAATATTTTTAATGTAAAATGATTGTTTGAATGTGAATTATACTAACGATTTTGAACTTTATATGTTCGTCGATTATTTATTTTTCTAACACTTGTAAAATATACTTAGCGCCGATAATTTTCCTTCCTGATTAGCGCCTATGAAATCTATGGAGATTTGGTTGAAAACTTCATAAGCGCGATTCAGAATCACTCGCGACATGTTTTATTAAGACATCGTTTTATACCTTATTTTATATTTCATTTTAATTTAAACTTATTAAATAAGTATTTATTTATTCATTTAAATTCATATATTAATTTAAAATTATTAATATTTATATAATGTGATACTTTAAAAAGTGAAATATTAATTTATACTTAGATCATCTATAACTCGATAACCATAAGAACCCACATAGCCGTGATAATTTTCGTTTTAAATTCATTATGGTACATACCACTATCGTGAATTTTTTCATATTTTTAGACGCAGCAGTTTAGTGGGTAGAAGGGGGGGACACTTGACTCTAAGAAAAATTAACACTTCAAAGCTTAATATTTCGGAAACAGTTCGTCGTTCGGAAAAATGGTTTTCCGACACCTATAACATTTTTAAAAGACTTATCTAACGATACCCCACAACATGGGATAAATGAGAAAAAAATTTTTGGTCTCTCTTAACACATAGGGAAGACACCCTGAAAAAAAAATATTTTTAAGATTTTATTGTACGATTTTCTCGGCGTAATTCATATGCATACTCATACCGAATTACAGCTTTCTGGTATTAAGGGTTTCAGAGCAAAGCCGCGGACAGACAGACATACAGACAGACGGACATGGCGAAACTATAAGGGTTCCGTTTTTTACTACGGAACCCTAATGAATAACTCACAGTAACTTCTTTTATGTTTGTCTATTTTTTCTATGTGAGCTATACAAAGTTGAGAGAATGTGACGTTTGTTTTGGACCCCGTCACCTATTTCGTTACCTAAGTAGGTTTAGATAATTCCTAAAAAGATGAATCAATTTATTGAAAATCTACATTTCACTGGACTCGGCTATTGTACTCACCCGCTATTAGCGTTACAACATCCCGTTAAATTTTAAAATTTCACTTTTAGGTATGTTCGTTTTTTTTTTTGAAGAATTACAGAAGATTTAATTAATGTATGAATTTGCTAGAATTTTGTAAAAAATTTGCCCTTTCTTTTTGTTGCAGTTAACTATATACTAATACCTCTCTGAAGTTGATTCTTATAATATGTGACAGTATCAGATGATGCAATCATACAGAATGTTAATTTTTTCCAAAATCAACGTGTTCGTTTCTGGCTAGGAAAACTTATTTTCCAAAAAACTAATGATATAGTTTTATTTTTTTTTTAATTGGCTCTGTTACTCCTTTAATTATTTTTCGCTATTGCTTATAGTTTCGGATTTGGTCTATCATATCCAGTAAAAAAATTACCCAGTAAATATATTATTTTTTAAGTTATTATAATTATATAATAATAATATATGTACAAATATCTTCCCTATTTGAATTAGATGTTGTTCACTATTTCATGGGTTTCAATTGTGTTCCTTATTACATTAGCTTTCTGTTCAGTGAAAGTTTCTTCAAAATAGGTCCAGCTGTTTTAGATATTAGCCGTAACAAACTGAGTGACAGATAGACAGACAAAAATTTTAAAGTTGTTAATTTTGTTGTCAGTACCGTGTATACTTTCATATGCATTTATTTAAAATTACAAATGGTCACATCAATTATATTTGGACGCTGATAAGCAATACTGTGTCAAGCCACATGGACTTCGTTTTGAGAAAATGGCGTCTAAAGATGTCAAACCTATTCTTAATAAATTAGTTTGAAGACGTATATATTCATCTTTTTTTTCTATTTTGATAAAATGTATATTGAATCAAAAGCAGATAGATTTATTTAGAAGATACACCTGAAATTCGAAACATTGAGTTAAGAAACTTTATATGTATTATATGAAACTTTATATTTATACGTATAGATGTATAACCTTCCCTTTTTAAATCAGAAATTGTTCACTATTTTATTGGGTTCTACAAAATTTTGTTATCGCGATTACGCAATAACAAAATATTAAAAGAATTATCTCTTTTTTACTTATTCATTAAAATAAATATATTTTTTTAATAAAAGTAGCCTAAGTTAATCCTTATAATATTAGCTAGGTATAGGGGCTGTTCATTAATCAAGTAATGTTTATAAGAACTTTTTAGACTTTTAGATATTTCGTAATTTTTTTTCTTCCATCCCCTCTCCCTCCTCTGGGCCTCACGTGATTTTGGGTTCTATTGCGTAAATAAAGACCCCCAATAATATTTTTTTTATATATCTGTCATGTGCATACAGCGACCCGTTAGATTTTTTTTTTTTTACGTATCGATTAAAAATATCTAAAATAGAAGTCAGCATAAGTCACTCCTTATAACATTTGCTAACTGCAAGTAAAAGTACCATCAAAATTGGTTCAGCCGTTTTAAAGATTAGTCGGAACAAACAGATAGACAGACAGACTGACAAACAAAAGCTTAAAAATGTATTTTTTGATATAAGTACTGTATATACTTTCATGCGTTTAGTGAAAAGTACAAAATAATGTTCGACGTGAACCCTTAAATTGACATAACTTTTTTATTTATGAACCGATTGACATGAAACAACCCCTAAATGTTAAGTGAAGCTTACCACAATATATTAGTGAAAACCGCATCTAAATCGGATAAGCCGTTTCTGAGATTAGCGTGCACAAACGCACAGATAAACAGACAAACAGACAAACAGACAAACAGACAAACAGACAAACAGATAAGAATTCTAAAAATCTTTGTTTTGGGTTCTATTGCGTTGGTAAAGGCCCCCAGTAAGATTTTTTTTCATATATCTTCCATGTACAGACATCGACCCGCTAGAATTTTATTATTAGTATAGATAACGGGTCTTATCGCGATAACTAATAGTAGTAATACCTTTTTATTGCCCGACGTTTCGACGAAGTTACATTCGCCGTGGTCACGAGTTGACCACGTCCACGTGACCACGGCGAATGTAACTTCGTCGAAACGTCGGGCTATAAAAAGGTATTACTACTATTAGTTATCGCGATAAGACCCGTTATATTAAATATGAATAGTATAAATCGCGAAAGTTTAAAATATATAGGGTATCCTTAAATTAGAAGTAAGGATAATTCCCAAAATATAAAAATAAAATCTAAATTAACAAAACCAAAGCAGGCAAAAGCTATATCTAAAACAGAATGAGCCGAAATAGAAAACATCGATCGTAAGGCGAGAATTAAATTTGTAAATACCCTCGTAAACTGTATAAAACATCTCTGTTTTCTGTCACCTGGTAACACTTGCCAAGGAAACCTTTTTTTTTTTTATTTACGCAGGGTAAATCTTCATAGATACCCGACTCCTGTGGGGGAGACCGGGTTATGTGAGATTGTACTAAAACCCCCTGCGATGGCCGCCACAGCACGGAAAACGGAGAGGCTACGGGATCGCTTTCGCAGGCACGTCCGCGGCCTCTCCCGTGCGTTGCTCCACTCGTGGCTTGCGGAGACCTTCTCAGGAGGGCAAAGATGGTCTCGCCCTCCCCGCACCCCTCGCTGGTGCGTACACCGGCAGTCCGGGGCCATACCGGACTGCTGCCAAGGGAACCTTACGAAAGCCGTGAAAGCCGTTATCGAGTAATCGATAAACATAAATAAAAAGTCCCCAAAGAATTGAGACCCTCACCTCCCTTTTTTGGAAAACGAATGACGTATCAAATATTGACTTTAATACAGTATTAAAGGACATGTCAACTGTGAATCGGCAATATGTCCTATCTTAAAATTTAAGGTATAAAACTAAATAATGTCATTTCATACTATTGTCTATCATTTCCAGTTTCAAAATGTCTCTACCGCCAAAATATTAAGTAGATATTACATTACTAAATGGTTAATAATAGGAAATACTATGAAATAGCATTAAAAACGTTATAGCTTAAATTTTAAGAGAGGACAGATTATCGGCTTACAGTCGATATTCCGACACAAAACACCTTTAAGAAATGTTATACATATTAGGTATAAACAATTACTAATACACAGTAAAAAAATTAAACCAAAAAAACCGACATGGATTGTCGACTTATTGCGACTTTTTCAACGAGGCATACGATACTTCTGCTGTGAATTGCTAAAGAGTTTTGTATCCTGCTGAATCCAAATGATGCAGCGTCAGATTAAAATTACATAACAATGTTAATTTGTTATCATTCTGGTAATTGAATTTAAAATAAATAAGACCAGTACAAGTTGCTCTTATCCTATCATCAACAAGAAAACAGCAGATAGCCTTGAAACGTACAGACATTTTAAGGTTATGAGCTTCTCAGCTACAATCTATGAAGATCTGTTCAGACAGAGCTTCATAGATTGTAGCTGAGAACCATATCGATTATATTAACTTGTTCGTTAGAGAACTATGATATACACACAGTTATTGTCTATTATTCTTTACTCGTCTTATTAAGCAGACAAATATGACCTATTTCTAGCCACACATAAGAGTTAGATAAGAAATTATCGATTGAACGATTGAACTGAATATTTTTTTATAATGTAAAATTATGATGAAAAAAAAATTATTCGAAAATTAGTGGTTTTCGTTTGAGGTATTGTTAGAGGCGCTTAAAAATCTTGGAACACTATAGAATATTGTCTCACTGATTTCAAACAATGGGCCAGAATAGAAAATTAAATGAAAAAAAAAACATTAGTCATAATAAATCGACTGTAGAACGAAATTATCGGAACGGAACAGAAATCAAAAACCTTTCAGTGACACGAAAAAAATTTTTTTCATTAAACAATTTGCAAAACACTTTCTCACAGACGATAAAATTCCAATGAACCGAAATACAAAGTAATGGTAGAAATATTTACAAATAGGATTATCGATTACATTGTGTTTTATTATATAAAACCACAGTTGTAATAATTTTGGTTATTTCCTCTGAAAACAAAACATCTACCGAAAATAACGGTCCCTGAAAAACATTGCTGAGTTCTGTGACATATCGAACGGAAGAAATATGTACATATATTAATATATCACAGAAAAGAATTAATCTAATGAAAAAAACTAAGTTGTAAGAAACCGACTTCAAAAACAAATTATGCAATTTCGTTTGCTTGAATGATATACTAATACCAATTTATTTAAAAATCAAACTACCGAAATAATATTGACCAAAATTCTACGAGACCAATCTGAAAGTATACCCTTTCAAATAGGAAACGAGGAAGTTTTGAGGTAACAAAAGAACTATGAATTGGGAACCTCCTTTTTCAAGTCATTTGAAAATCGAGTACAAAATCGTTTGAAACATTAGACAATTACGTATCAATTGTTTCGTTGAGTCGTGACGACTGTCCCGTTGCTTGTCGAATTACGGAATGTGGCACATCACCTTAAGAGGCATCGTTCTGTAACCCAGTTCAACAGCCTGATTTATTTAATAATAATATAATAAGGAGAGAAATTTATTGTGATATGGCTGATTAAGCAAACATTGTTCTTAAGTTAAAAAAAATATATTTTATTAAAAAACATTTTTTTTGTTACATTTTAGCAACGATACTTTTTTTTGTCAATCAAAATCATTAGTGTAACAAAGCAAAGCAAAGTGTACTTATTCCCTATGTATATTTAACGTATCACTTCAGATGTTTATGTAGACTTTATTGTCACAAGATATTGATAGAACAATTTTTTTTTTAATTAAAGCTTAAGAACCACAGATTTATGTGTAACTAGACGAAATGTATAGCAGCTTAGCTTACTCGTTTTAGAGACGTTTTGAATTGGGTCACTTTTAGGTGAGAATTAAACTTATCAGTTTTGCTTTCAGACTTTTATAAATTTTTACATGGGTTATTTCCTATCACTTTATATTTGAAAAAATTCACTGTCATTCCGTTATTTTTAACTCTCACAGCTTTCGTAACTATTTACGGCTAATTAGTTACTAGGTTACCGAGTTGTTTACATCGCCCTCGAGAGTAAAACTTACAGATGTAATGCTTGCCTAACATATAATCCAAGATCTTGTAGCTGAAATAATACAAGCATATACCTTATTTATAATTTTAAATACAAGCCCCTCTATCTATTTGAAATCAAGCTTAGAAATGAAGCCAAAAACCTATGCAAAAATTAAACCTTCTACCCTATTTCTTAATTCTCATTTCTTTTCATACCTCATTCCTAGAGGTGTAACTTTACCATCAGCGGCCCGTGGCAAATTTTTTGGATGGGGCCTCTACGTAAAAATCGTCACGTTTTAACTTAATTTGAATGAACCACTTAAGTGGTTATCCAAAACTATAATTATTATTATGTGAATTTTTGTTGAATATCTGACAAGTTTTATTTTTAAGAGTATATATTTATACATATTTATAATGAAATAACAATTTATTTTAATAAGATTTTTATGAATATTTTTTTTACCCCGGGGCCCGTTATTTTTTGTCAGTCCTGCCACCCTATAGCCCCTGCTCATTCCTCTTTAACCTGACAACGCATTTAGGGCTCTTCTGGTGCTACAAATCTTCATAGATGGCGGTGATCACTTAACACCAGCTTATCCACATACTGGTTTACAATTTATAGAAAAATTCATTACGTCAAAATAAAGGAATAATTACAAAGAGAAAATAAATTTCGAAGAGCTAAAAACTAGCTCAAAATCCAAGCCCTAAGCGTCATGGCGAAAGTAACCTAAATATCAAAGGCACGGGAAACACAACACTCACAGAGCTAGCAAATTAATACACCGGCCACTTTCACCTACTTTGTGATTTAACAAAAGTATTCACAGTATTATGATCTTTAAAGCTAAAAAATAAAGGTTACAATAGCTTGAAATATTAAGAGATTTTGTTAATATGATGCGTGATATTTTGACCTTTATGGGAATTGGAAATTAGAATACGGTGAATGTCAATTAATCATGTCAATTAGAATGTCTGTTACTTAAGTCAATGTAGTTGGAAAAGTATTTCATATTGTCTACTAATCTATTAAATAATTATCGTCCTTAATAGAATGACACCAAAACCCAGACAGGGTTTTAGCTTTGACATGTTCAAAAATGTAATTTTATATATATAATTACAATAATGCGCTCTTTTCTAATTTATGTATTATTATTTGATACGCATTTATAAAAAAAATCTAAAAAAAAAGAATGACTTCAATACATGAGATGTAAAAAATACTCTAAAAATACACTAGGTAGATTAAAAAAAATAATAAATAAAAAGGAATACTATGATTTTTGTTCACTCTACATTATTTGTAGCTCTATGCCCTTTCTAGCGTAAAATCTCAAGAATCTGAGACGCGTGAGCCATTGAACTTTTGATATATACCTATGCACTATATTCAGCTTAAAATATTTGAAGAAAAAAAAATGAAAATGATGTATTAACTAAATGTGATTTTATACTACTTATATGTTTTTATTAAATGAGTAATTTTACGTTTCACGCAATTTGATTTTACAAAATACCGCATTCGAAATAATATTTGCATATTATGCAAATTACTAATTATTTATAAATTAATTGTGAAAAATTAAAATGTTATATACCTATTAGATAGCTTTAAAAAGTAATCTCATGTAAATATTCATAAAAAACCATTAACATTGTTAGACAAATACATTACAAAAGAAAATATTTTTAAAACAAATCAAAACATTTAAAAAAAAACCTTCCAAACACATTCCCGAAACATTAAATAACCTAATCTCAAAAACATCTATGCGTAATAAAAGACCCATTTTAAAAAAGTAAAAAAAAAACATTAATTTCGTCTTACCGTTACTAAACCCGTTCGGTCAGTGTTGAGCACACACGCGTTTATCACAAGGAATTCAATGCAACTGATGGGTTCCACGGACAACGGTATATTGGTCTACTTCCGAGGTTTTTCTTATCTTATTCACTATTCACGTGACGGACAAGACACGATTTTATGTTATACGATTAGTAATTATATTTGACGAGCAAAAATTCAAACTTATGAAATGTAAAATTCGACTGCCGATAGAAATTAAGCACTGGGTCATTAGATGTCTCAAACACGTCTGTTTTATCGAAAATATAAAATCTATACAAAAAAATTTAAGTGTCTGTTTGTTTGTAATTTAAAATTAACAACTAAATGCATATGAAAGTATATACTGTACCTACGTTTCATTCACAGATAACTAATACTGTGACGACTTAGGTAATTTAGAACTTGTATTGAATAAAAAAAATTGCATTGCTGAGAAACATGACAATCGTCCTGTTCACAAATAAAAATAATATTCACAATTTATATTTTAAATTATAATAAATTAAGTGGAAATTTTCTGAAGAGACAAAATCCTATCCTGCTGCTGCAGCACCAGACTAAGATTTACATAATTTTGCTAGAATAGAATAGAATTACATAGTTGTGTTGCATGTATGTATAGGTTTTCAAAATTAAAGGTACACATATGTTTTAAAGTAAATCAAATACTTAAGATTCGTACCGCGGATAATAAGAAAAGAGCTGGGCCGATTTTGGTAGAACTTGTCTAAGAAACATTTTTAGAAAACCCTCTTTCAAATAGTAAAGTTCAAAGTTTAAATGCGTGAACAATATTAGCAGCTTTAAGGGAACGAAAAAAAGGATATTATTTTACACAGACGCCATTAGTAGCTCTATAAAAATTAATAAATCAGCCAAGTGCGTGTCGGGCCACGCACAATGTAGAGTTCCGTAGTTGTCAGAATTGTCGAGATCGGTCAAGCAATCTTCGAGTACCTATTTTCGTAAAAAAGTTTACGACGAACTGGGAATTTCCTTTTTTAAGTCAGTTTATACAATATACGTACTTACAATTTTAAACCTTTTATTATTATAAAATTATTTTTAATTTCTCTTTAAGATACTAAAATATTTTTAATGTATAATGAATGTTTGAATGTGAATTATACTAACGATTTTGAACTTTATATGTTCGTCGATTATTAATTATTCTAACACTTGTAAAATATACTTAGCGCCGATATTTTTCCTTCCTGATTAGCGCCTATGAAATCTATGGAGATTTGGTTGAAAACTTCATAAGCGCGATTCAGAATCACTCGCGACATGTTTAATTGGGACATTGTTTTATACCTTATTTTATATTTTATTTTAATGTAAACTTATTAAATATTTATTTATTTATTCATTTAAATTCATATATTAATTTAAAATTATTAATATTTACATAATGTGATGCTTTAAAAAGTAAAATATTTATTTTTACTTAGATCATCTATAACTCGATAACCATAAGAACCCACATAGCCGTGATAATTTTCCTTTTAAATTCATTATATGTACCACTATCGAGAATTTTTTCATATTTTTAGACGCAGCAGTTTAGTGGATAGAGGGGGGGGACACTTGACTCTAAGAAAAATTGACACTTCAAAGCTTAATATTTCGGAAACAGTTTGTCGTTCAGAAAAATGGTTTTCTCACACCTATAACATTTTTAAAAGACCTATCTAACGATACCCCACAACATGGGATAAATGAGAAAAAAAAATTTTGGTCTCTCTTAACACATAGGGAAGACACGCTGAAAAAAAATATTTTTAAGATTTTATTGTACGACTTTCTCGGCGTAATTCATATGTATACTCATACCGAATTACAGCTTTCTGGTATTAAGGGTTTCGGAGCAAAGCCGCGGACAGACAGACAGACAGACGGACATGGCGAAACTATAAGAAAAAAAAAATATGACATGTAACTTGACGATTCGAAATTGCTGTTAAAGCCCATTTGAATAAAGTATATTTTGAATTTGAGTTTGAGTTTGAATTATGTATCAAGCAGGCGCGGTCCAAACGGAGGAGGGGGGTCACAGAGGACATATTCCTCCTGAAATCGTTCACAATATGTTCAAAAAATTTCTAATAACTTAAGAAAATAAAATGTACATAAAATCCATGTTCTGAGCCTAGGCGGATGCGGATTGAGAATGTATCAAATTACTCGAATTCATTCAAAATTCTTACATTGTTACACTCCAAAAATCATTGTCGCATTATTACCTTTCTCACAAAAGTTTTCCAAGTCTGTAACGGACATAGGTAGAAACAACTTTCGTGTTTTATATATTTCGCAGCCAACTGGCTTAATTAGCCGTCCAATTAACAGTCTAGTCTCTTTTTTTATACGGCTCCATGTCATACATATACATACAGATAGTACACATAAAGATAAGACATAAATCTCAGAAACTGCAATTGATACGAGTTTCAAATTTTGCATGGGGAAAAGAAATTCTTTTGCAAGAAGAATCTTAGGACGTAGGCTCACTAAGACCTGGTTTTTATTAAATTCGAGCCCTAAGAACCCTTCCAACCCTCTTTAGGTTGGAAATGGTATAAAAGTTTTTTTTTTTTTTTTGAATAGTGAAAGTTCTATGTTAAGCGCGAGTAAAACCGTGAGGGGCCGCTAGTAGTTTATACTTTATATAGAGGAGTGCAGAGTGCTAATATATTGTTTGAAATAAGCATAAAAAATGCATTAAATAACTAAATAAGAAATCATGACATATATTACAATAATATAATACATGGTGTATTTCACACACACCTATGTACTCTTTTGAATATTGTTAACGACTAAGAATTGGATGCTGATAAGCAATAATGTGTCAACCCACAAAAAGTAAAATTTGGAGATATTTGTGTATTTTGATACTGCATCACCTGTTTAACATTATTATATCATAAACACAGTCTTATAAATTAAATAACCACGGAAAAAAGTTTCTTAATTAATTGTTTTTAATTTCAAGGTAGTTACATATTTTGTACTTTAAACAATAGTCTCATATATTTATTAAACTTTTTATTAGATAATATATTGAACATATCTGCCTGCTTTTAATTAATTATACCTATATCAAGAAAGAAAAGAAAATATGGATAAGAAATTATTCAAACAAATTTATTAAGAATAAGTTAGACATCTTTAGACGCCATTTTCTCAAAATGAAGTTCGTGTGGCTTGACACAGTATTGCTTATCAGCGTCCAATTATGGTCGAATTTCGACCATTTAGCGACCACTAGTATGTATAAATGAACGTAAAAAACACGTATTTATAATTAAGAACCTTTTTTATTTGAAATCGGTTAAAATCATTACTTGACTCCTCACTGCGATCGTTGAATCCTTGAGCACCAAAAGGACCTGTTTTACGACCACTCTCCTAATAACACGTTAGTGTTAATTGACACTAAAAAAAATTCCAACGCCTTTGTAACTGACTTCCCAAAAAGGAGGTTTTTAATTCGTGAAGGTCTTATGTATGTTCCACGATGATTCGAAAACGGCTTAACCGATTTCGGTAAGTCTTTTTTTGGTTCAATACATACCCTATATATCGATACCTCCCACGTAAGTTGTTGTAACCCCAAAATTACAATTTTACAGTAGAGCACTTTTAATCCGTTTTAGTTAGAAAGTTACAACAAAATATTAAACTTTCCTTGAAAAAAAAAAAAGATTTTTGGTATTTTTTCACTTTGAATGCATTAAGCAATGCGAATTCGTGTAGTATTCAGTAAAAACGCTAACGGCAATTTTGTGGCTTACAATAACTTACGTGGGAGGTATCAATTTTTATCCTATTGGATCAGTAGTATGGTTTCAAAACGTAGATTAAAAATTTCTAATAAATTAGCTGGCTCTTCAGATTTCACTCGCGTTTATGGTTACTGCTTCGCTCCTATAAGTCGCAGCATGATGTAATATAGCGTATAGTAATCCTTAATAAATAAACAATCTACTACAAAAATAATTTTTCAATTCGAACTCGTAGTTCCAGAGATTAGCGCGTTCAACCAAACAAACTCTTCAACTATAATTATAAAGTTTAACTACTTAGGTTTTTTTTTAAAACACTAATACATATTAATGTATTAGTATAGATCTTAAAAAATATTATTGTTCTTTAATTTTTAAATTTCGTATAGTTTTTTATGTTTGGTCCATAATTGCAGAAAATAGTTCTAAAGTTTACGTTGTAAAAAATACGATTTTAAGTTAAAAATCGTAATTCCTAATATCTAAGAAAATAAAATGAAAATTAATAAATATTAGTTTGCATAATCGCGACTAAATTGAATTATATACACTATACACTACTTAGGTTTTTTTTTAAAACACTATTTAAGATATTTTCGAAATGTCCTAGAAAACCACTCAAGTTGATAATATTTACAGGGTATAATAATAAATTATTACTAAATATTAAGTAAATACTACAGAAATAGAACTGCATTTTAAGCTACATGTCTAAATGAAGTAATAATAATATTTGAAAATTACCCTCTTATTTTCTTTACTTATGAAAGTCAAGAATTAATTGACCAGTATGATTTATTAACACTTGATTTAATTTTTACTCGTAAAGTGCCATCTGTTCGTGGAAGAATAAAGTAGTTTTGATGTCGTTTGTATTTTGTATTTCAATTTGTATACGTAGTTCTAGGTTCTGTCAATAGATGGCGTGTTACACAAAGCTTATAGTTTTATTTTATGTTACTAGATGTCGCATTAAGTCGATAAGATATGTCGGCTAACGACCTAAGTATTTAAAAAATATATGTGTATAAAGTTGTAAAATAAAATAGATATTACAATAATTATAATGTAATTAACTTAACTAAAGTTAAAGTAACATACCTAACCTAACCAATATGCAGCTTAGTACAAAGCCTATAGCTTTCGCAAAACTAAAAAAATATATACATACTGAAATCAGCATGCATTGTTACTATTTACACACTTATATTGTTAAAACAAAAATTAATAAAAAGTTTTTAGTGTAATTAGACAATGTGATATTCCTAATACAAACATCTATTTTTGGTTTCCAAATGCCGTTGCATAAAAATAAACAAAGGAGAATCAAGAAGAAAAGTGATTGCATGCGGTTTGTATACTTTTTTGTTGTTCGAAAAATTTCGATCGATGGATCTTTGTTACTATTTTTTTAAAGAAAAACTGTAATGTTTTGACGGCATCCGGCATGGGTCTGTCATGGCGTTTATTTTTTGTTTAAATCCATAATAGATTAAACTGTTAGTGGTC
Source organism: Hypolimnas misippus (assembly GCA_037950945.1). Taxonomy (NCBI): domain Eukaryota; kingdom Metazoa; phylum Arthropoda; class Insecta; order Lepidoptera; family Nymphalidae; genus Hypolimnas; species Hypolimnas misippus. Next base: position 12,769,053 of record JBBEEQ010000019.1, read on the forward strand.
TTAAGCCAAGATTTATGGACCCCTGGTGTACCGTGAAATATTTTTAGCATAACTGGACCGGAAATTAATAACTTTGATGAAATGTAAGAAAGATATATAAACTGTTGTTGACGATTTCGATGATGGCCTATATTGAAAAATTCATTGCTTTTTTGTTATACTTATTAATTATGTGATGAAATTCTTTAAAAGATAATAGTTTAAAAGATGATGACGAAGAAATTAGACATTTTGTGACGTAAATTATAACAGATAAACAGACTTAAAAAAGCCTACCATATCCTATCCTATTCAATTTATTTAAACCCAGTCTATAATACATAATATAAATTATACAACTTAATATGTGAAAAATAAGACGTATTGAGTTTTCAAGATTATACAACAATTTTCGAAATTAATTGATTTCAAAATGTTCTTTTATCAAATTATACATATCTATATTGAATTAAATTAAAATCATTAGCACAAATTGCCTTCACCTTTTCAATATACGTATGCAGGGATTGTGTTAAATATATTTATTTATTAAAATACGAACGTCCAAAAATATTCTTACTTAATCTATATTATAATGAAACCTTAACTTTATAATTCCCTTAAACTTGTTTTGTAGAAACTCTCAAGTAATTTTAAAACTAGTACAGCGAAAGTCATTACTTACCTAGAAAAACAATTTCCTTGGCCCCTTCTTCATCTTCTATAAGCACTGGTTCTTCAATCACGATATGTAATTTATATTTTCATTACGACTTATCACATTTTATCAACGCGACCACAAAGTAATCTAAAGCTTTTTCTATCTGTTTCATTTCAACAAACAGTATTAAATCCTTTTAGATGTCTTTCCTTATTATTTTTGTTACAAACAGTGTTATCACATTTTATACTATAAATAAACTTTAACATTTCATTAGTGTTTTCTATTTTACGTTCATATTACTTTTCAGCTTTTGCTAAAAGTCCTTTTCAATTATAATGCGCGAAAATGTCTTCACAATTTATCATAATTCTTTAATTGTTGCTTTAATATTGTCAAAATAAATATTATCTTCCTGTATTCTTATTTATCGCTTCTAATCAACGTAACCACAAACCAACCTACACATTTTTTCTATCTATTTTATTTATTTTATTATCTTTTTTATTTCCACGTAATGACCTTTTTCACATCCTCTTCATTTACTTCCGTTACTGAAGTCTCTTCACTATTAATAACTTAAAAGTCTTCGATAGAGTATATCGATATTGTTAAAATATTTAACAATAACGTAACAACAAAGTAACCTATAGTTTTTTAATCTTTTCTATCAATTTTATTATCTTTTTCATTCCCACATAACACTCGTTAACCTTTTCAAAGGTCATCTTCAATTTTATTACATCCGTTACTAAGTGTCTTCACAGTTTAAATATCATTAAAATTGATTTGGCAGTATGTTTTCTTACGGTCATCGAAGTTACTCCGTTTCACTTTTCATTTCATTTACAGCATTCGATAGTAAATAAACATTAGTCTTTGTTTATTCGCTTTCGATTTCGTTGAATGCATCATTGATATCTTTAACTGTTAGATGAGCATCTGCAATTTTATCTTCATTCATCGTTATAAATCTCCATCAATTTGCAATTAGTACATGCTTCCGTAATTACGTATTGTTAGCTCTATTTAAATCTTTTTCTAGATAATAAATCACGTTTATCTTGATCTTAATGAAGCTTGGCCGATACAATGAAAGCAAGAAAACTGTAGAAACTCCGTGATTTCATCCGACAATTTTGTACTTTACGCTGGTTTTTCTTGATGACTCGGGTTGTGTCTGTAATAAAAGAATTATATGATCAGCTGGTTTCACTTTCATCGTAATATTACATAGATGGTAATGCTATTATAAAAATATGATGTATCACGGTGTAGTGTAATTCAAACGATATAAATTGAGCTGTAAATGCTATGGGATCGATTAATTTAATTACATAAACCTTTTGAATATGATTATGAATAGCTTTGCATGTATTTGCATTGTTAGCTTGTAACAATCATGGGTACTGAGTTTTTTAAATAAAAGAATAATAAAATTTGTACATTAATTGGACGCTGATAAGCTATAATACGTCAAACCAAATAGGAGTTATTTTGAGAAAATTGCATCTAAAGATGTCAAATACGATTGTAATAAATTTTTTTGAATAAGTATATATGCTTTGTTGTTGGTAAACACGATGATTTTCAGGAACTGTTCTTGTTTATAGTGTGCGCGCATCGGAGTCAGGTAGCAGAGAGAGGGCTGGAAACCGGATCCCAATAGTAATGTCACAGAGTAACACTGTCACGAATGTCACAGACTATACAGTCACTTGACAGCCCATAAACCTTACGCCGATTGAGCGCAAATATATGATAAAGATTCTAAAGATCTAATCAACGATTACAGAACAGTATTCCTTTTTGATATAAGTTATAATTAATTAAAAGCGGAATGGTATAATGAAGACTAGCAATAAGTTTTTCAAATATATGAGATTATTGCATATTTCAAAGCAATATTCGAAACGTTCAATGAAGAAACTTTTTTCCGTACTTATTTAGTTAAGATGATTTGAACATTTTTCCAATAATGTTAAATACGTGGCGCATTATTAGATCTCAATTTGACTTTTTGTGGGTTGACACATCATTGTTTGTTTGTCATCATCCAATTGTAGTATTGATCTTCAATGGACTTAAACTTAAATGTATCATTTAAAAGGTTAATTATTTTAGACGATCATAGTCACATTTTATGTATACTTGTATATATGCATATTATTTTTAAATAAAGTCTACATTAACACGAGTGAACCCAAGAGCAAAAGCTAGTATATGTTAATAATGAAACAAAACTGGCTTATTTTTGCTTTTAACGGTAATCGGGAGAGTATGCGTCATTATCAATTCAGATCACCAAACAAAACAGAACATTCATAATACATAAATAATATCCCTCATAATTATACCATAATTCGTATCTAAAACCCATAAGCCTAGTGAAGACATTAACCACTTTCTAAATATGCATTTAATCACCAAATATGAGATTCGTCATAAACAAAATATTCCAACATTGAGGGCACTAAACGCACGACTTCTAACTAATTTGAGTCGAGAGTCATCACGATATCTAAATCGAGTTTTCAGTCACGACCTGAAATACTATCGGATATTGTTCCAGGCGAATGACATTTGTAATAATTTTCTATTCATTACTTAAAAATGTCACCGACTTCTGTTGAAGCGTCTATGAAAAATTTTGCGTTATTTAGAAGGATTTAATCACGAAATTTCATTGTTTGTTGAGGACTACCGTTCTCTAATTTTACTATTTAAGAGTCAAATCTTGCCAGCTAATTTAGATCAGCTTCCTTTTATCTAAATATATATAATTCAAAGGTGACCGACTGACATAGTGTTCTATCAACGCACAGCCCTAACAACTGGGCGGATTAGGCTAAAATTTGGCATGCAGGTAGATGTTATTACATAGGCATCTGCTAAGAAAGGATTTCGATTAATTCTTCCCCCAAGGGGATTAAATAGGTGATAAAAGTTAGTACGAAAATTTTGTAAATTTTAAACCGATCAGGCTGAGAATTTGCATGCACAAAGCTACTATGACTTAGGCATCACAGACATCGCAGACGAAGTCACAGGCACCAGCTAGTTTTCATATAATTTTGATAAACATCTCCCTAAGGTACAAGTTATTCTTTAAAGTGATTGTTAAGATACATATATCTAGGAGTAAAAAAATCGACTTTCAAAGCAACACACGTGATTTTTTGTACGAGTTATTGTGATTTAAACACCTAATTAACTACTAAACTAATTTCCGAAAATTAAAAATGGATGTAACTAAAAATAGTTTGGAGTGCACCAATTATAGCTCACGGATATTCTTCTTCAGGGACTTTACACCATTATTTATAAAAACTGGTTATATTTCTCGTAAATATTTTTATTTTATTTGTTGTTTTTTTTTCTTGTTGATGTTATTTTTTTTCTCCTTAACATTGTTGTTTTGATTTCATCTGTTATTCCTATGCATTAAGTGAGATATTAGTTTGTCATTTCTGATTTTTTGTGTATGTACCTGAATAAAGTTATTTTATTCTATTCTAATTTTGATTAAAATTGTGATAAAAAAAACAATCTGAAAGTATATCCTTTAAAATAGAAAACATATTTTCAAATTCGATTAAAAATTGACGGAGTTATGAGGTAACAAAAAAAAAATCAAATACTACGAATTAATAGAATTAGAATGAAATGAAATTTATTAATTTGGAACATCAACAGATTGTACCATTTTATTTTTAAAAGAAACGTAAATGCATTAGTAGAAACGTATGACGTAGTTAAAATGACCCCCGCTGCCAATGAGAATTACACTCCTAATGAGAGCTTTTGACGATCTTGTTGATGTGTCACGGATTGAACTAAACGAAATAAATGCTGATAAGCAATAATGTGTTAACCCACAAAAAATCAAATTCGGAGATATTGACGAATTCTGATCATGCGTCTAGTATTTAACGTTATTCAAAAAATTCAAGTCATCTAAACTAATTAAGTATGGAAAAAAGGTTCTTCATTTAATATTGCGAATATTGAAGTGTGCTCAATATTTTACAATATGCAATAATCTAATATATTTGAAAAAAAAAAAAACAGTATTAGACAAAATATATATATTATACGTGTTAGATATTGCATTTAGATGGCGGTAGTTTACGGTTAAAGGAAGTTCTAAATAACACTAATAGATGGCAGCAGTGGGTAACAAAGAGGCATTAGTTGTCAATAGTTCTGTCAGTTGAAAGTTATAAATATGAAGACAAAATTACAAGGCGGGATTATTGAGAGAGACGTGAACGAAGAAGGATCGACGATTACAGTAGTAGTTGGTTGTTTGGAGTATATTGTAGTTAATTGTAATTATAGCTAAAAGTCTTTATTTACGTGTAAAGTATGATTAAAGGTAAATAAAAAGAAAAAGGAACAAGTGTTTTTATTATACGAATCTTTAAATTTATATATAGAAAAGAGAAGATGGATAGGATATATACTTAGACGCCATTATCTCAAAATGTAGTGTGGCTTGACATAGTATTGCTTATCAGCGTCCAATTATGCCTATATACATATTGTAGATGAAACTGCGAGAAAAGACGAAATCCGGAAGTTTTAAAATCTCTATTGTGAGAGCCCTCGTTTGTGGGGGCTCTCCTCTAAATCCGGTCAACACCGTGTGATCTCTTGACCCGTCATGTAGTCACTTATCTGGTAGAGTCATAAGAAAGTTTAAAACAACAATAATAGTAATATAATTTAGGAATTTGAATGGAGAGAGAATCAAACATTTCGTAATTACTTAAAACTGTTTTTCGGTGTTTTATTCTGCTATCATAGAGAGACGAGATTGCCTAGTGGTTGGAACACATCGATCTCAACCGATGATTACGGGCTCTAATTCGGCTAGTTGAGTTTTCACATGCTAAATTTGTGTTTAAATTATCGAGCTCGGCGGTGAAGGAAAACATTATGAGGAAACATGCATGTACCGGGAGAATTTCTCCCATGTGGAAATTCGCCAACCTGCAGTGGAATAGCCTAATCTTAACCTTCTTTTTAATAGGAGAGGAGGCCTTTGCGCAGGTGTCGGAGATAAAATACGGGATGTTACTTTACTTTACTGTCTGTTATCGTGCGGCTAAACAAATCCAACAAATCAAAGATCATAAAAATCGTCAGTACAGCTGTTAGTAAGTTATAAATAACCAGCTTCACTTTGCGGTTTTACACGCCTACTCGTATGGTTACTATTTTGTTTCTATGAGTCGCAGCGTGATGTAATATAGGCCATATTATAGCTCAAATAAACGGCATATCTAATGCAGAAAGATTTTTTTAAATCGTATCAATAGTTTCACAGTTTACCCTCTACATACAATATATTATATATTACTATAGATAAAACTAACCTTATTTCGTTTTTCATGTAAAGATTTGCACATATAAAAAATCTTAAAAATTTCATTTGATATTTATCGTCACTAAATAAACGTAATATTTAATTTAATAGCGTAATAATAAACTAAAATATATTTAGTCGCGAAAGTATTTCCGTTACTCGGGTACTGCACGTATAAGGCGAGAATGAAATCATTCACTTTCGTTACACCAACTACAGAGCCTTGATATTATGTATTTTCACTGGAAATAAGCCGAGATGGCCTAGTTGTTACAACATGTTGATCTCAAACGAGGATCGCGGCTTCAAACTCCGGCTAGTACCGCTGTTTTGCACGATGATTTCAGATACTATATATTGTTAAAGACATTACGTACCGTTAAAGATATACATATATTTATAACACTGACAAAGGAATCCATTATTTTAAAAATGTATAAACGTGCTTTTAGGTTGCTTTTGACTTACATATGAATGATACTTTTCTTTTAGAAAAACAATTATAATATGTAATGAATTAATCGTCGTATAATTTTAGCTTTTTGTATTTCACCGAATAAATATTGGCAACCCTAGTTATAAGCAAAGTATAATAAAGTTGGTAACGCGCAGATCATACCGGCCAGAAAAATAGATTTAAAACGCTTACTACATAAAAATATCCACATTTATTTTTATAAAAATTTGCTAATAAACAAGCAGGTGAGATACCTGAATTTAAAAATAGCCACAAACACGTTGCTAGCTTAATAATAATACCTACTAGGATATAGTTTGTCCATTTTTATTTTTTTGTTTTACTCGTTATGGCGTCCGAAATCAGCCATATTCATTTTTCCAAATTTTTTTGAGTTTGATTGATATTTGCGCTGTCGTGACGAAACAAAGGGCCACTAAGGTACAATTACACATACGTACATACATAGGCTGATAAACACATTACCCTTTTTTGCGGCGCGTAATCGGGTGAAAAAAGGGGAACTGACTCAAAATACGTAATTTCGTTTAATTGAATGACTAACTTATTCCAGTTATTTCGATTTTTTAAACTAAACTACTAAATCAATTATGGGGAAAATTCTATAGCACAAATTGGAGAGTATTACTCTTATAAAGAAAAAGAAAATTAACCAAATCAATGTAGCCGTTTCCGAATAATCGGCGAACATACGTATCATACAATAATCCGACGAATTGAGAACCTCCTTCTTTTTGAAAGTCGTTTATAAAAACTTTTTATAAGAAAAATTAAAATGTAAAACACTATATAGTATGTAACATCATCAAAGCAAATGTCCATACCATTTTTGGTAATATCGAAAGTTCTAGAAGCGACTCCATTGTCCTTAGAAAGCAACCTGTTTGTAGGTCAGTGTTGCATACTGTTCCAATTCCAATCTTGACCCTTATTAGCTTATGGTATGATTTGCCTATCGCCGACACTAAATAAAATTAAACCATTCTAACCTAGTTCATTTTAAATTACGAAATTCTCGGCTATTTATTGATTTATTATCAAATGGCCGCTCAAGAAAATTCACTTCAAAAATAAATTATTGAGGTAGTTTAAAAAACAAAACTTCACGCTATGCATCTTAAGAGCGAATTTATTGTTAGTATGGTAACTTAAACCATACATTGGTATTTGGATGCTGATAAGCAACAATGTGTCAATCCAAAAAGTCAAATTCGGAGATGTTGACGTAATTCGAACTCGTAATTCGAAATCGTAACTCTATTTAACATTATAAAAAAAGTCGTCTCAACCAAATAAGTACGGAAAAAGTTTCCTAATTAAATGTCTTGAATTTCAAGTCCGACTCATATTTTGTAACTTACACAATATCTCAAATATATGAAAAACTTTTTATTGGATAATATATTAAATATATCAACCTGCTTTTAATTAATTATACATTTCATTAAAATAGAAAAGAAAATATGAGTTTATATTTCTTTAAACAAATTTTTAAGAATAGGTTTGACATCTTTAGACGCCATTTTCTCAAAATGAAGTCCGTGTGGCTTGACACAGTATTGCTTATCAGCGTCGATTTCTACTAATAACCTGGCAAACTGTACTCAAGTATTAAACTCAGATAGAACCGCGACGCAGAGCTAGTAATTCGAAATCCATTCTTAATATTATAAATTCAAAAGTAGAGTTACATTTCGGTTTCTGTTTGTTACGTTTACACACATAAACCGTTGAACCAATTTTGATCAACTTTAGTATAGAAATAAACTGGACTTTGGATCTTATTGTCGCGTAACTCCAAGAGCATAAAATGGAGTATCAAAGTTTTTACGCAGACTAAACTATGGGAACCAAAGGCCTTTATTCTTTGAAAGGATATAATTTTAGTTTAGTTCCATAGAATTTATATTAAAATCGATTCAGTAGTTACCTTTAAAATGAAAAGAAGAGAATATGTATACGAATCGGTTCCTTAACCCTAAATAGCCTAGAGTTTCAATTTTGATCCCAATCTTTTAACCCAAATGTTCACATTACTATTAGTATCAGCCTAGGTATGTACATATCAAATATATTTGATTCTTTATGGGCTTAATGCCTGAAGTATCAAAATTGATACCTGTTTTTCTAAATAAATATGTAAAATAATTTTTCCCTTCATCTAGACCTTCAAGCAAACACAGTAATATTTGAAAATAAAACACTTTCGTAAATTCAGGCTATTAAGGGTTAAAAAGCCTTAATTGTTATCTTCTATTTGATGCAAAAAAGTTTATACAAATAAATGTGTAAACATTTAAATTAATAATGCATTTCGCCTTTCTTCCATCATTATAACGTTCACTGACTGCTATTAATGTCTTGTCGTTAACTGAACATTATATCAATTTTATTGCATATCGTTAGCGTAAATTTTAACAAATCATACTGGACTCGACTGGATACGTTATATGTCCATTGCACTTGCTTTCAAATGAAATTCCTTATTACGCTGCTTTTCAAGAATATCGATGTAACTAAAAATTAATTTTAGGGAATGGGGTTTTTAAATTTCTTTATTAATGTTTTGGTGCTAAGCTGCAAAACTGAAACGATCCCTTCATGTTATAACTTTATTGATTTAAAGAAAAATCATCATTGCAAGTATTTTCATGATTAAACACCAAAGATTTATGGTCTTTTGACGTACTTAATTCTATTTGTTAAAAATTTGAGGTACTACGATATTCATGCAAACCAGCGATATAAAAATGGCTGGCAAACGAGCAGGCGAGACATCTGCAGCACTAGAGGAGCCACATATGCACTGCCAGCTTAAAAGGAATAAGGTATTAAAGAAAATAAGAGACTACAAAAAGAATGGGCAATTAAGCATTACACATTAGCGGTGATCGCTATTCGGGTAACTATCTCTCTTAATCTTCATATCTTATATCTATTAGTAAAGTCGCGGGCAAAAATACGTTTTTACACATATATAAACCGGGTCGCCAGATGACACATACGAGTACATGTTCTAGATTACGGCGATTATGATTACGATCGCGCGTCGGGCTGGAACGCGAGTATAATAATCATTTAACAATTGTCTGTTGTCTGTACTCGGATGAGCTGCCAGATGCCCTACCAAGTATTATTACTTCCTTGAACAAAAATGCATTGTATTCTCGTTAAACTCTCTCGTTATTCTCGTACATATATAAAACAGCTCTGAAACCTAGTAACCAGGACCGTCTATTACCTGTTGAACGCGCAAAACGGGGACCATTTTGTTAATATAGAAATCAAGAGTATAAAACAGCTCTGAAACCTAGTAACCAGGACCGTCTTTTACCTGTTGAAGGCCCCAAACGGGGACCATTTTATTGATATAGAAATCAAGAGAAAATAGACAAATTTTTAAATATATTAAACGTTCATATCAATTCTTTGGTTATTGGCTTATCGTCAACGTTATTAGTTTAGTTGTAATATTAGATTAATTTCTTTACTGTCTCATAAAATGAGTAGGTAAATAAAAAAAATTATGACATATTGCCGAATAGTAACACTTTTAGAGTTCATAGCAAATCTACATCGATTGGAGCCTTTTTAATGTTAAGAAAGGCAAAATCATGAATCACTTCTCAATAATCTGGTAGGAATATGAGGCCCCCTACGATCGCGGGGCCTTGGGCACTTCTCCTGATTGCCCAGTAGTAAACAGGCGCCTGCTGGTAACCTAGGTTAGGTTAACATACGAAAGCTGTGAGTGTGAAAAATACTAATGGCAAATATTTTAAGGTGTAAAAACAATGATAAGTTATGTAAATTTTATCAAAATCTGTGCCCAAAACTTACAAGTGTAATTAGTGAAAATTGAAATTCAAAGATATTTTGATTGTTGTTGAATCCATTTTAACAAATTGAAATATGTTTTGTTATTGTACGATAAGAATGTTATAATATCTTAATAATAGCTTCAAGTATGTAAAAGTGAACGCAATTGTGGAGTAATTGTGTGGAAAAAAAATATTTTGGGTTATAATACATGCTTCCAAATTTTGATAGACAACCCTGTAGAAAAAAAATCCTACGCATATGTAATTATTTATTTATGAAAATTGAAATTATTTCGAATAAAGAACAGATGAGCGAAGTCATTTGTGGTGGGATCTCAGGCTACAACCAAGATATAAATTACTAGCTGCATCTCGCGGTTTCGGTCGCATTCATGTAGGTTTTGTTTTAAAATGACCACCAAGAATGTACCATTGAAATGGTACCATATTTTTTAAAATATGTTTAGTTTAGGTTCCTGACTTTACTTCAACATACAAAGTATGCTCTTAATTATATTAGTATATGTATATTAATTGAATAATAACAATAATATGATTTAGTTATAAACCGTTAAACTGCCGACTGTTTAATTACTTTTAAAAATAATGAAAGTGTTTCAAATATAAACGTTAATTAATTTACAAATCGATTTTTTATTACAAAAGATAATAAGAGAGACAATAATTGCGAAGTTTGAATTAACTAACGAATTTTTCTTAAAACTTTTTAACATGGATTTTAATTATTGAGATAACGCTCGTAATAATTAATACTTTCATTGGTAAACTTTTTCTTTTGATAACATAATATGTCATTTCTTAACTTTAATGAGTTCCGTGCGGCACCCACTCGTTGATAAGGATTTTTTTTCCGTCAAATGAATGGAAGAAAATGATCGTATTTAGGATTTGAGGATATGGATAAAAAAGTGTTACATGTATACAAACAATTTTAAACCTTAACATATTCACATTTAAGGTTATTTCAGAAATGTAATATTTTTGAATAAACTCATTCAATACGTTTTGTATGTATGATTAAGCAAAAGCTCTCTCAGTAGGAAAATATCCCCCGATTTTGACACATGCTTCATTGATGCTTCGCTTCAATTGCTCTTAGCGTGATAATATATAGCCTATAGCCTACCTCGATAAATGGGCTATCTAACACTGAAAGACTTTTTCAAATCGGACCAGTAGTTCCTGAGATTAGCGCGTTCCAGCAAACAAACAAACAAACTCTTCAGCTTTATAATATTAGTATAGATTTTTTTACTTGTCAAGGTATATATTTGTATTTTTTTTGAAGTTACATGTTTATTCATTTGTTTTTATCAGACAGCTTAAGCCCTTCATCATTTATTATAAGTAAATGAAAATCAATTGATATTACATCCGCTCAAAGCCATAACGGGCAGCTAATAACGAGTCTACACTATATTATAAAGAGGTAAACTCTGAAACTATACGTACTTATTCGATTAGAAAAAAAATCTATTTGCGTTGGACAGCCTGTTTATCGAGGAACGTTATAGGCTATATTACATTACGCTACCACTGATAGTAGCGAATCAATAAGCATGAGTGAGTGAAGCTTGATGGATAAATTTAATGTTAGAAATGTAATACATTCCAAATATATATACTAGCTGACGCTCGCGACTTAGACGAAGAAACTTTTTTCAGTACTTATTTAATTTCGATGACTTGAAAATTTTTTAATAGTGTTAAACGTTGACGCAGTATTGAAATACATCAATATCTCGGAATCTGACTTTTTGTGGGTTGACACATTATTGCATATTAGCAGCCATATAAATATACAAAATTACAGAAAAACTAATTTTTTAGAATCGTTGTTATATCTTAAGCTATCGTTCATAAGCCGACATCGAAATGGGCAAAGCTTATATTTTTATTACTATTACCTATTAGATAACTATATAATGACCATGCAAATTAATTGATTTGTATAGAATTTTGCGTTATGCAACCGTTACAAACGATTAAAGACAGCCTAACTCTTAGCATACTTTTTTTGACAACAGCACATCCGTTTGAGAAATGATGATATGTATGTCTGTTAACATAATTCTCAAAAACGACTGTTCTTATATTATAAGGTATTATTGACCCCTATTTACAATTTACATTTATAGTTATTCCTAAACTTTTATGAGTCATAGCGTGATGTAGTTTATTTAGCCTTTAACCTTTGTCAATTAATTAGTTATACAACGCAAAAAGATTTTTTTGAAATCGGATTAGTAGTTTCTGATATTACCGCCAACTTACAAACTTACAAACAAATGTTAACTCCTTATAATATTAGTACCTATAGATTAAGATATATTTTGCAAGATTTTTTTATTTTGTGTTACATACGCGGCAGCTGGATAATTTTTAGGGTGGTTTTAATTTTTTTTTGTATCTTGTGCAAGGTGTTTACATATATTATAGTCTTAATATACGATTTAAGATATAACGTTAAGAAATAACGGAGTTCTGAAGTAAATGTTTGTTACATTAAGAAAACATAGACTACGCATTGATAATCTCCTTTTTTGATGTTGATTGAAAAGATGGGTGTTATAAGTTTGACACGTGTATCTGTGTGTCTGTCTGTGGCATCGTAACTCTCAAACGAATGGATCGATTTTGATGTGTTTTTTTTGTTTGAAAGTTGATGAAATCGAAATGAATCTTAGCTATAATTTATGAATATTTGTTCGAACGTTTAAAGGTTATCAGCGCTTTTAAGGTTGTGAAATGCATATATATATTGTCGGTTATTTTTTAATTAACAATTTTGTAATTTAAATTATATCAATACAGGACATAAACCTTTTCCATTCTAAATTCATTGAGTTGTTATGAGATTAAGTATTAGTAAGAAACATACACATTTTTAATTTCAATTTTATTATCAATTTAATTAACCATTATTGTGCTATGATGAATTTATGGCATATATAATAAATTTTAATGAATACTAACATAAACATCGTCAATTTCTGTTAGTTTTAAAACTCTTTTCATTAGCGTATATGAATGATTAAAAAGAAAAGATCAGTATTAAATAGCTTTATATTCTGAAAACAATATTAAATAAACAAAACATAAAAATTAACCAAACAGAATCTACGTATTTTGTGATTTTTCGTTTCATCCATTGTTGAAAATTAAAGTCCTAAGCAAGTCCCAATAATATAAGCACGGTCAACATTAAGGACAAAATTTATAAATATAAAATGATAACCGCACACAATGAATACTGTAAGTAATTTTGTAACTTCCATCTTATTTATAAATTGGTATAATAAATGGGTCTTTAATTGTAATTGTGAAATTCGAAATATAAATACTTCATTAAAATAACATTAAAAAAACTTACGATTAAACTTCACTGCGAAAAATATCCCAAAATCTTTTTCAAAGGGCACAAATTATGGAATCCAATGCACGAAATACTTGCACTTTTAAATAAAAAAAAAGTCAACTGACGTCTATCTCCCGCTGCTGTCAACAACACAGTACCATGTACGAATGGCTCACGAATAAAACTGCAACATATTTACACGAAACAGCACTTTATCACCTTGTAATAAAGGTGCTAAATAATGGTGAAATGATGGTAAAAGTGATCAAAGAGCTCCTTGTTTTTGGGCGTCCACAATTTCATGGTGGTTGGTCAGTTTGACGACGCACTATGGTTGAGGCTGTGCTCTTAAATTAATTCATACTAATATTATAAATGTGAAAGTAACTCTGTCTGTTTGTTATGTTATCACGCCTAATCCGCTTAATCAATTTTGATGAATTTTGGTACATATATAGATTGGGCCTTGGAGAAGGATACAGGGTAGTTATTGTGACGGAAATAAGACTTTCAGGAGTGAGTGGGGATTAAAGCGTCAACGTGTATGGAGACGCGGAGTTGTCGTGATGAAATATTTCTTTAGCTACTAGCTTTATAGCACGTTATAGTTGAACTAAATGTGGTTTATGCTATTTAAAGTGGGTCTACTTTAGTTTACTTTGGAAAAATATTAGTTTAACTATACTAATATAATAATGAGGTAAAGTTTATTCGTATGTTTCTAAGTTCGTAATTTCTGAAACTGAAATTCGATTTGAAAAAATCATTTCGTGTTAGATAGCCTGTTTCTTAAGGAAGATTATATGCTATATTACAACACGCTGCTACCCTCAGAAACGAAGCAGTAACCACGAACACGAGTGAAACCGCGAGGGACAGATAGTATAAAATATTAATGGCCTGCGCACATCGAGGGCGGCAGGAAAAAAAACTTTTGGTTTGTTTTCCTTATCGTATATTTTATTTATATTTATATTAAAATACTAACCAAACCTATTTGTAGGTGTTTTACCTGTCATATTCGAAAGCCTGCCCAAAAGAAAAGTTAAATATACAATTGGCCGATTAAGCATTTTGACTGCAACACATATAATACAAATAAAAAAATACTTCGTGTCACACTGTGAATAACGAAATTCGCTTTTACGAGTCGTAAAATAAACACTCAATCACAAACAATAATTTTCTAAGAAATCTTAAACTTCATATACAAGGTGGCGCAAAAGTGATGTCATAGTTTGAATTGTAAAAAAGTGCTCTGTTTTCAGCAATAAAATTAATTGAAAGTGCATTATTGGTTACATTAGTTGAAAAAACTTATATCGCTCAAATGGCCTTCCGAATGAATAATTGCGCTCGTTTTACGACATCTTGAATTGTTGTTCGAAAACCGTCTGGCTCCAAATTGGCGATTTCTTCTTCAACTAGTCCATGACTTATTGACAATGTATTTACTGTATATCTACATCATAAATGTCAAAGTACACAGACATTTGGCGCCATCTGCCAAAATTGAATCCAATTAAAACTAAAAGACATTAACTAAATAAATAAAAGCCATTAACCAAAGAATTGAATTGAATTAACTAAAGAATTGAATTGAATTGAAACCATGACTTTTGCGCCATCCTATATAAAAACACGAGTTGTGAGTTTTCGTATTGTCTACTCTACACACTGTTCTCGTAATATCATTTAAAATGCAAATCATTCGTGACGTAGGACGGTAACAGTTGGAAAACGCGACATTGCGTTTTATTAACTTTATGCTAGTGTCATACTATAGGATTCAATTCAATTCAATTCAACTCTTAGATTAATGGCTTTTAGTTGTATGTATAGGCACAGAATTTTTCGCCAATATCACGTAGTAGGGAAGAAGGCATAAAGGAGATTGTTCGGTGCGATCAATTTTTATGACAGATAAAACACAAGGATTGTGTGTTCAATCAGGGACGTCTCGGTTGCAAATTCAAGATACAGTAAGGAACAAAATTATACGAAATCAATGTTTTTTTTGTATATTTTTCTTCCAGTGGAGTCTTTTAAAATATGTTTTATTGATTTTTTTTACATTTTTTTATCCCTTTTGAGATTGGGTTTGAAATTGGGCAGCTGGCCTATTTCGATAGCTGGGTCCACACCGGACGATTCACATCGACGAACAACGACCAATGGATTGACCGCGGTAACAAACGAATTCTAACGGATGCGAAAGGATCGCGAGCAGCTCTTCCACACCGACTTTGCCCAAAGAGAGAAATAATTTCATAGATAAAAACCTATGTATGGCGACTAAGTTTCTTTACCAATATATGTCATCAGCGTACATTCTCGTTAAAAAAGCCGCTATAGTATGTACCTACCTTAATAATACGATTCCATTGTTAGAATTATTAAACGAGGTGAGAAAGTAAAGACGGCATCGTGTGAATATTACCGATTGTTTGGTAATTTTATTACCTGATTACCGACTGAACTTGTTATTTATATATTAATCATACTTAACATTGTTGAGAGGAAAGTTTTGTTTGTTTTTACCTAAATTCCCGTAAGAACTATTTAATTATCTTACGCATTATAATTTATGAATGGACATAGGCTCTTTATTGTTCGTATAATGTATACTAGCATTCACTCGCGGTTTTACTTACGCATATGGTTCGCTTCTATAAGTCGCATCGTGATGTAATATCGCCTATAACCTACCTCAATAAACGAACTGTCTGACGCAAAATAATTTTCCAAATCGGATCAGTAGTTTCAGAGATTATATACAATCTTACAAACAAACAAGATCTACTTGTTTATACTAAAAGTAAAGTAAAGTAACAGTTTGTAATCATCACACTACTGGGCAAAGGCCTCCTCTCCTATTAAGGAGAAGGTTTATAGCTTAATCCACGCTGCTCCACTGCGGGTTGGCGGATATACATGTGTCAGAATTTCTCCCGACACATGCAGGTTTCCTCACGATGTTTTTCAAGATGAATTTAAACACAAATTTAGCACTTGAAAAAGCAGCGGTGCCAACCGGGGTTTGAACCTAGGTGCTTCAACCACTAGGCTATCGGCTCTTATACTATAGATTTTGAGAAATATGACTGACTGGTTGGTTTCCGTGAATTCAGTTAAGTGACATAGAAATGGAATAATCTATATTTCAGTATTTCTTTCGTGTTGGACACACGGACTTAAGAAATACTGAAATATAGATGACTAGCGGCACCTAGCAGTTTCACTCGCGTTTAACATAGGACTTTCAAACAAACTTCCAATTCCCGTTTTATCCACTTAGGGGTCAAATTTTGCAAAATCCCATCTTAGTGAAAACCTATATCCTAAAAAGAAACCCCTTGCAACATTTGAAACACCTGGTACTGGTAGTTTCTGAGATTTCATGATGAGTGAGTGATCTTTCTCTTTTAGATATAAATAAGTATAGAGTTATGCACCTATATGAAGACAATAGTAATAGGCTTAGCAAATATAAACTTTTCGTTTTGGTAACATTAATTGAAAACTACGTTCTTAAAAATAAAAGCATAAAAATTGTTAAAATCGTCGTATTTTATCGCTCCCAACATATTCTTTAAAAAGAAATTTCTATCTTGATTTCTAGATAGATAAACCAAAGACTCACGTAGTCATTAGGCATTCAAGAAAATTGACATTACAGGACGCGGTATGAATATATATTTAGCTCGACTTTCTAAGTTTCATTAGTCTCGCGGGCAAGTGTTCCGTATCGTGTTTCGAGCAAATGATTCTAAATTAACATATTATACATATTTACGTCCAGAAACTTCATTTGTAATGATTGATTGTTCTCGCATATTTCTGCTATTCATGTCTTAAGTCTGAAAAACGGAAGGCGGATGTTACACGCTAATACTTGACATTCTAGCATCATTTTCATACAACGAAATTCAAATTCAAAATATACTATATTAAAATAGGATTTTAAAGCACTTTCGAATCATTAATTGATCAGGTCAATTGGTTATAATATTTTTTAAGCTACCAAATCAATCCCACTACTGGGTCCTCCTCTCCTCTTAAGGAGAAGGTTTAAAGCTTAATCCACCACGATGCTCTACTGCGGGTTGATGGTTATACTTGTGTTTTCCTTCACCTCCGCGCTCGGGATGAATTTAAACACAACTTTAACCCTTTAAAAGTCAACAAAATAAAACTAATTTTATTGTTAAAATGATAAATGTGTCATCCTTATATGACACATTTATCATTTATGTAGTGTGGTCAATTCAATTCAATTCGAAATTCTTTATTTGTGAAATATTTCCGCCATTAGGCATACAAATAATAACTATAAATTAATTTTTATTCGGATTATTCGGATCATTACGCACGAGCGCCGATCGGTTCATAGAGAGAAGCGTTTCATCTTCGATTACGTAGAAGACATTCACTACAAAAGGATCAACATTACGAAAACGGTTTAACCATGTAAGTAAGGAAGTCTAAATTCGCATACATGCACGTATTTAGGATAGACTTTTGACCTTACATATAATATGAAAAGATCTAAATGGTACATGTTATGTTTTTTTTTTTTTGGGTAAAAAGATTTCTCTTGAAATGTTATTTAAAATACCGGCAAAATCGTATAAAAATGATGTCAATTGGGCATGTGTTGGACATTTTACTAGAGTTAGCAGAATCGATATTTAAAAAAAAAAATATTTTTTTTTTAATTTAAACGTTGGATCTTGTATGCTCGTAAAGCAATCATTATAAAAAAAAAAAAAAAAAACTAAAAAAAAATATTCATTTTTTTTTTTACTTTTAAATATCGACTTTTTCAACTCGGTAACCATAAAATCTTATTAACATTTTCTGATTTGCAAACATCATATTTATACCGTATACTTTATTTTATTCCCAAAATCAAAACAAAGCTCACAAAATTCCTCAATGCGTTTAAATTTACCTACAGATTATTACAAGGAAGTAGACACGACAAATGGAGTATTTGTTTAAAAAACATTATCGTCTTTTAGGAAAGTTGGATGAAAAAATCATATTCATTGCACTCAAATTAAAAGATACCAATTTATGAGTAAGAGGTAGATAAGTTATATCCAATAGCATTTAAATGCTATCGTCAAATACATTTTTATAGTATTCAATTTTCTTAAAATTAATTATAATTATGATGCAAAAAGAGAATTGTTTGTATAGTATATTATAATAATTTGTGTATACAATATCGTTGAAATTATTGCATTTAATGTTAATGAATTATAATAATTACGTTTTAACTATTTTTTTATTAATTATATCAATACAGCGTCATCTAGCGTTAAATATTTAAACTTGGTTTTAAAGGAATTCTAAAGTAGAAATAATATGGTTGTAATTTATGTCTCAAAAAATAGATGGCGCTGAAGAACAATCACTAAACGGTCAAATAATTACTTAATATAGTAATGATCGTTATTTATCACATGTGATTTTATATGTATAGATGAATTAAATTTATAAGAATATTAAGTACATATTTAGATTTGAATTCGTTATGAAATACAGAACTTTTAGTTCGTAATCTGTACTATACATCAACAGATTTATTTTCTTGCTTATCGCGCCTAGGAAAACCGTTACTACCTTATAACGACTTTTATGTAGATAAACTAATTATTATATAGATATTAATATATATTTTTTTAAAGATTATAGTCGAATTGAGCGAATACTAGTTATAAATATTTTACAATTTATAGTAATTAACCGCGCAAAATTTCATTTCATAATTTAGACACTTTGTACCTTATTTTTGCGCCAAAAAGTAACCTATGTTCTTCCTCAAGGTCCAAAATTCATCAAGATTGGTTTAAGCGAAAAAACAAGCTAACATAGTTTGTTTCATATTCATACTATTAATAATATATGGATTTCCAAAGCGTATTATTTTTTTCAGCTCATATTTCGCATTCTCCGTGCGTGTTCTATCTCCGAATGATCTTAAGTGTTCACACATCAAATTTTTATCGTGTTTTGCGCTGAAGGAATTATGTTTGCGCAAATAAAATTTGTTGGCTTTATACTGTATATTGTTTTGGGTGTTAGGTAAGATAAGGTTTGGTGAGGTATATTTTGTTTTACTAGTAGGCGAGAATTACATTTGTAAGTTTTAGGACCTGTTACACCGGTTATGTTAAAGTTAACGGTAGCTTAATTGGAACTTAGCCATCTAATACTGCAATTTTGTTTCAAAGGTCTCGATTAAAAATATAACATGGATACATTTTTAAACAAAGATAAATTAGAATCGTTTATTGAAGCGTTTAAAGGCGCCGTTTCGTGAAATTATAAATGCCAAATTAATTTGTTAATTTAGTAGGGAATGTATTTTAGTAGGGAGGTCGATGAAACATAAAATATATAATTAAACTTAAATTGGTTGTTATCGTTAAATGTCGGTTAACTATTTAAAAAATTAATAGGAACCGGTGAAAGGGGCTCTTACTCTCGAGAGCGATATAAAACTCTGTAACCTTTACTAGGCTACAGATAAATAACGGACTAAAAATAAGACAGTAAATTCTTTCAATAAGTGTAATGTAAGTGTATGAGAATTAATTTATGTAAATCTTTATGAAAGTCTGAGAGCTAAACTTATAAGTGCAATAAAATTGTCTTTAGCCTATCAAACCTTTATAATGCATTTTTTTGGATCTTCGATTTAATTGAAACTGAAACTTGAAAAGGCTTTTAGTATTTTGATATCGATTCAAAGATATAATTGAGAGGCATAAAAAAATTACATTTTAATTTTATTTATGTGACTTACTGAAAAAAATGTGTGACTAATATTGTATTATATACCTACCAACTAAATAAAAAAAATATTTACGACGAAAAAATAGTCCCAAACTTAAATTGACGCATAAAAAAATGAAAATATTCTATTGACGCTAAAAGTCGGCCATTTTGATTTTATTCATAATTTTAATGTAACCTGTCTCTCGCATCTCGGAACTCGCAAAAGAAAACGAATTAAGTAAAAACTGTAGACATCTATAGTGTTCATAAAAAATAAATTCTCAAATAATTTCGTATGTTGCGAATTTTATCAATATTAAACGTTAAAATCCGAAAAACGTTGATAACGTTCATCGTACGGTCAATTAGCAAAATTGATCTGTCAACTCGTTCTATTGATACGAATAATATCAGCGATCTGGCGAATTTGATGATTTTTCATTTAGTCAAATTGGTCGTGGTGTTCATTGATGAAATGGAAGCATGAAAGAGACGATTATTTCAATTCTCTTTATGGATAATATTGGAAATAACAAATTGAGATTTAATACTACTTGCAGTATTAGAAGCCTGTAGATATCTTGGTGATGGGACAATATTTTGTTATGGAGAATAAGAGGTAACAGGTTACAAATTTTAAAAATTGAATAATAGGTAAACCACATATGGACGCTAATAAGCAATACTGTGTCAAGCCAAACGGACTTCATTTTGAGTAAATGGCGTCTAAAGATGTCAAACCTATTCTTTATGAATATGTTTGAAGACGTGTATTTCTATCTTTTCTTTTCTACTTTGATAAAAGGTGTTATGAATGATAAGACAATTTCTTTATCTAATAATATTTGTTGCAATTATATGAGGATATTAAATTTTGCAAAATATGAAACACTCTTCAATATTCTAAGTAATAAAAGTAAGAAACTTTTTTTTGTACTTAATTTTTTAGTTCACATGACTTAAAAAAATTTTGAATAATGTTACGTGACGCATTATCAGACTACATCAATATTTCCAAATTTGACTTTTTGTGGGTTGACATAATATTTCTCACCAGCATCCGTGTATGAATGACCAGCGTCTTTTTAGATTAAACCATAACACGACTTAAAAAAATTATTTCGTAATTTCGTTAACTTTAATAATATACTTATTAGAGTTATTTTGATTTAAAAATCGAAGTCCTGAACTGACTTTTATGTAATCTGAAAGTACTTATACGCTTTCATTTTAAATATAACTACTTTGTTCTTAGATAATGACGATTAAAAAAAACGCACTACGAATTCCTATTTTGAAGTCGATTGAAAACTTAATGTTATTTCACTAGATTTTATTATAAATACATTAAAGGTAGGTATTAAAACATATATTAGTAAATTAATGATATGGTACGTTCAAACAGATCAAAGGCTTTCAGAGAAGACGCGTAATCCCCCGAGATGCGAGGCTTTCATTGCCAGCTAACAAACATTTCGATGTGCGCTACAATTTAATTATATATTGATAGAATTATACTATTCTGAATGGATAAATCGGGTTGATAAGTATAAGTGCTTAATGTACTTGTTATGTTATAATTTTTCAAAGATTTTTCAGATGTTCAAATTGACAAAAATTATTGTTGATGTAAAAACGAACCTAGATTTTAAAATAAATGAATCAAAATAAACACAATACATCTCACAAGTACGTATTTTATTATATTAAAACAAATATTATAATATATATATAATATTAAACTAGCTAGGTTTTGCTTTTTCACTCGCGTTTATGGTTACTGCTTCGCCCCTATAAGTCGTAGCGTAATGTAATATAGCCTGTAGCCTTCCTCAATAAAGAAACTATCTAACACACAAATAATTTTTCAATTCGGACCAGTAGTTCCTGAGATTAACGCGTTCAAACAAACAAACAAACTCTTCAGCTTTATAATATTAGTATAGATTACATGTTTCTGTGCGATTGCAATATCAATCCATTTATTTCAAACACACAAGATTTTTAATATTGATATGGTCACTACAAGATGATGTTAGGTTAGCTAATTACGTAATAAGTTAAGACAGAAAGTCCCTTAAGTAGGGAGTCAATAAATTAACCGATTGGTATTTATTCCAAGGAACTCCCAATATTTTATGGTTTATTTCTTCTAGAACTGAGTTGCGAGATTAAGTTGTTTATACGAATCGTTGGCATCCAGAATTAACACGTAGACAAAGTTCATTTTACCTAAAACTTTACCAAGCACGTGTCTCGAAATATACTAATTAAAATAACTCTCCACTATTATTCAGTAATATTATTTGGACGATGATAAACAATACTATGTCTAGCCAAACAGACTTCATTTTGAGAAAATGGCGTCTAAATATGTCAAACCTGTACTTGATAAATTTGTTTTAAGAAGTATATATCCATATTTTCTTATCTATTTTGATAAAAGGTATAACGAATTAAAAGCAGATTTATATAATAAAAAATCTAATAAAAAGTTTTTTTTTAAATATAAGAGTTTATTGCATATTGGAAAATATATGGAATACACTTCAATATTTAATTAAGAAACTTTTTTCAGTACTTATTTAATTAATGTTTAATAGGCAACGCATTATCAGAATACGTCAATATCCCTAAATTTTTGCGGGTTGACACATTATTGCTTATCAGCGTTCAATTTTATTAAGACCATGAATTTCATTTATAACAAATGTCTCTAGCTGAAGTCGAATCTGCGACCATTTGCATTAAAAACAAAATCGTTACCACTACGCTACTACACCAGAATATATCCAGGTGTATACCTAACTTCCTCAGTAACTAACAGACTGTAAACGTCCTTCTGGCGAAATGCTTCCGTGCAGTTAGTGGATTAATCCACTGTGCTGCTCCACTGCGTATTGGTGATCTAAGTGGATTAAAACGAAACACTATTTTATTACTATAAAACGAAATTTACACTTATAAGTTTTGACGTTTTCACAAAGATTTCCATAAGTTGTTAGTCATTGTAAAACTAAAAAAATGTACTGTCAGTGTCTGTAAATGTACAATCACATTTAGATGCTGATAAGCAATAATGTGTCAACCCACAAAAAGTCGATATCGGAGATATTGATGTTTTCTGATAACGCGTCATGTATTTAAGATTATTCAAAAAAATTCAAGTTATATATACCTACTAAGTAAGTACGGAAAAAAGTTTCTTGATTTGGTGTTTCTAATATTAAAGTGTGCTTTATATTTTGCAATATGCAATAATCTAATATATTTGAAAAACTTATTGTTAGATAAAACTTTATATTATATGTACAAACCTGCTTTTACTTCATTATAACTTTTATCAAAATAGAAAAGAGAAGATGGCTATTTACGTCTTTAAAGAATAGGTTTGACATCTTTAGACGCCATTTTCTTAAAATGAAGTCCGTGTGGCTTGACACAGTATTGCTTATCAGCGTCTATTTATAATTTTTACTTTCGTGAGCGATATAAAACAAGTTTGTAACCTAGCAAGAAATACATCGTAAGAAGTTACGAAAGCTGAAAATATCAAAACTTAGCAGAAGTAATTATTTAAGGTGTAAAGCAATGAGAAATAACTTATGTAAATCTTTATGAAAGTCTGAGAGCAAATTTATAAGAGTAATTCTTGCCTTATATTCTACACTCACAGATGTCGTGAGGTTACGTAGATAACGGTTATCATGTTACAGATTTGTTTTATATCAATTACGAGAGTAAAACTTTCAAGTGTAATTCCCGCCTACTATATAGCACTAAAAGTAATGCTTAAATACGGCCTAGCGAATTTATCCGCGTTTCTGTATTTTAATAGTTTAGTTCAGACTTATATTCACGGCTTCGTTCATATAGGTCGGAGTGTGACTTTTAAAGCCTATGGGTTATGTTATATTTTATAGCCTATAGTTTTCATTAAACGGGTTACATAATGTAAGAAATGAATAAAGTGTTCAGTTTCTTGTAATATGAGTTTTCGCTGTGGTAGAGCCTAGTTGACTATCACTGACCTGATATGAGTCGACCAGTAAAGTACCACACTCTCGCAGAAAAACGTAAAAATAATTAACAGGTAAAGATATAGACTAAAGTGGGCATTCACAGATACTATTCAATCGTCATTGAATGCAATAATCACAGAAAACATTTATATCCCTAAAACGTATGAATAAAAAAATTTTAAGCCATTCCCCATCCGAACCGTCATAAGCTTTAAACTAAATACATATGGACGCATCAGTCTTGATACTCAACGTTCAAGTGGTCTACTATCTAGCATAACTGCTTTCAATATAAAAACCACGCGTATTTGAGCAAACCAACGCAACACAAGTTTCAAAACTGCATTTACTGAAAGCCTTTGAAAACTACACAACTATTCATCGATTCAAAACGATGTATGTTGTCGGTACAATCGAATATGAACCTTAATTTTAAAAATATAAGGTTAGAATTTGTGTGAAAATTAAAAGATAGGGAAGCGTGAGTGATTTATGAATCTGATAAGGTAAATTGGACTTTATTGTTGAGGAGTTAAGATGTATAATTTTAAGGGAAGGAAACGCATTGCCACGTCTCGAATGAGTCTGTATTCGCTCTCGAATAATCGATATCTGACGTCTGGCCTCCCCTTTGTACAGTTGCGAACAAATTTTTATTTACCTGTAATTTTTTTTTAATTTATTAAATTAGCTTGGAAGTCGAATTTATACTTTTGTGGAATATAGGTATAGTAATTATAGTCAATTAAAATAATATCATATTAGAGGTGGTTTGACTTATCATGCTGGTAGTATATGATCACGGAAAATCGGCGTAAAGGTGTTAATATAGCTGCGTTTCGTGCGGTGAGTGAGATTGTCGGAAGTCTACTCTTCCCTCCATCCCTTCTCCCACTTTCTGATCCACTTATTTCTTAATTCCTGACCTGGCAAAGCATTTGTGGTTTCTCTGGTTCTGCAAATGTTCATGGGCAGCGCATTATCACTAAACATCATGTGATTAACCTGCTTTTTTTCTTTTGAAGGTTACAGTCCTATCGGAGGTTGGACAACATTCACTTTCGAAGCCGCTGCTCGAAACAACGTGGTGGTACTACAGCCAAATCAGCCCCGCAGGTTTTTTAGCCAAGAATGGCGCTTCCGCCAGACTCCACGTTTACCGGCAATTTTACTCTGCTGACTAGTCCATCTAGTTGGAGTATTTTGTACTTTTTATTTCTCATGATGTGACTGAAATAAGCCAATTTCCTGTGCTTTATGGTGTTCATACGCTCTATATCTTTAGTCAATTTTGATTATGACTTTTTTGTTTTAAAAAAAGTATAGTTGAAGTAGAGCCTTGAAGTTGAGGTAGAACATAGTTGCAGCCTACTGACTACAGCTCGTTTATGCTGGCTCGACTGGGGCAATACCTTAACGTCATAGAAGTTCGGCGTGAAGTAGCTCGGGCAGAATAAATAGGGCGTGCCCTCGGGCCGTGGGTGCGTGAGATGGGGGTACCATGCATCCGTTTTCATCCGGACGGCAGCCGGGATGGCAATGGAGGTCAAGACCACACTTTGCCCTTCCGAAGCGAGCTCCGCCAGTCGCGAGCCGAGTGTCGCACGGAAGGGGCAGCGAATGCGCATGCGCAAAGCGATCCCGAGGCCTCTTTCCTTCCTCCTGTACCTCTGGTACTGCAAACGTCAATTGGCCGTGATGGTCACTTAACATCAGGTGTCGCACCTGCTCGTTTGCCATTTGTGATACTTTTTATCTAAACAGCCACATTTAAAATGCTTAAAGAACGTTGTAGGCGACTGTACTCTCATCTCAGTTAACGTGGAGTTCCCTTGTAGTTTATTCGCGCAAAAAATATAAATTGATTTGATTATTCCAGTATTTTCCAATGGAACTGTAGTCTAAGTAGAAAACGTATAAAAATGAGAAAAGCGTTTCTTTATCTATTTTACTTAACTAGTTTACATCAAGATGAAAATGTCTTATTTTAAAATTGATATTTCTTTATGATTCTTATCTATGTTTATAATATCTATGTTTTTGTGTTTGTTTGAACGCACTAATCTAAGGTACTGTGAAATAAATTCGTAAAATTTTTTTTGCGTGATTAAGTCTGTTTATTAGGCGAAAAAAAAACTTATAAGTTTTGCTGTAAGGTTTTCATAAATATAAGTTAAATTTTATATTTGGTATTTACAGCTTTCGTAACTTACAATCTGTTGCAAGGTTTTATATCGCTCTCGAGAGTAAAACTTACAAAGTCTTACAAAACTTAAGTCACCTTAACAATAAATACTGGAACAAGTTTCTTAATTTAACGTTTCGAATTTTGAAGTATGTTCCATATTTAAGAATAAGAATAAGAATAAGAATGAACTTTATTTGCAGCATTTCATAACTGCTAGACAATAGAAAACAAAATATAAAAAATACAATAAAAAAAGAACTTAATAGTAAACATATAAAGCAAAAAGAAGAAGATAATAAAGTGAACAAAACAAAATTATTGCCTAAACAGCAGTATGACGCCACAAATAGGAGGTCACTCAGCTTCGCTGCTGTCTTAGGAGTCTCATAAACGAAAAAAAAAAAGAAAAATAAATAAATAAATAAGAAAGCAAATTATTTTTAAAATTATAATCTATTAATCGTTTATGCGACTCCTGGAGACCACAGCACTGATTTTCAGTGACCACCTTATTTGTTAAGTCATATGAACGACATTGACAGCTATTACATGATGTAAAATTTAACATGTTACATTACAAATTCATTAAAATGTTAATTATATTCGTAAAAAAAAAAAGAAAGAAAATAAATACAAAACCTATTTTTATATTATAATTATAAAACAAAAAAAAATGTAAAATTAGTTGAAAGAAACAGTAATCAACAGATATCTTCTTTACATTGTAACCATAAGTATTTGTATAACAACTATAATTTCTTAGAAAACAAGACAGAAATATAAATAAAGTAAAGAAAATAATAAAATATTTTGCAATTATGTGATATATTTGAAGAGATTATTATTTGATAAAACATTTTATTATACCAATTTGCTTTTGTTCCATTATACCTTTTATCAATGAAGAAAAGAAAAGGTGGATATTTACATCTTCAAAGTAATTAATTACATCTTTAAACCCCATTTTCTCAAAGACTTTGTGGCTTGACATACTATTGCTTACACAATCTCGCTCTCGATAGTAAAATTTACAAATTTAATTCTAGGCCGAACGAGTACCGTAACGCGAGTTTACCACAAGTAACTATTACGTACCTGATTATAACGTAAAATTCGTCACGTTTGTGGGAAAAACAAATTATTTCTATGGAAACTCGGAAAACAACGAAGTTTTATACCACTTATTCGATTTCAAAACTGTGTTCAACAATCGAAAGTTATATAATAGATTCATAATATTTGTAAGACATTTTTCGACTGGTCGGTTTTCAATTTTGTATATTATTTAAGTCTTGTTATACTATTATTCGGTAAATAATTTTATTAAGATAGAGAATACTTAAGTTGAAATTAATATTTTTTTATTCTTACGTACTTTTTTACGTATTAATAATTTCGTCGCCTTTTTAAGGAAAAATGTGTCTACAGAAATACAAAAAGACGAAATTGAAATTGACGTTTTCGTTTTTCATTTAAGTTTTCGTCTGAAAGTAAATTGCAATTTTGTTGCCTTCAAACAAGGGATTCATTTTTATAATTGAGATACTTTTTTAGAATAAAAAAAAGGACTTAGAGGATTGAAAAAAAAAATAAATAAAATGGTTTTATTTTTTTTATAATTATTTTCTAACACGTTAAAACTAATAAATTGTTTGAAGACATATATATTAATCTTCTCATTTTTATTTTAATAAAAGGTATAATGAATTAAAAGCAGATTGACATAATAAAAGTTTTATCTTGTAATAAGTATTCAAACATATTGGATATTGCCAAATATTGAGCACACTTCTATATACGAAACATTAAATTAAAAAACTTTCTACGTACTTATTTAGTTTAGATGACTTCAAAATTTTATATGAATTATGTTTAAAATATGACGCATTATCAGAATACATCAATATCTCAGAATTCGACTTTTTGTGGGTTAAACCATTATTGCTTATCAGCATCCGATTATTCTTATCTAATATTCAACGCTAATGTAACGCAAAGTAAATTGCAATTAAACGGATCATCCATGCGTGTACTTGGTAAATGTTCATCCTTTGCCATTGGCATTCGATATAATACAATATCCAGCCAAGTGAGACGATCGAACCGTCCAGCATCCGTCCGGATGAATCGAAGTTGTCATTTCACATGGAATAAGTAATTCAATTCATACATACAAATAAATAAAATTGGAGTATCTGTTTGTAAATTCAAATAACAGCGTTTAAATAAATGTATATGAAAGTTCACACGGTAATTATATCAAAAACACATTTTTTTTAATTTTGTCCGTTTGTATGTTTGTTCCGGCTAATTTCTGAAACGGCTTGATTGATTTTTACGGGACTTTCACTCTGAGATAGCTAATGATATAAGGAGTGACATAGGCAACGTGTATTTTTTATTTAAAAAAATATTTATTATAATTAATAAAAATTACGCGAAAACAAAATTGGAAAAATGAAATGTTTAACAGTAACTTATTCAAGTATGGAATGTAAACATTATATAATGAATTTTTACCTCAATGAACGCGGGTGAAATCACGCGGCACAGCTGGTAAATAATAATAAATAAACGCGTCACAATCAATAGCTCCCATTATAATTTCATGATCCTGTTTCGGGGATCAGGAAACATTCACAAAAAACACGAGCACCCCGACCACGACAAACATCCATATGGCTAGTACAGACTTTTACCGTGAGCGGCAATCAAACTTGCGACCATTAGCGCCAACGTGTCTGTCAATAAGTTTAATTGAAGTTCAAGTTTTGTGTCTCTTGTTTTGTGTCTCGCTTGTATGTACTTTTTAAGAGTCGATAAAAATTACGCATTCCGAAATCTTATCACGAATATAAATAAGAAAGTTTTTGAATTAATGGATGATTGATTGTTCTTTGATGCAAAAACTATTGGACAGATTTTAATGCAACTCTACTGGGTGTATTTTATAAAAAAAAAATGTTTTCGTTTTTTAAAAACCCAATTGTCTTTTATATGATTACTATTTGTAATAAACACTGTTTCCAAATCATTTTTCGAAAGCAATATTCAATCAAATTCGAATCGTCAATTTATAAATCGATAAATATTTCAGTTCTGGGTTTCCTTCAGAACGTTCCTTCTAAAAAAATTCTAAGAAACGAAATAACTACTCATTTATATGCAAATCAATACATATGCAAGTGTACAATCAGTATTTCACGTGTATATACAATTACACAAACATTACATACAGTGAAATTAAACATATCTATTCAGTTATGTATATATATATGTTTGCCAATTAAGGAAAGTGCTGAACTGCAGACAACGATCTCCAATTAGGTACGGAACACGGGGTCCGGAGCGGCCATGCGTGCTCATAAGACGGTTAATTATATTACAGTATCGTTTCTCGTATTAAAATCTAGACTCGGTTCTAGAATATTCTGTGATTTTTGATGCAGTAAACATTTCTGAAGAATAAATTTTTAACACTACACTGATAGAAGTTTTATAGTAATAACACATATAGTTTTTTCACTTTTATAATATTAGTATACAGGATGGATTTTTCAGATGGGACCTAAATCGCCACATTAAAAACGTTTATAAGAGACCTTATTTCTTTGTTGGTATTTTATATTATTGAGTTAGATCCTAGCTGTAGCACATTGACTACAGTTCGTATACAGGCTGGCTCGATCGGGCAGTACCCCACTCTTACATAAGATCAGCGTAAGGAGCTAATATACCTTCTTTTTGCAGAGTGAGTGAGAGAGCTGGAAGCCTAGCCCTTCGCCTATTGCTTTTTGCAAAAAAAAAAGTTATAAACGATCGTCCGGCATAACAAAATTCACAATAACGCAAGTGAAGCCGAAGCGAAAGCTAGTATCTAATATATAAAATAATGCATGAAATAAACAAAAAAACACGCTTTATATCATCCCTTATAAAACATAATCCTTTATCGAACTACGAATTTTATGCTTATAAAATGTAAAGATTTTTTCACTTTGATTCTTAATACATTTGATTTAAGGTTCAAATCGCATGAAACGCAGTACAATGTCGCAAAGTTCCAAGTACCAAAGTTTATGATTGGACGCAAGTACCACTCTACATGTTAACGCAACGAGTTTTTATGAAAAACTCTGTTCTACCCGCGACTCTGTTTGCGACTGACAATTTCATAGGTTTTAATTCGACGACCGGACAAGCGACGTGTTACGTAGGCGATTCAAGGCGAACGCGATTGCGATACGGTGATAGGGGAATTCAGCGACGCGGCGCGGCACGGTGCGACGCGGCAGTTTGTCCTATGCGCGAGCGAATCGTCCTGCACTGTCACCGTCATGTCAATGTGGTATAAATATGTATGTGTCGAAAAATGTGGTATTAATATATGTATGTGTGTGTGGTGGTGTATAAAACGAAGACACCACAATTTGTTCGTGTGAAAATATCAAGATATATACGCTGCGTTCTTATGACAAAAATGGCACTTTAATGAGCGTCAACTGTGTGTTGTTTTCGCGGCACTTTGCATCGCATTCGCATACGTACGCCCGGTCTTGAAATGACTGAAGCTTTTCAGATGTTTGTCGTGATCTGGGTGTCTGTGTTTGTGTTCCGTATTTTCAGACACTCGACACAGAATCATAACGTCTGAATCATTGACTGCGAAACTGTTATATATTTAATCGAATATTAAAGTTTAAGTTACTTCTTTAATGTAAAATATCGACTGTCAAATGTAACTAGACCATTAGCACCTGCTGTGTTTTCTGTCAACAAATACTTAAAACTTTTCGGTAAAAATCGATTCAGCCAGAACAAATTAACAGCTTATAATAATTAAAAAAAATAATTTGTAATAAGTACACGTTGGTTTTATTTAACACTTAAACATTAACTGTCTAGCTAAACAGTGTTTAAGATTTAAACATTGCTTAAAATATTATCTAAATTGCTTAACAGCGAATAAACTCATACAAAAACTTATTGATAAAATGTTATACGTTACATTTGACAGCAAAAATAGGTTTTAAACATCTATTAAACTCACTTAAACGTATATTAATCTATGTCTAAAGCATGTTTAACTCAAAACTGTCTTAGACGCGCGTTTAACGTCTGTTTAAATCTTTTGTAGTAAGGCAGTTTTTAGTTACATAAAAAGTTCTTATTTCAAAACGAACAGACATTTCAATTTCATTCATTTGTATAGATATATATTTTTTACATAGAAAACAGATAAATGGAACCGTCCCGTGAGTTTGAATGAGTTCGTTTTATTTTTTTAACTTTTACAGTCGTATCAGGTTTTAAAATTCCATACGTGAAGTTTTACACATGTATGTGGTATAAATATATGTATGTGTGTGTGGTGGTGTATGTATACTTGCGATACTGCAACTTGGCACGTTTACAAAAAGGTTTTATTATTGAGTTTTTTTTTTTCATGTATTGATATCAAAGTTATATTTTTTATATGAAAATAGTGGGCAAACGAACAAACGGGTCAGCTTAAAAAGAAATGAGGGATAAAGGCGAATGGAAGAAGAAAAAAGGAACGGAGGTTACATTTCCGGCTCTTTCACTCTCCGTACGATAGCAGATGTATTAGCTTCGCGCCAATTTTCTGCGACAGTGTGGTACTGTTCCGGTTGAGCCAGCCCGCTTACGAACTGTATTCTAGAGCTAGGATCTAAGACAATAATACACAGTGAAAAATATTGTTCATATTATTTGTTTAATTATTAATAATTTGATTGACATTTATTGAAACTTAGTTTCATGATATTTTATAGTGTCAATGATTAAAGATATACAGGATGATTCATTCAGACTACTGACCCACAGTATGGAGAAAACTATGAGAGTTAGGGAAATTAATTGGATTGGATTAAGGAATTATACTAAGATTGCCTTTTTACAACCTACCCTCTCATCTCATTATATTCAGTAACAAGACGTAACGTAAGTTCATATGTTGTTAATATCAAACAATGCGCATTATTCTTCTAAAAAAAAATCTACGAAAAATTTTGAAAGAAGAATATTTATCAAATATTCAGAGCAAGAGATTTTTTCCGGTTTTTAAAGAAGAATCGACAATTATATATATAATGAATCCGGCTGCAGTTGTCATGAGAAAAGTTTTCTAAGGAGGTTCACACACTGAACTCGATGCTTTAAGATACATGATGCGATGTGATTTAGATAACGACGAAGCTGATACTCGATTGATAAATTGAAAAAGAATTTTTCAATATAAATTTCGTCAGTCCAAATCATTATGATATAATTTCGACAATAGTTGACTAAATTTAAAAAGTAAAAAAAAACACTGATAATCTATTTATTGAAACCATTTCAACGAGCACCAACACGAAACCTCTGCTGAAAGTTGGTGAGGCGTATCCTGCTGGTCCTGGCTGCAGCAAAAGATCAAGAATTCCATAATTTTACCTATTCATGTTGCATGCATGGGAGTTTAAAATTTTAGGTCACACATATGTATGTTTGTATAAAAATCGATATATGTATTAAATCAATTACTTATTGTCATCATTGCATCTAAGAATCCTACCCCAGTCAAGATAAGAGCCCATGGTCTTGAAATGGTTGAACCGATTTTGAAATTTTTGAAACATGTCTAAGAACTATTGCTAAAATACCTTTTTTCAAATAAAAAAGCGCACCCAAATCTGTTCACGTGTTTAGCAGCTACGGTGCCACAGACATATTATACTTACAATTTACAAATACATGGTGTATATTTTTTATCACTTTAATATATTTTATACATATTTATAGATAAAAAAACATTAACATTCTGCATTCGCTATATAAACTATATAAGTGTGCGAAATTTCATACCCCAATTTTCCAATTTTCGTAAAAAGGAGTAGGTAAAATTTTTTGTAATTTTTGAAATAGTGTAAGTTAAATAAGTTAACTTTGTATTTTATTTCTTGTTTTTATTCGTAAGTCTCTTTGATATCAATTTTTTTTCGATGTTTTTGTTAGTTTTTTCTTCATCTTTTTTTGCACCTATGTTGTGTAAATATGTCGTTTGAGTACAAATAAGGGTTTTATCTATCTATCTATCTAACATATAGTGTAATTGATGCATATATTTCATACAAAAGTCGACGGAGTCACTATGGCCGACTCGCGACGCGTTTAGTGTGCATTGGCCCTAGAATGACATCCCTGACCTATTTCGTTCAGTATGAAACCACTAAACTAAAGGTACAAGAACCAGTCGCTTGTACATAAGTCTTCGAATACTTTACATAACGATCGTGTTTGTGTTTTGTGTACAACTCTCCTAGTTAAAACTATCGAAACTAGTATAGTTGTTTTAAATTGGACTATTTTTATATCTCATTCTGTTATGCCTTAAAATAAATCTATATAAATAAATAAAATTGAAGTTTGTTATTGTAATTTCAAATTACTAGCTTTTAATTAAATGTATATGAAAGTGTACACGGTGCTTACACCAAAAACACATTATTTTTTAATTTTGTCTGTCTATTTGATCCTGATAATCTCTAAAACGGCCGAACCTATTTTCACGGAACTTTCACTCCCAGATAGCTAAATTAATTTATAAAGAAAAAAGAGCGTTACGAGAAAACAAAATTGGAATCAATGAAATAGTGAACAACATCCGATTCAAGTAGAGAATATATAAATTGATTTTTTTCTTAAACGAACGCGGATGAAACCACGGGGCACAGCTAGTAATATTGTATAACTGTAGATATGTTGGAAACTCATGGATTTTGGCACCTAGTTTGTCGACCACTTCGGTCCACATTGTCTAACAACAAGAAACTGGGTACAAGCACGGACATAGTTATATCTTTCAGATGGCAGGGCTCCGAAGGCAGAGAGGCTTAAGTCCAAAATTAAAAAAAATAATCTAGTTTTAATCTGAACACTATGCTAACTGCGATGGAATGATATTTAGAAATTATCTGCCTTACTACAAAAGATTTAAACAGACGTTAAACGCATGTTTATAAAAATCCGTACTACGAATCCGCGTCTAAGCACAGTTTTGAGTTAAACATGCTTTAGATGTAGATTAACATACGTTTAAGTGAGTTTAATAGATGTCTAAAACCTATTTCAGCTGTCAAATGTAACGTTTAACATTTTATCAATAAGTTTTTTATGAGTTTATTCGCTGTTGAGCAATTTATATAAAATTTTAAGCAATGTTTAATTTTTAAACACTGTTTAGCTAGACACGTGTTGAACATGGTTTTAATGCGTCTTTTGTAGTATGGCAGTATATTTTCATTGCTATTCTTTCAGTGTACTAAGTTTAAGTAAGTCGTATACTAAGAGGAAGGTCCGAACCCCCTAAACCTTCCTTATATACGCCCATAATGACAAACAACGGTTTCTGGGGCAACAAGCCAATTGACGAGCTTGTCAAAGTTAGAAATGGGTACAAATTTTTACTGTCAAATCGTATGTACGTAACAATTTTAGTTATCACATATTATTGCTTAAAAATTTAGCATTTATATGTATTTTATAAAAAAAAGAAAGCATAGACCAATATAAATAAAAGAAAATGATTGAAACCCAAAAATATAAAGACGAAGGATAATATGAACAA
The DNA here is from genome assembly GCA_037950945.1 of Hypolimnas misippus. Lineage (NCBI taxonomy): Eukaryota > Metazoa > Arthropoda > Insecta > Lepidoptera > Nymphalidae > Hypolimnas > Hypolimnas misippus. The sequence goes on from JBBEEQ010000019.1 coordinate 12,804,370, forward strand.
TTTCTAACAAAAAAAATAAATTGGGAACGCTTAATTAGGTGCATATTAAATTTTTCTTATCTACGATACAAGTTTTTATGTAAAAGTTAAAAAAGGGAAAAGCAAATTACTCGAAATGCTATTTAGATAAATACAAAAAAAAAACGGAATATAATCTGCATTCCATTGTCCAGTAGGATCTAATGAAGATTATGAAACATCTGGTGTAAGTAATAGTACAGCTTCGCGAGTTATTTCACAGTTCAACTTTTGCTGTTAATCACTCGTTAGATAGAACACCTCGTTAGAGAAATATCTTAGGAAGTACTTCAAATTTTATATCTACATTATATAAAGTACTAACTACCCGCCACATCTTCGCGTGGTTGTATTGAAACTTATTTTCTATATGGAATATAAATTTAGTAAAAATTGTGTACTTTTCCGTATGATTTTTTAAATATTTTCTATTAAAAAAATCTTGTTCTGAAATTTATAAACATAACAAAAAAGTATTAGGCAAAAACATACGCTTTTGAAATGTTCATTGACTGATGATTTTTCATACTTTAAATTCATTATTATAGCAGATGTGATAATCTCAATTAAATTCATTATTTTAAAACATATTTACTTATGTCGACTTATTTATTTATATACTTTAAGGTGCCATTTTATTGTAACCCACAGTACCTACCGTTCCGTTTCAGAGTGATACCAAGAGACTTAGGCGCCGCACAAACGTAGGCACTTTTTATTTTTAGTTACCTACATCGAACACTTTTTGATCGGCAATCAGTTTCTGTCAAGTAAAATAAGTTGTATTTATAAGCACTGGTTACATCTGCGCAGACAGTATTTGACATGATATTGATTAGGTGAAACTAAAATATTGACTGGTGTCTTGTATCAGACACATGACAAAATAGTGCGTCCATTTGGGTAGCGTTTAAAAAACGATTAAAAATACAAAATAGAAAAAAATTACATTATTTTACTTACACTTAAAATTTTTATTTAATTTATATATAAATAACCCATCAACTTATTTTTATAGTATGATCATTAAGGTGTAAGATAGAGTCGGACTTATTAAATAACTTACGTAAGTCCGTAAGTTAGACTATAAGTGTAACGCTCGCTTAAAAGTAAGCATATACAGCTATGTGAAGTCCCGTTGCAAATAGACTATAAAGGGAGACGGATGCTTTTGACTGCTGATTGTAAAAAATTGTTTCTTGTAAAAGGAATACTTTCTGACTCTAAAAGAATAGAGAAATTGTAGATGTATTTTTATATAAAATTGTAACAATTTATTCGATTTTTCAATTTCAACCCCCTTTCAATTAAGAGGGTGATATAAGTTTGACGGCGATTAGACGATTAGATGCGATTTTTTTGTTTGAAATTGATATAATCGGGATAATAATTTGTTCTGGAAGATCTGTTCTGAAGTGTTATCAGCTCTTATGGTTGTTGAAAGGATTTAAGCAATTTCCATTGAGTGTGATGCGGTTATTTATTTATCGACCTGAAGAATATCATAGTAATTTCGACTAAAGCAGCATCATCTTTAATCAAAGGGCTACACAATTCCTCACCAACTTATCGTGTTCGTTGAAATGGTTTCAGTGAATAAATAGATTGTCCTCCGATTTTGAAAATGTTAATTTTAGATTATAAAAGGAACGACAAAGGAACATTTCAATTATTAACAACAAATACCCAAGTCTGTTGCGATCGTTTGTCTATTTATCTGTATAACAACAATTATATTTGAAGACCGTTACATTTTTCTACGAAAACAATTTTATGTTATAATTTTTTTTTTCGTAAATAAAAAATATGTACAGAAATATAAAAGAACTTTTAATTATTTTATCAATTGAACCCATATTGCCATTGGTGCTAAGGATGAACAAATGAATACTCGAATTATATTCTTTATATCTGCGTTTATTTTATTCTTTGTTCATCCCCCATTTAGATATCACCCCTTAGCACTACAGTTGAGAGGGTAGTTTTACAACGCGCAAGGGAAAACTTAGCGTGTTAGGGGCCAGCCTTTCATACCCTTTACTTTAGGTATGATGTCCACTGAAATGTACTGAAAGAGGGAGAAATAATTGGAGTCGAATATTATACAATATTAAGGATCCGTTTATAATGTAGATATTAAAAGGGGTTTATTTTTGTTTGTTTTTAAAATTAATTATTTTAACTACATAATTAGGTGAACTTCGTACTAAATACGAAAATGTCAACCATTGAAAGCAATAAGAAGTAGCAATTCTTTAAGTAATAACAATAAATAAAATTATAAAATAATAATTTAAATTATCACCTTTTAACTAAATGCATATGAAAGTACATATATACGGTACTTATGTATATCAAAAACACAATTCTTTAAATTTTAGTCTGCCTGTCTGTTTGTTCCGGCTAATCTCTGGTATGACTGGATCGATTTTGACGGAACTTTCACTAACAAATAACTAATGTTATAAGGAGTAGCTTAGGCTACTTTCATTTTACACATTTTGTTTATTTCAATTAATAAATAAAAAGGGTTACGCTAAACCAAATTGAAACCAATGAAATAGTGATCAATATCCGATTCAAATAGAGAACGTAAACATTATATAAATATAATTTATTCTCAAAATTAACGCGCGTGAAATCGCGGGGCACAGCTAGTAATAATAAATTTTTTGAAAATTAAAAAAAAAAACTTCCGATATTCTACTCACTGCGACCATTATATCAAGCGCCAATACGATGCTTCTGCTACTTTCTAAGTTGGCGAGAAATTGTGTATCTTGCTGATTTCAGATGATCAAAATCAAATCACTAAATACTTTATTTAAGTAATCTTTTAAAAGCACTTTTGAATCGTCAAAACAAACAAAAGTTACTTAAATTAAGGAAAAGCTACCACCGGTTCGGAATGTAGATTCTATCGAGAAGAACCGGCAAGAAACTCGATAGGTACTCTTTTAAAATTGTATTATTAAATATATACATTTAAAAATTACAAATGTATATATTAAACATCCTGTATGAAATCCAGCTATACTAAATCCATGTATTATTATCATCTATATATTCTTATACAGAATAATAAGCTTTATATCAAAGACTTTTTTAATATAAAATTTAAACTTATTCATTGAAAACTGCAAAAATTTCTGTCTCTTTCTTCTTCTTCTTTTGATATCGTTTTAATTATAATAAATAAATTTCGGATCGATCTGACCAGTAGGAGTTGCTCAGATCCTTTCAAAAACCATTAAAGAGCTGATAACTTTCAAACTTCTGAACAGATTGAAAAAAAAATTGGAAACGGATTAAAATCGCGTATATTAACTATTTTTATCATCTCGACGTTTCGAGCACTTTACAGCGTTCAACCACGAATCATTTCAATGAGTAATAATCGCGAAAATCTAAGACAACGTTTTCGAACACATCTCATAATAAATTATTTACAAGCCGAGAACCATTTCCGCTACATCAGCTTTCAAACGAAAGAAACCGTATCTAAATTAGTCTATTCGTTGAGGAGTTACGATGCCATATACAGAAACACAGATATATGCGTCAAACTTATAATACTATTTTTTTTGGTTGAAAAAGAAATAGAAATTAATAAGCAAATTTTAGTCTACCTTCGCTCGGTGACAGATTAAAGTTCATCAATTCAATTCAATTATTTGGTTAATGACTTTTAGTTTCATTTCGTCAATTTAACGTATATATATTGACAAAAAGTCAAATGATTACCATTAATTACCAAAAAAGGGTCAAACGATTACTTGAAGGGTGCATATTTCAAATTCAAATTTTCGTTTGATCTGTCCCTTAAGGGTTATCAATTCAAGGAGTAATTAGTTCGACAACACATAGATGGTCCTTTCGTTTTATTACTAAAATTTGATGATAGCTTAGTAAAGCTTTGCTTTGAAGAATTAAGCTTTTGTTAATAGTTGCGTGATTAAGGAAAATTTAGATTTTTTTTTGCAAACAACTCATTATCGTCGAGATGATAAAAATAGCTAATATAATCATTACAAACTTTACAAAATAAAATTATTAAAGTTCTTTATAAATATGATTATATGACGCCATCCGTTGAATTATTCAAAAAAACAAAATTTCTTAATATAAATCAATTATACACTTTAAAAACCTGCATGTTGATTAGAAAAATAATAACAAATAAAACACATTCACATTTACACTTTCATAAAAAAACACATACATACCACACTAGAAAACGTAATAAACTAGAACTTCCAAAGACCAGAACCAACTATGGAAAGAAAAACATTTTATTTGAAGGAGTTCAAATTTATAATAAATTATCAGACTTAATCATTAATAGCAAGAGTTTTCCTATATTCAAAAAACGTGTAATGGAATATGTGCAAAATAATTTATAAGTTAATGTAACCCCTACCTAAACATGTTTGTGTAATATAACTACCCGCAACATTTTATTTTACTGTACATAATTCATAAGGCAGACTTTTAAATGTACCCTCAAGCAAAATTATTGTAATTTCTTATTATAAGTGAACTTTTGTGTTCTTTATGTCTTTAAACCGAAATAAAAAAAGTCAATTTTGTTAAAAATTCAAATAAGAGCTAGCTCAATTTTTTTCTAAATAAAAATTAAATCAATAATATTCCATTTCGTAATTGCATCAGAGATTTCAGACACAAAATGGATACATTAAATTTTTTTTTGCATATTTTGAAAACACATTCGATAAATCGTCTCTAGTAATGAAAAGGACCCCAATGATATTTTTTTAAATATAAAAAGTGTTTAGAAGATAGAGTAACTTAAATATTATTAAGTGTTAGTAGTGGCGATTTCACACAGCTGGTTGAGAATTCTGAAGCCTTGGGCGGAGGATTTTAGGCGGCTTTGAAGCAGTTTTCATGTTTTACATAATATTTATTCCAATAAAGATTCATGTTTATATAACCAAATGTTATTATGTCCACATAAACAATGAAACTTGTTCATATTTAATATTACGGTAAAGACATAATTAACATTGTGAGGGTAGGCGAAGAAAACTCGCGATCTCGCCTCCAGAGGGCGCGCGGTACACCAGTTAGCTCGTGACCACGACGAATGCAATTTCGTCGAAACGTCGGGCAATAAAAAGGTATTACTACCATTAATTATCGCGATAAGACCCGTTATATTAAATATGATATGCGATTTATACTATATTTAAAATATAGTATAAATCGCAAAGTTTAAATTATATAATTAAATTTGTAATGTGTTTCACCACTTATACCTATATTTTTCTAATTTGTTTAGTCGCGTTTGTTTGCAAAGCCATATCGGAATATAATTGTGAACTAGTGTCTTGAATTGTAGAGGTCATTAGGGGCGGTAAAAATTTAATAGCCTACTGGCGGCACTGGTGATATGTCAAAGAGTTAAATAATATATACTAACAGTCGCGCATTGGTCGAAATTCAAACAAAATTATTTATATTATAAGTTTCATATATTCTCAATATGACCACAGACTAACAATAAACAACAGAGTATATCGCTGGTTTGCAAGAGTATCGTAGTAATTAAAAATTCTAACAAATAGAACTAAATATGTCAAAAGACCATTAATCTTTGATGTTTTATCATGAAAAGAGTTGCGATGATGAATTGTTTTTAAATCAATAAAGTTATATCGTCAAGGGATCGTTTAAATTTTGCAGCTTTGCACCAACACATTAATAAAGAAATTTAAAAACCCCATTACCTAAAATTCATCATTTTTAGTTGTATCGATATTCTTGAAAAGCAGCGATACGTGTGTGTGTGTGTGTGTGTGTGTCAAATACATGGTTGTTTTTATTAATTTAATGTATTTCTTACACAATTAAAAATATATATTAGCATTCCTATTTATTTAGTGAAAGAGCATCACCAAATAAACAATAAGATTGCGTAACTACGTACTCCTCCGTGCAATACAAAGTATACAAAGTATTTGCTTCACATGTTAATATATAGATACTTTTAGTAATAATCAGAGTTGTAATCAATCAACATCCTCGCTAAACTATATGTAATTGATGCATCATTAAACAGTTCAATGTTACGTTACGCAAGTGAAATACAGCTTACCAGAGAATAAGTTACAATAAAAAAAACATCGTTTCGTACGGAAACAAAAGAAATAGTCGAGATTGATGTCGGCAATTTAGAACTCGGTGCTGAGATTAAAAGAATTCTCGGTAAAGCACTCCACTTACTTATTTAGCCAACTTATCCCATTTTATTTACTTTGAAAGAACTGTAGAATAAATGGTGAAAAAAATGACTTTTTTTTCAGTCGGTAATTTGAGCTAAATTTACCGGAACTTGCATCTTTTTAACGCTTTACCAGTCTGGTTATTTATTGACAGCCGATAAATATTGGCTGTCGGTAAAATAATTTGAATCGTTTCCGTTCAGTGGGCGGAATAAAAATGTGTTTCCTTCGGTGTGTTATGGATTAGTACGCACGAGGCCGCACTAGCGCTGCGTGGGAGAACTGTATTGAAATACCCAGAGCTGGGCAAAGGCTTCCTGTCCTATTAGGGAAATCGCTGCGGGTTATCACGTGAAGGTAATTCAGTATGTTTTCCTTCACTGATGAGCACGAGATTTATCTAAAAACAAATAAGCACTTGAAAATTCAGTGGTATTATCCAGGGTTTGAACCAACGGTTATCGGTTTTGACTATCTCGGCTAATAGGGACAGTGGTTACAAGAGGCTCGCCCTTATCCCGCAAGTTAAAATTATTTACAACATTATTTTACCTAATACCTAACAGAGTCTTTTCTTTTGGCCTTAGTGATTTTGAAAGTTCTTTTTTTTAAAATTTCGGATGACTGCGGATTCCAAACCTGGGTAGCATCGCTGAGTTTCCAAGAGCTAATTTTTGTGTTTTGTTTTTTAATTCATCTCCAGCTCTGTGGTGGACGAAAAAACATTTTTAAAATCAAAATAACCAATAAAACGACTTTTTCATCGAAGTAAATGAAATCGCATGTTTTGTTTTTCAAAACAATTCCTTTTTTACTCTTAATTTTCTAATATCGTACAAGAAAGTCACGTGGTACACACGTTACAAATGTTTGATTTGTTCCAAAGAGCGTAATTGTTTCTCCTTCAAGTTATTCTTCGCAATCGGAATGAGAGATACATCCTAAGCCATATTGTCTTGGACCGGCGCCAAGTGTAGTCGCAACATGTCAGAGTATCAGCTTGTAACAGCAAGCGTTACATTACACGTAATTGAGCTCGTATACCTCAATGGATAGTAGGATTTAATTAAAAATCCTAAATTCGATTTTTTATACTATTCTACTAGTCAAAACGTGGAATGTAAAGCTGGTGGGGTTCATATAATCGAGCATTGAATTAAATCAGAGTTGATCATTATCTCTATATAAAAAAAATATCATGCATACGATTATTGGATCAATTGTTCGAGTTTCATGCCTTTCAACATACATCAAATCACATACCACATAACACATATCCTACCCTTTCGATTTCGCCGCAGTCGGGTAAAAAGGATTGAACAGAACTGTTTGCCCAAGAACCCATGAATGGAACGCGGCATTGGCTGTACCCTAAAATTGTACAGTCATTAAATGCCGGCACGACTAGATGCGGCCGCATCCTGAATTTTGGTGGGGAGTCACTAATAGTAAATTACTAACTGCTCTCGTTTTCACTCGCGGTTATGGTTACTGCTTTGCTCCTATGAGGCGTAGCGTGATGTATTAACCTATAACGTTCCTCAATAAACGAGCTAATTAAGGCAAAAAGAATTTTTCGAATCGGTCTAGTTGTTTGGAGCTTATTCAACGCAAAGAAACAAAGAATATAATCTTTCCTTTTTATTATATAAGGATAGTGACTTTATTGGATGCTCTTAACTGAATTTTTATACGCCTTAGCGTAGATCTGATCTCTCTAACATCGCATCCCTTATAACAATTCCTGGTTGGAAGAATTTTCAGAATAAAATGCATGCGGCTAGGATTATAAAATTGATTATTATTTATAATTCTCGCTACTTAGCGTGGACGATTTGGGTGGGGCTTATCTCCATCTCCCCCTCCCCTTCGGCCGGCATCATAGATACACAATTGCAGCTCGCCACCACCAGATAAATCTTCTCCTAATTAGACCGAGCCAGTGTAACCTGAGGTTGTAATGCTTGTAGCGTAGTATTTGGCAACGTTTCAAGGTAATAACGTTTACTCAACGCTTTCATTTTGATTTCACGGGATTGTTGTAGCCGATTAAGGAGTTTTTGTGTCAGACACAAGTGATTTGGGATCTGATTATAATCACTCTATAGGGTCCAGATGTAATATTGTTATCCCTACTAAAATAATAAAGAGAGAGCGTATTTTGTCTGTGCAAAGTAAATTCCTCTAAAAATATGAATTTTTAATGATGGTACCATTTGAAACGTATATAATTAAAGATGGCCTATAGGATATATTTTACTAGCTGTCCCTTGCGGTTTCACTCGCGTTTCTGGTTACTGCTTCGCTCCTATGTGTCGTAGTGGGATGTTATATAGCCTATAGCCTTCCTCAATAAGTAAACTATCTAACACAAAAAGAATTTTTCGATTCGAACCAGTAGTTCCTGAGATTTGTGTGTTCAAACAAACAAACTCTTCAGCTTTATAATATTAGTATAGATGTATATTTTCTTTCTGGAATGTTATCAATGCTAATAGTTTGTTTGTTAATGTGCGTGTTCTGTTGAAATCATCTAAAACGATTTTGATGAAATTTTTTAGCAATCTTCAGATTAGCCCAACAGGTGATCATTTTTTTTTGGATCTTTGGTAAGTTGCTAGTTAGTCTATCTATATAATTAATATATAGCAAAAACGTTTAACGTTAACGTAAAAATTCGAATGAAAAACGGATTAGCCGAATGAGGCTATAAAGTTTGATACCGATGAAATTTTTTAATGTCAGAAAAATGTATAACCTTTGTCTAATATGTATAAAGAACCCGTTAAGAAGAATACCTTCCAATTTCAAATTCAAATGAAAAAACAACATGACATTAAATTAAATATATAACGCATTAGATAGAAAATACGTTCAGAGACCCGCCCTTTCGGCAATAAAACTGGTATTTCAAACATGTCTGGTAATAAACTCAAAGTCTCGCGCTACACTTTAAAAGCAGACGTCGTAATCTCTTAGACACGTCACTGATACTTATAATATTCATGTGTGTGGATTCCCGTGGGTATTTCACCGTATTTACGACTTGAATTATACTTTGAGTATAAAGAGGTAAGTGGTTTGTTTGTATTTGAGGTTTTATGTGAAAATTCTTAATATTATATATAAAAGCGAAAGGTCACTCACTCGCTCATTACGAACCTTAGAAACTACAAGTGTTAGGAGTTTCATGTTTTGTATTGGGGTTCTTTATAGGACGAAGGTGCTCATCAAGACGCTGGAAACGCATTTGTGACTTCTCTGAATTGCAAATGTATATAGTAGCGTTGATCACATAACATCAAGTGACCCGCTCGTTAGCTTTTTTTATAAAAAAAAATCCTTTAAAATCAATCTATAATTTTTAAAATAGGTTAATGGTTCCGGAGTCTACTTCGCACGTACAAAATTTTCTCTTTTTTTGTTATATTAGCAGATAAGATCCCAATTCTTAGACAAATTAAGAGGTAAATTATGACACAGGTGACACAAAATTAATCATTTTAATACTCGTAGTATGATATTTTTATTTTGAAATGTTCGACCAATAGAATAATTGCAGCCCGGGACTTCTGATCATTCCTAAGCCTATCACTTCGCATAGAATTCACCTGGAACGCGGCTATATTTCCTCGAAGCGAAATGTAATTAATCAAAAAACTTTTCTGAACTCCGCCCCCCTTCAAGGCGTCAAGAATGTCCCGGTATGTCTCAGTAAGTCCCGGCATGTCCCGACATGTCCCGGTACGTCCCGCATATTTTTGTGAAGAATTCTGTTTCCTATGTGTTTTTATGTTCCGATATTGTGAATTGAAATCTACGACTTTACTGAATTAAGTTCTTATTCTGGATATGTTTTTTTACATTTAAGATGTCATTTATATTGGAAATAGGATTGAGCATATTTATTTATGTAACTTTTTAGTTAAAGTGAATTAAATCTTTATATTTTTATATGTTCGTTTGATGAAGTATACATTTTTATTTTTAAAAGCTTACATTATCTGTATGTATATCTAAAATGTAACCATTCGTGATTGATTTATTTATTAAATCACAGTTAAAACAACGGAAAAGATTGCGCTAAAATTAGGCTTACAGACAATTATGACGTATTAACATATGTATGTCGTAGGCAAAGATCAATAATCAACTCTCGTTTACCATTTACGTTGTTCTATTCAAGAAATAAAGTATAATAATAAAAAAAAAGATTTAAAGCGCTAGAACCGATTAGGACGATAGTTTCAGAGGCTTGTAAGGAGTAAACTTTTTACATTTTATCTTAAAAAATATAAAGAGTTCTTGAGAAAAATTAATGAATATTATATTCATCTTAAATTACATCATCTATCATTACAAGCATAAACTAGTGAATAATGTTATTTAGACTATCATATAATATATTTTCAACCAGTTTGATATGAATCAGGGCCGGATTTAAAGGTCTCGGCGCCCATGGCAAAACGCGAATAAGGGCCCTTACTTATTTTCCGAATAATATTAACAATTTTCTACAGTCTAGTATTAATAAAAAAAGCAAAGCAAATAACATTATTCAAAATAAATATTTATATTAACTTGTTAATGACCCACTGCCGGGTAAAGGCCTCCTCTCCTATTAGGGAGTAGGTTTTGAGCTTGATCCAACACGCTGCTCCACTGCGGGGCGGATATACATATGTCAAAATTGCTCCCGGCGCATGCAGGTTTTCTTAAGAAATTTTCCCCCACTGCAAAGTACGAGATGAATTTAAACACAAATTTAACACTTGAAAACCGAGGTTTAACCCGCGATCATCAATTGAGATCGACATGTTTTAACCACTTGCCATATCAATCAAAACGAATATATACGTATTATCAAAAACAATTATTTGATTTCTTTTTCTTATATTGCGATTGGCTCGCTGTTACTGTCATAGCCCAAGGGTTATAGTATAAGCCCCTAAATCTGGCCCTGTATAAAATCATAACATAGATAAATGTAGCATACATCACGTTGATAAATACACGGACAAAACGCCAACAAGTTGACATTAATATTCCTGGCTGTTAGCTTCACAGGTGCTTTGAAACTTACTCTGAATAACTTGGGATCGCCGACGCCGTCTTGATGTCACTGGCGGGTCGCCAGACGGTGTTATTCTAGTGTAATCTATTTTTCATTTTATTTTTTATATAATGGATGATATGGATGAATGTCTTGGCGAGACTGGATAGAGCGTTTTTTTTAAATAAATGTTTTAATAAACTTGATTAATTAATTAGCGAAGATATGATGATTCAAAAAAGTAAATTTTCAGTTGAATTTTCTTTTTTTTAAGTTGCTTAAAATCAAGTTTACTAGGTTAAACAGTATGTACATAAAAATTAATATTAGCTAATAAACAGACAGTAATATTCCTACTGCTCTAACTAGTTCAGTGGTTAGAAGAATTATTTTTTATGATACTCTCTTGAACTAAAAAATGTATGTAAACTTATAACAGATACGTCCTAAGTCGTTACGAAAACTGAAAACTTCTTCGGTTGTCTGACATAACTAAATATATGTACATTAATGTGAGCGGAGCCGCGGGATAAATAGCTTAGAATATTTTACGATAAAAGCTCTTGTAATTGGAATAAAACAAACTCTGTAACATAGTATAAATTAACTAGTTATCTTTATAAGGCTGTGGCTATCAAAAATAAGACTAAAATACGGCTATTTTTATTTAAAATAAAATCATAAAAATTAATTTTAAAAAAGAGATACGCGAAAAAGAAAATTAAAACCAATGAAATAGTGAACAATATCCGATTCAAGTAGAGAAGAATATTAACGCGCGTAAAACCGCGGAGCACTCTTAGTTGTAACAAAAAACAGTTTTACATAAGCCTCATAAACAGTTATATAAGGAGTAAAGAATGTAACTCGAATCGTTACTAATCAACATTTTCAGCGGTGAAGATGTTTTAAAGTCGAATTATATGTCTCTTAAGTTATTTTTGATATTCTATTTACAAAAATGATTTAACGTTTGGTTCCAATATATATATAAGTAAAGTTATAAGCTCATGGATTTTGGTACCCAGAATACCGACACTTTCAACGACGTTGCCTAGCAACCAGATAACGACTGAGTATGACAGGCGAGAGTGTCTTCGGGCCAACAAGACAAATTACGCGCCTGTCAAAGTTGAAAATGGGTACAGATTTTTAACTTCATCTAGTATGAACGAAAGATATGTATCTATAGTTGGACGCTGATATGCAATACTGTGTCAAGCCACACGGACTTCATTTTGAGAAAATGGCGTCTAAATATGTCAAACCTATTCTTAAGAAATATTCTTGAAGAAGAATATTCATCTTTTTTTTTATTTTTTCATAAAAGGTATAATGAATTAAAAGTAGATTGATATATTTAATATATTATCTAAAAAGTTTTTTAAATATTTAAGATTATTGCATAAATTGCAAAATGGATCGCACTTGAAAATCGAAACAATTAATTAGGAAATTTTTTCCGTACTTTTTTAGTTTATATGACCTTAAATTTTTTTGAATAATGTTAAGTAGGTGATGCAGTATCAAAATATATCAATATATGACAGTATGTGTAATTTTTTTATTGATTTAATGTTTTTTATGCATAATTAAAAAAATGTTAGTATTCTTCTCTCCTTCTCTATGTAAACTATAAGCAAAATTTCAATTTGCACATTTATAGTTTACATAATTTTCGTAAAAGGGAATACGAACTCACCGCCGAGGATATGGTGTGTATGCGTGGTTGCCTGGAAGAGATCGCTCTTCTTTTAGCTATAAGACCGCTTATTGTACACTGTGTTATTTATCTCATACGATTTTTTTGTGTAATCATCGTTTAGTTATAACAATATATTATAATACCCACGGCCAGAATAAGCCCGCGAGATAACGCGCCTAGCGTCAGCCAGCGTAATTTTGACAAGTTTAAAATTTGCCCTCTGTCTGTCAGTTTGACACGTACCGTTTCTTGTTACGCGGTTTATACCCTTATTTTGTAACCCCATAATTTTGTACGTTTGAAACTTGCTCCTTAATTTATTCCCGACTTGATTTGAATTAGTTATAATAAGTTGTTTGTCGTGATCTTTCCAGGTTGTTTTAATGAAATGAGGTGTAGTGAAACTGTTTTGGAATTTGAATATGGTCTTTAACTTTTATCAGAATTTATTTTAATTTTTAACCGCACCATTGTACAGATTTTGATTAAACTATATTTACTTTTAAATATCGATTCTGGTAAGGCTGCTAAAAGTAGACAGTTAACACTTATATAGGATATTATCAATATGTGAGCAAAGCCGCGGATGGAAGCTAAAATAAATTACTAAAAAAATAGCCTAAACAAATCAGTACAAAAACACAAGACTATTTAAAAAAGATGAACAGACTTTAAAAGCAATGTAAACTCGTTGAATGAATGACCGATTTCGATAAAAATCAATGGAAGTGTATACCTTTATATATGGACGCTGATAAGCAATACTGTGTCAAGCCACACGGACTTCGTTTTGAGAAAATGGCGTCTGAAGATGTCAAACCTATTCTTGATAAATTCGTTTGAAAACGTATATATTCTCATTTTGTTTTCTATTTTGATAAAATATTTAATTAATCAAAAGCAAATAGATTTATTTAATATGTTATCTAATAATAAGTTTTTAAATATTTGAGATTATTTTATAAATTGCAAAATATGGAACGCACCTGAATTTCAAAACATTGCGTTAAGGAACTTTTTCCCATACTTATTTAGTTTAGATGACTTGATTTTTTTTTGATAATGTTAAATAGGTGACGCAGTATCGAAATGCATCAATATCTTCAAATTTGACTTTTTGTGGGTTGACACATTATTGCTTATCAGCATCCATATATAATGGTAGTGTACGTAAACGTAAAAATGATTAACTAAATCGCTGAATATATATTATTGAGACCTTTTTCGGAAGTCGGTTACAAACATCGAAAATATTTTATATCAATGTTTACGCCCGGAAGGTATTTTTCAATTATTTTTTACCAGACAGATACTGACCGTGTCCCCTTGTCACCCTCAGGGTATGTTAGGGGTTGATAAACCAATTTTCCAATTAACTTTGTTCATAGGGACGTGAGGTTTTAACGATGTGAAGAGATATGGAAATTTAGTTAAAGCTAGGGTTGCCACCTGGTTCTGGTTTTTCCGGATTTGTCCTAGTTCACAAGACATCCGAAAAGCGTCCCGAGAGGAGAAGGGGGGGGTTCCATTTGTAGTCTGGGCTTAAAAATTTGAAGTCTTTAAAATAAAAACATTTATGTCATTTTCAACTATTTTTGATTACACTGACTATGTATATGACTAAAATCCGGAGCTTTGCTAATTGATAGATATATATTTGGCAGAATGTTTGTTTATAACATTTATTAAGCTATAGTTTTTAATCGACTTCCAATAATGAGGAGTTTGTTCACCGATTACTAGAAAAGGAAAGACTGATTTTTGTTTGAAAGAATATACTCTCCCTTTGGGACATAGAATTTTCATTAAAATCAGCAGTTTGGTTTTAAAATCAATATAATGTAATAAATTTGTCGTTAAAGTCAACGAAATTACGTATTTTGCTTTGAAGTCGGTTTCCCTTTTTAAAAAAATCTTATATAAATTAGAATCAACGTTTGTTTACTTGTATCAATAACATTTGCAATCCGAAAAACCGGATCCCATAAACGTTTACCGGACCCGGAATCCGGTCAACCTGTGCTGCCAATTATTTGGGGAAATAAGTGCGCTATTTTATGATTAAGTACTTGAAATACGTTGTGGGTTTATGTTTGTCTCATTAAAGTAATGGTGCATCTATGTTGCATATAACAAGAAAATTCCAATGCCCCTGTAGTGCTTCCACCTACTAGATATAGTTAGTAGTATGTAGTCGTACACTGGCTCACGGGCACACCAAGTAGTTTTCCACTATCGCGTCCGGTTGCGCCGGCGTTCATCGCATGACTTACGGCTCATACCGCCCCTCCACTACTTGTGTGTGTGAGACAGCGTCAGTACCTTTTTTGTATAGATACACAAACACTACAGCCCCAAAAACCTTTAGTAAATGTAAGATTATTTTTTAAATTAAGGATTAAACTAAAGCTGTCACATGTACCTACAGTACAGGTAATGAATCAGGCAAAAAATATAAATGTAATCAATACTTAGCGTTTAATTATTACATAACGTTTATTCCATTGTGATAAAACTTTGTCAACTTATAGTTTACACATCGCTTTTTTGCAAGAATATCGTAGTAATTCAAAAGATCTATATTGTATGTCAAAAGACCTTATTTAAAGCTTATAGAAATATTAAAGACCTTATAAATCTTTGATGTTTTATCATGAAAAGAGTTGCGATGATGAATTTTCTTTAAATCAATAAAGTTCTAACATCAAGGGATCGTTTAAATTTTGCAACTATGCACCAACACATTAATAAAGAAATTTAAAAACCCCATTCCCTAAAATTCATCATTTTTTGTTGCATCCATATTATTGAAAAGCAGCGACATGTTTGAAGGTTTACACGTGCGTGATATCGGTCAGTATAGTCTATTATTTTTTATTTGTCCTATTCATTAACAATACCCGTAACGAAAATCACGAATTTTCGAACATATATTTTCATTATAATATTTCATTATGAAAAATGATTCAGTTCAATCATTAGGTTCATAATTTCTTATCTCTAGCTCTTATGTGTGGTTAGAAGTACGCCTATTTGTCTGCTAAATAAGACCTTTCCAGAATTTGACCCTTTATTGTGATACTATCAGATGATACATGGTTTATTTTTTTTCCAACATTAAAAAAAACTAATAATGCAGTTTAAGCCTTTAAAATATCAGCTCCGAGACTCTTTTTAGGTTTTAGGTTTGGTCATGTTCAATTTAAAAAACACTCTTTATATTAATAGTACGCTAAGAACAACGTTAAATGGCTTCTTTGAATTGTAAGTAATTTAGTTTATATTACAAATAGTCAATATGGAGTATATTGAACCTTTACCTTTGAGAGCTGGTACATGCAAACTACCTAACTTTACAGGAGATACGCTAACTTTAATAAATATGTTTACATTTTTAAATGATTTCAAGTTAACATATTGTAAGAAATGTTACTATAATAAAACTAAATCAATTGAACATGGTTTTGTACTGAAAAAAATCAATTTTTATCATAATTCTTAGTAACGAAGTATCACATATAGAGCGATGATATAGAGCTGTTAACCGTGTGATAAATGAGCTAGAAAATAAACCAAACTTAATAGAGACATACACTAAACCTCCGGTAATCGTCCCCCCACTAAGGAAGGGTTAACAACGAAAACATTTTTCCGGACAGCACAAAGCACTTTGCGGGGCGACGTCAATCACCGACCGTCCGTAATTGGCGTTTTTACCCTACGACTCTGACTTAGAACAGAATTTAATACGAAAATGGCATGTCTTAGACGAGAATTACATTTGTAAGTTTTAGTCTCGTAATTAATCTATACTATATATTATAAAGCTGAAGAGTTTGTTTGTTTGAATGCGCTTATCTCAGGAACTATTAGTTCGAATTAAAAAAAAAATTTGTGTTGGATAGCCCATTTATCGGATAAGGCTATATAGGCTATATAACATCACGCTATGTAACATAGGAGCGGAACATCGATGAAAAATGTTGCAAGTATGGAAAATATTTCAGTAGATTCTTTCCTCTAATTACCGCTTTCCTCTAGTTACAAATATAGTATATATACTTTACACTTAGTTACTTGGATTACAATACAAAATATAGATATAGATATAGTGAAAATACAACTTAAACAAAACCCAAATAGTTTTTTGACATACATAAATATTTACACCGTAAGAGTTTACGCTAAAGATAGTGATCTCTGAAGTCGATCTTGATTGAAATTTTAAACCCTTGACCCTCGATTTTATTTTTAGGGTTCCGTACCTTAAAAGGAAAAACGGAACCCTTATAGGATCACTTTGTTGTCCGTCTGTCTGTCTGTCTGTCTGTCTGTCTGTCTGTCTGTCTGTCTGTCTGTCTGTCTGTCTGTCTGTCTGTCGGGATGTCAACCCTTTTTTCTCAGAAATGCATAGACGTATCATGTTGAAATTAATATCATATACTCAAGTCTACGATGAGATGCGGCCGTGAAAATATTAAAGTTCTAAGTCAACGCAATCAAAAGATAATGGAAAATATGTCGTATATTTTGACCATTTTAGCGTTTTCGCAAGGGAATCAAAACCTATAGGGTACTTCCCATTGACCTAGCACGATGAAATTTGGCAAGAAGTAAGATCTTATGGTACAAATAAAGGAAAAAATCTGAAAACTGTAAATTTTTGTATGTATGTTTGTCTGTTTGTAAGTTTGTCTTTCAACCTTTTTCTCAGAAACGCGTGTGAAGGTAACAAATTTTTATCAACGTCAAGTACTCAGAGTTGTAATTACTAAGAGCTGTGAAAACATCAAACTTCTAAGTTAACGCAATCAAAAGATACGGTCATTTATATCACATATTTTAAGTATGATAGCGTTTTTAACGTTTTCGCAAGGGAATCAAAACCTATAGGGTACTTCCCATTGACCAAGCATTATAAAATTTGGCCAGGAGCAAGGTCCTTTAGTATACATAAAGGAAAAAATTCGAAAACTGTAAATTTCTGTTCGTGTGTCTGTCAGTCTGTACGTCTGTCTTTCAACCTTTTTCTCAGGAACGCGTAAATGTATCAAGTTGTAAATTGATCAAGCGGAAAATATATTAATCTTAGAATTAAAATTATATGTACTTGTAACAAATTAACATAGAAGTTGACCATGGTCAAAAAAACAATTTTACAAACACTGAGAAGAAATTTGTATCAATACGAAAACATTAAAAAGCAGCAAACCTTTATAAACAACGCAATGCAATCTATATATCGCAGCTAACAAAATGATAGCGCGATGCAGCGTACAGCTAATGCCATCTATTACAACATTATGACATTAACTGTGATAAAATTCTGCTCGATTAATAATTTTTTTTATTTTAATTATTATTTAAACGCGCTAAAAATAATAAAATAAACTTTTCATTTAAAAGTTTTATCGTCGATTTATAACGTCATTACGTAATTAACATTCAATATAAGAGCTTCACGCGATTTGATTTAAGTACTCGTATTGACTTAGTACGAAAATTTTAAAATTAAATTCAAACAGATCGAGTTATTTAATTTACTTCTTTATCTACACATGTAAGTCTTCTGGTTATTAGTATATTTATAAATAAACAATTAGTTTTATTCGAATTAAGGACTACTTATTTTCGTCTTGGCAACACTAATATATATTTTGATTGATAATGTAAATCTAAATATTTTACGAACGTAGTGCTGGGGAAGTGGAGTGTAGTAGAATATAAATAAAAATAAAACGAGAATAAAATATAATATAATTATATTGTTAATGTCACTGTCAACAAGTTAGTTCATTGAAATTGTCAAGAGATGGCGCTGGGTGTATCCTGAATCGCGCTATGACTTTGCTTTTTTGAAAGTATAAGGTGTATTAGTACTTAAAATAAAATTTTGTGTTTCCATGGATTGCATCCATGATTGTGTTTTAAATTAAGGTGCTCCTAAGTAGTTTCAAAATAGTTTTTGGGACGTGATCCATATTTACATATTATTTGATTATATTTAAGCGACTTCTAAAAAAGGAGTGTTTTCAATTCGACCTTTTTTATTTATTTTTTTTTTATGTTTGTTCGCCGATTACGCCGCCATTTGTGTACCGATTTTCAAAATTTTTTTTTTGTTTGAAAAGGTATACTTCCAAGGTGGTCATATTGTTCAGGTCAGGATCAGATGATGGAATCCTGGAGAAATTGAGGGAACTCCTCAAATATTATAGGCAAGCCTATACCGATTTAGGTATTTTTGATAGTAACTTATGTTGGAACTCATGATGAAGACCACAAATGGCGTAGATGGGTTAGTCTTATATAGATTTCTATAAGTTTGTACGGAACCCTCGGTGCGCGAGTCCTACTCGCACTTGACCAGTTATTTATTTTAAATTTTCCACATTAGTTGAATGCTGATAAGTAATAATTGTTAACCCACAAAAAGTCGGTTTCGGTGATATTGATGTATTTTGATACGGCATCACCTATTTGTCAATATTAAAAAAAACTCAAGTCATTTAAACTGAATAAGTACGCAAAAAAGTTTCATAATTACTTGTATCGATTTCCAAGTGCATTCAATATTTTGCAATTTATACAATAATCTCAAATATTTGAATAACTTTTTTATAATAAACATATCAATCTGCTTTTAATTTATTATACCTTTTATCAAAGAAGAAAAGGAAAGGCGGATATTTACTTCTTGAAACATATTTCAATTCAATTCAATTCTTTGGTTTATGGCTTTTAGTTGTGCCAATTATACACATGTTATTTCGCCAATGTCACGTGGAATGGAGAAAACACGATGGAGATCGATCGGTGGGGTCGAGAATCCAACCTTGACTAAATTTTGAAAACACCCTAAAATAGTGTGAATTTCATTGTTAGTCCTAAAACAACACAAAAAAGAGTTATAAATATAATAAATATATAGTATAAAAATACAACTAATAATAATGGGACAGTCACATGTTTTATTTACAACTTAATTTTATTACATTTAATATATTTACACAGATTGAAACATATTTATTAAGAATAGGTATGACATCTTTAAGCGCCATTTTCTCAAAACGATGTCCGTGTGGCTTGACTCAATATTGCTTATCAGCGTCCAGTTGTTGTATTAAATATAATCAATGCCACTTCTGCAATACCCTCTATTCTTCGTCTAGCACAACGATTGCACGTCAGATGTGGCAGGCGGAAGTTATATTAATTCTTGGTTCCGTAGGGAATGAATTGCTGAAAATAATGTTATTGTGATTTCCCTTTGAAGTTATTTTTTTTATATTCGTGTAAATAAAAGGAGCGTAGGGTTGATATGTCTGAATCCAGATAGCCTTTTGTTTGAAAAGGTTAAATAAAAAAATAAAAAAATGACGTATTTTTATATAAAGAAATATAATAAATAAATAAATAATTTTTTTAAATGAATTTCATAATGGCAAACGAATGAATATGCAATCGAGTAGGCATGCCATAACCTAATGGTAAATAATTAATCACCGCCCATGGATACTTAAAATACTAATAACGGAAGAAGTGGAGTAGGAAGTCAGGAAAGGGATGGGCAGAGTTAGCCTAGTCTCTAAAATATAACATTTTTTCACTTTATTAGTTTTTTGGTGACGTCATATCGCGGTATAACAACCAGATGAACGTATTTACAAAATAACGAAAATCTTTTTTTTAACTAAAACCGTTGAAAATGTTTTCTATAAAATGGCAAAACAACGTAATTTAAGATTTCAATAATTCCAAAAAAAACGTTATATTTATTATTAGAACCACTTTTCTATAGAACCAAAAAAAAACTATATTATGAGTACTACTAAATTAGGAAAAAGTAAAATTTTTAAAACGTAAATACGTTCATCTGACTCTTATACCGCGATATAATCACAGACATTACTACTATCCACTGTTTCTTATCCGACTAAAAAGAGAGGTGTTATAAGTTTGACGGGCGTATATGTGAGTGGTATCATAGTTTTCGGATGATTTTGTTGCGTCTTTTTTTCTTCTATTTCAGTCTTTAACTCTGATTAAGTTTATTAACTTTCAGTTCAATTAACGCTTTAACCCTTATAATGTTATATTTTATTGTATGTTTATATTTCACTTGACATGTAATTACATAATGATTTTTTTTATTATTTTTCCATGAATCTACTGGTTAGTCTGTTTATAATATATGTATATATATATTTTTATTTTGATGAAATAATATCAAAATCATGCATCTAAGGATTAAAATATTATCAGCATTTTCTATACTATTTCTACCTTATCTTTCTTATTGACAGCAGATGGCTTACTATTCTAGTTTCGATTTGATACATTACTATTTGACCTAAGCAGTTCTTGACGACAATCTTCAAAACTAGAATAATTATCTTACAAATTAAATTAACAATGTACTCTATTAAAGTACGCTCTTTAAGAACTTTGGAGTAGTCAATTTACAAATCGATACCTCCCACGTAAGTTATTGTAAGCCACAAAATTGCCGTTAGCGTTTTTGCTGAATACTACACGAATTTGCATTGCTTAATGCATTCAAAGTGAAAAAATACCAAAACCCTTTTTTTTTCAAGGAAAGTTACAACAAAATACGCCTGAAAAAAAGCGTATATTGTTGTAACTTTCAAACTAAAACGGATTAAAAGTGCTCTACTGTAAAATTGTAATTTTGGGGTTACAACAACTTACGTGGGAGGTATCGAAATATTTAAACCTTTTAAACTTATAAATACTACGGTTCGGAAATATGTTTCTGCTAAGAAATTATAAAGGTTTGTATTATACATATATACAGTTAGAAAGTGTATTTTTAGTTAAAGGACACTTTTGCGGATTCAGCTCATTCTAGCTCCAAGCATGTTTATCGTTCATCTACCAAAAAAGTAAATCAGTCAGTTTTTTCTACATACTCTACTTTTCACTATATTTTTTCTTTCAAAATATCTCGTTCCATAAACGCGGTCATGTTACCTAAACAGAACTACAGCGAAATGAAATTGTCAAACCCTAATCTCAATACAAACGGTACACAATACGCCCCCGAGACATTCGCGAACGATATCCTATATTCCTTCCTATCTTTATTCCTGGCGGTATTGTCAATGATATCTATAAAAACATTACTTTAAAAAACTTGACTTTGGATATTTTTTCGACTCTAATTTTAGGCAAAGTATTTTGGGTATGTTTCGGAATAGATACAATCCTGCATACAAAGTTTTAGGCTTTGGTCTCGCGAGGCTATCCACAAGCGTTTACGCACATCCCACTAGTTACAAACAGTAATCATGTAGTTTGAGTTTTCTTCAAAATCGGCACCAAAGGTCATTTCAGTATTTTCCTTATAGTTTCGTTTTCGGATTCCACGCCCAGTTAAAAACTTCACCTGTATCTTTTTCCCCAAATTAGGATCAAAATTAAAAAGCTATTTTTTCTTCTTTTTCTTTCTTTATTTTGTTTTGTGGCTTTTGGTTGTGCCAATTGTGCACATATTATTTCGCCAATGTCACGTGGAGTGGAGAAAACACGATGTCTATTTTTTTTTTTTTTTAATAATTCAAATCTGGAATTGATATTCATTTATTCATATTATTCAACGTCAAACTAAATCTACCCTTCTTTTTTGAATTACAGAAAAATATTTAACATCCTTAATTTATTTAATTAAAATAGATCCTTATCTTAGCTAAAAAACTCATAGACCGGGAGCCACTTCAGCATTTATAATATTAATATGATTTGTAAATATACGCCGATAAGCAATAGTATGTCAACCCACAAAAAGCCGAATTCGGATATATTGATATTTTCTGATAATACGTCATGTATTTACCATTATTCAAAAAAAATTTCAAATCATCTAAACCAAACAAAAGTGTGCTCGATATTTGCAATATCTCAATAATCTAATATATTTAAAAAACTTATTGGATAAAACTTTTTATACCCACTAATTTACTTACTTTTTAATTGTTTATACCAATCTTATAATTCATTATACCTTTTATCATAATACAAAAAAGAAGATGAATATATACGTCTTCAAACAAATTTATTAAGAATAGTTTTGACATTTTCATACACTATTTTCTCAAAATTAAATCCGTGTAGCTTAACATAGTATTGCTTATCAGCGTCCAAATACACACACGCACACACATACATACACACACACTAAATTTATTGAATCCGAATTTACTGAAGAAAGTTGCTATCAGACCCTAACACGCGGTTATCAAAATATACTTAACGGTACTTTACCCTTAAATCCAAGGAAGTTACCGAGTTCCTTTAGGTGATTCAAACTGTCAAACTTAAGATAGTTCCATGCGTTCTTTATTCTAGCCCCATGGGTTCACCGTTTTGGTCCTATGGGTACTATTCCATATACACGACGCTTAACTTGTCTTCGCCCAGTGAAAGTCTTTTGTTACCAGTTCTATTTTTGAACCGACTTCAAAAACGATGGTTCTAAATTCGTAGAGTTTGTTTTCAAAATGTTGTAGAGAATATTTATTTTTTTACTTTTTAGTATACTTGTTTCGGTTTCGAAGTCGGTTTCTTTTTTTTCAAAAAGTTTTTATTACCTCAGTACTTTGTCATTTCTAAACCGATTTTGAAAATTAATTCTTCTTAATGATATATTTTCAGATTGGTTCTATAGATTTTTAATTCAAATAGTTTCACTAGTTTGGTTTATAAATCAAAATCATGGAATTAATATATAATTCAAGAAAACGAAATTGGATATTTAGTTTTGTAGTTTGACTTTCAAAAAACTCTTAGTATTCGGGTGTACCTTAGTTATATACTGAAGCCAAGATGGCATAGTGGTTAGAACACGTCGTTCTCAACCGACCATCGCTAGTTCAAACCCCTAACCCTAAGTTTTCAAGTGCTAAATTTGTGTTTAAACTGATTTCTTGCTCGACATGTGGCGGGTGAAAATCTTGACATTTGTATATCCGCCAACCCGCAGTAAAGCAGCGTGTTGAATTAAGCTCTAAACCTTCTTCTTATAAAGAGAGATCTTTGCCCAGCAGTGGAACATTTATAGCCTCCAGTTTCCTTTCCTTTATATACTCAAGACAAAAAAACAGTGTAATAAAAGTAATAATATGGTCCGATTTTTTCGTACTGAATACAAAAAAGGGAAATAAAACTATATTTATAAAAAAAATTATAGCTATAAACTCCCGGGAATTTCTGTGGACGTTGGAAATTAAGATATAGTTCTTTTAATCCATCTCCTGGGAACCGATTCATTTTCCGGGATAAAAGTTATCCTATATACTTACCAGGGGTATGAGGGGCTTATAAGGGCATATCTGGTTTTGTGTTTGTATTTACGAAAAAAAATATTATGTCATTAAACACAATCATAAAAAATGTTTTTATATCATGTATTTTTGTCATATCATTATTATTTATTTATTTACCGTGTTTTTTGTATTTAAATAAGTGTATATAAATACATAATATAAAATCTAGTAACATTACATTAGCATTTCGGTTTGTGAGGGATGTTAGAATAGTTCTAGATCCAGGATTTGTGTGTGGAGGAGTGTGGGCTTGTCCTAAAAGGACAAGCTTTGTCAAGACAAACATAAACTTTTAAAAAATAGCACAATAATTTTCTAATCAGCCATTAGGTTTGGAACGACTAGGTGCATTAGTTGTAGACTCGCTTACTCCAAAAAATTAGATTTATATAGTTCTGAAGTCGAAAGAACCTATTACCGATCCCTATAAATGGATGCTGATAAGCAATAATGTGTCAGCCAATTTTGATAATTGGTTAACTATTTAACATTATTCAAAAAAAAAATTAAGTCATCTAAACTACATAAGTATGAAAAAAGTTTCTTAATTTATAGCTGAGAGTTTCGAGTGCGTTCCAATATTTTGCAATATATACAATAATCTCATATGTTTGAAAAACATATTTTTAGATAAAACTTTACATTACACCAATCAGCTTCAATGAATTATACTTTTTATCAAAAAAGAATAGAAAAGTTGGATATATACGTCTTGAAACACATATATTAAGAATAGCTTTGACATCTTTAGACGTCATTTTCTCAAAATGAATAAGCAATACAGTGTCAACCCACAGAGACTGTGGATTGACACTGTATTGCTTATCAGCGTCCAAATAATAATATTTAAAATAATATTAGTTTGACCTTTTCTAAAATGTTAAATCTATCCTTGAAAGTAAATATAAAGTAACATTCGCCCTCCGCCCACTCAATAACCTTTTTATGTAATGCTTAATATTACTCTTATAATTCATTTATCTAACCTTTTGATACAAAAAAATCACATTTAGTTATAAATTAATATATAAAACTTGGAGTTAGTTTATTTAATCATACTAATTTTAAGATGCGTCCAAAACTACGCACTTGTACGAATTGCCGGTTCGGGTGCATCTATTGACATCTTTGGAAATGTTCCCGTGCAAGTCACAGCCAAACACTCGTTCACGAACACATTGCGTGCACGCCGTATTCTTGTGTTACATCGAATATGCTCAATAACGGTTTATGCGCACCGGAGACGTCACGTCAAAATATATTTTTTTCTTTGTCCATCATAAATGAATACGTATGTAACTAGAAACTAAAAGCTTCTATAGTTTTTATAAACTTCTAAAGAAAACATCGTAAGGTAACCTGCCTGTGCCTGGAGAAATTATATACGCCAACCTGTAGTAGAGCAGCTTGGTAAATTAAGCTTTATCTTCTCCTTAATTGGGGAGAAGGCCTTAGCCCTGAATGGGACATTTATAGGCTAAATAACGATTGATGTTTGACGCCGTTCGACGCTATAGGTTCGTTTTCTTAAAATTGAAATCTGTACTTTGTTACTACCACTTCCTTTTAAATTAACGTTGCATAAAGAAAAAAATTGTCCCGACGTTTCCCGTATACCGGTGAGTGACGCGAGCGTGTAGTGTTTAATGTGACGCGACCAAAGTCTTAGAATTGCGTAGCGCGCAAGGTTCTTATGCATGCGCAAATATGGTCGTGCCCTTATGGACTAGGTATCAATCTAGTATAAAATAATATTTTTGTAATAAGTTTACAGTTTTTTGTTGAATTTACATATAATGACTTTATAGAGAGAATGGATTTTGTATTATTGAGCCTATTTTAAAATAATGTTACCATTTGAAAGGTAGATTATTCTAGATGATTATTCATTTTATGTACTAAAAAAAAAATCTTTGTTAACGCGAGCGAAGCCGCGAACAAAACTTAATACGTTATAAAACATTACGGTATAATTCATACGAGCCGTGTAAATAAATCAGAATCGTCAATCAATCTAGCGAATATAATTTAACGTATATAAAACAGTGAGGCGCGTTTCGTTCAATAAAACCCTAGTTCGTATTACATTAATATCTAAGGGTCCGGGATTGAATGCGGGCCACAATATCAAAATCCCGTCTAAGCCGCTTAGTGCCAGACAGTCTATGCCCTATAGGTTCACTGTGAGCTGAGTCTGGTTAATGGTTGAATTTTAGACATAGGTATATAACGATGTATATTTCAAAATTTTGATGTTTTTAATAGCTTTTACCGGTACTGTTATGTTAATGCATATTTTGTTATGGTAGTCAACTGCTTAAATTTTATTTTTTTAATTACCTCCTTATCCATTAGCCGAGATAGCCTAGTGAGCCGAGATGGCCTAATGGTTAGAACACGTCGATCTTTATCGATGATCGCGGGTTCAAACCCCGGCTAGCACCGCTGACTTTTCAAGTGCTAAATTAGTGTTTAAGTTCATTTTGAGCTCGGTGGTAAGGAAAACATCGTGAGGAAACTTGCATGTGACGGGAGAAATTCTGACATATGTATATCTGCCAACCCGCAGTGGAGCAGCGTGGTGGATTAAGCTCTAAACCTTCTCCTTAATAGGAGAGGAGGCCTTAGCCCAGCAGTTGGACATATACAGACTGTTATTTTACTTTACTTTATCCTTTTCTTTAATCATGACAAAATGTATCTTAATATTAATGATGATTGGTTGAATAGGTGAGGCCTGAAAACATAAACTGAGGTACCGCCTAGCTGTGGCCCACTGACTACAGCTCGTATACTGGCTGATTTGACTGGGGCAATACCTCACGAGCAAAGAGGGTAGGCGTGAAATATCTTATATAGTTTTGTTCGGTAAGAGAGCCAGAAGCCTAATCCTCATTCCTTTCCTGACTTCCTTTTCTCCTTTTACTCCTTATTCAGGAAGGTGTGGTTTGCCAGTTATCAGTCTAATCGCATTCATAATATTAATTGGATGCTGATAAGCAATAATGTGTCAACCCACAAAAAGTCGAATACGGATATATTGATGTATTATGATAATTCGTCATGTATTTATATGTTATTAAAAAAAAAACATCAAGTCATCTAAAGTAATTAAGTACAGAAAAGAGTTGTTGCCTAATTTAATGTTTCGAATATTGAAGTGTGCTCAATATTTCTAATATGCAATAATCTCATATATTTGAAAAAAAAAATTAGATAAAACGTTTTATTATACAAATCTGCTTTGAATAAATTATACATTTTATCAAAATAGAAAAGAGAACATGGATATATACGTCTTCAAAAAAATTTGTTAAGAATATGTTTGACATCTTTAAACGACATTTTCTGAAGATGAAGTCCCTGTGCCTTGACACAATTTTGCTTATCAGCGCCCAATAAGGCTAAGCCCTTATACTTAGGAAATTTAAATTAATCTAGATATTATTAATGTTATGCAAGACTAATGCAAGACAGTTGATTTTTATATAAATCGAAATATATACATATTTCATTACTTGTCTTGACTGATTGACTAATTCATGAACGCAAAGCTTAAACCACTCAGGCTAAAAACTTTTAAATTTAGCAATGGATACCTTTCACACTGTAAGCATCCATTAAGGAAATTATTTTGGAAATTTTACCTTTAAGATGGCGTATGCTGATCGATAGTTTTCATACATATAAGACTAGCTGTCCCTCACGGTTTCACTCGCGTTTATGGTTACTGCTTCGCTCCTATGAGTCGTAGCGTGTTCTAATAGATAGCCTTCCTCAATAAATAAACTATCTAACACAAAAAGATTTTTTCAATTCGAACCAGTAATTCCTGAGAATAGCCACAAAAATTTTATCTCATATCGAGTCTATTCGAAAATTTTACAAATGCGCGTATTGTTATAGATTTCTATTGAAAATTGAATTCTTTATTTACCGTTAAAATTTATAACAATGCCGTCCCTATGGGATTCAATAGAGATATAAAAATCGATGCTCCAACGAACAGAACTGCAATAAAGGATTTTTTATTACATTCATATTTGTATATACTTTTTTAATCTATATGAACAAAAACAAACTGGAAGTTCTTGTTTATTTATTTATATCGAATCGTGTAGTTGATACGTATAAAAATGTATATAAGTCGGTTTAATTTTGTATTTATTTCTAAAATGACGGACTTTCCTAGAATATTACGTTTATGACATATTTTATACCCTTAGGAGTGAAATTTCCTCTAATCCTTTCTTAGTGTATACTTCTCAAAAATATTCAAACTTAATAATGGTTGACTTTGGTCGAATTTTGACCACAACGTGACTACTTAATTATTAGAAAATCACAACAAAAATTATCGATTAATAATAATAATATTCTATTTCGTTAAAGTTTAATTAAAACACGTTTAACCGATACTAAGTCTCATCCTAATTAAGCCTATTCATATATAATTTCAATATATTTGCCATGATAATATGTAAACTCTATTCAGTGCGTTGAACCCATTGACACACCCATTGAAATATATTTCAAAGGTGAATGCTTTAATCTATCTAGTGATGCTAATATTAAGTAAATAAATTGATAAACGCCTAACCAACTCTTAATATCTTGCTGGACCGCTTCGACAAACTTACAGGTGACTAGTAGGTGATCGAAAAAATAAGAGATATTATTGATTAAAATGCTACACTGTGTTAACTTTTGCGTTTCTCGTTCAATTGTGAATAAACCATTCTTATTTCAACATGTACAAAATATCATACTTCTGACTCAAAGACAATTCATCAAGAAGGATTAGGGAGAAATTTGAAATTATAAGAGCTGGAAAAGATAGTTGTAAAAATCATATCATCAAGAGAATATATGTACATTCAAATATTTGCGTAAAAACTCCTCATAATTAAAAAAAATATTATAATTTCTTAGTAATGAAACAAATAGTTTAAGTTATAAAATAAACAAATAAACTCATGTCATTCAACCCATTAGGATCTTATGATCCTTAGTCGGGGGTCCGCAAACACACACAAACACATACACCCAGACCTTGACAAACATCCGTACGGCCAACACAGACGTTTAGTGTGAACGGGAATCGGGCCCGTGACCGTTAGCGCGTCAGTCAGTGCCCACTACGCCAACTTATCAAGCTAAATGCTAGTAAGTCACCGTAAGTGTACAAGAACAAGAGCACGATATATATTACTATATTAGCTGTATATTGAAACCGCAAAAGTAAACGATATTTTAAAAGTATGCATGTATTAATAATAGAATATGGATGAATAATCCTTTTAAACAATACGTAAAAAACAAAAACCAAAAACCTAACCAATTAGTAAATTGTAGTAAAATATTTCGATTAATGAAAAGCTTCTACCGTTTCGGAATGTAGATTCTGCAAAGAATTTCGACGAAATCTACGAAGCATAATTATCTTCTACAGAGAAGATAATTGGATGCTGATAAGTAATAATGTGTCAAGCCACAAAAAGTCAAATTTGGAGATATTGATGTATTTTGATACTGCATCACCTATTTAACAGTATTAAAAAATTTTCAAGTCATATAAACGAAATAAATACGGAAAAAAGATTCTTGATTGATTGTTTCGAATTTCAAGTGAGTTCCATATTTTGAAGAACTTTTTATTAGATAATATAATAAATATATATATGGCTTGACACAGTATTGCTTATCAGCGTCTAATTATGCTCCGTAAATTTCGTTAATAAACACATTTGTAAGTTATAAATATATCAAACATCATGCATAAGATTCAGAGTGTATATGTAATGAAACTACGGAAACGAAGCACTGTTAGAAAGGTAAAGTATATAAACATTAGTAAATAACTCAAAATATATCCTAATTATTTAATGACGGCATCGACGTATGTACCCGTATTTCGATTTGAGCGTTCTTTCGGCAGGCGACTTGACTTCTCGTTGCCTATCTTCTCATCATTTATCTTACTAACACTAAAAAATATCGATAAATCCAAAAACATAGGAATACCGAAATTGAATTTAACAACACTATTTAGTTAGAGGCTTCTACAAGGCGTTTACAGGATCGTAGGCTTATAAAGCCGAGGACGAATGAGGAGGCTTAATTGAAACTTGGGATCCGTTTTCGTTGTACTCATCCGATGTTGTAACGTCAATGGTTATCTATATACTGAGTATCCCTAGCAGTTTCACTCGCATTTATGGTTACTGCCTCGCTCCTGTGAGCGTAGCGTGATATAATATTGCCTTAACTTTCCTCGATACACAGGCTATCTAACACAAAATGAATTTTTCATATCGGATCAGTAGTTTTAGAGATTACCCTCTACATACAAACTTAGAGACGTACAAACAAACTACCTCTTTATAATATTAGTATAGATTAATACTAATACTTTTCACTGTAGAAGAGTATAAAATTTCGCACATTAATACTTTATATAGAGGAGTGCAAAATGCTAATTTGCATACAAAATACGTTAAATCAATAAAAAAAATTATACACATTACCATGTATTTTACACACACACATGTATACGCTTTTGTTTTGTTGTTAGTCTGTGATCAAATTAAGGCTCGATCATCTTGAAATTGGTTGAAAATTTCGCCTAATGTTCGTTTCAATTATAGCTTATAAAAATCGTTATTTAGTATAAATCATTAGTATAAGACACGCGTTAGCGTTTCAAGCCAAGTTAACAGAACTGGCTATAAATATTTCTCATATGACTTAATAATAGATTTTAAGTCTAGCAAAACGTAAAGAAACAATGGAAACAAACTCCTAGTTGGGAGGTTTGGAGGAGTTATTTTGGGGGATTAGCGCGCTTGCTCCCGAGAACACTTTGGGTAATTTAAAATATGTTTTGTTAGGCGTGATAGCTCGGCGCTGTAATAGCTCAATCTCGAAACATGAGGACATTTGACATTTTCACCCAATTTATGAATGTTCGTCACGTTGTAATCACATCGTTTATAATGAAGACCCGACTGTTGAACAAGGAAATGTTATAGATTTGTCCCTTATTCCACAGGTTCTGATCTTACAGAGGATAAAATAGAATATGTAAAGGGAGATCAACATCAGCCGGTTTTATGATATACATCTATGTTATATCAAATTAAATCGAAATATGCTTCATTCAAGTAGGTTTTTACAAGCACTTTTGAATCGTCAATACAGAAACAAAAAAACTAATTAATTAATTAATTTACCACCAGTTTGGAATGTAGATTCTACCGAGAAAAAACCGACAAGAAACTCGATAGTTACTCTTTTAAAAAGTTTCACGATGGGTACATTTATTTATGAGTTACAAATATATTAAATACCCTGTGTGAATCCAGCTTATACTAAATCCAAGCATCTTTATCAACTATCTTGAACAGAATAATATGCTTTAGCTACTAAATACTTTTTAATATGTACTTAATATATTTATAACCAATCATTACTTAGCATTGTAGAATTAAGAAATTATAATTAAATTTCCAATTTTTACTTCTTCTATAAAAGTAGAACACGATTTGGAATCGCGATTGAAGTGCTCTGTTAATTAGGCTACGTGATTTGAAATTAATGTCCAAATATGTATGCATTCGGTCTTAAGCAACATGAGTATCTATGATAATCTAGAATAGTCATTAGATGGCAGACCGCCAGTTCATTTTGTGCGGATCTAAAGTAAGCAGTTACCACTGCTTACTTTAGATCCGCACAAAATGATATAACAGCATCTTAATCTTCTTAGATTAAGTTTCTATTAAAAATTTACTGTGTTACTGTAAACGGTAATCGTTTAAAGTAACACAGTAAATAAATTCATTTTGAGAAAATGGCGTCTAAAGATGTCTAACCTATTCTTAAAAAATATGTTTGAAAAAGTATATATCCATCTTTTATTTTATTTCTTGATAAAAGCTATAATGAATTAAAATCAGATTGATATATACTGAAGATGAGTTTTTCAAATATTTGAGATAATTGTATAAATTGCAAAATACGGAACGCACTTGAAATTCAAATAATTAATTAAGAAACTTTTTTCGGTACTTATTTAGTTTAAATGACTTCGAATATTTTTGAATACTGTTATATAAGTGGTGCTGTGTAAAAATACATCAATATCTCCAAATTAGACTTTTTGTGAGTTGACACATTATTGCTTATCAGGATCCATTTATTGTCTGCATTATATCACTCTACAATTAATAGGAGTGACGCAGTAACTATAAACACAAGTGAAACCATGATGGGCACCTTGTTAGCAAATATATGTAAATTCTCATCGATATCAACAATCGAAAATATTTAATGACGTTGACAGTGATAAGAATTTACTTTTTAACAACACTAATTCGATTAGCTTTTGACGAGACTTTCAATGATAGATAGCTAATGAGTATCTTAGTAAATAAAATTTTAGTTTTAATTATAAAATAAAAAAGAGGGTCACGTTAAAATAAAATTGAAACCAATTTATACGAAAATGCTTTTACATTACACTACATGAACATATTTTTTTCTGAAATTAAACCGCGGTGGACTACTGGTAGTAGTAGTAGCTAGTAAAAAGAATTATAGTTCTAAATACTCTTATCCGATATAGTGTTTATGTTCCTTTCCTTTTTATGTATAAAAAGAAAATTATTTCAAGTGTAAAAGCAATGATAAATAATTATTAGTGTAAATCTTATGAAAGTATTTGGACAAAACTTACAAATTCTTGCCTTACAGAGATTTCGGTATAATACGACTAGTTCCTTAATAACTAATCATCCGATCCGGCACGAGCGATGTTCCATTTGTAATTACCATTACACAGATACTATAATTTTCAATTATAAATTTACTCAAGTGAAAGCAAGTTAAATACTTTATATGCCAATTAATATTTACATACATAATATGCTTTAGAATTAAATACATTTAAATATTTGAATCAGTTTCGACTACCCAAAGTTTCCATAGCGTTAAGCCGTTTCAATTAAGATCTAACAAGCATTAATACATGATTATATACCTGATATAATACAAAGGAACGTTTAAATCTCTGATCCTGTATCAGATTATTAATTCATGTCAATTAAGGAACTTAATCGTGATATCAAAATTGTTTATGCGTATCGTCGGATCAGTTGGTTAACAAATCGTTCGACTGATCGCTTCGAGTCGCCGAATCTAGTCAACGAATACCTATTTGCTGACGCTTTGGAAGTTTGTCATTTCGTGTATATGAGGGTGATTGTGTTCCACTTGGGACTAAGGAAATTGTCCTTATTTTATTTTTATTTGAACATAAATTTTGTTATAATAGGTACTTTAATGTTGTCTAATAATGTTAGGTTAATAATAAAATTTCACCTCAAATACAAAAATGCGAAATTCATAATAATTTAATAACTATCATATAGTTATTAAATTATTAGATCTTTTTTGTAATTCAATGTTAAATGTATATTAAAATTATATATTTACAGTTTAAAATCAGATATTGTGATGTGTATATACCAAGTCTTACCATCATCTACTACCTAACATTTTTCCTGGTTATACCAAGGTCTGCTTATTATTCTAGTCCATATATAGATAAGTTCTGCCATCTTAAGGGCAAGCCAGTAACTATTTAGACTACAATCGTCTCTTTAATAAGAGTAACGATCAATATCAGGTGATTGTTACAACACCTGGGACTGACAGTCTTACGTGCTCTCTGAAGCACATTGAGGAGACCCACAAGGACAAAGACCTAGACCTAGAAACAAACATTTGTATAAATATATGGACGCTGATAAGCAATACTGTGTCAACACGGACTCCATTGTTAGAAAATGGCGTCTAATAATAACATACGTATTCTTAATAAATTGGTTCAAAGATGGTATATATCCATTTTTCTTTACTATTTTGATAAAAGGTACAATGAATTAATTGCAGATTAGTATAGCAAAAAGTGTCATCTACTAATACGAATTTGACTTTTTGTGGGTTGACATATTATTGCTTATCATCGTCAATATAGCGTTAAGCGTCAGAGACACATTTAGTACCACTACACCAGAGCGATTACCAAGTCTAATTAACTCTAATATAAACTTTTATTTAAGTCCTTAAAATTATATTTACGTTCAATTCTTCGTAAGTCAAAAGTGGAATAAAACACGGGGTGTTTCAGGGAGGCTGACGGAACGCAGCCAGAGCTATTAATTATATTACACGGCTGTGACAGAAGCAACTTTCAGAAAGTTCATTACCTCGACGTACCAGGTATGCGATCAATGTATTTTGGTCGGGATTGTTTAGTGAGAAATTTATTGTTATTGTAGTCGTTATAATTGTTAAATTAAATTTCGTTACTGAATATGGCGGTTGCGTTGAAGATATTTCAGTTATTTCGGGTATTACATTTATTATGATAACATCTTCGTCTTCTTTATCGTAAATAGCTTCGTAATTTTCTGTATTATCATTACCATCATCATATTTATGTTTATTATCATTTTAATTATCACAAAGACGAATATTTTAATTTTTAATAATAGCATTTGTGTTAGAAATTGTTTATTGACTTTTGTAATTTATTTCATTATTATTTTTCGTTTCGTAATATTTTTAGTTTATTCGCTAATTATCAGATTTTTATTTATTTATTTCTAGCTTTCGCCTCTCTTGCGTTTATCTAGATTCTGTTTATTTTTTTGTTTTAGCGGACCAATGTTTAAAACTTATTTTTCTATCTGACTGATTCGACATGAGCGCCACCAACTGGAAGTTAATTGTACTATGCTTATAACCGTTTCACAAGTTCAAAAACAATGTTCACAAAAATTTATCGCAGGTCAATCGAAATCGAAAAGGAACGAAATATCGTTTATTGCATCTTATGCCATTTCAGCATGCAAGCCAATAAATACATTTGGGGGTCAAGTCATTTTAGTATCTGCGTTTACACGCGTGTAAGGTCGGCTAATAAGTAGCTCAAATTATTTCGAGTCTCGTTTTGAAATGGGTTGACATAAAAGGACGAAATTCTCTTTAGCATTCTTTGAAGTAAATGGTTTTCCTAATTTCGAATTTCTAACCTAACCTAACCTAAAGGCTGCGTTCTGTATTTAAGCTATTATATGTGATTATATAATCAACTCTATGTACTCGGAAAATATTTTACAAAAAGTTGGATTTCTTATTTCTGAATTTAATATATGTATAATCTTATAATATTATTATTTACGCAGATAGTCTAGAGCCTGAGAAAGGATAAAGGCTTTTTAATATGTACGTTTGTACGTTCGCAATATTCTCAAAAAGTACAGCTCCGATTTGAGTGGGGTTTTCACTATTCGAATTCGCATTTTTAAAGGAAAGACGCCATTTTCTCAAAATGAAGTTCATGTGGCTTGACATTGTATTACCTATCACCATCCTATTATTATATATAATTATTTTTATATATAGTTAGATACTCAATTCTGCAAAAAACGACTAGTAAATCAAGTCGACGTGTTTACCGGAGTATCAGCTCAAAACGATAGCTATAAAGAAATTTCCAATTTCAAATAAAGTAGTACAACTTACCATAACTCCGAACAGCCTTAATTCAACATGAGCAAAAACCAATCCCAACTCACAAAAGACTCGTCAAACACTTAATAAAATAAAATGACTGCGAAACATCTCTTTAAAGGGGGTTCGTAATTAACCAAAGTTGGTCATTAAACAAAGGAAGCGAGGTGGTGGCGAAAAAGTTTTTAATGAAAGCAGTATTGACGTTCAAGTTTTGGAATGAAGATTGATTCCAATCAAGGGTGGCCAAACTAAATCGATATTAAGTAACATAAATATCTCCCAATATCCATTAAAACTGCTCCCGAGAAATACCGAAGTGAAATTGTTTCGTACTTTTATTCAGAAACGTTTCAAATGTTTTAAAATTTTGACGAACTTTTGATGGTTTCGGTATTTTAATATTCTATATATATATTTGGCTTAATAACGGATAATAAAACGAAGATACTTTTGGCATATTTATTTTAAACAAAAGCCTTAAACGAGTAACAAAGTTTTAAACCCCGAATCGAAAAAGGGGGTGTTCTAACTTTGACATGTGTATTTGTATTAATTTAGATGCGGTTTTTTTTGTTGTAAATCAATCTTAGCTATAATTTATAAAGATTCATTTACACGTTTCAAGGTTATTAGTTCTTATCTAGCTGTTTAAACCAATTGACCAACTTCTAATGGTCTAAACGACTTGAAATTTACTATACTAAAATGGTACAAAAACAACATACGTACCCTTGACCTGATGCTGCAGAATCATCTGGATACAAAACTCCTCACCAACTTTCAGCAGAAGTGTCGTGTTGTCGTTGAAATGGTTTCAATGAGTAGATTGTTGGGCCTTTTGACATTTTCCATTTTATGATATATCTATTACCTTCGATTGTTAAAAATGTCTTTGTTAATTTCATAAAACATTGAAAGTAAAGTTCTTATAATATGTTCATACATTAGTCAGCAAAATCCTAATATATCATAAAACTTTTTATTATACCAATCCGCCTTAATGTTATCTTTTATTAAAATAAAACAGAAAATATAGTAACTTCTTCAAACAAATTCATTAAGAATAGGTTTGACATCTTTAGACGCCGCTTTGACAAAATAAAGGCCGTGTGGCTTAACATAGTATTGCTTATCGAGTACCATATATAGTGTAACTAACCTTACTTTGTTTTAAATATATACGTGCTAAATGTTAAAAAAAGAAGTGACAACATTTAATAATTCTCTTTTAAAATCATTCAACCATACGTTAATCTAAATTTTATACAAAAGCGAATTTCCATCATGGAAAACTGACCCATTTATGATTTAGCTCGGCCAGCACTTCGGTGCAACGCATTCGCCTCACATTCTAGTTCAAAGGAGCAGCATGATAGCACTCCAATAGTCGACTAAGTGATTTCCAATTCTACCTTCAAGGCGACAAAGATGTACAGTCTTGGATTTAGAAGCTTCTTTTGTTTTATTAAAATTGAATGCATGTCTTAATATTATCCGAAAATTTATAGGAAAGATGAAATTTGATGTAACATGCGGTAGAAGATGTAATTTAAAAATGCGAAATTTTAATTGATGTATTTCATTGATGACTCGCAAAAAGGCATAAATCTGAACTAATTTTAAATGGAAAATGTAACGCATTGACGACTGACTGATGTACCCAAGATCGTAGCTGAAAGTACTAAACGGTTTGGGTTGAAATTTGGTAAACGGATAGTCCTGACCTTAATATTTCTTAAGAAAAACTTTAAAGTCAGATCATTTAGTCGTACAGCGTTACTGCAAATTAAAAAAGAAGCATTTTATAAAATATATAATAAGATAACAAACATTTAAAAGAAATGACTTAAAAAGAGAAAAATATTGCAATTTCGAGACCGTATAAATAAGGAATTTTCAATCGTTTAAGAAATTATTGAGTTTTGATGTAACAAAAATTGATGCTTAAAAATTAGAATTGAGAACCTGGAAGAGGTTTTTGAAGTCAATTAAAAATCAAAGAAACAGTAAAAAATAAAAATCCCTATAACTTTATTATAACTAACTTTTAGTTAGAGATACAAAGTTCAAAAGAGACAATTAATGAAAAAAGAATCCTGTCTATATCAACCTGCTTGTATTACGAATCATAAAAGACTTTCTGTCAACCAGAAAGGAAAAGTCGAAATGAAAGAAATCGTTATACTGTCACATCCATACAACCTAATTCGGCCGTACCTTTGTTTCCTAGTCCCGATCGTACCGTTATTCGCGATTACAGCCGTCTCCAGTGACTCAGCAGATCTCAACTACTCGAATTGCCTCCCATTTGTAGAGAAGTCGGGTGAGACTGGGGAAGTTGGGCTTTGACGTTTATTTGAATCGTCCATCAATGTCCTTTGTTAGCTAACGTTTCAACAAGGCGAACGTTTTTGCTTATGATTTGGAACTAATGGGTGATTATGTTGACCGCTTTTTTTTAAGTGATTGTGTAGTAAGAGTAGGTTTAAATTTCTTGTGAAATATTTTGTGCTATTTTGTTTAGGTTATTATAGTAACTATCAGCCATTATACGGTAGACAGATTGGCGTAGTGGTCACTGCGACTGACTGATGCGCTAACGATCGCGGGTTCGATCCTCGCTCACAGCAAACGTATATATTATTGTTATGGTTTGGGTATATGCGTTTGTATAGTGTGTTTCCTAACCCTCGTCCTGAAATCCAAATGTGGACTGTTGAATGCGCTTATTATTTATTTAACATATTTTAGTCACAATAAATCAATTATATCTAAATTAACGACAAGGCTAGAATTGGATCAAAATATTAGAAAGCTGAACATAGATATAATCGATGTAGTAACAATTTTGAAATAATAGATTTATGGAATATCTGCAAAAAAGTTAACTTTTCAATTAACGTTTTTCCATCTGATCTGAAATTGATGACGTAATTTATACATGAAAAGTTATAAAAGATATTTTGATATCTCACTAAGGTCCAATATGGGCTCAGATCATGTCACGGCAAATTGATGATAGTGAAATTTTTATTAATCTCGTAATTGATTGGTATGTCTCTTATATCTAGGTGTCATATTTGGCGACGTTGAAAGCCATCTGATCCACACGATAAAGCGTTATTGAGATGATCTCAATCAGGCAAGGGTCATACAAGCTAGGGTATTAATTTGTAGCCATCTTGTTTAAGATTTAAATAAATTCTTTAACATATTTAGAAAAAATTGTCTTCATATATGGATGCTGATAAGCAATAATGTGTCAACCCACAAAAAGTCAAATTTGGAGCTATTAATGTATTTTGATAGTGTAACACTTATTTAACAATATTAAATATAATTTTAAGTTATTTA
Organism: Hypolimnas misippus; assembly: GCA_037950945.1. Lineage (NCBI taxonomy): Eukaryota > Metazoa > Arthropoda > Insecta > Lepidoptera > Nymphalidae > Hypolimnas > Hypolimnas misippus. The sequence goes on from JBBEEQ010000019.1 coordinate 12,843,673, forward strand.
AACTAAATAAGTAGGGAAGAAGTTTCTTAATTAAATGCTTTTAATTCATTATACCTTTTATCAAAGTAGAAAACAAAAGATCGATATACGTCTTAAAATTGATTAGGATTAGGTGTAACATCTTTAGACGCCATTTTCTCAAAATAAAGTCTTGACTTAACGCAGTATTGCATATCAGCGTCCATACAATATTACGTTTATTTTGTTGTAAATCCAAAAATATTTAAAAAATATTATTATTATTTATTGCATGCTTGTTAAGTTAAAGCCATTAGTAGTATTGCAACAATATTCTAAAACAATCAAATTCACTTCATCGTCGCTTTATTTGATTTTAGTATAAATAATATTCTGATATAATAAAGACCCCCCCCCCCCTCTTTTGTAATTGCAAAAAAAGCTCTGGAACCACTAAACCTATTTTAAAAATTATTTTTTACCATTTTAAAATTACACTATTCTAGGTGGTCATTGGCTATATTTTACGTAAGTATTTATGCGTATTATTATAAATAAAACTTACATTATCGAGAGCAAAGCCGCTAGCAAAAGCTAACATATTATATTTTATATCAACACATAGTCCTTTGATTATTATAATTATATTTTACGATGATTGATATGAAAATATTCGGTCTAATGTTTCCTAACGCAGTGTACTGAATTGTACATCACGTTGATCCGGACCGGTTAAATTAAGCAGAAGACGCTTAATTTATCTAAATTAGGGATACATGAATAAAAGCGAGGACAGAGATAAAAATTTTGTGTTCAAAATAAGGTTGATTCCAAACGTAGCGGGCAGGTTTAAACGTGACAACAAAACGTCAGAAATACAAAAAAATATCGCGTCATAAAATTTTTTCATTGTAAATTTTCAATGCGGATGTTATATGTATAAATCGGTATATATTTAAAATAAATAAGAAAATGAGGCACCTATTAAGCCAATATCAAAAGTAAATCCAGTCTTGCAATTCGTCAGTCAATATGTGATAGCTCTGTCATAAGCACACTGCCGAACTTTATAGGAGAGACAAAAAAACTTCGTTTAAAGCTAACTGTAATAAATATGTTTACACTTTGAAATGATTTGAACTTAATATATTGTAAGAAATATTATTATCATAAAGGTAAATTATTTGAATACCGTTTTCACTGAGAAAATCCATTTTCACCAAAATTATTAGTTACGAGTTATCACATATACGAAGAATATGTAAGAATAGGTTTGACATCTTTAGACGCCATTTTCTCAAAATGAAGTCTGTGTGGGTTGACACATTATTGTTTATCAGCATCCATATAGGACGACGAATTAATAACTTACTTAGATATAAAAAAAATCTTAATACAAAAACAAATTTTAATTGATAAACTGTTTTATTGATAATGAAATAAATTCACGAAACTATGCAATTTTAAAATCTTGTCGTTTTACCGCTCAATCTGTGTACCACCTAAATGAAAACAAATGTCGTTTAATACGCGAAACCGTTTTCCAAAGCAATGGTTTATAAAAAGGTCCATATCTAATTTAGAGAAGGGTGCGTATACGAATATCTAATACGAAGGACGCTGGGCGGGGGAATTGGTTAATTCGTTAAAACACCTGACTTCGGTCGTTAATAACCTCTTTATATTTAACGAGGGTTAAATATTGAGAAATTAAATGTCATATTCGATATGATAAAACTGTAATGGAGCCGAGTTTTTGAAACATGACATAATAATAAACATAATGTATAGTGAAAATATGCTTTTTCTAAATATTATTTAATACCATGAGATCCCTATTCCTTTTAAGCGAGGAGTGTATTTATGGCGATGTGTCCTCTGGTGCTAACGTCAATGGGTGTCCGTGATCACTTAATATCATGTGTCCCGTCTGCTCGTTTGCCAGATCTTTTTACTCAACTGCGCGACGCAAGGTAAAATGTTTAATATGGTAATATCGGTCTATGTATGTAGGTGTGTTAGTGTGTATGTGTGTATGTATGTATGTATGTGGATTTGTATCTTTATGGCACTAATAAGGCAAAAAGCAAGGGCTAATTTTTATAAATGTCACGTCGGTTGATTCGTCGAAAATGGCCAATTTTGGACGCTATAATGTATAAAAGAAAAAACAAATAAAATCGACGAATTATGTCAAATGCGATATCGTTGGATAGCTATTTAAAAATCGTTTTGAGGTTTCTTATATCATTTTCAATCAGAATTACCAATTAGAGCCTATAACAATTTAAATTTGTTAGTTCGTTGGCAGTACGACAGTTTTCTCTTTAAAAGTATTCGATACACATGTTCTAAAAAGAGAAAAACATTGCTAATTGGAATCTCGTAACAACTTTATCAGAGACCTATCACCAATCGGATTCCTTGTAATAGTTATTACGCTATCGAATCCGATTACGACTGGGACGAGTCTTTATTACCGGTCATCCTTATAAAAGTCGCTCGGAGAATAGGCTTTATATTTATAAGAATAAGGATCTTTATGGATGTAATTAAGGTTACTTCGTTCAATATTAGATGATTTCAGGTTATTGATGACGTTATTAGGTTTTTCGTTATGTGCTAATATATATGGACGCTGATAAGTATTACTGTGTCAAGCCACACGGACTTCATTTTGTGAAAATGGTGTCTAAAGTTGTCAAATGTATTCGTAACAAATCTGTTTGAAGAAGTATATATATTTTGCTATTTTGTTAAATAATTAATGAAATGCAGATTGGTACAATAGAAAGTTTTATCTCATAATATTTTTTTAGATATACGAGTTTATTTGATATCGCACAACTTTTAACACACTTCAATATTTTAAATATTAAGTAAGGACACTTTTTTCCCTACTTATTTAGTTTAAACAACTCGATTTTTTTAATAATATTAAATATGTAACGAATTATTAGAATTGACCAATATTCAAAATTCAAATTCGGTGATTTGACTTTTTGTGGGTTGACACATTATTGCTTATCAACATCCACATACGTTTTACGTTAGGCGCTAATATAATGGACACTGATAAGCAATACTTTAAACAATAAGTCGAATGATGTAATACTTCTTTTAACTTACAACCACTTCGCTAACTCTAACTACCTAAATACTAACTAAGAACTCTTAACTACTTCCTGTTAATCTTCTCGCTCTCACTCACCGAACAAAAGTTATTATTAGCTGATATGATGATGCCGTCACAATGTGAAAATATTAGCTTAAAATAATAATAAAATAATAAACGCATCACACTCAACGGTCCCCATTAAGATCGGGTGACCTTGTGTCGGGGGTCCGGAAACACAACACTAACACAAACACCCAGACCACGACAAACATCCGTATGGCCAATACAGACGTATGCCGCGAGCGGGGATCGAACTCGCGACCGTTAGCGCTTGAGTCAGTTGCTGTGACCCCTGCGCCAACGTGTCTGTCAATTACAAAATTACATGTTCATCTTAATATTGCTCAATATTAACCCTACGATATCCAGCTAATTACGAAATTATTATGTATATATTTGAACTCAAGTTTTTAGCAGCCGGAGTGCCCAAGATTATTAGCATACAAATTGAATGCAGCCCCTCGCGGTAGACGTGATTATATTCAATTGGTTATTCGATTTCTTTAGGTACGAGTGTGGTTAGCATTTCAAAGTATGAGATCCATATTAATAAGTATGCAAATGGGATAGTTTATTCAGTGCTTGTGTTCGGGGATTGTGTGATCAGCTAGGGGATTTGATAAAAATAATGACTTGCTTCAAAATATAATGTTGAAAAAGTAATCTCAAGGCACTGTTAACCCTTAAATGCATGTATCAAAAATGAAACGCTTATTTTGAGGTCTACTGCCAACGAAAAATTTTAGTGAACATCTAATTACCCAAATTAATATATTTCTATTTTACGTGACCTACTGATTTTTTTACTATTATTCTTTGAATATACTGATTAGTTAGGTTTTTAAATTGTTGTTTATTTTGATGAATTAAAAAAAATGCGCAATTAAGGGTTAAAAGCAACTTATCGCCACACTGAGTCGAATAAAAATATTATTTACTTACATGCGCGAGTCTTTTCAAAAAGGTTATTTGACTTCAAAAGCAAAATACGTTATTATCCTATTCTTGATAAGAGAACCGGAAGATCGTCTCCCTCACATATTCCTTCATTTACTTTTTATTTCTCTCCGTCCTTCGTTCCTATGTAAGCTTTATTTGTAGCTAGTCTGGTGCTGCAAATGCTCATGACTCGATGTCTTGGTCACATAAAATCAGGTGACCTTCGAAAAAATACCCAAATACTGGAAAGAGATCGGATTATGTGGAAGTTTATACCAACTAAAATCCCTGCGATGGCCTTACTCAGCACGAGAAATGGAGAAGTCGCAGGATCACTTGCGCGTGCGTATCCGCAATTCCTCCCGGACATCAGGTAACCTGTCTGCTCGTTGCTACTCATATTTTCATTAAAAAAAACTGAAAAAATTAAAAAAAAATTACCATTACAGACATCATCTTTAACTTATCTATAAAGTAAATCTTAAAACAAACCCCCTCCCCTATTTCTTTCCTTACTTCCAATTTCCTTTCGCCCCTTATACCTGTATAATCTGGCAACGTTTTTGAGACACCTATGGTGTTACAAACGTGCATAGGCGACGGTGTTTAATGTGTTATGTAATTTGGGTAATTCATTTCAAAATATCTTTACTTTGTATAATTAAAAGTTTATGAACATACAGATGTTAACATAATTATTAAGATAACATAAATGTTCCATCAAATGAAAGACGATGAACAAAGAAGCTGATCTAGGAACTTGAGCACTGATTACACGTATTCGTTATTAAAAGAAACTCATCAAAGAAGAATCTCGTTACTCGCGGAGTTTAACGAAAGTTGCCGAACTATCACGAAGTTGTGTTCTTTGATACAGCCCGCAACTATCGAGCGAGTTTTACTATTGGAGGAGGATGCAAGTCAGCGGAGTGAGCGATTTTAACAGCAGTATTAGGTAGATATTATTACAGTTATTATTACAGCACAGGTGTATATGTATAGGTTGTAAGCCAGAAAAGATTTTGGTAAAGATAATATGATAGAGTATGAACAGCGGAACCATTTCAACCAAAAATTTTGCAATCCATCCGGGCCAGGACATTTCCAATTAGACGTCGAACGGATAGCAGAACTAACGTCATCGGGACTAATTGATGATAATATGTAATAAGGTTTTGTAAAACGTTCGGCACTTGTTCATGTTTTATATAAGGAGTCTTATCACGATTACTAATCGTTATAATACTTTTTTATTGTCCGACGTTTTGACGAAGTTGCATCCGTCGTGGTCACGAGTTGACAGCTTGTGACCACGATATAAAATATGAATATTATATGTCGTGAAATTTTGGCAATTGATTTTTTGTATAAATATCGTAATTATTTTAATGGAAATTGTGTTAATGTAAATGAATACTGGCTTGGCTTCAAGGGTTGCGAAAGTCAGTTGGCAATTACTCTGTCTAACAGCCGTCACATGTCTTATCTAGCCTAGATAACAAGACATGGTCTGCACTATCTTTACTAATATGCGAACACAGATTATTTCTCAAAAAATATCGGTACATGGAACTCGAGATGAATGGGGGAGATCTTAGTGTCGTTTTTCAGTAATAAAAAATTTATATGATGAAATAATTATCTTTTGTGGATCATTTCTTCCCATAAACTTTTCATTAAAACAAACAGCAAAATCTATACGTTTTATGCCGACTTACACACATGTAATAATAAATCAGTTTTTTACTTATTATAACACACAAATTCCCAAAAAAAAAATCTTTATAGTCAAACGCAAAATAATTTCTCAGCATAACATAAAAAAGACTTTTTTTTTTATACCATACACCACAAACAAGATCAAAGCATACCGTCCACGACATCATTAAATGACGACCATGTGAATACGTCCTTACTTTATATAAATTTTACTCTTTTCCCTTTGGCATAAGTAATATTTTCCTTTGGCATAATTTCTTTTTACTCTCAAAGAATGTCCGTGATTGCTTATAGGTGCGTTCATCGTAAGGATAAAGTACAGCTGAAGGAATCATCTTGTTAAGGGATTTTGTACTCTATTATCTGGGTAGTAAAGGTTTTATCATTATGGGACGGTTTATAGTTACATTTCATCTTCTTTGATAAAGTACTATTGAAATCTCAACTGAAGGGAAAAGTAGTGGAAATTAGAATTGCTTTAGTAAACATTATGTAATATTTACTTTGAAATGGGACAATATGTGTATATGCAAAATAGTTGTATTGTTTTTCCTTTACCACCTGTCCCTCGTAGTATCACTCGCGTTTTACTTGGTTTTCTTGAGTCGGTAGCATGATGTAATATAGCATTTAACTTTCCTCAATAAACGAGCAATCCAACGCAAAAAGAATTTTGCTAATCGGATCAATAGTCAGAGATTACTCAATACTTATAAACTTACAATCATACAAACTACTGTTACGTCTTTATAATCTTATATGTACAATTCGAGAATTTCCTGAGTGTCACAATGCTAGTTACCTTTGCTCCTCAGAAATGGCTTTACTGATTTTTAACAAATTTTATATGCATATTCAGTAGGTCTGAGAATCGGCGATTATCTATTTTCATACCCCTAAGCGATATGGGTTGTTTAACCTTAACATTTTTTTTTTAATTTTTAGCAAATATTTTTGTTTATTTTTTTTAATGTGGCATTAAAAATAAATACAACCTTAAATTTTTACCATTTTATCACCAACCAATATTTTTTAATCGCCATTTTAGTAATTTAGTCTGTAAAATCCCGCTCGATAACTAATCAACGGGTTAGCTAGTATTGGTAGGATTACTAGTGGTAGTAGTAGTAGTATTAGTAGTACTAGTACACATTATCAGTACTTTCGAGATATTCAAAATGATTACACTGATGAAATTAGTATGCTCTTATAAATTGTGTGCTGGGATTTATTAAAATAAATCAGTGCGTGTCGGGCCACGCACAATGTAGGGTTCCGTAGTTGTCAGAATTGTCAAAAGTTTACGACCTATCTAACAATACCCCACAACATGGGATAAATGAGAAAAAAAATTTTTGCTCTTTCTTAACACATAGGGAAGACACCCTGAAAAAAAATATTTTTTAGATTTTATTGTACGACTTTCTCGGCGTAATTCATATGTATACTCATACCGAATTACAGCTTTCTGGTATTAAGGGTTTCGGAGCAAAGCCGCGGACAGACAGACAGACAGACGGACATGGCGAAACTATAAGGGTTCCGTTTTTTACTACGGAACCCTAAAAAGTAAAACTATTAAAAAAAAGAACTAAAATTATAAATGTAAAAGTAGCTGTGTCTCTCTATCTGTTTTTAAAAGAATTAACGTTAAGAAATATACAGAAGAAATGTTAGATTAGATTTTGGGAATGTATATAGATTTATAACCCGCGAGAATAGAATTTGAAACGACGTTAAATAGAAGAATCGTTTGTATGTAAAACCTATCATTCGTCAAAGAAATAGCCTATTCAAAATAATTATTCTACGCAGACGAAGTCGCGAGATCGACCTCGTATGATTTATATGTCACTCTATCTGATTTAAGTGCGAGATTAAGTTGTAGTGATACAAGCACTAACAAGGCAGCATTCGGGGCACGTGTCGTCACGTCGTAGACTCGTCGCTGTACGAAAAACATCATTTCCACTATGAGGTTCATGATATAGTTTTAATTTATAATACACTAGTTGCCTTTCACGGTTTCACTCGCCTTTATTGCTGGTAAATAACAAAAAGTTATACCTACCGTCATTTTCGAGTGTTTTTATACTTCAAAATGTTGTAGATAATATTTATTTATTTCTTTTTATTTTTTTTTTTCGTTTTCGAAGTCGGTATATTTTTTAAAGTTTTCATATAAAATAAAAATACGTATAACCTCCATATGCGCTTAAAACATAGTTTGATAATTGAATTTGTATGATTTTAAACTTTAATTTTAATGTAGTAATACGGTAATCTCTTCTAAAGTTGACTGACCCCCAGTCTCTGTCTTTGTCTAAGAATAAAGAAGACCTGTCACAACACGTTTTAATCAAGTAAAAAGGGCCTCTAGACAATGTACCCGCTTTGTATTAAGTATAGAAAGGTGTACAACTTTGTGCTTCTTTGTACAGCTCCCAATAACTATGAGAGGATGAGATAAAGCGCCAGCTAGATCAACTATAGGCGCGTTTGGACGACTCGCCTGTACAATTAACGTATATTTATTTATGCCATGATTTGCGGAACCTCATGAGAAATAATAACATAATTATTTTGCAATAATCCGCGTATGTTAAAGCGCGTATTTTCGTGAATTGTAACATGATAATTTTGTGATTATTGCAATTTTTATTCATCTTTTTGTATAAAGAATTTGTAGTCTAAAATTAATCGTGCACCTGTTAAATATGTGGTAATAGTAGAAGCCAATATTTAAAAAAAATGTTAGATTTAATTTTTGTCTAATAATCAATGGTGTTATGTTTATTGAGTAAATGATTTATAATTTCGTATTTATTATAGATACACATGGCGTATACAAGCGGTGCCACCGACCAGCATATTGGGGCTTGTCTAATATCCGGCCCATGGAAACTAAAACGAAACGAAAACCTATGTCATAACGATTGCATGTAATGTGTAAGTAATGTGTTTTACTTATTGAATCTAATGAGTGGAAATTTTATAAATTGCTACTTAATGAATAAAGAGTGTCAAAAATATTAATCAGCCAATAAGAACACAGCGAAGTGACGCGATTGTTCAACTTGACCACTCCCTACCACTGGCATCGTTTTGTAAACGAGGCACACCGCTGTAACAAAGCTCAAAGTGATTGTTTCTACCTTCAGCCGACGTTGCCTTAATTTTCCTACGCCTGTCCAATAAACCCGCCCACTCCTGGCACCTATATGAACTTTAAAATTAAATATTCACCCGTGATAGCCTCATCCCTTACATTTATGATTAATATTTAAAATTTAATTAGAAAAGTGGAACTATTTTAAATGGATTTAAATTATATATTAATTACTAGCGGCCCCTCGCGGTTTCAATCACTCTTAATATATACTACCGTTTACACCCTAAGCGGTCGAATTTCGCAAAATCTTTAGTGAGTACCTACGTCCTAAGAAGAAGCCCCTCGCAGAATTTGAAACTTCTAGCACTTTTGTTTCTGAGACATCGTGATGAGTGAGTGAGTAACCTTTCGCTTATACATATATATATGTATGTATATATATATATATATGATTTTATCATCCTAATGCTTTATAGCGTTCGCGGCCACGGGTAGACAACCATTACGTATATGAGTTTTAAAATATAAATTTTAATGTATTATAATCGTAAAAATCTAAGAAAATACTAGTTAGAAGTGTACTGCTTGCAGATGGTGGCTCATGCAGTCGGGTTTTTAACCGAAAAGGGAGAAGGTTCTACGTTCTGCTGCATGTATTATTTATTATTTTTAAAATTAATTATTTATTGTATTGGGAGTTAAAAATAAAAAAAAAATACACGAAAGAGTTTTAACATTTACACAAATAAGTGTTGAATTAACACGTTTAGGTGTTGCTATAGACATATTCTCTCAGTAAACCCTAGTTAGCCCCATCCAATCAGTGCGGTACCAAATCACAATTACACGGAATAGAATCCGTAGCACATATTTATCAATTAGATTACATCCTAACCAAACAACACAAACCGAAAACCGTAGTTAGGTTAGACAATTTACTTGGTCTATATCTTAAAGGCCATTCTCGCTGAGACGGTAGAGTACGACTCACGTTTCTCTTTTTTTATATGTAGAATAATTAAGATCAAAAACTAAAATTGCATACTAATTCCAGTTATATTGATTTAAAAATCAAACCGCTGAACCGATATTAATGAAAATCGTATGGAATCAATCTGAAAGTATACCGTTATAATAAAAAAAAATTCAATATCCGATAAATTTTACAGTTCTGAGGTATCAAAAAAAAACATACTCTTGAAAATGAATACGAATTGAGAACCTCTTCCTTTTTTTAAATCGGTTGTGGAAATGCGAACAAGTGGTCACTTCTACCCGTCTGCCCGTGACCATGAACGCTGCAAAGTGCTCGAAACGTCGGGATGATAAAAATAATTATACGCGATTTAAATCCGTTTAAAATAGTTTTATTTCAAGTGGTCACTTGTTGTAAAGTGACCACCACCGCTCATGGTAAATATTTGCAGCATCAGAGGACTCACAAATGCTGGCAACGCATTTGTGCGTAATGAGGAATGAAAGGGTAGAAACAAGAAAATTATGGGGGAGAATTGAGGCTTCTAGCTCTCTGACTCATATACTAGCTACTAGCAGTACCTGGACGTGCCATATAAAGATAGTCTTTCAATATTACTGAATACTATTTTCATATCAGGTTTCATAGATAGATGGATTCAAAAATATGTACTTTATTTTGGACAAAAAAAAATGGTAAGGTTAAAAAAGTAAGTAAGTATACTGCACAAAGACACTCCTACGTATCCTACAAGGCTTGTACACTTTTTACACTGTAATAAGCATCAGGTGATAATAAGCATTTTTTCATTAAGCAATATTTTACGTAATTAATATATATTCAAAGAAAAAAACGTAAAACCCGAAAAACTCGTTTCACATCGCTAGTTTAAACAAGAACACAGTTTATTGACAGAATAATTAAAATCACTTTGTACAAACAAAGGCCTACAACACAAAGCGTAACTACAGTTGATTGCCCTAAATTAATTACTTAATTATAATTACCATTCTGTCATAAATTCTATGATATTACCTGCACTTAACATAATTAATTGTAAGGTATTTTATCGGTGTTGCCAGGTTAATGTGTCAAATTTACCCTTAATTATAAATTTCGAATGATTCATTTAGGTAAAAGTCATGATGTCATTGAGAGCCGAGGTGGGCTAGTTGGAACAACGATCTCAACCGATGATCGCGGGTTCAAACCCCGGCTAGCACTGATGAGTTTTCAAGTGCTAACTTTGTGTTTAAATTCATCTCGAGCTCAGGGGTGTTTTATTAATCCACCAACCCGCAGTGAGGAGCGTGGTGGATTAAGCTCTAAACCTTAATAAGAGAAGAGGCCTTTGCCCATCGTCCCAGTTCGACATTTACAGGTTGAAATGTAGTTACTGAGCGTACATATAGTAAATTAAAATAATTCCAGAAAATATTACTTACTCACTTAAATCACTAATTGCTTAACGTATGAAATTTTGATTTATCAATATGAAATTATTTGAATTGCTGGCATAGCTTGCACGCAACAATTTTTATATTAAAACGAAACATAATTCCGACAAATTTAATCATTAATCAGCTTAACCAATTAAAATTACAAAACACTTTAGTATACGTTTTATAATTCAAATAATGAAATGCAAAATAAGGTATAATAACTCATAATCTAATTACAAATTATAATTTACTATTTAATATAATTATTTTTATCATGTACGAAACAAAATGTACGCTTCATACAATAAGTACGATTATGAAAATTTTAAATAGTACATGGCCCGGGTACGTTTATTCCAGTAGCAACACTAGAGCTAATTAAATCAGCTCTGCGCAGGGTACTAACGGCTTTTATCATGATACCGGGCTCAATGAATTGAATTTATGATTGCTACAGTTTCATGAAATATTAGATTTATTCTTACTTCTATTGTATAATTTGCTTTGAAATGTGCCTGGTCTGGTGACAACTATAAAGATACTTCTAATAGAAGTTGCAAAATTTTATATATTTCTTACTGTACAGTAATTAGTAAGAAATATATTCAATTTTACGTCTTCGAATCATTGTTACAATTTCGTAATAAATATTATTATTACCCAAAAAGTTTTAATAAATATTAACATTGTTAAATTGGTAGAAAATTTATTTTAAGGTTTTAATACAAAAGTAGGAATGATTCGCCTAAATTGTTATTGAATCTAACAAATTATTTGACCAGAACAAACTGATTTGGATAACACAAATAAAACTAAATACAATGTATAATCTAACATCGTCCTCTCCCACAAAAGCGTACACATCCCGTTCTTGATAATATAATATAAAAATAATATTTTATATAAATAACATCAATCCCTCCATTAATAGGCATAGTATATTTACGCTTAAACGATACAATAAGCTGATCACATAAGCGAGATATATTTTTAACGCTAGCAACACGCTCAAATAAACGAATGCCTATTGAATTGTGTTTTTCGCTTGCAAGCGTACCGTGTGCGTAAATGTACGCCTATACTGTAGTCGCTAATGGATTAACTCATACATAAAACTAGAATATTATTATCAACTAGAAACGGTTCGTGGTTTTTGTGGAATATCCCTTTTTTACACTATAGCTTATAAGTAAGGTTATGTTTAAATCACATGTATGTGTGCGTCGAATTGTTTATTCTTTCAGACCGCGACAGCCCACAGCTTAGTTCATATTATTGTAGATTCTGTCGATCAATTTACGTTTTTCTTACGACCATATACCGTGGCAGTGTCCGTGGTGTAGTGCAAAATGTTTTTGGTTTATATAAAATTAGTAGACAAACGAGCAAGCGGTCACTAGACGTTACGACATCATCGCCGACAATGGACATATATCACCAGAGGATCCGAAAATGCTTAAGAAGGAATGAGAGCTCAAGGGGTATAGGAAGGAAAAAAAATCAATAGACCCGCATTTTGTAAGCTACTGTTTAAGAATCCTTAGTGCATAGTAAAACCGACTGTGATTTTTGTTGCACTGATTGTATCAAATATGAATGTTATTCTTTTTTTAGTTAAAAATAAATAAAAAAAAAGTAAAGCAGAAGGGTTTAGGTTTCCGGCTCTCTCACTCACCGTACAAAAGCAATATTAGTTAATTTTTTGTAAGACTGTGGTGCTGCTCCGGAGGAGCCGGGATCTGAAGTCAGTGCTACAGCTAGGCTCTACTAGAATAAGTAATTTTTCTTAGAACATGCGCCTCGACTGCCCCAATGAATCTATATGTTTGTAGCATTTTAGAATCTTTACATTAAAATCGGGTAACATAAAGTAGATAAAAATTTAAATGTAATTTTAATTAAATTTTCGCATTGTTATTTTTATTAAAAAGTGGTTATTTTCACCACCGATTAGTTTTCTTATTCTTCAACAAAGAATCCGAGTTAATCTATTTTCGATTATTTGCGAAGAAACATAAAGTATAATAAAAAATAGAAAGCAATGAAGCGAATTTGAAGATAAAACGTATGAAATGATAAAAACCTCGCCGGCGGCTCTGGTCCTATTGAATACAGTTATTTGATTATTTCTTTACATATTGAAGTTATCATCATGTTGACATTTATTAGAAACCAACAAGAAATTTTATCTAAGCGTGTAGAGGATTTTCGTTATGTTTTGTCCAATTGTCTTAGTATTTTTCCATTTGGTAAATTGGCTAAGATTATTTTTTCTAGCGCCAAGTTAAGAAAAAAATGTTTTGTTCACAATTTTGTTGAATTTACATGATTTCATTCTAATAAAATATTGAAATGATAACTAAATTTACGTTTTCTTTTTAATAAATTATAATGGTTAATAAAAAAAACCGATATTATTTTTGCTTTGTTCTTTATATTTCGTGTGTGTGGTTTAGTAATATAGTTCGTTATTTAACGAATTCTCGCAATCGCAATTAATATATTTCTTTTAGGTTCTTATGTAACACAATTTCTAGATGGTGCTGGTAGATCGCTTGATCGGTAAATTGTTTTCGTCTACATAGGTTTTTACCTCCAAGCTCCGTCGTTTATTATCGTCATTTACCATTTTATTTAGATTTTTTTAGTCTTAATTTTTTATTCTTCTTTCCTTATAATCAAAGTCAGTTCAGTAGTATGGTTTATAATTCAAAATAACAGGGACAATACCGGTCCCACACAGCCGGTACGACTCTCTTCTGAATGCTTAAAAAAGTAAAAAATAAACTCCAAAAAATGCTTTCCAACTCATAATATGAACATTTCGGCTTTGTGAGACTTTAGCATATCATCCAAGATAACACAATTTCGTATTCGACTTTTGAAGTTGTCAGTAAAAAAAAAAAAAAAACAATTTTATTGTTTTCAATTTTGTTTTTAACATTTTTTATTTAATCCCACAAATCACTCCAAGCAGTCGCAGGATTAATATCACCCCATTATTTCTCGTCACACGATGACTTCATTATTCACGGCTCTCCATATGTCAAGGGTTCCGTGAAACACCATCAGTGACCCCCTCGGCTGTTGTGACTATGTTACGAGTATTTTCCATTTTGTTATTCTTTTCAAGAATCGTAGTTGCTAAAAATATGTAACTTTAAATAAGTACATATATGATATACGTTATGTACGTATACATCTTGTTTATTAAATTCATATATTTTTTTGTTTTAATTTAGTTTTCATTTCTATTAATTTTGGTTTATAAGTGTAAGGTTTATACAGTTGACAGACACGTTGGCGCAGTGGTCACTGCAACTGACTCAAGTGCTAACGGTCGCGGGTTCGATCCCCGCTCACGGCAAACGTCTGTATCGGCCATACGGATGTTTGTCGTGGTCTGGGTGTTTGTGTTAGTGTTGTGAGTGTTTCCGGACCCCCGACACAAGATCACGCGATCTTAATGGGGGCCGTTGAGTGTGATGCGTTTATTTATTTATTTTATTTATATCACATTATTAATTGTTTTAAAAATATATAAATAGATTTAAATATAAAAATTGTAATTGAGTTAAAAATTGAGTTTTTATACAATATTATCTGAATTCTATCTATATATTTCAATATATCTTTCCAAAATTACTTAATTATAAAGAATTTTGTTGCCCAATGTGTCTCTAGAGGATAATTTATAATTATAATTATGAAATATATTTTTTTTTAACAAAAAGTAATTCAATACAAATTTTCCATTACAATTTTCAACACCAAATCTTTAACCAGACACAAAAACTATCAAGATTTCACGTCACAGACAAAGAATTACTCCAAAAACCCGTTATACAAACTTATACTCGCGCACAAGCAATTTCGAACCTTTTATTTTCACCTGGCGATAAGTGCTTTTGTAACTCAATTGATACAAAGAATGACAGAAACGCAATAATAAAATGCCATTTACGTAAACATAAAAAAAAAAACTCCAATACAGTTTCCCTTTGTCGGTACATAATCGGCTCCCGACGATCGAGGGCCTCCCAAGTATAAAACAACGAATCGAATTGTCTGGATGTGCGTTTGTGGTTTTATTAATTGAATTTCAAAATCTGTTTAACCGTTTTAGTACTGTCGTACTCATGCGAGTACAGGGTGTACTCAAAAACTCTCCATAATAGGAAAACATTCCTTTTTCTTTTGTAATTCAATATCTCACCAATAATTAGAAAATAAAGAAAAAGAGGAAATATTTATTTGTTTCTTTGCATTGAATAGGCTTCGAAATTAATGGACCGATTTGAAAACATTCATATAAACTATAATACATCACGCTACGACTCATAGAAGCGAAGCAGTAACCACAGAGTAAAACCGTGAGACGATTTAACGTGACCGATTAGATAAAGAGTTATTTTCCTAATTTCTTCGGCTATCCATCGGCGCGCTTTGGATTAAATATTGGAAAAGATTTAAAAATTTTATAACATATAACCAAAATTTGTTCCCAAAGTAACAGAGAGAATATAAAACAATTATAATAATGACTTTAAAGGAGAAAGATACGAAAAGATTTGAGTCTTTAATCTATTATTTATGTATAGTAATTATTATTTAAAAAAAAATACTAAATTACACGCAAATTACTCGCATTATTGGGTTAGATGCCAGTTATTGTTTTTCTAATAAAGCAAATTTCTAATAAAAATTATTAAACCTTTTATAACTTACTAACGAGTTTCTTACCAGTACAGACCAGAACCAGTGGTTAAAAAAAAATGTAATTTAACGATTCGAAAGTGTTTTAAAAATCCCATTCCAATAAAGTATATTTTGAGTTTGAGTTTGGACTTGATCAAACCAAGCAAAACAACAAAGAAGAAATTAAGTTATCACATAAATAATATCTCAAAGATCCATTCCAGACATTCGCCGTCTTCGCCCCAGCTCCTTGTAGAAGCGACACGTGTTTGAAGAATGTTATATATTTTTACGGCGTCTGAAAATGTTATTTACAGGTTGAAAGAGGTGATTTTCAGTTCCCTCCAATATTCTGCAGACGTTTAGGACCGTATTTTCATATTGGATTAGACGCCCCGATACAAATGGAGCTGAATTCATTTGTAGTCCAATTTTTGGTGACGGGCTTAGTTTGAAGAGAAATTTTTGCTGATGTTTCTATTGTATATTGATGAAAAGTTTTTTGGTATTAAAATACATCATTTCCTTGTTTTATTTATCTGTTTTGTTATTGTGATTATGATTTCTATGTTCGAGTAAATAATAAAAAAAATACTTACGTATAATGTTGTTTTCGATTTTCGCGATTATTACTCATTGAAATAAAACTATTTTAAACGGATTTCAATCGCGTATATTAACTATTTTTATCATCCCGACGTTTCTTTATAGCGTTCGTGGTCACGGGTAGACTAAGCTGGCATTTGTCTATTTGAAGTGTAGAAGTAGAAGTTTTAGAGAAATATTATTTACAACCGTTGCGTTGGCGGTAGTTGTAAATATTATTTCTCTAAAATTTCAAATACACAAATGAAGAATGTCAAAATATTTAAATTTAAGTTTAAAATAGTTTTATTTCAATACTTTTACGTTATTTTGATTGAAATGAATAATAAAAGTAATTAGTATCGATTGGTATTTTCTGCAATTGAAATAATATTTGTTTCGGAAAGCGAAAGTCTCAAATTATAAGAAAATCATATTAAAAATATTTCACAGATTAAATATACGTAATAATTCCTTTAAAAATAAAATAAGAACTTGTCGGCAAGTCACAATTGACACCTTCTATATTTTTTATTCTTTAGAAATACCATCTTTCATTTATGAAGTTGACCGAATAAACAGCCAAAATATCACGTCATTACTCCACCCCAACATTTAAAGCAATAACAATAATTCCAAGTAACTCGGAATTCATGACAAGTACTATAAGGTGTGAAATAAGGCATTCACGATTCATGTTTAAGCAACGACCAACTTCCCTTGGCCCCTATTTGTTTCCGCTGTCAAAGTTTCGTCGGACAAAGACAATGTGTGTACCGAGAGAGGTGGGTCAGGGTAGCTTGGTGGATATCTTAGGTATATTCACCCCCGTCACGGTGGAGTAGATTAACAAAGATGTGGAACTAAGAATTATGTAGGTTGTTGTTAGTATGAAGTGCAGTTTTATTTGCATGAACCTCTGCTATCCCTTAATATCTTGATGTTTTGTTCATTCGAAGCGTGAAGTGAAAACCTTTTTATCCTGAAAAGGGGTTAGTCGTAGTCTGTATAGGGCTCGAGTTTGATTCAAGTCCCCATTCGAAGTCTTGTCACTTGAGAATGAAAGAGTAAAGATATTGAGGGCTTTAGTCTTGTTTTAACAAGTTTAAGTGTTATGCAATCTTTTATATAGTTGAAGATCCTCGAATTTTTTGGAAAACTTCGGAAAATTGGTTTCATTAGCTTAATAATTGGGAACGTCATTATCGCAAATTATTATTCGACTATTTTTGATTTTTTACAGAGTAAATGCCATGTATCTTTTTAGTATTTCTGCTTATCGAATCACGGTGCCTACATAAAGTTACGTAGCGGAAGAAATAAGTTTGCATTACTTGACTCGCATCGTTAGGTAATTCTGTCTACAGATCAATAAACACATATAAAACGTTATCTTTAAAAGTCATTAAATCTAAGATTGAATTGAATTGAACGTTCTCTTAAATATATTTTATTGTGTGATAATCGTTTATTTATAAAGCATTAACATGGAATTGACATCCTAAAATGGACGTGTAATGGTCGTAAAAAGAATATTTATTTAGGTTTCCATTTGACTTGCTGTTGGTAAAATGCGGCGGGGGTTGCTAAAAATATCACAATATTACATTTTCATACGTTTCATTGTGAAGATATTAGCAATTTCTTAAAAGGTCGACATTTCAACCCACGGAGAACTTATATAGATAGGTTTATGGATGTAATGTGTATTGTGTATGTAATTGTGTGTGTGTTTCTTTATACGTTAATATTTTTCTCAAAAATTATTAGCTGAATTTAATTGTTTTTTTTTTATGTTACGTTGTTATCATTCTTAAGTTAAAAGGTTATAGGCTAGGTGGCGCTGTTGTAGATTTTCATCTCAAAATGTATTTACTCAATACAATTTATTTCGATAAAATTAATCGAGTGTAATATAGCAAAATATATGAAAATTTATCTACAATTGAATATGGATAAGCAATAATGTGTCAACCCACAAATCGTAAAATTCAGAGAAATTTAATAATTAAGTCGTTTAAACTAAATTAGCGCGAAAGAGGGTCTTTATTTAATGTTCAGAATATTGAAGTGTGTTTTGCGATATGAAATAATCTAATACATCTGAAAAACTTATTATTAAATATGTTTTATTATACCAATCAGCTTTTAATTAATTATACATTTTATCAAAACGGAAGAGAAAACATGGATATATACTTATTAAAAAAAAAATTATTAATATAGATCTTTAGACACCATTTTCTCCATATTAAGTCTGTGTGGCTTATCTCAGTATTGCTTATCAGCATCTAATTATCGGAGAAATAGAACATATTAAAAAACATACAGTTAAACATAGTCTTTTTTGAGTCGCTTAAAAATTATTTTTTGTATCTTAAAAATAGTTTGAATGTTGAAGACATGGGTGTTTCAATGAAATAAAACCACTAGATGAAGTGCCACAAAGTGCTTTATTGATAAACTGAAGAGCGTTGCTCTTAAGACTATATACAGTAGCCAAGCGAGTCGAATCGACAATTAATAGAAAAAACTTTTTCATAACATTTCAAATTGCATTTGAATATTTTTTATATTAAATAAAGAAATTATTTAGTCTTTATGAGATTTTTACATTGATATGAATCTCATAATGACTTTTTAACTTGATATTTTGTTAAAAACAAAAGAAAAGTCTTTATTAACAATTTGTTTTGTTGTTACTTTGATAAAAAAAAATTAATTGTCAAAAGAACTCGACATTTTTTCATAATTTCAATCAATTTCAATTTCCGTGCTTATCGGTACAATCGAAACAAACTGATTTAAAATCATTCTAACCTAAAACTCACGGAAGATTAAAAAAAAACATTCTACATGACGAAATCTAAATTGGTTTTACAATACGACGCCGTAACATTTTACGATATCGTGACGCTGCGCCTTGATTTTTTTACGATACACGTCGTAAATTTACACGACGCGACATCGGTGTCTTAAGGTTGGCACCTTCGCGACGTTGGTAGTACTTTTTTACAGTATACGTCGCAGATTTTCACGACGCGACGTCAGCGTCGCGAGGTGACACTAACGCAACATCGCGTCACGATTTTTACGAAGCATGTCGTAATTACAATTTAAAATTCAATAATTTCATGTGCATTTAATATTTAAAATTACAACTAAGAATTTCCCCTGATTCTCCTTAACTAAGTGGCCACGACGTAATGACGTTTAAGAAGCATGTTAAAAGAAAAAAAAATAAACATACGAAAAAAAAAACTCTCATCACACATTCGCTAATCTAATTATCTACAAAATTACAAACTTAACTGAAAACAAAAAATAACAATGACCTTATCGATAATCACATAGCCCGTGAAAAAGTTTAAAGAAAAGGATTTAAAAGGCAAAATAACTTTTTTTCGTATCGAAATAATGCAACACATTGAATATACACATATCACGAAGAATAGAGCACGTGTTTTAGATATTATCTATTGAAACGTCAGCGAATACCGGATATGCATATATATGACCGGATAAACCGGATGCCGGATAAAAAACTATCGCTTACCGTTTAGTAATCGATATATGTTCTTTTTGTTACCGTATAATAACTGGTATTAGTAAGTGTTATTTATAAAAAAAACCATCTTTTGACACATTATTTGATACAGAATAATCGTCTTCATGATTACACTTTACGAGTAAGTTAACCTTTAGTGGATTCGCGTTATCATACTGAGTATAAGTTTACTAACAGTTTGGCGTAACGTTAAATTTGAATATTAAATATGAAAGAAAAAAAAATTAAAGACAATTTTTATTTTATTCCTTTTACAGAAATCTTTGCCACCAAATTGTTAGTACCGAAACACTCGGTCTTATCTGACAATCGTTTTAAAGACGACTTATTATTTATGCCTAAATTTTCAATCCCTTAATTAGACAAAAAATAACCAACTAAAATTAAACCATTCACGATTTCACACGGGCGTAAAATAATGAATGTTTACAAAGAAGAAGAAAAAATTAAAAATACAAAAAAAAAAATCTTTCAATTCATACAATATGATATTTATAAATGCATAGCATACTGTCGATGTTCATAATACTCCAAATGCTTCTGTTTTGTACACAAGATGATAAAATCTGCAACTCTAATGAAGTACCACAGGGTTCCATGTTACAAAAAATATATAAGACAGTTAAAACATATAGAACTATGTAATAATAAGTTGCGTAGTGTTATAATGTATTACTAAACTTCACACAATCACTAATTAATAAGAACATATTAATTTCAATGAAGTATTATTTATAAGAATTCTTATGAGTGTTATCTAGAAACTTAGTAAACTCGGGATGTAAAAACTATTACTTTGTGTGTGTGTGTATGTTTTAGACTATTTTTAACAAACTTCAAACAAGCAAGAGAGCGTATAAACTACGCTCATTGGTCAGTTCGAATATCAAGATCATTGTAAATATTAATGAAACTGCAAAAGACGTAATTCATATTAGAACGGTCACACCAATACTCTGACGATCATATTCATACGAAAACCAACCAAGTTCAATTGTGAACCCTTGACCTTGAACATTTAGTTCACTTTGCGAATTACGCGTTCACAATTGGACTTGTCGCATATAGCATAGTCCTTCATACAATTGTGAGAATGTGGTACTGCTCTAAGCTAATACATCGAACACAATATCACAATTCGAGAGACGTATACAAATACAAATAAATAAAATTGAGGTACCTGCTTGTGTTTTCAAATTAACAACTTTTCACTGAATACATATGAAAGTATATACGGTACTTACATAGAAACATCAATTTTAAAAATTTTTGTTTCTCTGTCCGTCTGTTTGTTTCGGCTAATCCCTGAAACAGCTGAGTCGATTTCGACGGGACCTTCACTTATAGATATCTAACAATAGAATAGTGTCTTGGTTACTTTTATTTTAATTTTTTTTATTAATTTAATTAATAAAAAGTCTTTCTTTCTTGATATCCACCACAGACTGGAGCCTTGCTTTCCATAAGACATGTCAAGCATCCTATAATCCACGCGAAAGAAGTCGCGGACCCAGCTAGTCGTTTATATTTTTCGAACAATCAATTTCGAAATTCGAACTGACCAATGAGAGAGAGGATACACTTTCATTACTCTACGTTTAAAAATAGACTATTGCTTAACAGAATGATGTTACGAAAAAAATATTTCTACGCGTACTGATACTTTTCTTTTCTACTTCATGAACTACATCAAATTATGTTATAATAATATTTCTTTTGAAGGGTTTATGAATATTTCGACCGTCCCTTCGTTGAGCATCGTAAGTGGAAAACTTTTATTTTCCAAGACAGCATTTTGAAATTATTAATTTGAAGTTTTCGCATGAAATAAAATAAAATAAAAAAGATGCACGACCATGTAGCTTATTATCGCAAATTTCGTTATTGAATATGACGATAATTAAAATTAATATTTCACACTTTTCATACTAAACGCAGGGATTGTCGATTTCATCTTATTGGCATTGGTAATGATTTACAATTTTTATGACACATTTCTCAATTAATTAACAAGGCACGCTTTTGGACATAAAGGAACTTGGTCGGACATATTGGATTACTTGTTATATTAGATCTAAATAATGATAAAAAACTGACTTTACTCAGCGCGTTTTATTGCATAAAAACCATCCAGAAAAGAACGAAATTCTAAACTAAATAAAATAACATTAACTAAATAAAATAATCTTACAATATTATGCTTGAATATAAATAAAATTGAAGAAATCTGCATTGATATGATTATTCTATTTCTATCTCTTCATTACGTATTAAATTAGAAAACCAATAATCTTTTAACGATAATAAATAGCACTATGACTGAAAAAGGGCGGATCAAAATTGAGAAGCATAAAAATGATGTAAAATTGCATCGTTAGCAACAAGACGCTCTGTGTACAGTCAGTCACAATAAATATTTAATATTCAACTTTACTGATTACGATTTAATGGTTTTTTATGGACTTATTTAAAAGATTGTTAAATTGTTAAATAATGACACGTTTTTGATTAAAAGAATGAATTTTTTTAAAGAAAAAGTGCTTTAAAATTGCGTTTCATATTATTTGCAAATATTAAAAGATTATGTGTGTAATGGTATTACTATGTATAATAATTAATCTTGTATGAAAAAGAAAAAAGAAAAATAATACAACAAAACTCGTATCTTTACATACAGCTAATAAAATTGCAACCACTTAAGTACGGTCGACAAAAATTGTATCTACATTTGAAAATCACTTTCAAATCCATACATTTAATTATCCAATAAAGCTCATAATAGCATGGACATCAATCACTTATCGTAGCACATACTAACCAAACCATCAATTCATTTTCAGTGACACTCAACGATAAAAATATCATCGCGTATAAAATTCTTGCTTAATATGTGCTAAGATCTAGGACAAAAATAACACATTTATTAACTGCCATTAAAATGAGAGAGCAGATGATACCTATCTCACTCACACAACCATGACAAGAAATAATATAAGGTATGAATTTCACACACTTTTAGCTATCAATATAAGCCTAGGCACTTACGGCGAAAGTACTCGTATTTTGGCATTTAATATTTTAGTATTACCACAAACACCCAGGACAATAAATTCTGTACACGATGAAAGGAACGTTCCAGAAATCGACGGAACAAAAACGTTGACCCTTATATATCTAGGTGTAAAATTCTTATAGTGACTTAACCTAATTTAGATATTGATCGATGGTTGAAGTTTTTATTTCTGTGCAGAATAACCTCTATTGAACCCAGATTATATTACTAGGGAGACGCCACTCTGCTGCTTTTAATTTATTATTCCAGATGCGTAAATGCTCCAGAATTTCCTTTGTATAAAATTCGATTTTATTTTAGAAGCGCGGACGTGATTAAATAGAATGTGAAACGTGATTTTTGGCTGCTTTCATGGGAGCGCTGACACGGCGGTAACGTGAAAATTCCGAACGATAGCAAATACTTTAACTGTAAATTCATTTTTTAAATTTCCCAAAAAATGGAGATGTTTAATAATTTCGATAAAACTGAAAAGCCGTTTAAATTACGAATGATACCGGAGTTGTTCACGGTTTCAAAAGTATTGGAAATAATATTCCAACTCAACCACAGATTTATTCTGTACGTAATAAAATATTTATGAAGTTAAATTTTTTGTGTCTTTTAACATTAAAAATTTAAAGTCTTCTAATTGTATATAATTTAATAAACGTTTTAAATGAAATCAGCGCCCCTTAAGAAATTAGTAAATAATTAATATATAACTATTTTTATTGTCAGCGGATAAAAATTTTGGTACAGCGCAAAGCACAAGACCTATGCTAAGAAGTACTTACATATTGACTTGTTTGTCACAGCACGCTTTGATTTACACACAAAAATGTGAAACTCTCACTAACGAATAGTGCTTTTGGTTGAAAACAAACCTTGTACCTTCGGCACAATACATCGAGACCACCCCGATATGTCAATACTAGTTATAGGTAACATCAATGAAAAATAAAACAATAAAGAAAACATTAATTCTAAACATAAAGAAATTGACAAAAATGTACTTTAATCTTGCACCCCTGCTAAACAATCTCGTACTGATAGTGAAGTTAGGTGAACTAGATACTAGATAGTCGATGAAACACAAGATTCTGAATTATGATCTAAGAATCGACGTAGAATTCTTCACCGTCAGTACAAGATATGAGATAGTAGGTATTTTAGTAGTTCCTATAGTATTTGACCAGACGTGAATAACCAAAACACAGATATATAATTCAAATAGCAAAGCCCTTAAAATTATTACATACTTTAAGTGCATTCATGCACTCCGACAATTGCAAGAAGATAAACCAATATAAAACGAACAGTGTCTTAGTAGATTATAAGAGTATTAAATCTAACACATTTGATGATATTAAAGATAAGTTGATAAGATTTCTTCCGTCTGGTCATTCATCTAATTCGTTACCAGAGATAGCTCCATAGTTCACACCACAGCTTATATTGTAAAAACGTTGACGCTATAAAAAATAAATGCAAGATGAGATAGCGTAGATTATCTTGCCTCACTTGCCTCGCTACTGAAGGATTATTCCCTGTAGACGGAAACTGCCCTGTACGGTAAAATTCTTCGAGCATTTTATCTTTTTCTATAAATCTATCATACAGCCACTGAGTCATGCCTTCTGTATCTGTGGGTACCTGTAAAGATTTCAATATTTTATCATTGAACTTATATTGAAAAAGAAAACAATTATTTACTAAAAACTATCGTTTAATGTTATATAGGTGAGGAACATTTAGTTAAGCCAAATTTTAGTATAGAAGCAAAGGAAAATAATGATGAATAAACTTTTATACAATCGCCAAAAAAGTTAATAAGAGAAAACGTCAACCAAACTTAAATTTATTTCAACCCAATAATACTTTATTGGCTGAGAAACCATAAATATATCGATGACAGATTATCTAATCATTATTTTCCATGCAATAAACTTTTGGCCTTCGTCCAAAGAGAAACGTTGCCAAAACCTATATTGCCTCTTTTTAGACGCCGTACACTAGAGGTTCTTTATTTCGATACACTTTGTGCTTTTTATATTAGTACCTTCTTTGGTTTTTAAAACTGACCTACTTTACTAGCGTTAAGTAACACCCAAACCGCAAATAATATTTACTTAATTTTTTTTAAATAAAACAGCAACATCATATTTTAATTAAGATTCAAATTTTCTAAAACTAGTGCCAAATTAATATCATCGGTTGTAACAAAACTAATATATTTTTTTTAATGTGGAATATCGTAATACAAAACAAGATTTACGCAACAGATTAGGGTAACATTGAAATGAAATCAGAGCCTTCAGAATTGAAGATATAGTTCCAATTTTAGGTGTAAAATTCAAATATACTGACCTCGCTACTAGGGTAAAGCCTGTAATGTAAATGTGTCGTGCACGGCGGTCGCGTCCCGCAGACTATGTCTTGCAAGTGTAAGGGGATACGGTCCGGGTACGCGATGGTGACATCGAGAATCCATTCGATGCTGTCACCGCTCTTTGTGTCTATGATCTTCGTGTTGTTCTGGTTGAAGTCGTCTGGTAATAAAATATAACTTTAACTTGTCAAACATACTAATTATTTTTTTTTTGGGTCGGTTTTTTTTTGGGTAAAATGTCTCGCCTTCTATTAAGGAGTACGATATTGAGCTTGGGCTTCAATAAATTTTTTTAAGGATTTATAAGTAGCAGCCTGTAAATGTCCCACGGATGGACAAAGATCCTCTCCTATTATAATCCGCCAAGCTAAATTGCAGATCGGCGGACAAACATACATATAAAAGAATTTTTCCTATCACATGCAGTTTTCACGACATTTTCCTTCACCTATCCCCTTCGTCACGTCAGCCTTAATAAATAAATATAAAAAGTAAAGTAAAGTAACAGCCTGTAAATATCCCACTATTGGGCAAAGGCCGCCTCTCCTATTAAGGAGAAGGTTTTGAGCTTAATCCACCACGCTGCTCCACTGCGGATTGGCGGATATACATGTGTCAGAATTTCTCCCGACACATGCAGGTTTCCTCACGATGTTTTCCTTCACCGCTGAGCTCGAGATGAATTTTAACACAAATTTAGCACTTAAAAAACTAGCGGTATTAGCCGGGGTTTGAACCCACGATCATCGGTAAAGATCAACGTGTTCTAACCACTAGGCCATCTCGGCTCTAATAAATATAGAATAAATAAATATAGAAGGATATTATATATTATGTCCCACAATTTATAAGACGTTGCTGAACAAAAGACGAAGTTAAACCTAATCCGTCATGATACTCAACGTGGATTGGTCTATTTACATCTCTCAAATTTTTGCAACATATGTAGTATCCCACGACAGTTCCCTTCACTGCCGAGCAAGAGAGGAATTGTAAATAAGAATTAAGTACCTGAAAACTTTGGTAAACTTGCGCGGATCGAAGCCTCCACTTACATGTACAAATGTATGTGTGTAACGTGTTCGTTAACATATGATGAAATAAACTTGAAAGTAAAAATTAATTGAAACTCTTTAAATTAATTGTATTACTTTGTTATAGATTAAATAGAAAATGTAAAACCTTTTTTGTTTTCTTGCTTTGATGTGCTCGCAGCTTGGTCTTTCTGTGGGCCGATTTCTTCCATAATGATCTTCATCGCACCAGCTCGGGGAAGCGAAACGTACTCCAATTTTGGCAGATTATTCTTTTCGGCGAACCTTAGAAAACAATTTTATTTATATATATAAAAAAAAAATCAATATAATTATATAAAATTCATCACTAATTTTGTCACATCTTAATTATATTGGTCAACTGAAAAAACAACAAAACATGAAAAGGCATAAAAACTTACAAACAAATACGTCTTTATAATATTACTATACACTAGTTACATCTCGCGTTTTCACTCGCGTTAAGGATTACTGATTTGCGTCTATGAGTCGTAGCGTGATGTAATATAGCTAATAACTTTCCTCAATAAACGGGCTATCTAACGCAAACATATTTTACCAAATCGGATTAGTAGTTTCAGATATTACCCCCTACATAAAAATATACAAACAAATTGATCCTCTTTATAATATTGGACTATAAAATGGGTGATAAGCAATACTGTGTCAAGCCACGCGGAGTTCATTTAAAAAAAATGGCGTCTAAAAATGTCAAACCTATTCTTGATAAATTTGAATGAGAAAGTGTAGATAGATAGATAGATAAAAACTTTATTGCACACACACATTTAACAATAGAGAACAATTATGTTAAAAAAAAAAAAACAAACAAACAATGAAATACGGGTGTACAAAGGCGGTCTTATTGCTATTAGCAATCTCTTCCAGACAACCTTTTGTGAAAGAAGTTAAGTCAAGCATATATGGGTAGTGCAATAGCTGACACGAATAAATTGTTAAAAATTAACACAAATAAATAACTATATTAAATAATTAATAAAACAATCTATACATAAATACATCAGTGTATTATATCTTTTCTTTTCTATTTAGATAAAAGGTATAATGAATAAAAAGTAATTTGGTATAATGAAAAGTTTTATCTAATGATAAGTTTTCTAGTACATGAGATTATTTTATATTGCAAAATGTGAACCACTCTTTAATACTCAAAACATTAAATTAAGGAACTATTTTTCGTACTTATACAGTTGACCGTAAAATGAGATGAAATGACTTTAATTTTTTTTTTTAATATTGTTAAATTCGTGACGCATACATCAATATATCCGAATTTTACTTTATATGGATCGTCACATTATTGCTTATCAGCATCCAAATATAGATACAGTATTGGTAAACCGCTACTGTGAATAAGAACAACGAAGAAGGGTCGGGGTTAAGGTCAGGGTTCTCTAATCGAAGCGAAATTGATCAAAGTGATTTGAGTTCGAATAGATTGAAGTTAATAATAATTTGCTGAGGTTAAACGGAGATTTTTGTGTTTTTTTTTTTTTGACAAACATTTGAGTATTAGAAATGTTAAAAGTCTAAAGATCTTTTCATCGATACTCAATTTAAAGTATAAGATGACGAATAAATATTTTACCTTATTTATTTATTTTTAATTTTATCTTAATGTGCGTTGTATATAGTATAATAGAAATTTCATAGTTTATTTTAAATAAAACAACAGTGGTTTTTAAACTGTAAGAAACTAGCGGTGTTACTCTCATTTATGGTTACTGTTTCGGTCCTATGAGTCGTAGCGTAATGTAATATAATCAACGCAAAAAGATTTTTCAAATCGGTAGCTTCGGAGCCTATTCAATGCAAACAATTAAAATTTCCCTCCTTATGATATTAGTATAGATTACAGATAAGATTGGTATCAAAGGATGCGATTAAAAAAATTCAAATGTAAAAAAAAATTAAAATATTTCCATTTCCAAAAATCGTATACAACTCAAATTAAGCATCGCTCCCACAGAGGATGCTTCGATTATCTACTACACGAGTTTTAACAAAAACGCATTACCCCCTTACTGCCGCAGCATTCGTTTAAAAAACAACCATATTTATGTGCTGAAAGTTTTATAATAACCAATTATACATTTCAATTGAGCACAAAGCTTCCACTCGATGCTATATATCGCATTCAGGGAAGAATGGCCGATTCGCGTATTTTATTTCATCCTATTATTTACATCATGGAACAGTTAACTTTAGAAGAGACATATGCGCTTGCAATAAAAATCCCACGAGGCTAAGGCGAGAATTACACTAGTAAGTTTTACTATCGTAATACATATAAAATGACTCTGTAACTTGGTGACAGTTACTTTGGTAACATTACGAAAGCTGTGTAATGAGACACCACATGATTTCATTGCTTTCAGAAATAAAAAAAAAATTATGTAAATTAAAAAAAAATCTGTAAGTAATACCTATAAGTGTAATTCTCGCCTAACAAAAATAGCTTTCGAAAACTTTATGACTTTATAGGTTACATCTAGTATACCAATAATATCCAATTTGCAATTTCATTGTGATAGGACTACCTGTATGAATATTTTTTTTTTTGTGTTAAGCTACAAAGTCTTACAACTACCACGCAACGATCTATGCCAGAAAAATTCAATTCAATTTATTTTAATGTATTTTAGTTGTGCCTTATAAAAAAGCAGCCATAAATAGGTAAAACGTCAAAAGACAGCTAGTTGATATATAGAACAATCTTAATATAATGTAGATTATCGTTTCACAAACAATATCTATGATACCATTTCTAACTACTTGTATGTTCTAGTTTCACGAGGACCAATTTAACGGAGGCCGAAGCTCGTTATTCTAGAGTGCCTACGATTTGTCTACGGAGTACTAACTCGAAAGAAATATCGCAAACAAAATAAGTTTTAAAATTTTCTATATTTTAATTCTGATAGACGACTGAGAATTCGAATGAATGATTTTTACGAGCAATTTATCGTACGATGTTTTTTATTCTTTTCTTTCTCTGTTGTAAAATTTTTGTTGTTATTTTTATTAATTTCCTAATAGGACGTACGGTTTCCTGATATTTTTTTACGTCGACTGGCGTTTGTGGTGATTTTATGTGATGTTTTACAACGTGTAGTGCATCTAAGTAGCATTTCTTGAATAAAAATTATCTGGCTCGTTTAGCAGGCGGGACACCTGATGCTAAGTGATTACAGCCGCCCATGGACATTTGCAAGGAGGAAAAAGGAATAAGAGTTGAATGGGAACCGGAAGTACAGAAGGAAATGGTGAGGAGACATTCCAACTCTCACTCGACGAACGAAATGCAGCGATATTGAGCTACCTCAAGGCGAGTTTGTGTGAGAGTGAGTTACTTCCCTGCTCGAGCAAGCCCGTATACGAGCTGTAGTTAATGTGCCTCAGCTAGGTTCCATCAAAAAAAGTCTCTCAAAAATATGTTTGAGATTGGTTCGCGAGCAATTCGCGTGTAAGTTACAACGTTATCACTCATACCTCGCGGATATAATGTTAATTACATAATACAAGTAGGTACATAATATGGACACATTTTAACAAGTTCAGAGAAGACACACGTTCACGCACACATCGAGTGCGCGCTGTGTGCATACTACTACGGATATGTAAGGCGTACAAGGTCATACGAGACGCGACACAGTTTAATTATAAATAAAAACTAAAAAAAAAAACTCGACTATCTATTTATTGAGACCATTTCAACAAGCCACAATAAGATACTTTTGATACCAGTTGGTGACATCAGCTAAAGATTACCTATGTTATTTTATTATTATTCATAGTATAGTATTTTTCTAGTCGATAAGACTACTCACTAAGATCATTTCAACAACTAGAAAAGAGCTGATAATGTTTGAACTATAGGTAAAAACCATCTCGAGCATAAAACTTGATCCATTCGTCATGGAACTACGATGTCACAGACAGACACAAGGATACACAAATTTACACGTAAAACTTATATATATGTATATATAACACTCATTTTAAAAATAGAAGTTATATTGGAATAACATAGACCTTCCATATAAAAGTAATTCATAGGCAGGAATACATTGGATTAGAATAATTCGCTACCAAAATTCAACGATTATTATCAGATATTTTTGATCCCGACCGACGGATTTACATACTTTCCGAGGTACGATGAAGAGACTTACAAGGATCAGAAGTGACGCAAATATCCTTACAACCAATACTTTTCGATGCTACAGAAGTCGAATTCGCAAGGAATACTTTTGAAAAGTAAAAACATAAAATGTAACTAACAGTCTGTAAATATCCCACTTCTGGACAAAAACCTTATCTCTTACTGAGGACAGCGAAATTGTTGCCGTTCCAGGATTTAATACCCCCTTACGTTACTATAAGGGATGATTTTGAAATTCTGGGATACATATATTCAGTTATTCTCCCAAAGCTATGTTTGTGCTGAATTTAAGTATAATCGGCCAAAAAATTCGAAATAGTTACGGTTTAGTAGTCTTAATTCATCATCTTAGGGGCAAATTAAAAAAATACCGATGCATATATAGATTTATTTCCAACAAGTAGTAGTTTTTCTTCGAAAATGACGGATTTCCATTCAACTATTCATCTCCAGTGTTTCCAAAATTCCTTTCTTGTAGATGCTTACAATGTAAAATGTATCAGCTGTTAGAATTTCAAGTTTGTAACCTCAGCGGTTTAGACTCTGCTTTAATTAATCAGTCAGTCACTAAATCAGTATCAGGAGAGGTAAAATTTATTTTTAAGTAAGTATGTAGTGAGTAATCTGCTACTGATGAAGCTCATAGACTATATTACATCACGCTACGATTCATAGGAGCGAAGCAATAGCCATAAATGGGAGTAAAACCACCAGGTGTAATTATAAAATATTTATAGAAGAATGTTATACTTAAGCAATTTATCATTTTATTACCTCTGACTGATTTCTTTCCTCTTGTGCAGGAAACCTCCTTCGGGGAACAAAACCATGAACTGCCTTCCCAGCGGTATGTAGTATTTGTGAATGTGCTCCTTAAGTTCTACCAGAGACTGTTCCCGCTTCGCCTTGCCCTGGAAAAGAAAAATATTATTATTAAATGCTTTTGATTGTGAACCTAAAGCTTGGAGTATTAGTGCATGATTATTTTTCAGTACCTGTTACAATAATAGTAATGAATTGAATTGAACATCTGAAAAAATCTCCGATAATCTATTTATTAAGACCATTTTAACGAATCGCAATACGTTATTTCTGCTGTAAGTTGGCGAGGAGTTATGTATCCTGCGGATTTCAGGTGATGTTACAGCATCAGGTCAAGATTACGCGACTATGTTATTTTAATTCACAGTATAGTTCATTTTGAGATAATTATACCAAGAAGCTGATCAGATACTTTCAACTATTAGAACAAAGCTTAAAACATCTGAACAGAATTTCATAAAACGCATTCGAACAAATAAATACCGCATCAATATTAACACATTCTTTCGGACGAACAGAGGGCGAGCGGTGGTTTAGTATTTTTATGTTTATTTAATAATTAAATTGAAACAAAAGCTTAAATTGAACAAACCGCAATTTCACCTGCGTTTATATGAGGAAAATTATATTTGTATAAGATTTACATTCCCTGCTTGAATCGAATATTGTTCACTATTTCATAAATTTCAATTTTGTTTTCGCGTGACTCTATTTTTTATTTATTAATTAAAGTCAAAATTGGTGCAGCTATTACAAACAGACAGACGAACGTATATACTTTGATATGCATTTTGTTAAAAGCTGTGCACTTGATATTACAAACATACACTTCAATTTTATTTATTTGTATAGATTTAAAAAGCATAATTCAACAAATAAACAATGTCCTCGTTGAAATAATGCTTCAATAGCATTTGAAACTATGTTACAATTATTCAAATTAATTATAAAACATTGTCTAGGTTTCTTTATTAATAAAATAAACAAAGACAATCGTAGCTAGTAGACAGTCATCGTTTGAAATCGAATTATTTTCACATACGCTAATATTATAATAAGAATAGAGAAGATCGTTTGTACGTATTGAATAGGCTCGGAAACTGTAGACCGATTTGGAAAGTTCTGTTTGTATTGGTTAACCCGTTTATTGAGGAAAGTTATAAGCTATATTATAACATGTTACGACTCATAAGATCGAAGCATAAACGCGAATGAATCCGCGTGGGACAGTGATGTTATCAATATACAAATTCCAATAAATACAAATTCAAACAATTAAATTATGTATCCACCTTGGTCAGCATATCAGTCTGTCTATTTTAAGTGTTTTGGACACCTTGCCTCACTGTGACTCTTTATTGTTTTTTTTTTTCTTTTAATAATTCTTATTCTTTTTTACCCGATTGCGCGACGCGAGAGAGTATGCATATTGATTATTCTAGGCATAATTTGACCAAACGCGTGGGCCGTTTTGATAAATGACACAATTTGATTCGTCATCACGGCGCAATTTTATAGAAAGTACAATAATAAGGAAATATCAAAATGGTCGATTCTGGACGCCATAATGTAAAAAAGAAAGAAATTAAAATCGACGAACTGTGTTAAGTGGG
The DNA here is from genome assembly GCA_037950945.1 of Hypolimnas misippus. Lineage (NCBI taxonomy): Eukaryota > Metazoa > Arthropoda > Insecta > Lepidoptera > Nymphalidae > Hypolimnas > Hypolimnas misippus. Next base: position 12,876,968 of record JBBEEQ010000019.1, read on the forward strand.
GTGTCCTTGAATAGGTATTTAAAATCATTTTTAGGTTTCTTCTATCATTTTTTTTGAGCCAAGTGGGTAGAACATGTCGATCTCAACTGATGATCGCCGGTTCAAACCCTGGTTAGCACCGCTGGTTTTTCAAGTGCTAAATTTGTGTTTAAATACATCTCGAGCTCGGCGGTGAAAACATCGTGAGGAAACCTGCATGTGCCGGAAGAAAATCTGACACATGAATATCCGCCAACCCGCAATGGGGCAGCGTGGTGGATTAAGCTCTAAACCTTCTCCTTAATAGGAGAGGAGGCTTTAGCCCAGCAGTGGGACATTAACAGGCTGTTAGTTTACTTTACTTTTTATATAATTTTTTAATCAAAACTATTGTTTAGATTATAACGATTTAAAGATGGTTAATAACGATTCCTTATCGTCTTGTTACGCAGTCGAGTTTTTATTTTATCAATTAATTACTTGTTGCACATAATATACTTATTTGACTTCAAAATTTTATAATGGACTTATCAACATATTCACCCGTTTTCAATACAGATTTATACTTCGAACATTTTTCGCCACATTACCCTTCATAATAAAGGGGCGAACACAATTCTCAATATATTTTTATATGTTGATGCATAAACAGCCCCCGTTATGGTTATTAGGAACATTTACTCAGTGAGAATGCATTTTTCCCCCCTACTCTTATTATTGGCCCCTCGTGTAACAATACACGAACATAAGTATTCTATTCAAAGACCTCCTCATTGATGAAATTGTGGCGTGAGTAATGAAGAACGGGTAATGCTTTTCTTGATAATCGCTTTTTTTAAACAACTTAAAAAAAAGTATTCGAAAAGATTCGTATTTATGTATGTACCTTTGTATAATTCGATTTTTTTTTAAACTACTGATCCAATTTGGATGGAGATTTCGCTATGGAAATGCATATTTTTCAATAAAGGTTTTGGTATATAATATATTAGGACCTGATTAATATATTCGGATTTAGACAAAAGAACTCGTCAATTACTAACAGCAAATAAATGTAGTGACTGTTTTTCCATTGATATGTACAATTTTCATTGTAAAACAGTTCTTTTTGAAGTCGGTAACATTATACTATAAAAACAATTATTATTCTGTAAACAAAGGTCGTCTCCACATATAGTAATGTATAATCTTTTTAGTTAATAACTGAATCTTTAACTTTCATATTATTAATTATTGTATCAACGTATAGTTGTTTCTATTATATATTCATTAATTATAAAGCATTTGTTCACTCTTTTTCGAAATGACAATCAAACTGTGCGCGCAATTTCTCTTTTTGTTTTTTCTCACATGAGATTGAGCAAGATATCAATGCATTCTGCCCAAAAAGGTTAAACATTAAAAAAATAGACGTTATAAACGAGAAAAATATATAGCTATGGGCACGACAAAACTTCCCTATATAATAGTCGAAATGTGAAATACATTTAATAAAACACGGTCAAAACACAGAAACGCGTTACAAACTCGCGAGGCGACGTGTCAAGCTACGACATTATGAAACATTTCATAACGTTTTCATGCATTCCGAATAGTCACGACGCCAGCGTTACGTTACATAGCGGTATGATAAAATTATTTTTTTAATTAAAATCAAACAAAAAATAATTATCAATCTTAATAACTCTCTATATATATGGGGAAAGAATTATACAATAAAAATTAATAGAAGAATTAAATACTATAAAAAAACCTAAAAATCTATTGATAATAATAATTATTTACTATTGTATTATTTATTCTTCATATTTATCAGAGCCAAGGCAGAGCCTAAACCGCTGGGTCTAAAAACATAAAATTTTGCATTAACGTTTCTTAAATATCGAAAGTGTGCACTAAGAAAGGAGTTTTGGAAATTCATCCCCTAAGTATGTATTTAATTAAGTATATACATCATCTATAGTATTGCAATTAGTAAACGTGGGGCTTACAGTAACCTTTTTTCACACTTAAGGATTAATGATAGAGATCTCTTACAGGGATAATTAATTGAATATATTGAAATATATAAGGAAGTGTACAAACACTTTTATTTTTTATTTTTTTGCATGTGTTATACAAAATTGTCACCTATGGTACAAAAATAAACAATAAAATAAAATAAATAAAAATAACACGATTTCCATTACACACAAGACAATTAGTTGACAAACGTAAGACGAGAAATACGTGTGTAAATTTTACTCCTATAAGTGATAAAAAGCAACTCATTAACCTTGTAACAGTTACTAAGGCAACCTTAGGATAGCTGTGAGTATGTCAAAAATAAGGCACTGACCATAAAATCTTTCATGTTTCAGTAATGAAAAACAACTTAACATATGTAAATCTTTATGAAATTTTAAGAGCAAAACTTATAAGTTTAATTCTCGCCTCTTATTTTTTACAATTCGAAATCTCGACCTAAATAACACAAGACAGACGGACATTCCGCGGACCACAATACAAGTAATTTCAGAAGACCTAAATAAAATTCAATATAAGTTAAAAATTTCACGAAAGCGTAACATTTTTATAATAATATTTCTCTGTCAAAGTTGTCACATTTCCTAACATATTGGGGTCGTTGCGAGCTCGCGCCCCGTTAGTTCATTGTGAAAAGTTTACAAACTCTCACAATTAAAACTAGCAAATCATATCATACGGATGCAGGATATTTCTAGACCACTGGCTTTAGGTTAAGCGGCTACTTGTGTGTGTTATCTATACTAATATTATAGAGGTAAATTTCTTGGTTGGAGGAATGTTTCGGAAAGTTTTGTGTATATAGTAGTACTAAATATTTTAAACTACTGATTCGATTTGAAATATCTTTTTGCTTTGAATAGTCTTAGGATTCAGGAAGGTATGAAGGAATAGGCTATGTTACATCATGATATTACTCACGTTATGTCACGATATGTGTGAAACCGCAAACAGCGAGATATCGTTAAAATGATGCTTTAAAAAGTTAATGTTACACTCTGGAAACTTTATTATAATAAAATGTAAGTTTGTAGTAAATTTTTCCTTTTTTTAAATTTATTTTCTAAGAATACGTTTGCTAAGAGACGTTCCTCTTATCTATTATGAAAGTATCGAATCAAGACTTTTACGAAAAGAAAAAAAATTATACAAAAATATCATCAATCAAATATCTAATAGTTCGCTAATCTATAACTATAATAGTAAAGTAAAAAAAAATATACGTAATTGGAAATCAACTTACATTGTGATAACACATTTGACATAAGACAATCGTGTCAAGCACAACCATATGATAAAATTTCACACCAACTTGAGAACTACAAACTGGACAATAATGAGGTACCAAGGAAAAGATTCTAACATTTCTAACCGATTCCAATCGAAGTAAGTTAAACACGGCAAGTACATTGTTGTAAAAACTAAGAGCTGGGCAGCGTATCCGCAGGTTCGATGGCCGACCAATTGCACTTCGCTTACTGAGAACTCACGACGTTAACGATTTGCCAATGTCGCCGACACGGAATTAAAATCAATAATGTGTAAACTATACTATATAATGTTTAATACATTTATTGAAAATAAAATTACAAAATATGGTACTGATACAAACTGATAATTGTAAGTATTTGCAAATCAAAAACCGATTTCCTTAGGTGAAAATTTCGAAATTTTATGTTGTTTATTTTTTTTTGTTTAACAAATGTGTTTCTCGGGAAAATACAGCAGGTAAATAAATGGCTACTTTACAAACTCAAGATTATGAAGCTCTTAACCTCATTATTAGTTTAACAGAATATTTAAAGTTAAATGATTATTAAGTTTAAGTTAATTTTTGTCTGAAAGAGAAATCAACTCACCCAAACATCCATCCATCCTCACAAACATTTGCCCTTATAATAGTAGTAGAAGTTGACGATCGAAACCCGTGTCGGAACCAATGGACAAGCGCGTTCAATCTGTCGATCGTTAGCGTTTTCAAAAGTCCTTCCGACGACTAGATTGGACGAAAGAACCATTCCTGTTTAGGAAAAGTTCGAAGAACTCGTGGGAATGGGATTGCCGTCAGTTGAAATTGCATTCTGAATTACTAACATTGTTCTATTCGTGTTAAAAATCGGATTTATTAGGACGCTTTTGGACGCTGGTGAGCAATAATGTGTCAAGCCATACGGACTTCATTAAAAAAAATAGCGTCTAAAGATATCAAAACTATTCTTTTTAAATCTGTTTGAAGAAGTGTGTATACAAGTATTTGTCGGTTCTTATTTTATAATTCCGAAAATTTGGATTGTTGGTAGAAACTTGCGATCAAACATAATAATTCGTTGGTAGGTTTATAAAAACTAGCCAAAACAGACCTTAGGCTACAATACATTCTCTTATGTTACAAGAAGATATGACATGTTATAATGTGACTTATAAATAAATTTCAGGACTGACCATTGAACATTTATGTTTTTGATTAGATAATCTTTTCTTTCAGACCCTCTGAACAAAGCATTCATTTTCGAATGATATAATACGACAATAGTTCAGATTTGACCTATAACTCCAATTTTTATTTACTATAAAGACCAACGCTTAGAGCCTCCGCAGACAACAAAGATCTTTTTATAGGTCAGTAGTTTCGTTAGCTATTTAATGAATCTAACTTTGAGTATAAACTTGCATTCTTGAATACCTAATACGCGCTCATAATAAGTTAAGTGTACGAAACCGCGAATGCGTAAACGCATCTAACAATATGCCAATATTTCGATACTTTTTCTCGCGTACGCACGGGCTGTGGAATGATCTACTTCCAGCGGAGTTCAATGGGCATTATTATTTAGGGATTTACAAGCGTCGAGTCAACGCCTCTTTTCCAAACGCTGGACCCGCAACTCCCCTAATGTTTCATGCACACGGGCGACACTCTTAATATCAGATGGAACTGTGTTCGTTAGCAACCTTTATTACAACAAGACAATTGAGGAGTTTGTTTGTTGGAATAAGTACAGATTTTTAAAGTTAAATGTTATGTACGTGGTCTACGTAAAATTTGTAAGTGTAAGAATGATATTATATATATATATATATATTTTAATACGTGAAGCAAGAAAATTGAGCGGACGGAGGAGTACGAAATTTCAAATAAAGAAAATGAGAGAAACGTAATTTTTTTTTAATTATTTACAAAAATACATGAGATCACACTATCATATGTTTGATTCGCGCTTATATATTCTTTTGTTTATTATTTCTATTGTTTAAGTCTGTGGTCAAGTTGAGAATAGATTATCTGTGGTCGATCTTGAAATCTGTTGAAAATTTAAACTACGATCGAATTCTGATCGCTAGGATACCACAAGTAATTATGAAACATCATTAACCACAATATGGTCGGATAAAAAAATCTGGAGTATACAGGGGATTTTATCATCAAAGTCCTAACTTCAAAAGAACATCCCACTAAATGCCGTCGGTCATACACGGGCGATCCATTAAAAGTATAAACAAAATTCGTTAAGAAAAACTACAGTAACAAATGTTTGAGGACCGTAACGAGCGTATCCCGGGAGAACTTTCGCCTCGTTACCGCTACTAAGCGTAAGATAAGAGAAAAACTTATAGTAATGTATACACCGACGGACAAAATTATTAACACACCAGGCATAATCAATTATTCCTTTTATATTTTCTGTTAATTTTGGAAGAAAATAATTCTAAGATATAAATTTCATATAGGAGATATTTATGTATTATCTATACATATATTTCTTACTCTCTGGTGCCCGCGACTTCGTCTGCGAAAAATTAAAATAAAAAAAAACTAATAAAAAATAGCCTATGAACTCCTTATAACATTAGCTATCTGCTAGTGAAAGCCGTGTCAAAATCAGTCCAGCCCTTTCCAAGATTAGCCGAAACAAACAGATGAACAGACAGGCTGACAAAATTTGTAAAAATTGTTTTTTTTATGTTAGCACCGTATATATATAGTCATCATAAACATTTAATGAAAAAATATTTGAAATTACAAACAGACACTTCAAATTTATTTATAAGTATTGTTTTGTTTTGACTAACCGATTAATTAACGCAGAGCTTTAACCGCTGAGGCTATAAACTTGTATTTTTGGCAGTTAATACTTTTTATATTGTAAGCATCCATTAAAAAGGATTTTTGGAAATTTCATCGCTAAAGTGGGGAAAATAAGAGATGAACGGTTGTATGGAACCCCTCATTCCTGAAGTAAGAAACGCGTAATTTAATATAGTTACTTCTTGCTAGAAATATATGCACATGTACATTGACGATTATCAAAATTTTACTCCTAAGAGGGTAGAATAGGGGTTGAAAATCTGTATGTAACTCGAACGAAGCCAGTGTGGGCCGCTAACCATATTCTTCCATATTTCTCCATTTTATTATAGACAGGTAGGACTTATGATAATATTTTAATAATATATTTCTAGATTGCAATTTATCCAAAAAATTTATGTCCAACAGACTTTTCTTCAAATGACATAAGATACCAATTGAATAATAAAAAGGAACATGCTTATTAAAAGTAAAAAGTAAAGTAACAGCCCGTAAATATCCCACGGCTGGGCAAAGACCTCCTCTCCTATTAAGGAGAAGATTTAGAGTTTAATCCACCACGCTGGTCCACTGCGGGTTGGCTGATATACGGTGTGTCAGAATTTAAACACAAATTTAGCACTTAAAAAACCAGCGGTGCTAGCCAGGGTTTGAACCTGCGATCATCATTTGAGATCGACATGTTCTAACCACCAGGCCATCTCGGTTCAATGTTAATAAATCTTAAATGTTATCACAATGTATATGATTTTTCTGCTCGTATGTGTACAAATAAACTTGCTACGTGTATTTTTCTTACAGTAACCCTAATTACCTAGTGCTAGTTTTTCTTCATTTTTGGTTTAATAACAAACGCGTAGAAATTTATTTCTTTGCGAAATATAAAACAGAATGTACTATTTTTTTTAATCTTAAAGATTTCCAGGTTTGCAGGTAAAAGTTTGATTAAAAAAAATCCACGATAAGTTAATATACTAGAATCATCATTTGGGTAATAAATTACTAATTATTTATGATAGGTACCTTAATGATACTTTATCTATACTTATATTATAAAGCTGAAAAGTTTATTTGTTTGTTTGAACGCGCTAATCTCAGGAACTAGTACTTCGAATTGAGAAATTATTTTTGTGTTAGATAGTTTATATATTGAGGAAGGCTATAGGCTATATTATATCACGCTACGACGCATAGGAGCGAAGCAGTAATTATAAACGCGAGTGAAACCGCAAGGGACAGCTAAAATAATTTAATATTAAGTATTGCTGGCATTGGCATAATAACATGTATATAATTGGCACGACTAAATCAACTAATCGAAGAATCGAATCAATGTTTTAGCTGATTAAAAGACAACGTGGTCCAAAGTGGTTGGTATTCTGGGTGCTAAAATCCATAAGCTTATAACATGAAATTTAAAAATAAAATATATCAATTATTATATAGCCGATAGACCAAAATCAAACGAATATTTTGAATAATTTATTGCAGTAAATTAATTTGTGTGTTAACGAAATAAATTTTCCTTTCTGTGTTCATATGAATTTGCTCGTAAATAGCCACAAAAACTCATCTTTATATAGTTATATCGTTTATTCTACGACGATTGCATCATATTTACAATTCTAAAACGAAAATAAACGAACCAAAACTCTATGAGTAAAAAAAGTAATATTTTTTTGTACTTTCGAACAATTTACTTAATTAAAATACATCACCTTACATTTCTTAGAAGCTACTGACATTAATATAAATTATATGGTATAACGAGTTTACAAATTAGCAAAAACACGCCCTCCACAAATGGAATACAAATCAACGGTGCTCATGCACTGTGACCGGCGCGTGCGCAGGTTACATGAATAATGTGCGAGCTGACGGTGCTTGACAATACTTACGAGCTTAACATTGTGTGTGAACCTTGACTCTTCTTTGCTTATGTTTACTAATTGGATGTTGATAAACAATAATATGTTAACCCACAAAAAGTCAAAATCAGAGGTATTGATGTATTCTGATTATACATCACGTATTAATCGTTATTAAAAAAAATCTCAATTTAATGTTTCGAATATTGAAGTGTGATCCATAAATTGAAACATGCATTAATCTCACATATTTGAAAAACTTATTATTAGATGAAACTCTTTACTAGCCAATCTACTTTTAATCCATTATGCTTTTTATCAAAATAGAAAGAAAATATGGATTTATACTTCTTCTATATATACGCTCGTATGGCTTAAAACAGTATTGCTTATCAACTTCCAATTAACATTGAGTATAACTATAATGTGATATCTTCGGGTCAAGTGTAAAACAGTGTGTTTAACAACATGTATTTAACAGTGTAAATAACATTATTGACACAAATAGGGCCTAATGAGCATTTTCCACAATGCATTCCATTGTATTTGTAGTGCTACCGACGATATGTCAAAGTTTATTTATGTATGTAATTTTACAAATATCGATTGTATCATTTAAGCGAGCTTGTTTTTTTATCAATTATCAAATTTCACATTTGATTCAAAGGTGAATCCTATTGCAAAAGCTAGTTACGCGGTTTTGCGTTATCCTCGGCGATATACCTATTAGATTTATACCCACTAAAACCCCTGCGATGGCCTTTCTCAGCACAGAAATGGAGAGGCCACGGGAACGCTTGCGCATGCGCATCCGCTGCCCCTCCCGTGCGACGCTCCACTCGTGACTGGCGGACCTCGTCTCAGGAGGGCAAAGTGTGGTCTTGCCCTCCCCGCACCCTTCGCTGGTGCGTACGGTAGTTCGAGGCCATCCCGACTGCCATCCTCCTCGGGGCCGTATGAAAACGGATGCGTGGGACCCCCATCTCACGCATCCACGGCCCGAGGGCGCGCCCTCTGGATTCTGCCCCGGGCACATACCTATTAGCTTAGGAATATGATAAATAAAATTTAAGTGAATTCTAATTATAAATTATGTACCTATTTAAAGTTTTAGATTTGATACTAAAGATGATTAAAACGAATTATTTTTGACTTGATGATGGGGAATGGTGATTTAATGATTTATTCGAATACTCGAATTATAGAAATGTTATTACCTAGCTGGTATTTGATTGCGCATAAATTTTCAACCTCGATTTCAACTCATTGTTTTTTGATGACACCAGGACAAGTTGGTCCAGACACAACAGGTCCTTCTCCAGAGTCAAATTTATCTCTAAACTAAAATTAATTTAAACTGATTTAACATAAAAACGTAATAAACGTACAGAGAGATTTTTATAATATAATATTAGGTTTTTCAAATACGCAAGTATTTAGCAATCATCTAAACTATTAATAAAATAAGCCAAGTCAGTTTATTGGCCAAAGCCGGGACTAAAACTGGACGCAGGTATTTGACTTAGTTGGTAAAACTTTTATCCAATAAGCGACATCCGAGCGATCGCTCCAAAAAACCTAATTACGACGATACCGACCGAAGATAAATAAAGATAATCCGGGGAAAGTGGCCTCAGTTAATTTCCCCGGCCCCAAGTTTTCGTCCCGGCAAATTGGAGTAAAACTTCCCTTCATTTCCTCTCCGGTCCGGGGTATTTCAAAACTCAGATGTTGTAAGCCTCTACGCGCATTGGGAAATAAAATAGTGAAATTCGAATAATTTTTTCGCTACTAACTGCTCGTCACGACTTCCTAGACGTGTGCAATTTTCTGTACGATTTTTCAAACATTTTCTTCCATACAAATTTGGACGCTGATAAGCAATACTGTGTCAAGCCACACGGACTTCATTTTGAGAAAATAGTGTTAACAAAAATGTTTGAAGAAGTATATATCCATCTTTTATTTTATTTTTTGATAAAAGTTATAATGAATTTAAATCAGAGTGATACATTTAATTTATTATCTAATAAAAAGTAATTTAAATATTTGATATTATGGTATAAATTGTAAAAAATGGAACGCACTTGAAATTCGAACTAATTAATTAAGAAACTTTTTTCCTTACTTATTTAATTTATATGACTACAATTTTTTTGAATAATGTTAAATAGATGATGCAGTGTCAAAACGCATCAATATCTCAGAATTTGAATTTTGTTGGTTGACACATTATTGCTTATCAGCATCCATTTATTCTCATAATTACAAACAATAAAATTAGCCAACGTTGAAAAAATATATTTTTGCACATTAAATAAAATTGAATGTAAAAAACATATTCCATTTATTCTCTGATAATTTGTTCAGACTTCAACACAGTATAAAGATGCATTTATATCTGACTGACGTGACGGACAGGTCGTGTCATGACGTAATGACTAGCGTTTATATTACTATATCATGTTCTAACGCATCAGAATAAATATAGTCCATACGCCATTTCAGCACCCCCACAACCCGTTCGTCTGAGGCGAATCGGGATCGGTTCTGATGTGACCCATCCTAAGCCATCACGACACATACACATGTAAACGTTGTCATTCAAAATGTATGATACCGATTCTGTTCTGATGCGCCACGTATACATATATTTATTTGACTGACGTGTCGTGTACACGTTAGTCAAATATAAATCCGTCTCTAATTTCACCTCTTCCTAAAACACATATTAGAATATAGTACTAGAACATTAAAAAATAAACATTTCTTACAAATACAGATATTTAAAAAAATACGTTAATAAAAAATTAGAATTGTATTCCACCATTACAACTTAGAAAACAACCGTGCAAAATAAAGACACAAAATTGTGTAACATTACCGTAATATTACTCGTAAAATTCCCGTTTAAATAATTACCCAAAAAGGAATACACGTGAAATACCGCAACAAAATTTCCCAAGAGCAATTTGATTCCTCGCGCGGTAATCACGAGTTAGTTTAGTTTTACCCCGGGGTAAACCGTCCTGCCATCACGTAGTTTTTCCCAAAACTTACCCCTTTTTATCTTAGGATGATTATGCTTAAAACGCCCGACGACAAATTCCTTAGAAAGGAATATAACTTTAATTGGTTTGTTTGAAACTTTTCCTTGATATTGTTTTTCTCTCAAGAGATTTGGTTTAGAATTACTATTTTATATAAAATATTATACCACCTGGTGCTCGCGACTTTGTCTGCGATGTCTATGATGTCTACGTCATAGTAACTTTATGCATCTCAGCCGATCGGCTTGACAAAGTTTCATACAAAATTTCATCCCCTATTTTATCCCCTTGAATTAATCAAAATCCTTTATGAGCAAATGCCTATGTCATAACATCTACCTGCATGCCAAATTTCAGCCCGATCCGTCCAGTGGTTTAGGCTCTGCGTTGATAGATCACTATGTCAGTAAGTCAGTCAGTCACCTTTGAGTTAAATATATTTAGCTGTGTCCTGCGGTTTCCCCCGCGTTAATAATATAATGTTGAGATAAAAATTATATTTATATAATGTTTACCTTCCTCACTTGAATCGGATATTTTCACTATTTCATTGGTTTCAATTTTGTTTTCGCGTAACACTCTATTTTATTTATATTTTTTAAAATAAAAGTAGGCTCATTTACTCCTTATAACATCAGCTATCTATATATTCCCGTCAAAATCGGTCCAGCCGTTTCAGAGATTAGCCGAAACAAACAGACGGGTAGACATAAAAAATTGAAAAATTGTATTTTTGATGTAAGTATATACTTTCATACGCGTTTAGTTAAAAGCTGTTAATTTGAAATTACTACGTTAATAATTTACGCCGTTTAAAATTTTGGTAATATTTATATAACTTATGTCTTTCGGGTCATTACATTACCGGGTATTACGAATCTATTGACACGTCATTCGTTAAAATCGGTTCTGTAGTTTAGACGCTACAGTGGCATACATTCATACATAGACTGCCAAAAACATCTCCTTTTGGCTTCGTCGTAGTCAAGTGAAAATAAATTATCTAATCAACTATTTTTAAATCTGTTACGCGACGATGTATTTAAATTAATTTAAATAGGAAAATTAATAAGATGGTTTAAGATTAAATAGATGCATCGTTAAGGAGATTCTAGGTTCAAGTTCGGCTGTGTAAAATTTTCTTTTCTTTTTGAATTACTAATGCTATTGTTTTGATATTATTTGTAAAACGGTAATATAATTCCTCAAACGAATTTATAATAGAATAAAAAAGAAAATCGTTCTAAACGCTTACTAAAACTAACACAAAAAAACCTTTTAACTTACAACAGACGGACCCCAATGTCCACGCGCCACTGTAATTAATTAGTGTGAAAAAATAGCCCCGTCGGAGCGTCGCGTGCGCATACGAGGCCAACGAAGCGAACTTCCTGTTTAAACCCCGTGTTCCACTAAAAAGGTAGTGTTTTTTTATGATAATGCCCTTTTAATAGCCATTTATATTACAATCAAGTACTATTATTATAAATAACAAAAAATGCTGTTGAATGGCTCAAATTTATGATGCTATATTTTTTGTTAAGGCTCTTTGGTGTAGGTTGCTTTAGAAGTAATTAAATTTAGATTAAATTAATTTTAATAGCTTAAAACGCATTCATCTAAATGACTAGTTACTGCTCACGGCGTCGACGGCGTCGTAAGTTTATAAAGAGTAGCCTATGTTTTAATGTAAAGTTTTATTAAAATAGAGCTTCATACATTCATTATCCATCCACGTTCGTATTTATAATATTGGTGAAACTGTGTAAATAAGTTAAATATATAACCAGTTTTGTACTTGTAAACGCTCGTCTTAAGCTGAATATGTATGTATACAATTATGTTATATATATGTTATTGCTAAGATTTATGCAGCTACAGTATTACATAGATGGTAGTTTTATAAACCTATCCCAAAAATCTTGAAATAGAAAAAAAAAGCATATGGATTTCGTCTTACTGTTTTAGAGCTATGACACTCCAAACAAACGAGCAAACATACCATTTTTGCATTAAGAAAATTAAAAAAAAAAAGGTTAATTCCAATATTTAATAATAATAGTAATGATAAATATTTAAGTTTCTTTTTTGTATATAATATTATTTCAATTTTATTTTGAATAAATGTATATGACTTAAAGAATAAAAAAAGCAATTAATAGCATTACAAAGCACTATATCTGCAATGGAACACAATCATTAACACATAGGGGCATAAATTAAAGCGCCTTTTTTATAAAAGGCTAAAACATCTGATAAATTAATTTGGACACAAAGGGTTTATTGTTGTTGATTACTTCATGGTTTAGATATGACGGCTGAACATGGGAAAATTTCAAAAACAAAAAAAATAAAAAGAGACTTAATCCGGCTTTTTTTAAAGGTTGGGCCACATTTACATATACAATTATTTTTATTGCCATTTTATACTTAAAAAAAGGCAGTAACATCGATTTTGATTACATATTTAGTGGGTATATTCCAGCCGCTAAAATAATAGTAATGGATTCAGTCGTAGTGACAGTATTGTACAATTCAGTCAAATGAAATTATTTCTCTAAGTCGAAAATTACCTTTGAAAGTTTTGCTCTTGTAATTGGAATATAACAAGTCTGTAACTTGGTAACAATTATCTACGTTGCCTTACAAGAGCTGTCGCAAAAAAGGCCCTAAAAGTAAATTCTTTAAAGTGTAAAAAAATGACAAAACTTATGTAAATGTTTATGAAAGTCTGAGAGCAAAACTAAACTAAATAGTAAATTTAGTGAAAACATTATACGTAGAGTTGTTATGTTAAGGATAATTTCACATTTGTCATATCTTTATGAATTTGTTGTATTGCATAAATAAATTTAATGAAATGTGAAGTAGCCCCAATAGCCGCGTACGGTGAAAGAGAACCGGAAACCTAACTACTTTCTCCATTCCTATCGTTAAAGGAATTAGGAATAGAAGACTTTACTGACTACAGCACGAGCGTATACGAATACGAGCTGGCTCGATAGGGGCATTATCACACTCTTACAGAAAAACAGCTCGATGAGCCGAAAGTTTAATCCTTCATTCCCTTTCTTACTTTCATTTCATTCCTTATTCTTTTCATAGCTAGTAACGCATTTGTGGCTCCTCTGGTACTGCAATATCCTTGGAGTGATCACCTTCAGCACTTAACATCACTGAACCGCATTCTCCTATACCAACTATTTAAAAAATATCACATCCATCATCCGACCAGAAAAATAGCGCAGTTCACATTAGCTTAATACACAAACTCCATTCAATCTACCGAAACAACTTACTCCGATAACCTGCAAACAATTGGCGAAGAACAAAGCCGTGTATTAAGAAAACAACTGAATTTACTTTATTCCTTTGTCAATGATAAAGTTTGCCAATGAAAAGTTGACAAAGTTTGCCGAGTTACGAACTCGGACGCGGAATCTTGTCTATTTGGAAATTTTCAAAGAGCATCGATCTAGTAGAGGGAAAATTATCAATTAAAACAAATCGTCAAACTCGGATACTTCAATTATAATAATGGACAACTTTGTATTAATCAAGCGATTGAACCGCCACGGAGGGGGGACCCCCCGGGTGGGATCTGACCCAACCGCAGACATAAGTCACTGGAAGGGACATTTACTAATCATTCTAGTATTCATTCTTTTTTCTTATAAAGTGGTATAAGTGAGAGTGCTCAATGCTGGACTCATTACTTTGCGATTCCATCACTTATTCCTCGTTAAGCTGACAAAAGAATTGTGGCGATTCTGGTGCTGCAAATGACATTGGCGACGGTGATCAATAAACATTAGCTAATTTTATAAAAAAATGTTAATTAGTAAAAATTAATAAAAAAATACCCAAAAACATATAACGGTCGCAGACTGCCTGGTAGTTTTCCCGCTGTTTCAATAAAAAAAAACACCAACAGTTTACGTAAAAATATAATAAACACACTGACAGACAGTTACTTTCACATATTAATATGAATTTAAACTATAAACACACAGCTAAACCACTAAACAAATTGCACTGTAATATGGCATGCAAATTGGGATGGATCTACAGAGGATCATCGGGAGGAGGACATAGATCTGCTAAAAAAAAGATCTTCCAAAATTCACTCCTTCATGGGATGAAACGAGGGTCTAAAGTTTTAATTAAGGCCACATCTAGCCGACTATTCATCCGCGATCCCCGGCTTCCGGCCCAATAATTGCCGGCTATATAATTTAACTTTGAATAGCCGACTGCCGAGTTTGCCGGCGTTCGACAATCCGCGGAACTCGGACAAACGTAAAGGTATCTTGAATTCGCTTTGTATTCTAGACTGAATTTTAGTTCTAACTAGACGAATATGACAGAGTATACTAATGTTATGCGAAACTACGTCTGTCTGTTTTTACATCTTCACGCTTAAATCGCGGAACTTATTTTAAATAATTTTGGTATAGATATAGATTGGACCTAAAAGACTGACGTAGGTTACTTTTTGTTTCAAAAATAAGAAATAGGATGAAACGAGGGATGGAAGTTTGTATTAAAAACCTATAGTATATACTCTACGTAGACAAAATTAACTGAGAAATAATATTTTTATGTAATAAACTCATGGATTTTGGCACCCAGAATGTCGATTACACTGGATGATGTTGCCTAGCAACTAGTAACTAAGACAGACAGATGTGTCTTTGGGTCAACAAGAAGCATTCATACTTAATATAACGGGTCTTATCGCGATAACTAATGGTAATACCTTTTTATTGCCCGACGTTCCGACAAAGTTGCATTCGTCGTGGTCCGATATATTAAATATGAATGGTATAAATCGCCAAATTTAAAATATACAACAAGAAACAAGTTGAAATTGGTAATATATGTTATTAGTATGTACAGATCCTTAACGTCAAATAATATGAACATAAGATATGTATATTTAGTGATAGAATATCATTGGTAAAAACAGGCACTACAGCTACTTGTTAATCATACTCACATAATGAGAATTTAAATATTACTAGTGGTCGCTCGGTGTTCATAAGTTTGAACAAAATAACAGAGTATAAATGTGTGTTCCACAAAACAAAATAAAGAAGAAAGAAGAAGTATAAATGCGTGTGTCAAATAAATTGAACCTTGAAATAAAACTGAAACCGTTGGCGGTAGTTGTAAATAATATTTTCTAAAACCTCAAATAGACAAATGTCACCTTAGTCTACCCGCGACCACGAACGCTGCAAAGTGCTCGAAACGTCGGGATGATAAAAATAATTAATATACGCGATTTAAATCCGTTTAAAATATTTTTATTTCAATGAATAATAATCGCGAAAATCAAAGACAACGAAATGGAATTACCATTAACACAATTAAAAAAATCATAATAAAAAAAAATGCAAAATAAGCATTCTGCACTCTTTCTCTATATAAACTGTGAAATTTCATATTCGTCCGCGCAGTTTTCGTGAAACGGGGTACAAAATTTTTGCTTTTCATATTAATAAATTAAACAGACATTAATAATACAACGTTATCATACTAATATGGAGTAGAGAGAGAGTAGAGTAACAGCGTGTATATGTCCCACTGCTGGGCTAAGGCCTCCTCTCCTATTAAGGAGAAGATTTAGAGCTTAATCCACCACGCTGCTCCACTGCGGGTTGGCGGATATACATGTGTCAGAATTTCTCCTGACACATGCAGGTTTCCTCACGATGTTTTCCTTCAACGTCGAGCTCGAGATGAATTTAAACACAAATTTAGCACTTGAAAAATCAGCGTTGCTAGCCGGGGTTTGAACCTGCGATCATCGGTAAAGATCGACGTGTTCTAACCACTATGCCATCTCTGCTCCTTCAGACTAATATAATGAGATATTGATGATTACAACGTTTGAGTAAAATAAAAATAAATACAGAATTAAATTTGACCCATTTTCATCGGCTAATACGAGTTCCGAAGTAATCCAACAGTTCGGATTACGCACAAGTGGCTCAAATGATGCATAGGAAAGGTAGTTTAGGGTTTGAGAGGCTTCCGTATCGAATGGCGCGGCTGCCGGATTTTTTTTTATAAATTCTCCGTTTTATTCCACTACGATATTGATTGCTAAAGTTTATAAATAGACTAGCGGCCCGCACGGGCTTCGACCGGATTAAATATATACTTACAAAACTCCTACCTTACCCTGTTGGGGGTTAAATTTTGAAAAACGTCGATGGACGCGTGCATTAATTTCTAACCAGAAGTAGCAATATTAAATTACGAGTTTCTTACGTCGAAAATGACGGACTTCCATACAAGCGTTCATACCTATTTTTATACACCTTAGGAGTTAAATTTCCAAAAATCCTTTCTTAGTATATTGTGTCAACTGTCAAAATTGCAAGCTTGTAGAGTAAGCGGTTTAGGCTCTGCGTTAATGAATAAGTCTGTCGGTCAGCCAGTTAGTCAGTCAGTAGGTCAGTCAGGACAAGCATTTATATATTTAGAAATCATTCGTTCTGTATATACAGGATTTATAGCCTGACTGGCTATGACCTACTGGCTGACTGACCTGATATTATTATCAGGTTCGACTCCCGAGTCGTGTAGAGTAATCACGGAGATGTTTGAATGCACTATTTCTTAACATTATAATCGGTCACACGTTCAACAAATTTCTCCAGCTTTCAGTTTCAAATGTCATCCGAACGCAGTTAGTTATTATAACGTAGGTATCCGCACAGAAAATATTTTCCAAAATGCACGCCCTAATGGTATGAAATGGGGGTCCCAATTTTGCATGGAATCAAACTTACCGCAAAGCCGCGAGCAATATCTTGTATTATAATAGTAAACTTTATTCTCATATCTCACTCCTATGGAGAGCCGAGATGGCCAAGTGGTTAGAACACGTCGATCGGAGAAATTCTGACACATGTATATCCGCCAACCCGCAGTGGAGCAGCGTGGTGGATTAACTTCTAAACCGTCTTCTTAATAGGAGAAGAGGCCTTAGCCCAGTAGTGAGACCTTTACAGGCTGTTACTTTACTTTACTTTTTACTCCTATGGAGAAAGAGAATATTCAGTGACATATTGAATTATTTTGCTCATAGCGCTAGAGCCTGAAGCCTGCTAATTTTAGCTCGTACATGGGCTGACAGGGATAATATTACACTCTCCCGGAAAATCGGCGTAAAGTAGCGAATGAATGAACGAATTATTAATAACTAACTACTCTTGGGGTTTCGCTTGCGTTTGTAGCTACAGCTTGGCTCCTGCGAGTCGAAACGTGATGCAATATAGCCTATAACCTTAATACATAAACTATCCACCGCAAAAATATTTTTTCAAATCCAATTAGTAGTTACAGAGATTACCACCTATATACAAACTTATAAATAAATGTTAACTCTTTTTAATATTAGTATACATTTCTTCTCTTACCCCCTGCCATTCTAATTCCCTTATTCATTTCTTTAAACGAGCAACTCATATGCTCTCGTACTACGAGAGTAGTAGAAATGTTCATGGGAGGTGGTGATTTCTGAACATTCGATGAACTAAATGTATTTTAAGCTTTCGCGATTTATACTATTTGTATATTTTGGTACATGGTAGTAACTGACTTAGTCAGCTCGTGACCACGACCGATGCAACTTCGTCGAAACGTCGGGCAATAAAAAAGGTATTACTACCATTAGTTATCGCGATGAGACCCATTATATTAAATATGAATCCGATGAACTGTCGACGACCGCAGACTGACGACCGCTCCGGTGTAGTGGTACTGAATGTACCTCTAACAAATATTGTTATTTGCATAAATATTTTTTCCTAGATTTGGGTGTTCGTGGGTCTCCCCACCGTGTCTCGAAGAGCACGTATAATAATCGTTACTCTTATTTGGGAGATTATTCTAGTCTAAGTGGTTACTGGCTTGCCCTCATTGGTTGCGGAGGTCAGATGGCAATCGCTATGTGTTAAAATCAGTAACTTGCCAATGACTGGATTAAAATAATAAGTAAACCCTGGTAGAACCGGGAAAAAATGCTAGACTTAAGAAGAAAATGCGAAAAAACAAAAAAAAAATACTCTACAGATTAACTTTTTACCCGATTGCCGATTGAATGTTTTTATCAGTCTATATGTATATATTTATGTAATGTATTCAAGTAGGCTTTTAAAACGACTTTTGAATCGTTGTATACCAACTATACTAAAAACATCTCGAAGGGATTCCCGAGCTCTTACATTATAAATACTACTAGTGGCTCTTTTTTGCAATATAAAAACTGTATTAACACCTGAAGCGCTACCCCATAGCATCAAACCATAGGACATGATATTATGAAAATAACCGAAATATACTTATCGAGCTGTATCAACGTCGGTTACTTGACGAACATTCCTAATCGTATGCTGTGGAGCTGAGTCTTCCCGTAAGAGGTTAGTAAAGATTCTCTATGGTCTTGTTACGCAGTCGGGTTTTTAATGTTTTTAATTAATTGTATAGTTGATTTTTTTGTACCACCCTACCGTTAACAAAACAATAGTTATATAATAATTCTACTACAAACTGTTCATCAAATACACGTATATTGTTGGTTTTGCTTCGGTTAGAAATCAGATGAGATACACATACTGATAAAATAACCATTGTATACACATTATGTTAGCGATGTCACTATTGATCTAAACTACCGTCAGCAAAATATACTTTGTATATCATGAACGTGCATTTATTTTATCTTCTAAAGATATAAAAGATCAAATTCCTTTTAAGATTTTTTTTAATTAAGTATATACTTCACTACTTATATACATAAAGGCTGTGACGATATAAGAGATATTTCAATGAAAAATATAACAATAAAGATATTGTAACTTCGTGTGGGTTGTGATGAATTAATTTTGATAAAACAAATTTTGAATCTTACTTGAGCAAATGTTAGGTGAAATAACGTGAATATATGAGAGACGACCCATGTGTTACAAGAAAGTAACTAAGGAGAAAAATGGGGCAGGAGTTATCTGCTATATCAATGAATATGCCGCCCGTGTGCAACATATGGCTGATATCAAATTGACTCCATTACACATTTAAACGCTGATATGCAATACTGTGTCAAGCCACACGAACTCCATTAAAAAAAATGGTGTCTAAAGATAACATACGTATTCTTAATAAAGTCGTTTAAAGACGTATACATTCATTATTCTTTACTATTTTGATAAAAAATACATTGTATTAATTACAGATAAGTATATATAAAAGTTTTATCTACTAATAAGTTTTTCAGATATTTTATATTCTTGAATATCGCAAAAAATGTAACACACTTCAATAGTCTAATCATCTCCGAATTCGACATTTTGTGGGTTGACCCATTATTGCTTATCAGTTAGACCCATTATTACTGTCAGTTATCATTAGTCCATTTATTATACGACATTAAAATATTAAAGCAAAAATTATTCATTTTATATAGAAAGCAATGAAAAAGTTTAAGATATTGTTTAAAAAAGATAAGTTTTTTGTTAAATTTTGTAGTCAATAGTTTACCGAATCATTTTCACCCACATAATTGTCTCCTAAAACAAAATTTCACACAAATAAACTAAACACACACACGTACCAATATCCCTGATGTGTTTAGTTACAATTCAAAGCACCAACGATTAAAAAAAAAAATCCAACTTTAATTTTTCTGCTGACCGTCCACATATGTATTAAACCGTCATACGACCCAATATCCGTATTTGCAGTGAAGTTGACCGCACGCGATTGAAATTACGCGGGTAATCTCTGCACAGACCGAACTGTCCGCAAACTTCGCTAATAATATTACATTTTCATCCCGTAACACAAACAGACCTGCGGTATGGCGGCTGTAGTCTATTTATACCTGTGTTATACAGGCTGTTCGACTTTTATTTAAAATCCTTTAAATGGTGGTATAAGTCCATCTTCTTATAAGTCACACAGCACATTTCTTATAAAAATATAACTCTTTTTTTTGCTTATCTTTTGCTAGCAATTGGGCTGATTATTGGTGTGTTCACAGGGTGGTGTTTATGTTTTTTTCTATTAAAAGGTAATAATGAAGTCAACTTTGCGTTTTGGATATTACGACACTCGTAAGCAGTGGTGCTCAAATATTTAACTATTTCATAAGTAAGTAAAAAAATTGAATTATGCGGAATATGATGTTGATATTATAACTTTAATATATAAACATTGATCATCAATAAATAAGTTGTGAATGGAACTAATTCACTATGCTTTTATAATCTATGTAACATTAACACTTTGGCGCCTTTCATAATTGTCATCCTTAGAAAAACGTTTAACATACATTTTTGTACCTATCTTTATAATAAGTATTCAATATAATTATAGTCGTCAAAGGATGTAAAATAAAACCATAACTTAACAGATGTGTTAGACTTATAAAATCCTTTATTTTAAGGACCTTAATTAAAAATGGAACATCCTGTATATTCCTAGCTTTTACTCATATCTTTGTTCATGTTAATGCAGATTATATTACGCCGGAATACCGTCTAAAACCTATTTTACTGTCTGGTCGGTACAACTCGCGCCACCTATTGGAAGGTAATTGTACCATCTCTATATTCTTTTAGCAAGTGCAATAAACTGACAAAGTTTTATCGAAACAAGAAAATTATTTTCCTTTTAAGATGTCGCCAAAACGTCTTAATCACTTGTCAGTTGTTATCAAAGAGGGGTACCATTGAAAATCAGCATTAGGTGTCCACGCCTATTAATTGTTGAATGGTAGTAGTATTTTTTTTGTTTCTTTTAACCTTTTTTTATCGATCGTATCGATTTGTTTTATTGTTAATTCGTTTTTTTTTTTTTTGTTTTACATGTAAATGTTGATAGTAATTTAGTAATTTAAGTTGTTTTTTGGTTTTTTTTTTATATTTTCTTTCTTATTTTTAAGTTACTTATATATTTGTTGTACGGTCCCAAAAAAAGTGTTCTTTCTTTATTTCTTTCTTTGTACCTAATTATATTGGCTAATTTTTTTGTACATAGCAATACAACAAAGTCAGTCAGATAATGATATATAAAGACTATAAATAATATTATAAAGAGGTAAAATTTGTTTGTAAGTTTGTATGTAGAGGGTAATCTATAGAACTACCGAACCGATTTGAAAAAAAAAATTGTGTTAGATAGCCCGTTTATTGAGAAAAGTTATAGGCAATATAACATCACGATACAGCTCACAGGAGTTAAGCAGAAACCATAAACGCGAGTAAAACCGCGAGGGACGGCTAGTGGGCTATAAACGCATCACACTCAACGGTCCCGATTAGGATCACATGATCCGGAAATTCAACAAAAATACACAGACCACGAAAAACACCCATACATGGCAAACACCCATACTAAGGCAGTTCGAACCTGCGTCCGTTAGCGCTTCAGTTAGTTGCAGTGACCACTACAACAAACTATTAACAATAATTGATAATAATCAATTGCGAATGCGCAAGATTTAAAACATAAAAACACGTAGTAAATTTGACATGTAATACATAAAAGACAACGAAATGCACAAATTAAATTACAATGGTTTTTGTTTCCATTTTTGAGGTTTTTGTCATTAAAATGAAACAAAATAACATTGATACAAAAAAAATCAAACAATAAATTTAAGATGAAAGACAGCCAGTGCGGTAACAATTTCACGATTATATGAAAAATACAAAAAAAATAACGACAAAAAGGCCTCCACTCGACTAAACTTCAAACAATTCAATAACCAACAAACCAGAACTACTGGGGGATACAGCCAATGAAAGAAATTCCACGTGATAAACAAAAGCCGATGTAACTTGAGCTTTAGCATTACGTTGTTTTGTTTAAAAAATGTAAGTCAGCAGAAAAGGTGCGGAGGTCGCTAACCGTTGGCTATCAACAATATCGCAATTTATCAAACGAGCCTTATTGTTGAACTCCCCTCACTGAGTTTGGATGCGTATCCTTTTCTCCCCAATGCACCCGACTCTCGCAAACCATTATAATCCTTAAATAATATAGAAATAAAGATCTTAATCCCGTGATTTATTTCTAGGTCCTTCACCCCGCTATATATTTAAGTCTATAAATATGGCAAGGAGCGCAGGTGATGTTTTCATTAAACTTTTTCGCGGGATTAATTTTAACTTGTTTCCATCGTGAATGAGGACTTTTTTTCTTTTAAATTGTAATATTTCTCATTTTATGATTTATTGTTTTCGTTTTAATGAAAATAGCCTGATTTGGGTTCGATAATTGGAATGGGAAAAAGTGGAAATGAAAAATTTTTAAGTGAAATTTTTAAAAACTTTAACATTAAAAAAAGTTGGGATTATTTTATACAATTTCACTTATTTTGAGTTATTCGATTTGAAAAAAAAAAAGATATTTAAAAGTATGTTCAACCGTTTTTATGTTCCTGTTAATAATTCTTTTAAAAATATAAGTATTCAAACAAAAAAGTCATACATTTTTGTTATTAAAGGCTTATTGTACAGTAATAAATATCTACATTAATATCTTCTTTCGAATATCAAAAATACTACATAGAAAGAAAAATATATAAAAAATATAGTAAGTAGCGACCAAAAGTTTGCAATTAAAAAACCAAATCAGAAAACTTAAACGATCGCCTAATATACGAAACAGAATGTCAGCACCACTACACCAGAGCGGTTATTAAAAAAGAAAAAACTAAACTCAAATCGGATATTACCGCAAACGTAATAAAAGAAGTTCGGAAAATTGGTAGATGGAGATGAAATGGGATATTTTCAAACAAATTACACCAGAATAAATAGGCTCGAAGTGGAGACAATATCACAAAATAATGTTTCAATAATACATTATCAGAGGACCTCCCGCGCTCCGCGGCCAGGCGTGAGGCCCGACGCCTCCCGTCTTCTCGAACAGACCTCTACCTGTGGTCCGCTTGAGAGGTGGAGGTGACAGCGGCGTGGATTATTCTTAAGGGATAATTACACTTATAAGTGTTGCTTTTAGACTTTTATGAATTCTAGTCATGTAGTGACCGGAATTCGACCGTGGTTCATTAAATTTTAATCCGATTTCAAGAATAATTACAGGTAATGTATTGGTTATTGTTAGAATTAGCGCTCAAATTTAACAATAAACAAAAGAGTATATGTTTCATTTTTTTTTATTCATTCGGCACTCTTTCTCTATACATACATATATCTATAAGTGTATGAAATTTCATACTTCTGCGCCCGCGCAATTTTCGTAAGAGTAAGAGTGTATATAGAGAAGGAGAGAGGAATACTAATATTTTTAGCTAGGCATAAAAAATATATATTTTTTTTACTGTTAAACTCTGTGCTCAAATTGAGAATAGATTATCTGTGGTCAATCTAGAAATCAGTTGAAAATTTAATGAGCTACGGTCGAATTCCGACCGCTAGGCGACCCTCTAGTATGTATAATATGTCAATTCGATAGCATAATTTATGTATGTACTACAAATGTATAATTAATAGTTATTAACTTCATTTAAGAATTTATAGAAGTATTGTCATTGTAATTTTTTGCTTTTTTATATTAATTGAAACGTGTAGTTAAATTTAATGTTATTAAATTAACAACCAGCTCAGCCCAGCTCTACGATGCCTAGCTAGTAATAAAAATCAAGTCATTCATGAGAAAATAGGGAGAAAGAAATTTAAAACTTAAAGAAATCTGATGAAAGGAACCGTATAACCGATTTTAGAGTTAAGAAAAACTGCATTCAATGATTTGTTGAACATTTCTACACTCGAATTCAACTGCTTGTAAAAAAATTTGGTAACTTAAAACTAAAAAGTTATTCATATTTTATTATGGAATGTGGTAAGGAATAGAGTTCTTATGTAACCATATATATATAAATAATCGCTATCTCTTCAATTTTAGCTTTCAACAGTTATAAATTACCTTTCAGAATAAAAAAAAGAAAACATAGAATTGGAAATTTTAAAAACCTTCGAATATGTACTCATTAAGATCATTTTAAGGAGACTAACACACACACGATACGATAGTAGTTTGGCTTTTAAATTAAAATAACAGGAAATAATAGTAAATATGTCTTAACGAATTATAAGAAATTGTGTATTTTGCTTTTGAAGTCGATATATTTTTTTATAAAAATATCAAACAAATTGAAAGCAACAAAAGTTTAAATTAATTTATAATATTTCATATTTTTATGTGTTTTTATTGCGTTTTTCATATTTTACTTGATTTTGCGACATCGTAATATTTTCCGCGAATTCGCTTACAACCATCGTTTTCCAGGCTTAAATATGTTTGCTTTACTTACGAATTTCTTAATTCCTCAAATTGTATTCTTTTCGACCAGCGAATAAAGACGAAAATCGCTTAAAAAATTTTCCGTACATCCATCCCGCAATAGCAGAATCGCGAGGTGCTTAAAAGAAAATCGTTCTTATTAAATATTTTCTTCTCAATAAAAGCGACGACCGGCGAGCGCTAAATACCCGGCATTCCGCGCGATCATAAACGCAGAAAATTGAAAATAAATGAAAAATACTGAGAAATATTGAGATTTTTCTCCACCGGCTAACAATTTTGCTCCGTTAGACGCGAAATCGTTTTCCCCCAATAACGTTTGTAAATTGAAATGTTTGAAATAAAAAGGACGTCTTTAAAAATTGAGTTCGCACCGCGTCGGCTGATTTAATAGTCGGGTTGGGATCGATTGGTCCTTTGATGGCGGACGATAAGACTTAGTGGCAACGGACTTGTGGAAACTGTACTCCAATAACGCGGCTAGGAAGAAAAAAGCGAAATAGATACCGGCAATTATGCTATTACATGAAGTTTACAGAGAGGTATTTCTAGTTAGTGTCAATGATATTCTAATTTATATTTAGTCACTGAAACACTGAAGTACAGCCTAGCTCGATTTGACTCAAACAGGGCAGTAATCCGCTCGCATAATATCGGCGTGAATTAGCTAATACAGCGGCGTTTCGAGCCCACTCTCACCCATTCCTTTCCCCACTTTTCTTCTCTCTCTCTCTCTCTCTTTTAATTTATTATTCCTTTGCAAGCTGGCAACACATGTGTGTTACAAATGTCTACGTATGGTCGTGATCAGTAAACATCATGGCCTTCTCGTAAGTCCACTGTGTTTATTTAAAAAAAATAGAAGTGTGAACCAACAACAGTCGCAAATATCCTAACTTATATTTCGATAAGTTTTGCTCTCAGGCTTTCATAAGGATTTACATAAGTTATTTCTCATTGCTTTACACCTGATAGAATTTCCTGTCAGTGCCTTATTTTTGATATTCACCGCTTTCGTAACTACTTATAACGTATCTGTTGCTAGGTTACAGAATTGTTTTATATCGCACTCGAGAGTAAAACTTAGAAATATAATTTTCGCCAAATACTGTTTCAAAATAAATGTTTGATACGTCGTTTATAAGATAATATTTCGCTTTAATTATGATTATAAAACCAAAGTAAGCCAGCCAATTTAATGTTAAAAAAATCACTTTTAAATAAGGCAAGTAACCACTAATAATGCCTTTTCTTTACACAGGTCACTTAGTAAATGTGTAATAAGTTTCCAAATCACTCTTTACTAATATTATAAAGCTGAAGAGTTTGTTGTTGTTTGAACGCGCTAATCTCGAGAACTACTGGTTCGAATTGAAAAATTCATATTGTGTTAGATAGTTTATTTATTGAGGAAGGCTATAGGCTATATTACATCACGCTACGACTCATAAACGCGAGTGAAACCGCAAGGGGCAGCTAGTTTGGTATATACCCATAGAATAACACCAAGACATTCCCTTAATTTAACTGCACGTCTTTCTATCACATCATTAGTTTATTCTAGGTTTAACCACTTTGAACTTAACCTACATCTGACATGAGCGCCTGACCCCAGCCGTAACATGAGGTTAATTACGCATAAATGGATTTTAACCTTTAGATAAGCTTAGCGATTTAATTAAACCGAAATTCGATTTTCGTTGTATTCATTAGTCGCGCATACATTATTATGATGTTTTGTAATAAATTCTAATCATCCTAATACTATCATTAATGCGAATGTTAATGAGGCTGGATAATTTGATCATTTGATGGATTGTTACGTAATTTCTATACATCTATATAAATGAAATCGAAGTGTCGGTTTGTAATTTCTCATTAACAGATTTTAACTAAATGCATATAAACGTAAGATACTTACATCAAAAATACAATTTTTAAAATTTTTGTATTTGTCAGTCCATCTTTGTTCCGGGTAATTTCTGAAATGGCTGAACCGATTTTGACGGAACTTTCACTCACAGATAGCTAATATTATAAGAAGTAACTTAGGATACCTTTATTTTTATTTTTGCTTTATTTTAATTAATTAAAAATCGTGAGGGAAACCGTTAGGCACAGCTAGTTTGACATAATTGGTAAAGACGCAGTGGTCACTGCAAATGACTGAAGCGCCAACGATCGCGGGTTCGATTCCTGCTCAAGGCGTCTGTATCGGTCATACGGATGTTTGTCGTGGTCTGAGTGTTCACACAGGATCATGAGATCCTAAGTGTTTAGTGTGGAGCGTTTATTATTTATTATAATTATTAATGTACTTTTATTAATAAATAAAAGCTTTACGCGAAAATAAAATTGAAACCAATTAAATAGTAAACAATATCTGATTTAACTACAGAAGGTATATACGTAAATATAATTTTTCCTTGAATCAACGCAGATAAAACCGCACGACACAGTTAGTTCTCTATATAATCTATATACTTTAGATGGCAGTGCAACGCATACTAGGTACACTTAGTATTGATTATAAATGAGCATTTACTGGTCAAAATTATTCAGGGTATAACCTTAAATCATATGGAGCCATCGTTACTATTATGCGAATTACGAACTAACATAACCTAACTCGACCCATATCAATTACTAAAAACTTTTGTCGCCATGTTAGTAATAGTATAAGCGATTTAAATCTATCCAAAATTTATCTTCTATTAGCCATTTCAAATTATTTCATCTTTTAAACCACAATACCATTGTCTCAAAGACATTTATTTTTGTAACTCCCGTTAGGAACATTCTAAGAACACCCGTAGACTATCGAATTTTTAACAGCCACCAATTTAATCAATTTAAATATATATAACTCAAAAGTGACTAATTGACTGACTGACATAGTGATCTATCAACGCACAACCCAAGCTACTGGAAGGATTGGGCTGAAATTTAGAATTTAGAACGTAGACATCCGTTAAGAAAGGTTTTTTTTTAATTCTACCCCCAAGGGGATAAAATAGGGGTAAAAGTTTGTATGAAATTTTGTAAATTTAAAACCGCTCGGGCTGAGACTTTGCATGGATAAAGCTACTATAACGTAGGCATGACAGACATCGCAGACGAAGTCGCGAGCACCAGCTAGTTATGATATATGCATATATTGTTATAACTTTGTCATATATCGGAAATACGTATACTGAAATAATCCATGGCGAAAGTGAACTGTAACCCAAATATTGAATAGATAAAGTATAACGCTACTTCACGCGCACATTATTTTGTCCAGCGTTTCCCAATTTGTGGCATACGTACCCCCTAGAGTATGCGAGGTTGCATCAATGGTTGCGCACAGCAATCTTTTGACTAATATAATTAAATCCGTACAAAATTAAGCAAACAGGACTTGTTCCAATATATTAGTCGACCAGTTTTAACTAATATGCTCAAAATTTATTTAAGTGCACTTTGTTAAGCTGTAACATTAATTATGATGTAGTACTTTATTTTGATAGTCATTTCTGCGAGAAAATACATGTATTTATTATTCCTACGATTACGTGAGTTCAGGTTTTTTTTAGGGCGTTCAAGTATTACCTAACGCAATTTCTGAAGATTTTAACTTCCTCCATGTAACGCGCCAAAACGTGACCATTTTTACCTAAAATTTACAATAATGTTGCACAAAGTAGCTAAAAGTCGCTAAAATATCTTTATTATTGTTTCAATTCCAATTTCCCAATTTAAGCATCATAACGTTTAACAAGAACACCCCCAAATTGGGTTAAGTAATACTCGTTCCCGGAGTCGTAATAAAAACTAATTGGGAACCACTGATTTAGACCGACTTACATATAGCCGACTAAATCTCGGCCGATAGAAAGTACAGTCTGCGAGGGCTCTATTTGTAAATCTGTTTACACCCCACGCGTCGTTAGAACTAATCCCATCAAAGGGAATATCGGACGATGAAAACTTAGGGTTTCACTTTATAAGTAAAGTGTGGATTTTAGCTTACAATTTAGTAATGAATATTTACGTTTTAATAGATTGATGTTCGATCGATTTTCAGGATTTATTTATAGTTTTATTAAATTAAAAAAATATATATACGTATATGGATTAAAGTAAAGATTTTTTTATTACATGTATGTATACTTTTGTATGGAAATAACGGACAAACGAAGAGATAGTGCACCTAATGTTAGGTGATCACTGGCGCCCGTGAATAAACATGTAAGTTTATATGTAAGAGGTTATCTCTGAAACTACTAATCCAATTTAAAAAAAACTATTTGCGTTGGATAGCCTGTTTATTGAAAAAGGTATAGGCTATATTACATTACGTTATGACTCATGGGAGCGAAGCAGTAACCATAAACGCGAGTGAAGTCGCAAGTGGCAGCTAGTCTATACATATAAAAATTATTTTTAGTACACAACAAATGCTACTAATTAATTATGATATCACTCAATTTCAAATTAAGAATATTAATTTTAATACGAATTTGATTTAAGGAAAATATTATAATAATATTCATAAAATTAAGATCAAATATAATTTATTAAAAGAAACACGAAAACAAACGCCTAATTTATTACGCGAAAGAAAAACGGAAAATTTTATAGGCATACAAATAAATTAAGAACAACGCAATCGAATATGGGCTTTAAGATGAATAAAATAAAGAAAAATATTGCTTGTTATTACAAATAATTATGATTTTCAGTGTAATGATTCGAGAGTCGAAATAAGCTTAGAAAAATAATATTGACGTGTACAGAGTTTCTTAATACAAGGTAATGAAATTTAATATTATAAAAATCAATCTTTGTTCTGTATTGATTTCTTATACAGTACGATACCATTCACCGTGTATGGGTTTTTAACTAACACCTTTAGATGTTTGTTGAATGTATGCTATAAAGTAACAGCCTGTTAATATCCCACTGCTGGGCAAAGGCCTCCTCTCCTATTAATGAGAAGGTTTAGAGCTTAATCCACCACGCTGCTTCATTGCGGGTTGGCGGATATACATGTGTCAGATTTTCTCCCGACACGATTTCCTCACGATGTTTTCCTTCACCGCCGAGCTCGAGATGAATTTAAACACAAATTTAGCACTTGAAAAATCAGCGGTTTTAGCCGGGGTTTGAACCCGCGATCATCGGTTGAGATCGACGTGTTCTAACTACTAGGCCATCTCGGCTCTTTGTATGCTATAAATATATTATGAGTATCGATGTTACGTAAATGATGTAAACATACTTGCTTGAGTATCAATAAATACTGACTTAAAATAAATATAAATTTTGTGCAAATATGTATGAATTGCACGAGTGTGCTTTTTGTTAATGTATGGGTGTGCCCATACATATCCGATTGCGATAAAACTTTGTTGAATTGAACGCTGATAAGCAATACTGTGTCAAGCAACACGAACTTCATTTTGAGAAAATGGCATCTAAAGATGTCAAACCTCTTCTTAATAAGTTTATTGAATAAGTAGTTTGTTTGAATAAGTATTTATCCATATTTTCTTTTCTTTTTCGATTAAAGCTGTAATGAATTAAAAACAGGTTGATTTATTTTATATATTATCTGATAAAAAGTTTTAAAAAATATAAGATTATTGTATAAATTACAAAAGAAGGAACGACCTGGAAATTCGAAACAATTAATAAAGAATTATATATTTTAAACTTTCGCGATTTATACTATTCATATTTTCATATTTAATATAACGGGTCTTATCGCGATAACTAATAGTAGTAATACCTTTTTATTGCCCGACGTTTCGACGAAGTTACATTCGCCGTGGTCACGAGCTGACTCTGTCGGAGTCAGCTCGTGACTACGGCGAATATTATATTAAATATGAATTAATAAAGAAACTTATCCGTACTTATTTAGTTTAAAGTCATACTTTTTTTTTATTGAATAATGTTAAATAGGTGATGCCGTATCAAGATACACCGATAACTCCGAAATACACTTTTTGTGGGTTGCCATATTATTGCTTATCAGTATCCAATTATTGTTTGTATTTTCGCAAAGTACAGTTTAATTTCAGTAGGTGACCCGCGTGTCGTACTGACTATCGACAAAAGCAAAATACTCAATTTAGTTTATTCGATTCACTTACCTTTTTCAGTTATGTTAATATTAAAGCCAAGCAACTGAACTGATTTTGATAAAAATTCCACTGGAACAGTGAGAGATTATACAGGGAGAACCCTTTCAAACAAAAAAAAATACAAAATCGGTCAATCCGTTTTCGAGTAATCGATAAACTTACATTAATAAAATGTCCTACGAATGAAGAAACACTTTATTTTTTAGAAATCGGTTAAAAAAAAAAAACTTTTAAAACGGTCGTTCGGCATCACAGAATCTACATTAACAATATCAACATATTGTAAATTATATAAATTTGTAAAATGAAAAAAAAACCTTCAATATATTCACCGAGACCTTACCAACGAGCCTCAACACGATACTTCGACTATAAATTGGTTAACACTTCTATATCCTGCTGATTCCGGATGATGCTGCAGCATCAGAAGGTAACGCGTCTTTGTTACTTTCGTTTATAACATAATAAATTTCGAGTCGATTAAAAGTTGCTTAGATCTTTTCAACAATTAAAAAAGTGCTGATAAAATTTAAATGTCTTAACAGATTATACATTAGCGTTCAAGCAAAAATAAAACGCATCAAAATTTTGCCATTAGGGAGGAAGGTATGCTGCCACAGACACACAGATACAAGCGTCAAACTTATAACACCCCTTTTTTGATCGGCGGTTAAAAAATGTTACAAGTGACACGTTACAACATCGTAACGTGCCACGACACGTAATCATGACGTCGTAACTATTGATGTGTCGCATCCGCGGATACGGATACAATACGATATATGTAACGATTTACCTAAATGATGATAAAAAAATCTAAGTACTATTTTTTGTGATTACAATACATTTACTTAGTACATGAAGTAAAAAATACTACCGAATGTAAACTAAAAGTACCCTTTATATTAGGGCCCGGTCACGTGCACTCCTTTACCGGTCGCCTCCCTTATAAGGATATAGGGCGTTTTCCCTCAACTTATTATAGCCACGGAACCTATTATGTCTCCTCGAATAATAAAACCGCCCGTTTAACTGTTCCTTTATACGCGGTTATAGATAATATTGGGGTAATATGACGTGAAATATGTTATACTTTGGCATGTAATGTTTTGGAATAAGATTGTTAGGTCTCATGTATAAGTTAATTAATTAGCTTTATATTAGTGTTGCTTTCTTTTTCTTAATATTTCTTAAAGTACCATGATGGTTCTTATCGCGAAAAAAAATTAAAAATTGCTTGAAAAAGTCTAAAAAAAATATATAATTAAATAATAGACAGTTAGGCGGTACAAAGTTCGACGAGTTAGCTTCAACTTAATATATATGATTTATAAATATATATTAAAAAGTATTTAAAATTAATTTTTTTAATAAAAAAAATAAAACATTAAAAAATCAGCTTTTTTTTAGATATTGTGTATATGAGATAATAAATAATCTGTACGTTTAAATCGTCTAACAAAATATAAATTAAAAAAATACTAGTTGTGAGAAATTTCTTTTAAAGAACTAACATTCTTAAATACATTCTAACTTGACATCCAAAAATAGCTAATTGTATACTTGTAGTTTTATTCAATACATTTCTACGAGAAAAAATAATTTAATAATATACTATCTAAGAAACCGTTGGCGGTAGTTGTAAATAATATTTTTCTCAAACCTCAAATAGACAAATGTCACCTTAGTCTACCCGTGACCACGAACGCTGCAAAGTGCTCGAAACGTCGGGATGTTAAAAATAATTAATATACGCGATTTAAGTCCGTTTATAAATAAAATAATGTCATGTAATAAAACTATTTTAGTTTTATTACATGACATTATTTTTTATGCTCGCTGGGAAAGATCTCATTAACAGATAAGCCTAAAACTTAATGTTCAATGCTAAAATGCAATAAAGAATATATGTATATACATATGTATGTATTAATATATCATATAGTATATTTATATATCTATAGGTGACGACTAGCGATATGCCGGTTATCCATATCCGCGTATAATAACACCAAATATCCGTATTCGGATTCGCATCGTATCGACATAATTTTTTAACAATCCAGCACATCACTAAGAACGACCAAGAATTAGAATACACTCGCAATACAATGATCAAACAGATTTTCATCAATTCATATTACGTCACAAGGTAGTCTTATATCAAAGAACATTCGAGAAGTCGTTACATCGCCGGAAATTACTGTCAGAAATATCTTATGGTGTATGTTCAAAGGAACCGAGATATCCCAGCGGGTAGTGTACGTGGATCTTAATAGAATACCTTTTGCTCGCAAATTATGAAAAGACTAGCTGCCCCTCGCAGTTTCACTCGCGTTTGGGATTATTGCTTCGCTCCTGTGAGTCGTAGCGTGATGTAATATAGCCTATAACTTTACTCAATAAACGGGCTATCCAAAGTAATAACTATTTTTCATATCGTATCAGTAATTTCAGAGATTACCTCCTATATGTATATAAAAGTATAGAGTGACAATTTTCTTCTTTATTGTGCTGCAAAGATGAAAATAATATTTTATTTTTACAGACACGTTGGTGCAATGGTCACTGCAACTGACTGAAACACTAACAGTCGCGGGTTCGATTCCCGCTCGCGGCAAATGTCTTTATTGGCCATATGTCTGGGTGTTTGTGTTGTGTGTTTTCCCGGACCCCGACACAAGGTCATGAGATCTTAATGGTGGCCGTTGAGTGTGATACGTTTATTATTATTATTTTTAATATAGATACATATATTGCTCGTTTCTTAAAATCGTAACTAATCTTATAATTTCGCATGTGAGTTTGTTCGTTACCTGGAAATAATAAAAGGATTAATGTGACACAAAACACATTGAAATCTATTTAAGCCTTTAGGGGTTACGAAATTAAAAAAAAAACTAACCCAGTTACATACATACATGAACTTTAAACGCAGCAAACGTCTCTATTGGCCATACGGATGGTTGTCGTGGTGAGTGTTTGTGTTTGTACTGTGTGCGTTTATGAAACCCATAGTTCATAGGACCATGAGATCCTAACGGAGGCCGTTGAGTGGAAAGCGTTTATTTATTAAAAAAAGGTAACTTTCTTTATTTCTTTGCGTGGTAGTTACCTCAATTTTTAAATGCTATTTTTTCTTTTCTTAATAAATAGTGATTTAATGATTAATCCGTACAGAATATATTTTTCCTGTAAGGAACCTATAAAATAAATAAATAAATAAACGCATCACACTCAACGGCCCCCATTAAGGTCTTGTGACCTTGTGTCGGGAGTCCGGAAACATACAGAACACTAACACAAACACCCAGACCGCGACAAATATCCGTATGGCCTATACAGACATTTGCCGTGAGCGGGGATTGAACCCGCGGCTGTTAGCGCTACAGTCAGTTGCAGTGACCACTGCGCCTGGAAAATTTAGGTTTTTTTTTTTTAGCCGTCATGTTACTTTCTTGCATGGCAAGAATTTGTTTTTTCATTTATGTTTATAGTCTTTTCTTTTTTTTATCCGCTATAATTTTTTGCGGCTTTGTTCGTCATATTTTTTCCGGGTCAATCTTTTCCCGTCCGTCTTTTCTTTTCTTTTCTTTATCAACTTATAATATATTTACAGTTTCCTTATCTACTTAATATGACTATTTCTTATGACTATTATATTTACATTACTATTTACATTTTCTATTTCTTATAATCTTGCCGACGGCTTGAGGTTGCAGAGGTTGTTACGGGATTCGGACATTCACTTAATAAGGTTATATATTAAAAATTTTCCAATTAATAAATAAGTTCAATACATTTAAAATTCCAATTTAATATTTACAATTAATAATATACAATTAAAAAATTTAGGTTAAAACGTATAAAATGGATATAAATTTATTAAAAAAACGTTTTAGGAGTTTTAAAAATTGGTGATCTTAAAGATTTTGACATGTTCTTTCCGAATATCTATATATTCCAGTCCAGTAAACTTTCCAAGTAACTCCCACTGTTTGAGCACAACTTACTGACTATTTATATAATCCATAACTAACTTTTTCTTACGGCTTTGCCCACACCACGTTTGATTTTTACCCCACGGCGGCAAAGCCAAAGTAGGTTTATGATTTTGATAGGCTATGAATGTAAGTTCGTCTGTTCCCTCATAGCTCGTAAACTACTTATCAGAACTGCACAAATGAGGTCTCGTGAAGCGTCTTGATCGACCGCTGTTTGTAGGCTATAAGACGTGTCACTTAATCTAAGGTAGCGCCCTCTAGCAAGTATAAAGCACTCTGTTAAAAAATAAGTTAAATATATACCGCGTGTTTCGTATCATTGGAAGGGGCGTAGTACATATAAATAATACTAGCATGTGCTTGTGACTTTGACTGTATTTATTCGATAATTGTGATATTTCTAACGTTTTTTGTTATACTTGAGTTTTAATTTTCTTGTTACAAAGGAACTTTGAAGCACCATTTTACTGTTTTCGGGGTTGATTTAAAAAAAAAAAAAGCGGTCTTAGCCTTTCTTTTTACCAATAAACTACGTAAAACAAACAATGAGTCGATATAAGAATCGCTTTTTAAGATGCCAGATACACAACAGATTACGGTAAAAAAATTGAATCAAGAATTTTTTTTATTTTACATCTTAAAGTCTACGTTTTCTTATACCTTGTTCAAATAAAAAGAAAACTTCGTCCTATTGACATGTCAATAACCTTATATTTACCTTCTTAAAGAGAAAAAAACTCTTAAGATCTCAGACGTCTTTTGTCTTACAAAAAGTACTGCGAAGTAGACACAATCTATCAAGGAGCTACTAACAAATATTATTTCTCTGTCTCTCTTTACGTACAATATAATTTAAATAAGGCCTCGTCTACGTATAAAATATATTTTTAATCAAACTTTATGTACATTCTTTGGAGAGACAAGCCAAAAAACTTTTTAAAGTTTATTGTTCATCTTGCATTAGTTAATATGTTCGTGTTTTATATAACGGGTCGTATCGCGATAACTAATGGTAGTAATACCTTTTTATTGCCCGACGTTTCGATGACGTTGCATCTGTCGTAGACATAAGCTGACTGTCTGATATATAAAATATGAATTCTATTAATCGCTTAAAAGTTTAAAATATATAATTAACCAATAAGTGTCTTTAAAATAAGACGATTTAAAATGTTTATTAATTACTTTTAACTGACTTTATAAATGGAGGAAATTCTCAAATCGTCTGGAACTTTTATATTTTTTTGTATGTTCACCGATTACTTGAACAGCTGGACCGATTTAATTGCTTGTAACGGTATACATTCAGATTGATCCCGTAGAATTTTTATCAAAATCAGTCCAGTAGTTTTGTTTTAAAATGAAAATAACTGGAATAGTTTTGTCATTCACATAACCTAAATTACATAATTTGCTATAAGCTTGGGGGACAGGGCTCGGATAAGGGGACACTTTAAAAAAAAAATCTTGTAGAAACTAGATTTTGTCCACGATTGCCGACACAAGGTTTTTGAGTTTTACCCGATGGAGAATAAAGAACAAGTACGATAAAAGTTAAACATTTAAAAATTACAAAGCGTTTAGGAGGTTTTGTTTCAAATCCTTGGACACCTACTTGAGATTTAATAAAAAAAAAAGAATCTACACTCAGTCTTACAGATCAAACTATCATCATACGAAATTTCTTCAAAGTCAGTTAAATACCTAAATTGTGAAAATGAACAAAATTACTTTCAAATTTTATTACTACAAATTTAAGAATTAACATGTTCGAAGCCACTGTCGCGGGCACGAGCTAGTCAACGGTAAAGAACCTTAAAAAGGGGCAGGAAATGGTTTCTTTTGTAAATAAACGACAATGCCGATGAATAAGACGCTACAATCAAATTGTTCCGGTGTACATCCTTTTAATTGTCGTCTCCTTAACCGTTTTAATGAAAACTCGGGATTCATTGCGTTCATAAAAAGGAAAATCTTTGCGACGACAATCTCCTTTATTACGTTCCTAAAGGATATTTCTTTAAGGATATAATTAAATTAAAATATAGAACGGTGAAAATGAAAAATCTTGACGTTTCAGGTGATTAAGATCTTGGAGATTGAGCGCGGAGAGTGGGTTCGAATCCAAACAAGTCCTAGAGTAATTATGTTGGTATGTCATCTATTTAATAATATTGAAAAAAATTAAAATCATCTCAATTAAATAAGTATGGAAAAAAGTTTCTCAATGTAATGTTTCGAATATTAAAGTGTTTCAAATTTTGCAATATAACATTATCCGATGTAATAAAAATTATTATTAGCTTAAAAGATTTATTGTACCTATCTGCTTTTAATTCATTATACCATTTATCAAAATAGAAAAGAAAAGGTGTATATATACGTCTTCAAACAATTTTATAAAGGTACGTTAAGGTTTGACATGTTTAGGCGCCACTTTCTCGAAATGAAGTCCGTGTGGCTTAAAACAGTATTGCTTATCAGCGTCCAATGAGCCTACTACTGTAGTTTTAGTATAGCGAAGGCAAGTACTTTTACATACCTACATATATATGTAAGTTGGGTATTGTGGTCAAAAGTACAACGTACCTCACTCGACCGGGGACTCGAATCTAGGGCCACTCGAAACACTCAACCCCCGGGGTTAACTAAGCGTTAAAGAGATTATACTTTAAACCAGCCCTTTACATAGACTAAACGAAAATTAGACTCGGCAAAATAGTACATACTATCAAAGTTTTAATATGTATTATTTACTTCTATTTATCCTTATTAGTGTTGTTGCATTTATCGAAAATAAGGCCGAGATAGCGTAGCGGTTAGAACTTCTCAATCTAAATAAATGATTGAATAAACGTTCGAAATTCTTTTACACCAAAGTTTAAAAATATTGTGAAGAAACGTTTGTGTGCTAGAGGATATTACGATATTAAAGCTTTTGTAGATGATGATACACCATGGGAGTAAGGCGATCTCAATAAATTTTATAATTTGTAATAAATTATGACGTTCTTGAAAAAATAATAATATTTCAACAAAAGAAAAAAAAAGAATCACGCTGAGTTTCTTTGGCGGTTTCTTCTCAGGTCTAAGGCTTTCCGAAACCGTGCTAGATTCATTCTCTATATATCAAAAAGAGAATGTAAATTCCGTATTTTGTATAAAAATATTTTGATTTTTGATTTTGATTTTGAATGTTCCAACCCCAGCTAGAACCGCAGAGTTTTTAAGTGGTTTTGTATTTAAATTAATCTCCTCCTCGGTGAAGTAAAACTTAGAGAGGAAATCCGCATGAGTATGGAGAAATTCTGACACATGTGTATTAAGCCGCAGTAGTGTAGCGTGGCGCATTAACCTCCCCACCTTATAAAATAAAAAATAAAATAACCGCATCACACTCAACGGCCCCCATTAAGATCTTGTGACCTTGTGTCGGGGGTCCGGAAACATACATAACACTAACACAAACACCCAGACTACGACAAACATCCGTATGGCCAATACAGACATTTCCCGTGTGCGGGGATCGAACTCGCGACCGTTAGCGCTACAGTCAGTTGCAGTGATCACTGCGCCAACGTGTCTGTCTTCTCCTTAAGAAGAGACTTTGCCTAGCAGTGGGACATTTACAGTTACAATTAAATACAAAAAATATAAGGGTCAAATTCGATCGTAATAGTCGTTATAGAAAATTAGTATTTACCTATCGACACAAATAAACTTTTTTCAATTTTTTTAAATAGCTTTTGACGAGCTTTAGTTTTATCTAAATCTCGTCAATATTTTTATATATAAAATTCTCGTGTCACAATGTTAGTCCTTACTCCGAAACAGCTTTATTGATTTTTACCTAATTTTATATAGTTATCCAGTAGGTCTGAGAATCGGCTACTATCTATTTTTCATACCCTAAGTGACACTTAAAAAGTCTAAAGTCAAACTAAAGTCTTTTCAAGTAAAACTAAAGTCTTGTTAATGCTTAACGTTTTTATTTTATTTTTGGACAAAATTTTTCATTTTAATTTTTCTACAATGTGGCATTAAGTGACACACAACCCTAAATTTTTACCCTTATATCACGAACCCCTATTTTTTAATTGCCATTTTAGTAATTTAATCATTTTTCATCCCAGTCGAAAACTATGGCAAAACGTTTGCGGGGTCAGCTAGTAATATATAAAAGTGACGAGATTATTTGTTTGAACTATATATAGCCTTTTTATTGAGGTATCTGTAGGCTATAATTCATCACGCTACGATATGCCGAAGCGACACAGTAACCATAAACACGGTCGAAATCGCGAGCAACGCTTTTACGTAATAAAACGCCACGTTATGTACGAGCTAGTATATAATAATTATCATGAAGTGGTTATGTGCACGGGACGCCCGCCAGGGTACTTTGTTATGAAGTTAATTGCAATCACCAAAGTACACTCAACTTCAACAATTTGAATTTGAATTTTAAATTTCCGAATTTCGAAATTTTCGAGTCGATTTCAAATTCAATCGATTTAACGATACTCAATAAACGCAAACGCGAAAAACGACTCATCGAAACCGCTGACATAACATCGAAATAATTTCAAAAGATTACAACATCATTCGAGCCAGATAAAATCGATGGAATCTCATAACGATACTCGATATTCGATAGCTCTCGATATCAATCTTTGATCAGCGTATACTTAAGAACGGGACGTAATATAAGGCGTTCTATATTTATTGGAATGTTTATACAGTTTGCGCGGGGGCTGGCAGCGCTGGCAAGCCGGCAATAAAAACATTTCATGGCTAGCATTAAAACAGTGGCGAAAGTAAACGCCCCCGAATAATCAATACGAACCCCGGCCCGCGCAGGTACGCCGCGCCGCCCCGCCCCGCTCGCCCCTCGGACGAGCCAAAGAATCGACTAAGGACAGAATGTTGTATTCACTAATTTTTCTACCTTTTTTTACGATTAACTGTAAAAAAAAAATATTTTACTCTATATATTCATTGTAAAATCAATATGACGTAAGATAGATAAGATTATATGGATATAATAAATATTAAATAATTTATGTTTTTACAAACTTTTAATGATAAATTTTATGCCAATAAAATTTATAACGCTTATAACGAGTAAAGCGATTGCATATTAACCCATACAACAATTTATTTATCATTGTGTTTTAAAAACTCAAAATAAATAATAGCGTAAATATTAAAGTAATTATTATCAGCTAGAACTTATTAATTCCTATAGTATTTTGTATAGAAAAAATATTCAAATAACTGCAATAAAAGACGCCCATAGATAATTAATTAATTGCCACATCTGTTATAATTACATAATCTTTGCGACCAGCATCCCACCAGTCAGCGCGTTGTCTAAACCGATTGATGCAACCGAGGTCTGCCCGTGAAATGAAATTCTGTTTCGCTTCCAATATGCAGGCTTCAATTGCTAAATATCTATGATTTTTCTTTTACAATTTAAATTAGGAATTACAGAACTTTTCTGTTATATAACTATAGAACTTGGTTTGATATTTATATACATTTGAATTTTTTTATATATTTTTTTGTAAAAAAATACTATCGGATAAGAAAAAAATTATACAATGGATTTTGACATTTTTAAAAGTCATAATATTTCACCTTCTTTATATCTTTTGTATTTATATTTTTTATATTAAAATTTATGCATACATATGTATACTTACTATTAATATAGATTAAAAAATAAAATATAACTCTGAAGATATTTTATTTTCTTACATTTTAACTTCTATACGTACTACTAACTCACTGACTCATCACGAATTCACTCGAACTATAAAGCCTAAACTTAAAGTATATTTCTCCTCGCTCTTAAGTGTTCTCTTAGTAAGAATTTTAGAAAATTCAACCGAGAAGACGATAAAATGGAGCATCAGACTTTGTATGAGAAATCAATAAAACACGCGAGCGGAAAGCGTATGTTTAAGACACGAATATCAGTTATACAAGTTGCATAAAAAGATTGTATAATTTAAATACAAGTGAAACTATACAATAAAACTATAGAAGATGAAACAAGAGTCTAATTAATCACCCGTTGAGTCGGAAAATTGTGCAGCTGCTCTGAGATAATGACGTCTTGGGAATAACCAGTCAAACCGCGCTCTAACCGATCGATTTACTGCTTGGTTTAACACCCATCAACTAAAATTGATTGGCTGTAGGAATGGACGTTCCATTGATTGTGATTGTGATTTATTTATAATTTATTTCTTTAGAATGTATGTGATCTTATTCATATATAAAGTATTGTGACATAAGAGAATTTAGTTATCGAATAAATGTGATGAAATAGATAATTTAAAAAATATACGCAAAATTATTCATTCATTATGAAAAGAATATTTGAAAGTTTACAATCTATTACAGATTCCACAATACAGAATACTACGATTACTTAAGATTTAATGGGTATATCACGTCAAAATGTTCACCACTGCAGTTACGTAGGAGTATACGCATCGCTTAATTGACAGAGTACCTTAGGCGCGCCATCCCAAGAGAGCAGGTTAAACTCTCGTTGTTTTGCATTTTTTTATATATTATATTTGAATTTGAATATTATTTTATTTAAATTTATATGAAATAATAAAATAGGTAGTTAAATTTTGTATTTGTAATTAAATGTGTTTTATTATTTTGATGTTGAGTGTGAAATGTTGACTGTGTTTCTAATTATATATGTACTTTATTTAGTTCAAACCAACATGGGAAAAGTCTATATTTATAGGTATAACACAAATATATTCCGCCATTGTTCAGCTCGCATCTCGAGAAAATTGGATAAGGTTAAAGAAATCTCAGCGTAATAATAATATCTGATTTAGTTTAATATATAGATTTTAACATATACATATATGTAAATAGAATGGTCTGTTACAAAAACATAGTATAATAAAAGATGCATCTATATATTATCACGGTAAAAGTTATTAGCAAAAAGAAAACTCTAATCAAAAAACAGCATCTACAATAAATCCCTGCACATTCTATACTCATCCTTTCTACAAAAGGTCCACTACATGATAATAGTTCAATTTACAGCTGTTAAGCCATCATTGCCTAACAATACCCACTAGTCCTACGTCCTACCCGAGAGCCATTCATTAAAACTTCGTACAATGACTAGTGTAAGTAGATAATTCAATAAGCCCGACCCGCGGGCGCCGCAACTTGGACGATATTTTACAAAGTATGAATATGAGGGGATGTGTAGCCGCGTCTAGTGTGAGCGCTTGTAGCGTAATAGGTATTCATTGTAATAAATCCTTGTAATGTACTTTCATATTTTTATTAAATTCAGAGATGATGGAACGATGCTGTAAATATTCTCGAACATAACGAAACGACAGACAAACAAATTGATCCCTGGATGGGATATTAGTTATAGTTTTATATTATGATTTTGTATATAAATAGGTTTTATATTTTATGTAGCTTTAATACATTACACCGATTATATTATCTATACTAATATCATAAAGCTGAAGAGTTT
Organism: Hypolimnas misippus; assembly: GCA_037950945.1. Taxonomy (NCBI): domain Eukaryota; kingdom Metazoa; phylum Arthropoda; class Insecta; order Lepidoptera; family Nymphalidae; genus Hypolimnas; species Hypolimnas misippus. The sequence goes on from JBBEEQ010000019.1 coordinate 12,919,998, forward strand.
GTTTATTTGTTTGTTTGAACGCGCTAATCTCAGGAACTACTGGTTCGAATTTAATTTTTTATTGTGTTAGATAGTTTTCTTATTGCAGAAGGCTATATTACATTACGATACGGCTCATAGGAGCGAAGCAGTAACCATAATCGCGAGTCAAACCGAAAGGGACAGCTAGTACCGTATATTGGTAATAATTTATGGTGTTAATAATAAATCTATTGTTAACATTTTTAATGAAGTAAAAACTGAAATACTCTGTAAAAATTTTAATTTTCACAAAAAAATTAAATTTTTTGTTTGTGTTAATTAATGTATACATTTATTTTGTAAGGAATATACATAATAACATTACAATAATTCTAACCACTCTGCGATCTTTAATAGGTAGGTTGTATGACTTTAATAGGTATACATATGAGTATACGTATGATATAAAAGTAACTATATACATATGAAGGGAACAAATAATTTAGTCTAGCACAGTACAGGTTGTTACTTCATATATATTAAGGTAACAGTCGGGTCTTAGAAGCCTTATTTAGCCATAAAATATTATTTAATAAAGGTTAAAGGACTAGCAGTTACCCATGACTGAAATGTATAATCAATATATATAAAGATGGAGAGGTTAAATAAATATTGTTTTATTTATCACTGCATGTAAAGCCACACGTGGGGAAATATTATTGAACTTTAAACATCAAATCAAAAATTGAAATACAGCGAAGATTAAACTCACACCTTCCTGCAATCTGCTGTGCTTTACGTAGAACAATGATCATAAAACTACATATTTAAAAAAATGTTAACAAACACTTTTTTCGTCTTCAACCGTCCTTTAATGCCAGTTCTACTACTACTACTATTTTATTCTGTGAAGCCTATTCCGCGGATGATACAAACCATCTAAGATCTATTTTATATACTAGTCTATACTACGTTACAATGGATGTTGATAATCAATAATGTGTCAATTCACAAAAAGTAGAATTCGGAATTCTATGTATCCTTAATAATGCGTCATGTATTTAACATTATTCAAAATTTTAACCAATTTTGCAAAAAAGTCATCTAAACTAAATAGTTATGGAAAATGTTTCTAAATTTAATGTTTAGAATATGGAAGTGTGCTCAATATTATGCAATATACAATAATCGAATATATTTTAAAAACTCATTATTAGATAAAACTTTTTATTGTACCAATCTGCTTTTAATTCATTATACATTTTATCAAAAATGAAAAGTAAAGATGGATACATACGTCTTCAAAAAAATTTGTTAAGAATAGGCTTGACATCTTTAGACGCCATTTTCTCAAAATGAAGTCCCTGTGGCTTGACACAGTATTGCTTATCAGCGTCCATATGATGATGGTACGTAATTAATATACACGTAAATTATCGCAATCACCTGGCCTAGAACTAGCGCCGACAATGGGATTTGACAGAAAATTATCATTTATTTCAACACGAAAACTCGTATAAACTTTCAATTTGTTGAACTGTTTTTTACGAGTCCGAAATAGTGAAAGCTACTGTTCAGTTCAATATTTTTTTTTTCGGAATTCAGCAGTTTTTTTGTACTCGTTAACCATTCCGAAAGGAATTTTAATATGTCTATATATAACTGGGAATTGGATCTATTTGTACATGAAAATTTACTGAAAACAAAACAGAGAGATATTGTACAATCTGTACTAATATCATTAAAAAACGAAATTAGCTCTCTCTCAGAAGCGAAAACTGAACTGGTTAAAATGACTATTATTTCGAGCATTTGTTAAAGTTAAATTAAAAATTCAACGTTTTCTTTCAATTTTAGATGTGGGGTTCTGTAGTAAAATTGGTTTCTCAAGACCTACACTATTTAATTCCTATATACTACAATAAAAAGTAACAAAATATTTTTTTTCTACAAATACCATGTTCGATTCTCGAGATTTTCCGCAAATATTTGAATGCAGATTTTATTAACTTTAAAACATTCTCTAGTTTGTATAGTTTCATATTTCTCCTTACTGACACATCCGGATGAATCTCCCAGTACACAGGTGAGTTTCACTGAGCGTGGTAGACCAAATCCGAGAGTATAACGAATAGCGAAAATTACTTAAGTGATCCTGGGGGCCGATTTTGATGAAAAACCAAAATTGTATCATTACTTTTTTTAATAATTGTCCTAGCCAGTAATCAAACCCACTAACTTTGAAAGAAAAAACACCTAGACCTCGACAAATATATACTAATACAGACCCTTTCCGTGAGTAGGAATCGAACCCGCGACGGTTAGCGCTTCAGTCAGACACAGTTACCACTACGCCGACGCGTTGCCTAAATTGAATTATATTGAATAAGCGCATGATACAGAAACTGGTGTATGTATTTCAACGATATACAGAAATAACTCATGTTAATAATATTGCTTTTCCAAATACATCGAGAATAAATCCATTTAAAGTAGTTACAAATAAATAAAGCATATCAAAACGTTTAAAACCACACAAACCGAACAGTTTTTAAAATAATAAACAAGCAAGTTATTTTAGAAGGAAATACTAAATATTATTTTTTTGTTTATGCAAAAAAGTTAAAACATTAAAATATTCGGCTTCGCACGAGTGTACTAATTAAGACTTAGGTATTCACTCTTTTAAATGAAAATTTTTAACTAAAATTTTTCACTATTCCGTGCGATTTTTCAAATGTTTTTTATCACAAACCTTGTCGTGAAGATTACAAACTCATTAGTTGAATACTATCGTATTATTAATCGCAGATTTGTTTAAAATTTAATGTAAATATGAACTTTCATTATAATTCAATACTTTGGATTCTGATATTAAAAGTGACAATACTGTAGAAGATTTTCTTAAAACAAAGGAAACTGTCTTCAAAAGCGTAATATAATTCGTTTATCTGAATGAAAAACTTTTTCCAGTTATTTCTATGTTAGAATCAAACCACTGAACCGATTTTGATAAAAATCCTATGAAACTAAGCGAACAGTACAGCCTTTCAAGCAAAAAGAGAATCAACCAAATCGGTTAAGCCGTTCTCAAGTTATCGGTGAAAAACAAACTAAAGAATAACAGAAAGTCACCGAACGGAGAAACCGACAATCGGATTTTTAAAAATCGGTTTAAAATGAAAACATTTACTTAAATCGATAATTTTCTTTTACATTATATTCAAAGTAAAATAATCTTATCAAAACAATTATTACACTAAATATAACAAATAACTCCGCATTAACACTAAATGCTCTCCCAACGTCCCCAATATCACTCTTCGTTAAGATTATATAAGTATATTTAAAAAGTTACGAAAGTTCGCTAAATGGACATCCAATTACTAGTCCGCCCCACACTAGACTGCATAATGGCCTTTCATTGGCCAATAAAACTCAAGGCCAAGTTGGCAATTTTGATAAGTTTCCAAGATTTTTATTATATATTATTTTTTTATCAAGGATCGGTTGAATGAGTAGTTTATAAATGATTGTCGATTACAATCGACGCTAAAGCTAGTTAAAGTTTCGACTGCACGCAACAATTTTGGGATTCCGATTTGCGCAATCAAATTGTGCAGACTTGTGTACCTACAAGACTTGTATGTTATTAATTTATGTCTGTTCAACGATGTCTACGCCTCACCGCCGTTTGGACGTTTGTTAAAAAATAAGCGAGCTGAACCGAGATGGCCTAGTGATTAGAACACGCCGATCTCAAATTATGATCGTGGGTTTAAACCCCGACTAGCACCGCTAAGTTTTCGAGTGCTAAATTTGAATTCATCTCGAGCTCGGCGGCGAAGGAAAACATTGTGAGGAAACCTGCATTCGCGATATGCAATTCTGACACATGTATATCCGCAAACCCGCAGTGGAGCAGAGTGGTGGATTAAAAAAACCTAAAAAATCTTCTCCTTATTTGAATAGCAGTAAAACATTTACAGGCTGTTACTTTTAAAAAATACGCTTCCAATAATTCCATCAAAGTGTAGCTTTATTTTTTTAACGCGTAAACTACTATACAATTTTTTGTTTACATAACCTGATTATTGGTCGATTCGCACGCGTTCACCTGTACAAATTGATTTGCGCGAGCAAACGCGAATTGACGCTTAATCTAGTTGCCGTTCTCTAAAATAGATATACTAATTATAGCTGTTGGCGCCGACTATAATTAAATAGAGAATAGCACTGTGACAGAGCTACTGAAACCGCAGGGATTACAACGCACAGGATAAATCTATTGTTAGCAGACAGAAGAAATTTTTATGACGGTAGCTTGCTATCGCTATAATAGGAAGACGTCAGCCATTCGAGCATCCGGTAGGAGAGGTAACCTACCGAAAAGACTAAGACGTCCCATGCACGTCTTAGCCGATCCCGACGATAGCATCACCTGGCGAACGCGCCATTCAAACCACATCCAAACACACACACACACCGTCTCCGCCGGCGGAGACGAGGTCCCCGGTTTGCGACGGCTCGGGCGCGTTTAGGCGCGTCGTGAGACCGTCACCCTCGTCATCCGCGCTCCGCACAGCGCTATCCTCCACTGCGACGACGTTCTTAGCCGAGGTGCGATCTCACTAGGAGACACCCTTAGACACGGGCGTCCATTCTGAGCCCCAACGGGGGCTCCTAATTTCAAGGCTGAGTCTCAGTACTCCCCCCCTCCCCCCGGTGACGCTGTCAAGGCCAGTAGGGCCAACAGCACTACACATTCAGAAAAAAAAAAACATTCGAGCATCACTTTGCTGTTGAACTTCAGACTGCGCGGAAGCTCTGCCTGGCTTTCATTTTGCTAATTTCATTATTTTTGTAATTAAAATTAGTCTAGAATGTATTTTGGTTGTAAATTCGTTAACTCATAAAATTAAATGTTAACTTTTGTTTTATAATCTTTTTTTTTAATCTACCTACATCTTATTTCTAACACTATTTTAAATTTGGCGATTTATATTATTCATATTATATATAACGGGTCTTATCGCAATAACTTATCATAATAATACTTTTTTATTGCCCGACGTTTCGACGAAGTTGAATCCGGATTAAAATGTGAACAGGATATGTCTATTCACAAAAACAAATTTTGAAACAGAATCTCCCTAATTTACAAAACTATGATGTTTTAATATAATCGTAGTATACTAAATTTCGTGTCGATTAGACCAGTAGACATTGTCCAGATCCGTTCAAAAACTAGAAATGATTTGACAACCTTCAAACGTCTTAACATAATTATTTTCATAAATTGTAGCTAAGAACCATCTCGATTACATAAGCTTACAAACAAACAAAATCGCATCAAAATTAGTTTCGTTAAGGAGCTACGATGCCACAGACAGACAACCAGATATACAGATACACAAGCCAAGCTTATCACAACTCTCTTTCTTTTGTTGTGTTAAAAATGCGAAATTATAATTATTATAATTTCGCATCTTTGCGAAACTTTAACCGTTTACGCAGCGCACGCAGTGTAAACTCTCTCAATAGGAAATCCCCCGATTTTGAAACATACTTCATTGGTGCTCCGCTCCTTTTGGTCTTAGCGTGATAATGTATAGCCTATAGTCTTTCTCGATAAATGGGCTATCTAACACTGAAATAATTTTTCAAATCGGACGGTAGTTCCTGAGATTAGTGCGTTCAAGCAAACAATCAAACAAACAAACTCTTTAGCTTTATAATATCAGTATAGATTTACTGACTGTTGGTGAAATTAATGTTACGAAATTAATTATCTATACAAATAAATATAATTGAAGTGTCTGTAAGTAATTTCGAATCAACAGCTTTTAGCTAAATTTATATAAAGTATTTGTCTGTCCGTCTGTCTTTTTGTTTCGGTTAACATTTGAAAGGGCTTCATCGATTTTGTCGGAACTTTCACTTACAGATAACTAATGCTATGAGGAATAACTTAAGCAATATTATATATTTAGCATAAAAAAAATTAAATTAATAAATAAAAAAAGTTACACAAAAAAAATTAAAACGAATAAAACAGTGAACAATATATCGGATATTGTCAAGTAGGGAATGTAAACATTACGAGTATATAAATATAGTTTTTCCTCAAATTAGCCATGGGACACAGCTAGTATATAACTTATTTCGTTATACAAATTAAGCGAAGTAATAAATATCATCGAAAATCATATTAAAATACTCGAATAATTCCTTCGCATCAAACTTTCGATATAAATATGACCGCTAACACATATTTACGGCGTATTTAGTGACATTATGTACTTTGGTACATTAAATGTTATTTCGCTCGACGAAGCGGCCATTTTCTCTAACTAATGTCAGATGTTTGAATTATCCTCGAGGGCGCAGTATCCCGTTGGCGTCTTATCGACTTTTAAATGGAATAATGTCCCGGTTCTGTGTAGGACCATTTACGGACTGTGTGTTTCCAGGTATGCGTAGGCCGTCATATTTAATACACGTACATGTACGCGTGTGACATTTTGAAGTAAATAGTTTTATTTGGACAATGCATAAAATAAAAAAAACAATTATTAAGAATAAATCATTAAAGCAAACAGGCTAAAATAAAAAACCAAAAAAGCGGTCAACAATAGTTAAATCGTAAACAAATGTATTTTAAAATGAGATATCCAATTTGATAAAACATTTAGTTTGTTTAAGAAAAAAACATACCATGAATTTTAACTCTGGAATTTAGTAGCCGCCAAACATGTCACGGTACGGATAGTGAAATAGATAAAAAAAAATATTACTATACGTAACAAAATGGTATTATATTACTATAGATATGTTATAAGCTCAGGATTTTGTCAATCCGTTTGTCGATTTAACAACTAATGAGAGGCGAGAGCTTCTTTGGACAAGACAATTGACAAGCTTGTCAAAGTTAGAAATGGATACAGATTTTAAACGTCAAATAATCTGAATAAAATATCTTTCATATTTAAATGCTGAACAGTAATGTGTTCACACAAAAATTCGAATTCGGAGATATTGATGCATTCTGATAATACGTCATGTATTTAACATTAAAAAAAAATGAAGTCATCTAAATTAAATGAGTACGGAAAAAAGTTTCTTAATTTAACGTTTCGAATACTGTGTCCTCAATATTTGGCAATATGCAATATCTAATATAATAGAAAAACTTATTATTAGATAAAACATTTAATGACATCAATTTGCTTTGAATTCGTCATACCTTTTATCAAAATTGGAAAGAGAAGATTGATATACACGTCTTGAAACGATTTGTTATCTTTGAACGCCATTTTCTCAAAATGACGTCCGTGTGGCTTGACACAGTATTGTTTATCAGTATCCAGTTATAAAATATCATAGATGTAATATAATTCTGTGAACTACTGTTTAACACTTATTGTTAGTCAGAATAGGAGTGAAATATTATTGCTTGGAATATATTCGTGTAATTGTAAGTACGAATACTTCATTTTAATGCACGCGTACTCCACTACGCGTATCAGAGAACGCACAGTTTGTACATCGCTTAATGTATTATGAGCGTTTAATACACCCTCAATTTGTTTTGCTGTCATTTTTTAGAGATCCGTACTGAAAGACACAAATATAACGTTATTTGGACGCTGATAATACTATGTCAAGCCACACGGACTTCATTTGGAGATAATGGCGTCTAAAGATGTCAGACATATTCTTAATAAATTTGTTTGGAGAAGTATATATCCATTTTTTCTTTTCAAATTTGATAAAAGGTAAAATGAAATAAAAACAGAGTGGTTTACGTAATAGTTTTATCTAATAATTGGTTTTTCAAATGTATGGACATTCTGTATAAATTGCAAAATACGGAATGCACTGAAATTCGAAATATTAAATTAAGAAAGTTTTTTCGTACTTATTTAGATAAGATTATTTGAATTTTTTATTAAATTATGTTAAATATAAAATATAATGACGATGTTAGATATAAAATATAATGACAATAGAATGACATAGACTGTATATCAGTTCGTTAACCAGCGTCCTAAAAGAAAAGTAGTGACTTTGACGCGTGTTTATGTCTGTAGCATTATGGCTCCCTAACGAAGGGCCGATTTTGATGTGGTTTTTTGTTTGAAAGCTAATGTAATCGATATATAAATAATAATGACGCAATATCAAAATACATCAATATCTCCGAATTTGACTTTTTGTGGTTTGACACATTATTGATTATCATTAATAGTAGTTATAAGTTGATAAGTACAACATTAAGAATTCTATCTTTTAACAGGAAATATTCAGCTTAAAGTTTCACACATGTAATATGTTCTAGTAAAATATTAATGACCTTCGCCGTACAAAATAACGCGTAATTTTAACTTTAATTATTTTTGCTTGATCCTAATGTCAATTACATGATGTCTTAGTCATGTGCGTATCCGACTCGCACCTGACCGGTTTTTATTTGATTCAATTGATTGAAAAAAAAATATGATAAGAATAATGACGTCGAAATATACATAGACTGTATATCAGTTCGTTAACCAGCGTCCTAAAAGAAAAGTAGTGACTTTGACGCGTGTTTATGTCTGTAGCATTATGGCTCCCTAACGAAGGGCCGATTTTGATGTGGTTTTTTGTTTGAAAGCTAATGTAATCGATATGTTTCTTAGATTTAAAGGTTATCAAATCAACTCTCATTGTTAAAAGGATTTGATCAACTTCCACTGGTGTAATCGACTCAAAACTTACTACTTTATATATTATATAAAAATAACAAGATACGTTACCATGACCTGATGCTGCATCATCACCTCGATACACAAGTCCTCACCAACTTTTAGCAAAAGTATCGTGTTGGGGCTCGTTAAAATGGTTACAATGACAAATTTTTCGTTCTTTTTTTTATTTAATATATTGCAGTCTAACCAATATGTAATAAAGTTTTCATATACATACATGTATTAAGTATAATTAAATACAATGAATTAACTTTAAAAGTAGATTCTTTACGTTTAAGCTATTTTACGTGAAAGTTTAGAAAATTTACTCATCTTAAAAACATCATTTATTTCAATTCAATAGTAATCATCCACAAATATAATATAAAAAAACATATTTACAAGAATTTTACATTAAATAATGTTATCAAAACACAATGCGTGCTCGAGTATAATCCCGGAGTCGGGAATTATAAATACCGTGGTTCCTCCCCTCCTCGAATCCCGTGGGATGTTGAGACCCGCCAGCAATTTCGCCCGAACTATCCCGCATTAATCCCCCCTCGCGGGATAGGTAAGGAATATTTTTATTATTCCGAGAAGAAACAATTGATATATTGCAGTAAGTACAGACTTAAGATGGAATAAGAAATTATTTTTGAATTTTCGATACAAAAATTTTTACCATCGAAATTTTACGTACTCTTTTACTCGACTATATATATAGAGGGGTAATGTTTTTCGTGCATATGACAAGGTGTAAACTAGGCATTTATCTGGGCATCTGTTGGACATTTTATCAGCGTTAACATAATCGATGTTTAAAAGTAAAAAACTGAATAATTTTTTTTTCAATTATTTTTCGTAAAAGGTAAGCTAGCCTTTACGTACATATATACGAGCCTACAATGTCGAACGTTTACTCGGAAACACTCTGTATGTGTCTGTTCCATTGTAACCTGTAACCTAAACGGCTTGGCCGATTCATTAACTTTTTTTGTGTTCTTTAACTGGCTCTCCAACGCAAAAATAATTGATCAAATCGGATAAGTACATACAAACTTACAAACCTCTTTATAAAATTAGTAGAGATTATAGTAACATTTTAAAGGTACATTATTGTAGATACATTTTTTGTATACAATTCGCATGTATTATTAAACAAAATGTGAAAAGCCGCGAGCTAATGCCAGTGCTTTTATATATACGTGAACGCTATGATCAAGGTTATTCACGAAGCTATTTAATCATGCATTTGTACGGCGCAAATATCAAGATATTTGGGTCACGTATACATCCAGGTGGAACTGACGTGGGCGTCATATTTTTGCGTCAACACCGCATTTATATGATAATACGCTGAATGGCATCCGAAACTGATCCGAAAGTTCCACGGATGAGTTCCGAAAAATTCCGAACTCGTAAATCTAATTCCGTTTCGGCCGGGCGATATTTGCTCGCAATTCGTTCTCGTTTTGTTTGAAAATCGGACCGAGTTCACCTTTACAAGTGATAGTTCTACAAATCGGGATGAATCATCTCCGTGCTATTATCCTAACCATACTAGTCTCTGTCTTTATGTATATAAGAAAGAAAAAAAAAGATAAATTTTACTTAGGACAAACACCGCAGACACAAAAACAAAATTAATCACTTAAAACACACAAATATACATACAGATAAATAAAATTAAAGTGTCTGTTAGTAATTTTCTAAATTAACAGCCTTAAACTAAATGCATATAAATGTATATACGGTACTTATGTATATCAAAAACACAATTTTTAAAATTATTGTCTGTCTGTCTGACTGTTTGTTTCGGCTAAACTCTGGAACGGCTGTACAGATTTTGACGGGACTTTCACGAGCATAATAAGGAGCAACATAGGCTATTTTTATTTTTCTAGCCAGGAATCGAACCCGCTACTTTAAAAAAAGGCACCTCTTCATTACTGAATCAATCAGTCAGTCAGGACAAGTGATTATATATGATATATAATATGCCTCTCTCCGTCTCTATATAAGCTATAAGTATTTCCGTAAAAAAAAGGCACAAAGTTATCTTCACGTATTAATATATAGATACCTAGTTTAGGTTCACACTTGGTTGAGTTGAACTGTATATGTATTTCCATTGCCGCTATAACAACGAACAAAAAAAAAACGATCATATATAAATCCGGGCCATCCATTAATCACGTGATATTTTTTAATTGTACTATCTCTACCACTTCTCTAATTACTATATCTAAGTACAAATATAAAAAAAAATCTTAATAGTTATTCGCATTGAATTTTGAAAAATTATGCAGCCATATATATATAGCCGACTATAGTTTCGAAAATAAATACACATGATATTTCACAAAACCCTCCCCCCCTTCCCCGTCTTGTGATATTTGGTGATTTCTAAAAAGCGATTTTAAAGGAAAAGTAATATATAATATCGTAAAAAATGATTACCAATATGTACATATTCACTAATTTTTAAAAGAATATTATCCAATCTATATAGCATTGAAAAAATATAGGACACTCAACCTTAAACCATAAGCATTTTACCTTTCATAACTTGAGTTTTCCCCGCAGGTTTATTTCCTGCTTTTTCGGGGAATACTGATATGACTCTCTGAAGGAGCGCTGTTAACTTACCTGTGAACAAAAATAGAAATGGTTTTAGGATATTTTCTTGTGCTATTATTTGTTGGTAAATATTTTGCAATGCATTTATTTCTCATGTATTTAGTTTTAGGTGTATATTTAAATATTCGTGATATACTGACGTCGATCAGATCTGACGAGATCTTTAAGAGATGCCTAGGCCCAGCAGTGGACTTCCTACGACTAAAATATAATAATGAATATACTCAAGACAGGTTGGCGCAGTAATTTCAACAGACTGAAGCGTTAATAGTCGCGGATTCGATCCCCGTTTAAGACGTCTGTAAAGGCCATAAAAATATACGTCGTAGTCTTGGTTTTTGTTTTTATTTTATATAAAAAAGGAAGCAAACGAGCAGACCGTTCCGCCTGGTGTTAAAATTTTAATGTCGCTTATGAACCTTTGAGGCATTTGCGGGTGTGTTGTCAGCTTTTGTGTTCTGAGTGTTGTCGTCTCCCGATACAAGATCATGTAAATTAATGGAGAATGTATGCGTTTCTGGAAACAGTATCACGAGACCCTAATAGGGGCCGTTGAGTGTGATGTATTTATTTATTTAAAGATTCTTATAAAATTTCCGTATTTATTTTTTCTTTTATTCCGGCAAGCGGCACACATATATAGAGTATATAGATTAATGAAACGAACAAAACTACCCAATCTAAAAATAAAACCCCACCAATCCAAGGTAAGTCAGACAATTACCCTTGAATAACGCGACCGTACGCATAGATAAGGTATATTATTTGGTCACTGTTAAACTATATCAGTGTACTTAGTGCTGGTAGTGTTTCGATAAATACTCGAATTTACGATAACTATTTAGTAAGAATTACGCTTATAAGTTTTGCTCTCGAGAGCGATATAAAATAGCTCTGTAACCTAGTAACAATTATCTTATGAAAGCATTGGCTGTCCAAAATAAAGGCACTGACAAAATATAATTATCCAACAATGACACGCTCTTTAACCGACTTCCAAAGAGGATGGAGGAGGAGGAGGTTCTATGTTCGGCTGTATATATTTTTTTTACATTCGCTAACCGATTTCTCCGCCGTGAGTGGACCGATTTTTAATTTTATTTCTTATTTTATAGGTCTTCAAAATGTTCTAGATTTTTTTATAATATTCTTTTTAGTTTACTTGTTTCGTTGTCGAAGTCGGTTTTTTTTTCAAGTTTTTATTCGTTAGTCGACCAATCGCATTCACTCACTACACTCACTAATTTTTGCCTTGCCTTGTTAACACGAGATAACGCTGATTCAATCCCATATAAATCTGCGTTTACTTTACCGCAATCGAGAAGATAGAAAACCGCGCACCAGGCCCATAGAACTCCGTGACCAAAACCTTCATGAAATAAAGATAAGGATCTCGTTTTTTCCGTGTAGATGGGCGAAGAAGTTACCTATTGATGAAGGTGAACCTAGATATTTCCGTTTCGTGGCGTTAATTTAAATACCGGTCGAGAGCGAGTCGGACATGCTCAGGAAGGGTTCCGTACCTTAGTACAAGATACATATAACACTATGTACTTTTTATATAGATAACATGAGAAGTGTTATAAGAATATGCATTTTTACTATTGTTTTTTTATTGCGGCAATAGTAATAATATCAACTTTTTAACTATTACGACACATGAGATACAGTCTACAGGAAGATAGAGAAACGCTTAGTAATAGGCTCCGTTGTCACATTTAAGGAACCCTAAAAAGGCTCTCAAGATTTCAGCTCCCGCTTCACGATAAATTACATTAAATGCCAAATTAATTAAATTTTGTAAACGGACACGATGGGGGAAACCTTTTTAGCGGGGGTTTTAACAAAGATTCATAACTAGGTGCTTCGGTGTAATAGAGATTTGATGCTGTAAGATTTGAGGTTCCTACTTCGTCTGTACTAATATTGTCGAGTTGAGATTCTCTTTGTTTGTTTGTATGTTTGAATGCGTTAATATTAAACTATTACTTATAGGCTAACCGCCGAACCGAGATAGCCCAATGATTAGAACACGTCGGTCTCAACCGAACCGGCCGGGTTCAAATTCCGGCTAGAACAGCTAAGTTTCCAATTGCAAAATTTATGTTTAAATTAGTGCTCGGCTATGAAGGAATATATCGTGAGACAGCCTACATGTGCCGAGAGGATTTCTAAAACATGTCCACTTATCCGCAGTGCAGTGTGGATTAAGCTCTAAACCTTCTCCTAAATAGGAGATGAGGTCAACCAACCTATAGGATACTTACAGACTGTTACTTTACTAGTCTATGTATGACTCATAGAATCAGATAGTCTATAAAAGACGATGATATTACAAGAGATATTAACATACATATGTACCATTATAAAATGTCATTGCATACGCCAACGTCCATATCTTTCCAAATTTATTAGTGCTTTTCATTAGTGAACGAAGTTTGTATATCTGATTAATATTTACAAAGATTACCTCCCCTTTGAACAAACAAACAAAAAATTATATCCAAATTAGTTTATGGGAAAAATCTTCTACAGTATATTCGAAGATAAAATAATAAAGCCTCCGTTCCATCCCGGAGTTTCTAATAAAATTATCGACGTAAAAAAATTCACAATAAATATAAATTTTTACAACAAATTGGAGACGATTTACTGCTATTTTATAGTGATCGTAAATTATAATCGACGGGGTTTGGGAACTGGCTTGCTGAGAGTCATTTAATATTGATAACAATGAGTTGCCCTTGGCTTGGTTTCGATACGGAATTTTATATTTTCTTTATAACTTACTAACTGTCCCCTGTAGTTTCACTCGCGGTTATGTTTACTGCTTCGTTCCTATGAGTCGTAGCGTGAAGTTATATAGACTATTGCCTTCCTCAATAAATAAAGTATCAAACACAAAAATAATTTTTCAATTCGAACCAGTAGTTCCTGATATTCAAGCAAACAAACAAACAATCTCTTCAGCTTTATAATATTACGATAGATCAACCGATTGAAATTAAATGAAAAAAAAATTAAAAAAACCAGAATACATAACAAAAACCATCAGCAGTCAGCAGTGTATCGTATTAATACCGTATTAATATCAATTCTCTCTAAAAGCCTACAAGTGAGAATCGTTACTAAACAACTTTAAATGAAAAACGATATGAGAAACCATAGTTCGTTATTTTCTTCTTCACATTAGATTTTTTTTTGTATTTGTAGTTTGTCATTTAAGTAAATGAAATTTTTACGTATTAATTTACGTACTTTTTAAAATTTATTTTTGTTATTTTGATAGCAAAAACTGATTTCTTAACGCAGGGACAGAATACACGTATTATTTAGCTATACGGATAAATATTGACGATCTATCGTTTAGGAGGCACTTCGCCGCTACAAAAGTAGTAATTGCTACAACTACATAAAATCTTTTATGGCGGCGATATTAATCACCGAATGGGATTTATATCAAAGCACTTCGTATATTTTCCGAGCATTTATATACTAGCTACCAAACGTCTTTATTATTGTTATCTATATAAAGTTAAGTAATGTATGAAACACGTTTAACGAAGATCATTTTTTTTTGTCTTTCATTTTAATGTTCTTGCAAACTAATAAGTAATTAAATTAAAAAGTCGAAATCCCGACTGCGTTATGTTAAGACCATTTGGATGCTGATAAGCAATAATATGTCAACCCACAAAAAGTCAGATTCCGAGATATTAATGATTTTCGATTCTAAGTCATCTATTTTACATTATTCAAAAAATGAAGTGATTTTAAACAAAATAAATATAGAAATAGGTTTCTTAAATTAATGTTTCGAATTTGAAGTGTCTTCTTTATTTTGCAATTTATACAATAATCTCAGATATTTGCGATTTTTTTTATTAGATAATACATTAAACATATCAATCTGCTTTTAATTCATAATTTAATTCATCTTTTATCACAAAAGAAAAGATGGATATATACTTCTTTAAACAAAATAATTAAGAATAGGTTTGACATTTTTAGACGCCATTTTCTCAAAATGGAGTCCGTGTGGCTTGAGTATTGCTTATCAGCGTCCATTTGCAGTGAGAATCTTCAACTTTAAATCGTTATAGATCCTAAACGACAATTATGATTGTATTGATATGAGAAACCTATATATTTTTAAATAGCCATTCAACTCATTCGACTATACCCCACTTGACACCACACATATTTCGTCGATTTTTTTTTCTTTTTCACATTATGGCTTCCAAAATCGGCCATTTTGATCTTTCGAATTTTTATGTTTTCTGTGACAAATCAAACGACGTAACATTTAATAAAACCGGCTCATGTGTTTGGTCTAAATAGTGGCTACAGGTACAAACCCACATTCATGTATACACACAAACATACATACATAGACTGAAGATCTCCCTCCCTTGCCTTGCGCAAAGGTCGTTGTTGTAGTCGTCATGCGACACTATTTTTTGGATAGCGAATAAAAAAAAATATTTTCCGCATTCGAATTTAAAATTCAATTCGATATTTACGCGGTATGTCCGCGTTTTAGACAAAAGCTGAGTTTAAAAATTCGATAATCAAGATCTTGTATCTCAAACCGTAAACCGAATAATCCTCGGGCCATCAATAATCCGGCATCAGGGCTGACCCAGTAATCCGAGAACCCATAAAATTTGACAAACGAGACATTTATTGGATACGACGAATGATTACTAATCGATGTTTTATTATATCTTTGTTTTCGTGATTACTATTTTCGCTACATCGATTTATTTAAATTTGATATCAATTTGTGTATTATCGGATCCGATTCTCGTGGATATCGATGTTTAGTTCATCGAATTGTTATCGAATAACTTTATTAAATGGAAACAATGTGCGAAGCAATTAACTTTTATAGAAATTCTTTTTAAAAGTAAATTAAAAATTCTGGGAATATTTTTTCTGAATAAAATTGTTATTAAAATTATTGGGTTGAAATTGTTTTTTTTTTTTCAGACATAATAAGAATTATGTTGTTGCTATATTAAAGTGTTGGTTTTTTTTTGTCTTTAGCCTTACCATCCTACCAACGAAGTCACAACTTGTTTCTTAAATACCTATCTAATATTAGTATAAGCCAATCTTCTTACATATTAATTTATGACAGGCATCAAACCCGAGACCCCTGTCTCAGGTTAGTGGAATTTCAATGTAATACCTTTTTCATAACGCCCTCATCAATCATTTGAAGACATTAAAAGTTTTTCGCATAAGCCTAAGAAATTTCAATAACGAATATATTACATTAAAAGAAAAGCGAAGCAGAAACGTTCTATGTTAAATTGAAAAAGAATTTGTTACAAGTGTTGAAAGCTTTAAAACATCACTTAAAGATATACAAAAACATCAGCATAGACACATCAATTCAATTCTTTGGTTAATGGCTTTTAGTTGTGCCAATTAGACACGTGTTATTTCGCCAATGTCACGTGCAATGGAGAAGACACGATGGAGACATAGAAACATCACCATGTGATTGACAATGTAAACATAACCAAAAATCCATTTCAAAAAGTGTTCGTAATTTATTAATTAACCTTACATGGACGCTGATAAGCAATACTATGTCAAGCCACACGGACTTAATTGTGAGAAAATGGCGTCTAAATATGTCAAACCTATTCTTAACAAATTAGTTTAAAGACGTTTAAATCCATCTCTTATTTTCCATTTGTATAAAAGGTATAACGAAATAAAAGCAGATTGATTTTAATAAAAAGTTTTATCCAATAATAAGTTTTTCAAATATATTAGATTATTGCATATTGAAAAATAATGAGCTCACTTCAATATTCAAAACATTACATTAAGAAACTTTTTTGCGTACTTATACTAAATAAGGAGAGTAATAGATGACTTTAAAAAAATTTTCAATAATGTTAAATACATGACGCATTATTAGAATACATCAATATCTCAGAATTTTACTTTTTGTGGGTTGACACATTATTGCTTATCAACATTCAGTGTTGCAAACATTTTAAAATACGGCTTTAAAATATACTTTGCATATACACACACACACTCATACTTTCGTAATTGTGACTCATCGATCCACAATAAGCATAAAAAGAATACTTAAATATGTTCATAATATATTAATAAAGCTTATAAAAACGCAAACGTTTCGCATAATAAAATCGAGCAAAAAAAAATCGTGCAAAACTCACAATCACTCCCCTCGTTGAGCAAAACTCATTTTTTTCGCTCGCGAATAACATTTCTCACGTCCGAGGGATACGTTAGATAAAAAAAAGACTTTTTACGTCGCCTGTTTGCGTTTATAAAATATGCTGAATTAAAATTTTATCTCATTCGGAGCCACTCTTTATTACCGAGGAACAGATTTTAATCTATATATATTTTTTTAATTTTTATATTTTAATAACGCGATAAAATTTCATTTAGAAATGTATTATGAGCTCTACTTTATATCGTATGTTTTAAATTGAGATTAAAGGTGAAGTGATTTTTAAATACATATATGATATTTATTTCCATCCTACACGTATAATCATTAAGTATAACATTAAACGTTATTTAAAATAAATAGAGGAAGAATTTGCCAAGCAATAAGACCTTTTTAAACTTCTATAAACGTGATATCTAATACAAGAAACTTTTGAAGGAAACATATTTTAACAATAAATACTTTACATATGGATGCTGATAAGCAATAATGTGTCAACCCACAAAAAGTCAAATTCAGATATATAGATGTATTCTAATGTTAATTATATGTATACTGCGACATATAATTAACATTATTCAAGAAATGTTGAAGTCTAAATAAATACGAAAAAAAGTTACTTAATTTAATTTTACACTATAAAATAATCTCATGTATTAAAAAACTTATTATTAGATAAAACATTTTATTGGACCAATCTGCTTTTAATACATTATACCTTTTATTTAAATAGAAAAGAAAAGGTGGGTACATAATTCATCAAACAGATTTATCATTAATAGGTTTGACATGTTTAGACGCCATTTTCTCAAAATGAAGTATGGCTTGACACTGTATTGCCTATCAACCTCCATATATACCTCCGTATATACGAGATTGTAAAAAATATCAAAAGGAAAAATTTCCATAAAAATATGTAACAAAACTCAGCTCACATGTTGAAAGCATATTTCAAACGTTAAAAAAAAATCCATCTTTGTGATTGCACAATGGCTTGACATCGTCCTTTGTGGTGTCTTTAAGGCGTTTGAGAATTTGTCGGATATATTCCGGATCTCCGCGGCTCATGCATTTTAAAGCACAGTCAAATTGAACTGTGTTTGAAAATGTCGACATTTTCAGTTACGTATGCTTGTAGATAGTATATTGTAATAATTTGAAGATTGCTTTTTGAAATATTAAGACATATCGTCGCTTATATAAAAATACCGTGTAACTTAAATCTAACTAGTTTTTAGGAGAAAATGCTTTCGAAAATTCTGTCCAGCCACGCAGACTTCATTTTGAGAAGATGGCGTCTAAAGATTTCAAACATATATTTTTAAATTAGTTTGACGGAGTGTTTATCCATATTCTCTTTTCTATTTTAATAAAAGATATAATAAATTAAAAGAAGATAAGTATTATAAAAAGTTTTTTCTACTAATTACTTTTTCAAATGTATGAGATTATTGGATATTATGAAATATGGAACACATTTCAAGATTGGAAACATGAAATTAAGAAACTTTTTTACGTACTTATTTCATTTAAATTACTTGAAAAATATTTGAATAATGTTAAATAAGTCACATATTATCAGAATACACCGATATCTCCGAATTTGACTTTTTGTGGGTTGACACATTATTGCTTATCAGCATCCAATTAAACACATCCGCAACTTCCCTAATGGTGCAGATGTCCATGCGCGACAATAACCACTTAATCAGGTGGAACTGTCAACTCGTTTGACATCTTTTTTATAAAAAAAAATATTTTTTAATTTTGTATAAACTTATTATTCAGTATGCTTTTCTAAAATTGTTTATAAGAAATATATCTATTTTCGCATATATAAACATGTATTTTTTACTGATTTTGATAATGGATACGAGCGTCACTAAATTTTCACAATAAATAAAAAATGTTATGTGACATAATAATAACACTAAATATAAAGCATCAACTAATATATAAGAAAACAATTATAAATGTCAATAACAGATACGAAATAATTACAAAGACAAAATAAATCTACAATATATATATTTTTTAATTCAAAAGCTATATCCACGCATACTAATCTCTGAGCCACCCTTTACACAGCCCTGTAATTATGGTGAGCATATAATCATAAAGCGGAAGTCGGAACTAGCCTTTGAACGCCATGAATCCACACACTCTTAACCATAGAGTGGGGAATTATATATGGGGGCACAAATAATTATGGGGTGACAAAGGATACGTCAAAAACATAAGTTATTATAAAGGCCGGACAACGAGGACAATGGTATTTAAAGTATATATAAAAATGTACTATACATTAATGGTATAATATACTAGATTTTATTACCCGACTACGCTACCAAAAGGGGGATAATGTTTTGACAGGCTATATCTGTATGTATATTAATCTGTTCGCTGTTAGCTCGTGAACTTTGTATTAGAACTGGAGAAATGAGGTATCGTTAGAAGCGTCTTGATTTTCCGCTGGTTATAGACTAAATGACGTGCCGCTAAATGTAATATGGCGCCCTCTAGTTGGCATAAAGTAGTCTGTTTTAAATGCAAGAAATACGTCGTTATTTGTATCATTGGAAAGGGCATTACTTGATTCTAAAAATTTATAAACGACTAGAATTTGCTTGTGAGTTTATCCGTATTCATTCGATATTTGTAATATTTCTATCGTTTGTTTTTATCGTAGTTGGGTTTTAGTTTTCTATTTTTTCTTTATTATTTCGATTTTAAGCGCAAACGTTTATATTTGTATATGCAATTTAAAAGTACATATCGTTTTGAATAAAAATATTTTAATCATCTGTTAATAAATGACGTAGTTATGAAATATGAAAAATAAGTGCAACACATACAAATTGAAAGGATGCCTTTTATAAAAGTCGGTTAAAATAGTGATTTTGTTTTTATTTGTAGATAATAATTGATTGAATGTGTAACGTAATTAACTATATAATTGGTAATATATTTAAAAATGATATTTTAAAAGCTAACTATTAATACATTTCTTATATACTAAAAATGGTTTTGTTACTTGTTACAATTTACTACACGGAATTTGTCTTTCTTGTATTCTTTATCGAGTTTTTTCTAGTTTTAAACGAATAATAATAATAAAAACTTAAAACTGAAAATATACAAAACTGGATTATGTATAAGATAATACATGTCGCCCTAGTTCTTAGTTTAAAAGATGATTTTCAATTATGATCTGCTACGCTACGTAGTACCGTAGCGCGCTACGTTTTGCTACGTAAATAGCTACGAATATCGAATTCAGATACGAGATTTAAATGATCTTTAAATAATTATTTTTTACTACCTAATGCACGCGACTTCGAAAACTTAAAATAAGTAACATTTCTAAAAAAAGTAGCCTTAGTTACTCTTTATAACATTAGCTATCTGCTAGTAAAAGTCGCATAGTGCATTTTAGAGATTACCCGCAACAAACAGATGTACAGACCCACAAAAAGACAAAAAAAAGTGTTTTTTTTTTATATAAGTATCGTGTATACTGTCATATGCCTTTAATGAAAAGCTGTTAATTTGAAATTACAAACAGACACTTCAATTTTATTTATTACTATGGATTAGACTAGAATAATACTTAGAGTAACGATCATTATCAGGTGAATGGGATAACAACCGTGACCGACTGCTTTACATGCTCTCCGAGGCACGGTATTCTTGCATTTAACTCTACTATTATTTTAGCGTAAACTTTCGTTTAGACCTCATTCACACTATCAATAACTGTGTCTTTTCATACCAAAATTTTATTTAAGCCAGGTCAGCAGTTTAGTTATGATAACGTAAGGGACACAGTCAAAATTCCTTATTTATATCGTACTATATTGTGCCCGCGACTTCGCCTGCGCGGGATCATTTACCCCTATTTTAATCCCTTACTTTTCCCCATTAAAATTTAGCCTGTCTTTTCTCAGGCTCTAGACTATCTACGTGTCAAATTTAATTAAAATCGTTTCAGTAATTTAGGCGTGATTGTGTAACACACACAGATTTTCGCATTTATAACATAAGTAAAGATGTATAGATAATTTTCTGACTTTTACCATCAACATCGGCATTATCATAATATGATATTAATTGCGTAAGTAGTTAGTGATGTCAGAATGATTGATGACTCCACGATCGCGATATAACGCATCTGATGACCTGTTTTCTTAAGGTCAATGGATATATAACATTGTAATTTTTTAATACACTAAAATATGCTTTACTTTATTAATGATAAACTTATCCCCCGACTTTGCTTAAGTTAAATTAAAACAAATTATTATAATTTTAAGCCATGCTGTCTTAAAACATATCTAACGTACGAGCAAAAAGACAAAGTCTGAATAACTTTCACATTACGAGTATTTATTAATACATATTATAGATCTACCATTAATGTACACAGATTGAACGATAAAATAAAGTTAAATACAACATTAGAAAACTAATACGCGGATATAAAATCCTTACCATTTATTGTGTACGGACTGTAATAAAACTTATGAATCTCATAATAAAATATCATACAGAAATTGACAACAAATCCCACGATTCTGATAGCTTTAAAATTTCATAATAATCTCCTTATCTCTTCGCAATAAAGATCGAATTCCCGCTATATATGACACGAACCTTTCGATATTACTTTAAAAACGAATTTTGAGCCGTATTCCATGAAACGTAGAGTTATCTTTCGCTTGGATATGAAATCTTTGAAATCTGATGTCCAATCGGTCTGCCCGAGGGTATCGCGATATTGCGCCGAATGTTTTTTACCCACGGCCTTTGTGGCGTACGATGGGCGAGATAGCTTAAATATATCACTCGAAATTCACTTTTATTTCATTAACATAAGAACGATAATAGAATGTCGGGGTTTTGCAGTGTATCGTACTATTTGAAATCTATTTGGTTTTGGGAAAGTTGGATGGATTTTTGGATTGGAGCACGGTTTACACATGTCCTACGATGCAAATCAGAGTCGTCTCATTTCATCAACGTTCGAGTTTTGTTTTTTTGGTATCGTCATGCTCATGTTTAAATATTTAAGAGGGTAATTTTTTTAATTTTTTTAACTATACATGGCATAAAACTATAATGCTATGATGTATTGAAGATTTTTTTAATGGAAAGTATTGTTATAATGCAAAGGTAAAAATAAATAATTTTTAAATAACGTTCGTTTATACAAAAATGATAGCAAGCAAGGGATCTGAATTCACATTGTTTCCATTATCGGTTGACTTAAAAATAATAGTACATTTACGTGATGTGAATATCATTTATATATATCGTTGATTAAAGTTATTGTGTATTAATTAACATTTAATAATAAATATTTTTAAAACATTTAAAAGCGAGCATATTAAAACAGAAAAGTATGTAATAAGACCTTATTTTAAAGAACCAAAATTTAATTTAGTTATTATCTTGAATATTTTTATAAGATAATTTCATGTCGTAAAGCCTTGAGGAAAAATGAAGAGAGAAAAACGAAAAAAAAAACAAATTTTAAGACTCGAACGAAAGTATTACAAGGGAAAAGTTATCCCATCAAAGAGTTATGATATCTACAGGGCGAAAAGGGTTTTATATAAGTTTAAGGGCTTCGGCAACACAATAAACAATGTTATCGAACCTTCGTCTGTACAAATTGCTTTTTATAAAAGGCTTCACCGCTAGCTCTCTTTATGATCTAAAACGCTCTAAGCAAAGTACACTATATAAAATAAACATTATACATACATATGTGAGTACCTACATGTAAGAGCGCAAAAAAACGTTAACTTTTTCGAGTTTTGAGGTTTCTTAAGAGTCCTTTATCAATTCGTAATAAAATTGAATTTAGATTTTTATTTCTCATCTATACTAATATTATAAAAAGGTAAAAATTATTTGTAAGTTTGTATTGTAATCCCTGAAACTACTGATTCGATTTGGAAAATTATTTTAGCGTTGAGTAGCCCGTTTCTTAAGGCAGGTTTTTGGCTATATTACATCACGCTTCGACTTCTAGCAACGAAGCAGTAATCTTAATACTAAGAAATAAGCAAGGGAACTGAATTTAAAAAAAAAAATAAAAAACAATTTCTTCTCGGGGTTAGTATATTTTAACCGACATTTTTACTATAATACATAGTAAAAATGTCGGTTAAAATAAACACACCCCGAGAAGAAAAAAAATAAGCATGTTAATATAAAAATACATACATTATTTTAATCTATAAGATCTATTAATTATATAATTTTATTAAAATTTTGAAGCTCTAAGAGTGTGATTTTGAGAAATGTATTTTTATATGTTATAAACATATATATTTTGATCAACTAATTCTAGAACAGAATTGTACGCTGTAGTTTTTTTATACCGTCGGCAGAATATAAAAATAATTATATTCTGCCGACGGTAATACGTAATAAAATGTAAGTGAATACATAATACACAACAACAATCATTGCGATATGTTCAAAACACCACGTTAAAATAATTTATTCGAGTTTACACGATTTAATTCCATAATTCAATTTCAAATAGTTCTATTAAAACTACCAATAACCATTTTAAGTCTGGTATTGCTATTTCAATTAATTTATTAAGCACGCAAATATTTACGTAATCGTTTTAACTATTGGTCGCCTAGCGGTCGGAATTCGACCGTAGTTCATTAAATTTTCAACCGATTTTAAGATTGACCACAGATAATATATTCTCAATCTGACCACATACTTTAACTGTGACAGACACGTTGGCGCAGTGGTCACTGCAACTGACTAAAGCGCTAACGGTCGCGGGTTCGATCCCCGCTCGCGGCAAATGTGTGTATTGGCCATACAGATGTTTTTCGTGGTCTGGGTGTTTGTGTTAGTGTTGTGTGTGTTTCCGGACCCCCGACACAAGGTTATAAGATCTTAATGGGGGCCGTTGAGTGTGATGCGTTTAAAAAAAAAAAACATACTTTAACTATAAACAAAGAAGTATATGTATATGTGTGTGTGTGTCAAATACATGGTAGTGTCATGTTTTTTTGATTGATTTTATGTATTGTTATGCATAATTTAAAAAAAAATATTATCATTCTGCACTCCGTTTGTATGTAAACTATAAGTCTGCGAAATTTCATAATCCTCTGTTTACGCAATTTTCGTAAAAAGGGGTACAAATTTTCGCTTAGTTTGAAATGAATATGTTTAAAAACGAAATTCTATTACCAAATATCGGATCGACCAAAACTATTCCATAAATAAAACCGTTAACCGATTAAATACGTGCAGGACATTTTTGTGACAACCTAAAAAAAATTCTGTGTATTTAAATAAGTCAAATTTTTTCAATTGAATTAATCGTCCAGTTATTTGAATCGGCCATAAACTAATGACGAATGGAAATTCCATGTGCGCAAAACTAGCAAGCCTTTACTTTACATGATATCAGAAATCGACCTTAACTCGGTAACCAGCACACTCCATTACAAATTCAACAAAAATCATGTTAAATGATAATTTTTATATATTATTCCCATCTATGTATAGTCTATTTTTCTTAACTTGTCCTATTTGGTAACAATACCCGGAACGATAATCACGAACTTTCGAACATTATTTCTCCTGATAATTTTTCTTTATAAAAAATTATTAAATTCCATCATTCGGTCGACAATTTCTCGTCTCTAACTCTTATGCGTGGTCTAACCATTATATACGCCAGTACGCCATTTTTGTTAGTTTAATATGACAAGTAAAGAGAAATAGACTATATACTGATATCATAAAGTGGTAAAATTTGTATGTAAGGGTATCTAAAACAACTAATCCGATCCGTTTATTGAGGAAGGTTACGTGTATTACATCACGCTACGACTCAGAGATGCGAAACAGTGACCGTAAACGCGAATGAAACAACTAGTTCTCAAAAATTATAAAGACATAATTATCTACGTTTTTTTTTTTTAAATAAAGCAACAATCTTTATTTTTAAATTACAATATATAATACAAAATATACATAATTCGTTTATAGATTCGAAAAAAATTATGTTTTCAGACTCGTGTAAAATCAACTAATATATGTTACATTTTTGACGTGATATGTTACTGTCATATGTATAATATTAGTATAACTTTACAATAATTAGATATTCATTTACAAAAAATACGAAAACCATTTGCTATGATCGCATTCGTTCATATACTCCCTATTTTCTCCTGGGAACCATTACACTTACCTCAATAAACTATTTAGTAACCGAATAACATAAATTAGCACCATGTCATCATTAAAGTTCATCCAATGGTATACTGGTACCACATACTGTTTCGCTCACAATGCAACAATACAATATTTTTCTATCCCAACCAATAAGGCCTCGGACAATCACAATTAAAGACAGGCAAAGGTGATTAGGGGAGTGTTTTTATAGCAAATGTATTGATCTTGACCCTACTAGCCTTGAGAGATGGCGAAGAGGGGGAGACTCAAGACTCAGATGCGATTAGGAGTGTTCAATACAGCGCTAAATCCATGAACTACGCGTTCTTAATTACTACTCTGTCAGTTAGCAACACTTTTTTTAAAAAGCAATTAACATATTCTGTCTATAAGTAATAATCATTACTCACCAATTTAAAATCGTTATAGATCCTAAACGGTAATTCGGATTGAAAAACGTCACGAGAAAATTAAAAATAATTTTAAATAACAATTCAACGATATCGCACTTGATATAGTTCGTCGATTTTCATTTTTTATTTTTCAAATGATGGCGTCCAAATCATTCATTTTGATTTTTACCAATTTTTATCTTTCCAAGTATATTTATCAAGATAGGACCACGCATTTTTTATAAATAGTGCCACAAAGGTACATACATAGATTGATAAACACACTCCTTTGGGTCGCGCAGCCGGGTAAAAAGGTATGTTTCCTACATCGTGTAATATTGTAATGTTCCTGACATTTTATTTCGAACATGTGCCACGTTACGATGCCACTTCTGACATGTATCATTCCGTGTACTAGTCGATTTTCAGGAGCAATGTGAATACATTTTCGACAAATTGAAATTGAAGTTTATTCACAGTAAAAACGATTTACTTTTCGACTGAAATTAAAATTTAAACGAAACGCTCAACGTTGAAATATTATGACGAATATCGAAGGAAATAATATATTGTTTTGTAATATCGCTGTACTGAAATTAAACTCAGACATAATTGCATATTTTGTTTCTCATTAAGAATCAACTATGAAATTTTTAATTGATTTCCAAAAAGGCTTTTCAACTTGATCGACTGTTGTTTTTTTGTACGTCAGTTATGATCCTGATGCTGAATGTCGCACGTTCAGCATTCGAATGACCAAATTCAAAATCTGTGTGAAACGAGTTAGCTAAGTTAGTAATTTACATTAAATTCCTATTGTACAATAGGCGAAAATTTTTGTATATAAAAACTGACAAAGACAATCAGGTCCAGACTTACGTCCTTAGAGATCGAGCTTTTTATCACTCATAAGAATTTTACTGTAAAGACAAAGAAAGAATTGAAAATAAAAAAGGCATTGGATCTATGAGCCCATAGATGTCGTCATTTACAGTACAAAAAAAAAACAAATAAACATTATATTCCACATAACATGTGGTTTATAATCTATGATTTTGAAAAAAGAAACTATTCCATCAACATTTTGTAACATTAAAGTCTGAACGGCCGGATTCCCAGTATTAAACATTATTACAATTTATATCCAAAATTTAGAATTTTTCATTTCAGTGACTTCAATACTAAGCACACATCACACGTGTCAAATAGTGATCGAACCTTGTTCTTATATCAAATATGTCGTAACTTAAAAAAGTAGACTGAGTTATGCCGTTGTGTATTAAACATAAATTAAAACCATCAAGTCGAGTCAAGACTTGAATCCCTATATCCAATAACTGATAAAGAAAAACCCGATACTTATTATCTGAAAAAAAACGCCGTACATACTGACATAGCTTATTTTTATCATTTGCATATTAGGTACTTATATATAAATGCATCGAGTTGGTCGAGTGTTTACAACACTTTGATATCAAAACGACGATCACGATCAAACCCAGACTAGCACCTCTGCGATTTCGAATGTCTTTAAATTCATCTCTAATCGATGCTGAAAAACATCACGAGGAAATGTTTGTTATTGGAGAAATTCTAACATGTGTTATACAACCTTAACCTTCTCCTGGGTAGGAGAAGAGGTTTGTCCAGCAGTGGGACAATTACAGATTGTTGTAGTATATGATATCATAATATTCTTTAGTTACCAATTTGCTAACTGTCCTTTTTTACTTTGATGTTTCATCAAATGTGTTCAATTATTTTTAAACAAAAAAGCAACTTTAAGACTAAGCATGTGATTGTGAAATTCAAATATTAAACCTACATAAACATATTTTATTTTATCAAAAATAATAATGACTCCAATCTATAATATTCATATCAACTGCGGGATAAAAAAAATCATTATCTTCTTAATATCCATGAAAAGATAATTTGACTCTCCGAACGATAGATTGTGTCATTGCCAGAACCATTAAATAAAAATTCGAAATTTCAAACAAAGGCTTTTTGCATAATGAAGCTGAGCATTGAAAAAGACTTTTGACATTAATCCCTCAAGGGAGTGAAATGAGGGATCAAAGTTTGAATGAGAAAAGGTGATTTTGAAAATTCGAAAGTTTACTTTCAAAAGAAATTTATTTAGATAGGGTAAAAAAATATTCTGCTAAAAATAATAAAAAAAATAATAACCCTAACATTATAAATACATATATTTATATATATGGATAGATATATATTTTGTCTAGAAAATACCACTAAGAGGATGAATTGGATGATGGTAAACAATAATTTGACAACCCGCATAAAGTAGAATTCGGATATTGATGTATTCTGATAATGCGTCGCGTATTATTAAAAAAAAATCAAGTCATCGGAACTAATAAAGCACGGAAAAGAGTTTTTTAATTTTCGAATATTGAAGTTTGCTCAATATTATACAATATGCAAAAATATTTGAAAAACATATTATTAGATAAAACTTTTCATTATACCAATCTGCTTTTAATTAAACACACTTTTTATCAGAATAGAAAAGAGAAGAAGGATATAAACGTCTTCGAACAAGTTTCGATATCTTTAGAGGACATTGTCTCAAAATGAAGTCCGTGTGGCTTGACATAGTATTGCTTATCATAATTAAGAGTTATAAATCTATATGGATGCTGATAAGGAATAAATAGGTGATGTTTTATCCAAATACGTCAAGATGTCCTAAAATTACTCTTTGTGGGTTGACACATTATTGTTGTATATGTAACTCGTGCAGGCAAGTGAACTATCACTTATTACATATAACTATGTATTAAATATTACTATGTAAAAAGTATCAATTGTTACGAAAGTTCAAGTTCATTAATTAATAAAATCAAAGGTCAACGGAGCTTTTCACCCACCTTTACATAAACAAAGTTCGACGATATAGTCTTACATCATTGTTACCTGTACGTCCCCATGATATATACGTATGAATTCATCCCGACTAACCCCCTGAGGGTAACGTTCCCCCTAAATAATTACCCCACAGTTGCGTAATAAATATTACTTAAAGATTTCCACTTCGGAAGTTTAATGTCTTTGTTACGATTGCATTCTCCTTGAATCATGTCTCTCTCTGTTTAAATGTAAAATGTGAAATTCTGATTATGAGTAATTATGTAAATTCTGTTATTTATTGTTTGTTGAATATTATAATAATAAGCATGAAGTGTTTGCTGTAATAGAAGCCTGTGTTTTAATTATACGATATTAATTATTGGATACTTACAAATATAGAACCCAAAAAGATACGTGTTATATGGTTGTTTTATGTTTTATTGTTTAAAAGCTGATGAACTCGAAATGGTTCTCAGCTATATTTTATGAAGATTTATGAAGATCTGTTCAGATATTTCAAGGTTATCTGCAATTTTTTAGTCATTGAAAGGATCTTAGCAACTATGTCAAATCATCTACTGTTCTAACCGATTCGAAATTTACTATACAGTGTATGATCTCAAAATAACCTTGAACTAATGCTGAAGTATCAAATAGAATCAGCGGGATTACCAACTCTTCATTGACTTACACAAGAAGTATCGTGTTTGGGCTCGTTAAACTAGTCTCCACAAGTACGTATGGGTTTTAATTCAACACGTACTCAGTAGTGAAAGGAAACACTTTAAGGACATCTGCCTGTATCAAAAAATGCCTGCATCTTCACATCAATATTCTAAGACATCTAGAGTGGAACAGCAGTCAGTTCTACGGTACTTACATGTCTTTGTGTCTCTTTTTTTTACAGTAAAATAAATATAAGTGACAAGAAGCTTAGAATTACCTTACAATCTAACTTACGATCTCTAAGGACGTGAGTCCGGAGCTGATTGTCTTTGTCAGTTTTTATATACAAATTTTGTCGCCTATTGTATTCTAGTAATGCCGATCCAGTCCCAAACTGTATCATTTCGAGCCCAGCCTCCATGATCTTTGTATCATGTCTGCACATTAATAAGGCTGTGTCCTATAATGGACTGGATAAAGCTTCATATTCTTGTCCTTAATACAAGTATTTCTTTACATCACGCCACTGTTATGGGGTTGAGTTCACATTAGCTAGCTACAAAATATTTTAATTACAAAGATACCGTTTTAATTTCGTTATGTTATGAAAATATTCGTTTAGCTACCGAAATTTTAATGTTAAAATTATTTCCTTCATACCAAAAAGGCTTCGTAATTTTAAAATAATTATAGCTCTTGTTGGGATCTCTTTATTTGATGATTGCTCTTGGCGCTTATTTCGTAACTGTAACTTTTATAGTGTACATTCTTAGTTTAATTAAATTTTTATACAGGGCGTTAACTGGGCATATGTTGGACATTTTACCAGCGCTTAAAGATATTTAAAAGTAAAAAACTGTTTTTTCCATTAAAAAAACAAACCTTATTTTTATGTTCAAGCGTTGGATCTGATACGCTCGTATGGTAAAGGAATTTTTTACGAAAAATAATAAAAAAAAAAACAATTTAGTTTTTTTACTTTTAAGTATCGATTCTGGTAACGCTGGTATAATGTCCAACATATGCGCAGTTGACATCCTGTATAATATATTTTTATTTATTTTTACAATAAAGGTGTGTTCCGAAATATGATCCGAATCTCGAATCATATCTTGAATTGACATTTTTATGCGTCTATTGACGATCTCGATTCAAAGCGAACGCGATTGCGATGCGACACGATGCGGCAACTTTAAAACAAAAAACGATGGTACCAGCACTGAATTTGCTATAGGGGCACTAAGGGCCAGTGGCCAGGGTGGCAAAATTTAAGGTGTCAGATTTTTGTAAGATTTGAAATTAAAATTTCAAATCGTGCTTTTTCTACTACTTAATTCACATAGATAATGATTTAGGTAAAGGGGCGGCATTTTTCATTTTGCCACAGGACGGCACTTTAGGTAAATCCGGCTTTGGATGGTAAAGCAACTCGTTCGCGCGATAATATCATCCTAACAACTGATCGCATTCACAAACTTCCGCACTCCATCCCGCGTTCTTATGTCATGTATGTGATTTCAGCATATATCAACTGTTTGTGGTATTCGCATCGCGCCGCGCCGCATCGCTTTTGCTTGCGTAGGCTACCAGGTAAGACGCGACAGTTTATATCTGAAGACGTACTAAAGCTATAGCAGGATAATTGTCGAACACTACAGCTACCAAAGTATAAAATTTTGATAACTGAAGGTATTATTTCGTAGGCTTTAACTTCTTAATTAAATTTCGAGGCTTACTGGGTTATTTAACGTTTATCGTTACTGCTCCGCTTCTATAAGTATAAAACTCATAAATGAGCGCATACAAACCAAACCAACAAACTCTTAAGCCTTTGCATTGCGAAATTAATACTACGTAAATAGCTTCATGAGATTAATTTTGCTGATAATGTCACTTGTAAACATCAAGTTTTACAATATAACGTTATACGTGAAATTAATCCATGCATACATTTACACATGAAATTATCGTTGAAATTAAAGCACTATTTGTTTATATATAATTGGACGCTGATAAGCAATACTGTGTCAAGCCAAACGGACATCATTTTGATAAAATGACGTTAATGACAAGAATAATTGATATATTTTATATGTAATTTAAATCTGTGTGTGTAATCTAATAAAAAGTTTTTTGAATATTTGAGATTATTGAATAAATTGCAAAATATGGAACGCTCTTAATATTCGAGACATTAAATTAAGAAACTTTTTTCCGGACGTGAAAAATTTTCCAATAATGTTAACGCAGTATCAAAATACATTAATATCTCCGAATTTGAGTGTTTGTGGGTTAACACAATATTGCATATCAGCATCCAATTAGTCTTTAAATTTGATATATTAATACACCTAGCAAACCATCACATTCCCTTCAAAAATTTTAATACAAAATTATTGAAAAAAAAAAACATCAAACCTCAACTTCGAGGCCCAATAAGCCCTATTTGAATTAACTTAATACTGTATCCCGGGCCCTCGCAAAAACACCGCCCGAGGGCTAGGATTTTCATAACATTTGCATAATCTTGTGACCTAGCCCTAATCAAAGGGCCCTTGTGTATTCTGCCTTCATTATTTGCTCTGCGGACAACCACAAATACCTCATCAGATGTATGGCTTAACTTAATAGCGCCGGGTTCCGTTCCGATGTGTAATTAAATGATTTTGATGAATAAGATCAATAGAACTGATTATATATGAAAATAAAGCCTTATCTACACTAATATTATAAAGCTGAAGATTTTGTTTGAACACGGTAACTTTAGGAATTACTGGTTCGAATTGAAAAATTATTTTTGTGTCGGATAGGCTATATATAATTACGAATAATAGTACCGGAGCATCAATAAAATGCAAAAACGTGAAAAATTACTCTTTTGGAGAGCTCTCGTTTCATGTGCTGTGTAAACGGTTAAAGTATGGAATACATTTAACGAGAATTTCACGTAAAATTAACACGGCTAAAACCGCAGAGCACAGATAGTAATTATATAAATAAAGAATATTGTTAAATTTTAATAACAAAATTTATTTAGTTTATTGAAAAAAAAAACTTACGTTTATACAAGAACATTTAAATCTTTTATAATACATAAAAATTTATATTGATAGATAAATTACACAGCACCAACAATTGTTTAGCATTAAATACAATCAATTGAAATCAAAACAAGAAATACGCGACTAGACATTAAGACAGTCCTAATTACAACATTCTACAGCCGAAATATGTTCATGTGATATTTAAAACAGGGGCCTAATTGTGTAAAACTATCGCTATCAATGCTTGTCTCTTCCATAGACTTCAAAAAAAGAAGGGGTTCTAAATTCGTAGCGTATGTACTTTTTATTTTTTTAACGTTTATTACCTCAGAAGTCTACATTTGTTTAACCGATTTTAAAAGTTATTTATTGTTTGAAAATGTATACCTACTTTCAGATTGGTTAAATAGAAGTTTAGTAGTTTAGATTTTAAAACATTACAACTAGAATTATACATACTATCTAAGTAAACCAAATTACGTGTATAGCTTTCGTAATCAATTCCTATTTTTTATCTTAGTTATGATAACGACAGTTTTACACAATTATCCTCTTAATATTTCAAATTAATATGAAATCAAAATCACTAACAATACTTCCTATATTAGCAAGGTAGTAAAAGATGTCGAGTAGCATTAAAAACGTCGACTACGAAATGAGGGCGACCTCGTTACTATAACCTATTTTAAACAATTTGCTGATCAATCTATATTTAACCTAGTTGATCTACATTGATAAGTCTAGTTCATGTCGGTTAATATCATGATAATCTGATGATAATCATGAGCCTTTGAGAGGTTCATTAGTTTATCAATACACATAACGAGGCCATTCACGTTACAATACAATGTTAGACTATATTTATATTTCAACCGATTTCCAAAAAAGGATGAGGTTTTCTATTCATTCAGTACTTTTATGTATGTTCAGGGCTGGAGCACACTCTCCCATTGGTCACATAGAAAATTCATCAAAATCAGTTTAGAAGTTTGGCTTAAAAACACTGAAATAAATATGTCACTCAAGTAAACGAAACACATTTTACTTTTAAAGTCAATACCCATTTTTTTTAAAGTCTTGAATACTAAAATATAGTTAAAAACTAAATAAAAGGGTACTTTTTTAATCCATCAGCAAATAAGAGATATACGAGATATTAAAGTTAGCGTAATTTAGCGCAAAGCGAGTAACGCTTTGAACCCGTCATGATGTCACATCACTCAAATTAAAAATATTATAAAGAGGCAATTTATTTCTTTAGTTTTATTTCAGAATCATGCAAACAGTTTATAACGTATTATACTTTTTCAAAGATTAAACTTAAAATTTATTTAAACATACTCTTCAGTTCAGTTTGCCTCAATTTTCATTTCAGTTAATAAAAAAATAATGAAACTTCTCAATTCTGGAAATGGACACAAATTTGGTCACATTTGCAGGACAACCGTGATGAGATCGAGAGTGTAAATTGTAAGAGGATGTGCATGAAACGTAATTAAAATTGAGACAAAAAAAAGTATATTTGTAACCCATCAAACGCGTAGCTTGGAAGTCGTTGTATATTGTGAGAAATTACTATAACATAAATTCTAAGGCTTACAAATCGTAAACCGTGATTTATTACATTACCTTTAAAGCGTCGTACTTTATACGTCGTCGTATTATACTATAGTTTAGTAAAAAAGCATGCTTTTTCATCTGTGAGACCTAAACAAATGTTCGTGATAAAAAATCACAAATTAACCAGTCACAATAATTTTGAGACAGGGTGCGACAATCCTTACGTGAATGGAAGCCTTTACTCTTTATCCCCAGGTGAAATCTCGTTAGGTTGACACAAAACAGTAAACTGTTTTGATAGTAATAATAATATAGTATTGATTTTATTTCTAAATATATACTATGACCAATTATATATACTATAAACGATTATATATAAGAGCCGAGATGACGTAGTAGTTAGAACACGTCGATTTTAATCGATGATCGCGGGTTCAAACCCTGGCTAGCACCGTTGATTTTTCAAGTGCTATTTTGTGTTTAAATTCATCTCGAGCTCAGCGGTGAAGGAAAACATCGTTACGAAACCTGCAAGTATCGGGAGAAATTCTGACACGTGTCTATCCGCCAAACCGCAATTGAGCAGCATGGTGGATTAAGCTCTAAACCTTCACCTTAATAGGAGAGGAGGCCTTTACCCAGGAGTGGGATATTTACAGGCTGTTACTTTACTATGCCCAGTAAAAGATTGTAGATATGTCTATGCTTATATAATTACTTGTTCTGACTGACTCAAACTCAAAATATACTTTATTCAAATATGCCGCCATAAGCTCATTCGAATCGTCAATTTACAAATTTGTGATGTTAGTTCCACAAACAGACAAAGTCGCGAGCACCAGCTAGTAAAATATAAAACATAAAACATAGGTATTTTATCAGTTTTCAGAATCGCTGCTATCAATTTCCAAAATACACGCGGCTGAAGCACACGAGGAACTGCTAGTATTACAATAATTACAATATTGTATTAACATTTGAATATCGGTAATTTTTTGGAATTATTTCGTTAAATAAAAATTGTTTCGACGTTATTTTTTTATGTTTACCAAAGGTGACACGTCCCACGACATTTTCACTTTTATATAGAAATTATTAAGTAACAAAATAGTCTATAAATTTTCTTGATTTCTTATATTATATTTTATCATACGACACCAATTGTCCCACATGTAGAACTATAAATGCTATCTATATAAGTAATGTGGTCTAGTCTTGTCCTGACTGACGTATTCATCGATGGAAAGCCTAAACCACTAAAGCTACAAACTTAAAATTTGATACCTTTTATGTTGGAAGCATTCAGCGAAAAGTTTATTTTGGAAAATTTATCCTTGAAATAAAATAGGAATGGCTGTGTGGAAGTACGTCATTTTAAATGTAAAAAACACAAAATGTAAGTATACATTTGGATTATGCAATAAGCTTATATATTTGAAAAACGTATTATAAGAAAAAACTCTTTACTATACTAATCTGCTTTCAATTCATTATACCTTTTATAATAATAGAAAGAAAAAGATGGATATTTACTTCTTCAATCAGATTTATTAAGAATTGGTTTGCGGCTTTAGACGCCATTCTCTAAAAACGAAGTCCGTGTGGCTTGACACAATATTTCTTATCAGCGTACATTTATAATATTAGTAAGGATTGATGATTGTACCTACAGGGCTCCGGGGTTCGTATTATATTATTCAGGTCTCACCAACCCAATATTCCATCGCCCAAAGAAAAACGAAGTCTCCTTTCTGATGTATCAGAATAAAAATGTCTTCGGGATGAAGTGGGCTTTACTTTGGAAATACGTACGTAGTAAGAAACATGACATTTTCAGCCATGTTAAAATATTGACAGAAAACGAATTTTATAAAACTACTGGCAGTTCCCCGCACCTTTGCACCTGTATACTTAGGAATTTGATACCTAACAAAGTTTCAACCCTCTTTTTAATCTCTTAAGGGATGGGTTTCAAAATTTCTTTTTTAGTACACACGATATCTAAGGAACGTTCGAACAAAATTTCATGTTTCTAGATCCAGCGGGTTTCTGCGTTGTTCGATCAGTCAGTGAATATGACAGCCAGTCAGTTTTGATTTTTATATATGGGTACATATAGCCACTTAAAACTACAACGTTTCGGAAGAGATTCTCAATTTGTATATTTTTTAAATCTTTGTTACCTCAGAACTCCATAATTTCTTAGCCGATTTTAAAAATCCTTTTTTTTTTCAAAGGGTATATTTTCGGATTAGTCCCATAGAATTCGTATCAAAATCAGTCTAGTAGTTTTGTTTATAAAAAAAGTAAACGTTATTAGTATGTTATCCATGCAAACGTAGTTGCAATTTAGCTTTTCGAGTCAGTTTATCTATTTTTTGTAAGTTATGTTCTTGAAATATTGACGACCGCTCTGGTGTAGAGGTGCTGAATTGACCCGTAACGCTGACGGTTGCGGGTTCGATCCCCGCTCGGGACAGATATTTATATTTATATAAATATTTGTTCCTAGGTCTGGGTGTTCGTCCTTGTGGGTCTCCCCACCGTGCCTCGGAGAGCACGAAAGCTGTCGGTCCCGGTTGTTATCACAATCACCTGATAATGATCGTTACTCTTAGTGGGGAGATTATTCTAGTCTAAATGGTTACTGGCTTGCCTTCAGAGGTTGAGGAGGTCAGATGGCAGTCGCTCTGTGTAAAATCAGTAACTCGTCAATGTCAAGACTAGAATAGAAAGCAGACCCTGGTATAACCGGGAAAAATGATAGTAGATGATGGTTCTTGAAATATCCTTTCATTACCCGACTGCGGCGAAACCCAGAGGGTATATGTTGATCCAGTATGTACCCGCTAGTAACTATTCAAAGACTTAACCGATTTAAATTGATACGTTATTCGATTCGTCTCGATAACGCGAGGTACGGAAAATACGGAAAGTTAAAAATCGAAATGGCAGATTTTATGCATTAGACAAACAAATAGGCTATATTTTATTAACATACCAAGCGAGTAAAACCTCGAACGGTGGTTAGTTTTTATATCACATAATTAATTAAGAATTTAAAAATAAAAAAGCAATGTCTTCATTTCATAAAACGTATGTATAATAATTTTAATATCGAGATAATTAACTTTCGCTAAAACATTCGAAAAGTTGGCAAGAGACTCACGACGGAGTTAGGTAGTGGCTGCGACAAAGTTCCACATCACTGTTACATACAACGCAAATAGAACTCTGTCTGCGCGGCTACATACTCATCCAATTACACTTAACAAGGTTGTAAATCTTTTGCCGAGTCAAAGGAAATGGAACCATGCCGCTTTAAATTACTGCGATCATATCCGTACGAGTTGATTCAACTATTTAATGAGACAAAGTGCTACCTGCGCAGAGTTCTGGAACGAGTTAGTACTCTGTCGTTGGTTTGTTTTAAAGGCAGACTAGTTATTTTAGTATTTGAATAGCATAAGGGTTGTTACTGGCATGTTATTAGTTCGTCCGTCATCGCCAACTTCATAGACTGTTATTAAATATTTAATTTACGTTGGACATATTCAAAGTGTTAATTGAAATTGTTTGAGAAATTATTTTCTAGGTAGCTTTAGCTTGCAGCTCGTTCGCGATATATTTAATTTTTACATGTCTGTTTAATTCCTTTAGGAGTTGAGTTTTGGCTAAACCTTTCTTAATTCATACCTACGTCATAATAACTATCTGCATGCCTTTCAACGCAACATTAGTTAGTGTAAATTAAACTAGCTTTTGCACGCGACTTCGCTAGCGTTAAATTTGATTATCACATACAAACTTTCGACCTTCGTTTCATCCCCTTAAGGGCTGAATGTTGGCAAAATCCTTTTTAGCGGATGCCTACGTCATAATTATCTGCGTGTTCTACAGCGCAAGCCATTCAGAGGTTTGAGGTGTGTTGATAGATCAGACACTCAACAACGGTTTCGTTTTATATACATATACTACTGGTCGCCCATTGGTCGAAATTCGACCCTAATTGAAATTATAGGTTTAAACATTATTAAGGTTATATTTGTAATCCATTATCAATTAAAACATAAAGACAGACACGTTGGCGCAGTGGTCATTGCAACAGACTGAAGCACTAACAGTCGCGGGTTCGATCCCCGCTCGCGGCAAACGTCTCTATTGTCCATACGGATGTTTGTCATGGTCTGGGTGCTTGTGTTATTGTGTGTGTTTCCGGACCCACGAAACAAGGTCATGCTATCTTAATGGGGCCATTGAGTGTGTTGTGTTTATTTATATTTTATAGTGTGCAAAATTTCATACTCCTCCGTCTTCATAGTTTTATTAATATATAGATACACGAAGTAATTAGATGTGAAAAAATATATACTATGACTTTAAATACTGAAACACTTAACAATTTCATTTTAAAATTATTAGTTTTTATTCAATATTATTTTCTTATATTTTATTAAAACGAAGTTACAGTCAATTCGAAATCAAATACATTTTAACGTAATGTAAAAAGCAATTTCATTAATAAAATTAAAAAAAAAAACATCAAATACAAACTAATTAAATTTCATAAAAGCATTAATTTACAACGCAAATAAAAACACACAGTTTTCTTAACTTTCAAGCCGAGAGAAAATTACTTCAGAGTTTAAAATAAAAATATAAAAATCAAAAAATCGTTCAGGAATTCGTTCAGACATCGCAAATAAAATCATTCATACTCCCTTGGTTACTTTATGAGACATTTTTATGAAAGCCTTTGACGGTTATTTTTATTTTTTATTAAAAAAAACAACCCCTAATTAGTCGAAGCTCTTTATAAAGATGCGCTGGTCTCGTTAGCACATAAAGCACAAACCGAATACGATGCAACGTCATACCGGGCACGTTTCATATAAATGTGACATTATAAAAAGATTTAAACGTCTAAAAATATTTAAAATGATGATTAATAATATGTTAAGTAAAATAATCATTACCATTACTATCTTTGAGACATAATATGTACAATACATAATATATGTAATTTTTATTTTCATAAAATAGATTAAAATATTAAGAGTCAGCATAAAGCATATTCTACATCTTCAATATTTGTGTCAAACGTTCTCATTAATACAAGCCAAAATTAAAAATTAACAAAGAACAAATGACTATTATTTATTCAATTCAATTATTTGCTTAATAACGCTATTATTTATTCAAAGAAAACAACACAACAAAATATTTAAGCCAAAATCCATGCAAAACACAATTAATCTCAGCAAACACAATTTATATGCACACTCGACACTCCATCAGATGAAGTACTTCGCACACAGATTGTCACGTACTTAATCAGCACTACAATAGACAAATGCTCCACTGAATCACTTCCTACACCGTTGATATGAAAGAACCTTCATCAAGCCCTCGTCCCTACGTGGAGACATAAGGGCCACTATAAAGGGTAGTGCTTTTGATAGTTCTTATAAACGATAATTTTGTCGCGTTTTATAAAACGTACTAATAATATAATTTTATCCTTTTCCTTAATATAAATAGTTTATCTAGCATGGGAAACTTTATAGACTGTATAATTATACAAACTTTATAATTTCTAATATTAAAAAACTCAATTATATTGAAAGAGCACTTGAAGAAATTGAAAGAGCACTTTTTATCCCAATCTTAATTTATGGCACAATGTATATATAATTATATATGCATGTATTTATAATATGATTATATGTATGTATTTAAGTATTTGTTTAAACTGTTAAATATTTTTTTATATAATTTAAGTTTTATGATTGTTATTTATTTTATGTGGAAACCTGCCTATCTACCTGTTACTGTTTCTGTCTGCATTTATTCTTTCTCGGGTATACTGGAAGAAATCTCTTCTAGGGATAAGTATACCTTTTAAACTTTCTTTTCCTATGACATATGTATATGTATCTTTGTAATGTCTCTGGCATGTTTAATAAACTGTTAAATAAATATATTTGTAAAAATTAAGTAAAATCGTTGAAAATAATTGTCATTATAGAAATAGATTGATTTTAGTAAAGAAGCAGACAAAGGCAAGCAGGCACGATAAAATTTTAAAAAATACCGGCAAAATTGACAATTAGTATAATTTAATTTAAAATTCACCTTTACGTACTAGGTAATAATGTTACAATTTCGCAAATCTAACTTTATATAAACTTGCTCGAAAATGTTTTCATATCTGTGGCTACGATGTAGCTTGCCATAATCTGTGAATATTTAATATTGGTAAATAAGCTTAAGGCCTTTCGCCATGCATATGTTTTTATCTATAGTAGTCCCGCCTCTTCTTACATAGTATTGTGTACTCTTTGGTTACAATAGTATCACTATGCACTGTGAAATGTTTTCAGCAATGATCTTTTCTCCATATGCAATATTCGTTTACGAACAAGAACTAATCGATAGTTAATAATACTAATTTTCGATATTATCAATTAATTTATAAAATTAAACTTTTGAAATTCAAATATTCAATATACAAACAGAAACAAATTTTTAATAATTTATATCCGAAACTAATACTGTTCTGTAATAATATTAATACTGTGAGGGTAGAAGAAAACTCGCGCACTCGCCGCCGGAGAGTAAAAAAATGAAGATCGACGAATGATATCAAGTGAGAATTGTTAATTCTATCAGAATTCAAGTAAAGTAACAGCCTGTAAATATCCCACGGCTGGGCAAAGGCATCTTCTCCTAATATATAAATGTACTACGAAGGTACTAGAACTTAATCCACCACGCTGCTGCATTGCGAGTTGGCGGATAAACAGGCGTCAGAATTTCTTCTGTCACATGCAGGTTTCCTCATGATATTATCCTTCACCGCCGAGCTTGAAATTAATTTAAAGACAAATTCAGCTCTTGAAAACTCAGTGATGCTAGCCGGGGTTTGAACCCGCGATCATCGTTTGATATCAACCTGTCCTAACCACGAGGCCATCTCGGCTCAATCAGAAAAACCGTTTTGTATCTATAACGATTTAAAGTTATTTAGTAATTCTCCCTTATAGACAGAAATCATATTAATAAACAAAGCTGACTGCAGATGTCACGCAGTCGCGTTTTTTGAATGTTTTAATTAATCACAACATATATTTCTGTTGGTAAACATAGAAACAATATACGACAGCAATTAATTGGAGCGAACTACCAACAAAATAAACAGTCCCAATCAAATCGTCCGTCTGTAACCCGCCTACACGTAAACATTAGTCTAGAACGCGCCTCAGGGTTGTCACAGAACGAAATTACATCCATTTGTATGCAGATGTCAGTGTAACATTAAGTCTCGCCTTTGACTCGATGCAAATAACTCGTGAAAATTAACCCATCGATATGGCAACCCTTCTGATTATATCACGGTTTCTGTACGGCTTTAATTTTGCCGGGAGTCTAATAATATAACGCTCGCCTCGATTGTTTGAAATGGTGTCATTATGTATGCAAAAATTTATAAACCGTGCCGATTTTTAGGGTTTCGTCCCCGATGGGTGCTAACGTGATTCTATTACGACGCCGTCGTCATGTGTTCATCATTTTTTTAAAGGATTTTTGACAAACTTAAAAGTTAGTGTTTTTGGTTTGTTTGATATGGTTATTTTTTTTTTGTTACATAGGCTACTCCGATTGCTTTCATGGAGCTTAATCAAAATGGATTTAGTAGTTTAATTATAAAATCAAAATGACTAGAATAAGTATGTCACTCAAGTTAACGAAATTAGGTATTTTATTCTTGACTGTGACTTAAAATTTTGTATACTATTTAACACACAATAGAATATATTTTAATTTAAGTATACAAAATCTATATAAATCAAAACTGATTCGCTGACATATTCACTGACTGATCGATCAACGCAGAGCCGAAACCGCTGGATTTAGAAACATGAAATTTTGTACAAATGTTCCTTAAATCGTGTGTACTAAGAAAATATTTTTGAAAATCCACCCTTTAAGGGGGTAAAAGAGGGTAAAATGAGGGTTAAAAATTTGTTACATAAAAATGGACGATAGATAGTCAGTACATTGACAACCCTATATGAAAGTATACTAATTAATTAATTACGCAAAGAAAATAATAATTTATTTTTATTAATTCGTATTTTATTGGAATAAATGATATGTTAAGTTATATTAATAGTTTCAAAGTTTGTTAATTTTAAAAGTTAAATAAATAAATTCATCAGCTTTACAATTTGTATAAGTAACTAGCTTTTGCTCACGGCTTCGCGTATTTCTTTAAAACAAAGACTTACTCATTTTAAGAAATAAAATATATTAAGACGTTAAAATTATTCACCCATTTCAGTGACATACTCTTTCGAGCTAAATTGATTTTAAAACTAAACTACTTAACCCATTTTGATAAAAATTCTACAAGATTAATAGAAAAGTATATCCTTTCGAACAAAAAAAGGATAAACCAAATCGGTCAAGCCGTTTTCGAGTAATCGGAGAACATACACAAAAAAGTGCACAACAAACTAAGAACCTTCTTTTTTGAAGTCAGGAAGAAAATGTAAAGTCGTCACAATTCTGAGAAATTCAGCGAAAAAAAAAATCAACACATCTATTTTTACAGCAAGAAAGTCTTTCATATAGATGATAAATTATGAGAAGTAATAACGCATCTGTGTACGATACAACTGACGGATGGCTTAATTATGTTCTTTAGGGGCTATTGTTGTCCCTTTCATACATTATCGTAGTGTATATTGCTATCTTTATCATGCATTGAGCCATAAGTTCTATGGAGAATATGTTAAGTTATATTATGGTAGTTACACGTAGTGAGTATTTTTACTATGTATAGTATAAAGTGTACTTTCTAGCGTTTGTGTAGTTAGTATGATATTAAAATTTAAATATTATTTTCCCGTGTGTAGATTAAAAGGAAATATATACTAATACGTACTAATACTATTCTAATTCTATACTAATATAATAAAGAGAGAGCGAATTTTGTATATACGAAGTAATATCTGGAACCACTGAGCAATACTGTGTCAAGCCACACGAACGGACTTCATTTTAAGAAAGACATTTCATCTTCATTTGGAAGACATATAAATAACGCATCACACTCAACGGCCCCCATTAAGATCTCATGACCTTGTGTCGGGGGTCCGGAAACACTCACAACACTAACACAAACACCCAGACCACGACAAACATCAGTGTGGCCAATACACACGTTTGCCGTGAGCGGGGATCGAACCCGCGACCGTTAGCGCTTTAGTCAGTTGCAGTGACCATTGCGCCAACGCGTCTGTCATCCGTATACATATATATCCGTCTTGCTTTTTCTACTTTGATATAATGTATAATGAATATTTTTGAAATCGCATTGGTATAATAATAAGTTTTTCAATTATATTAGATTATTGGATATTGAAAAATGAGCACCTTTAATACTCGAAAAATTAAATTAAGAAACATTTTTCCGTAGGTATTTAGTATAGACGACTTTAAAAAAAATATAACTTAAAAACGTTTCTTTCTTTATATTTTTTTGTTGTGTGGCTTTTAGTTGTGTCAATTGTGCACATATTATTTCGCCAATGTCACGTGGAGTGGAGAAAACACGATAGAGATTGTTCGTTAAAAACGTTACGCATTATCAAAATTCGACTTTTTGTGGGTTGACACAATATTACTTAACAGTATCCAATAATAAAATGTTACATCATTCTAGTAGTTATAAAATGCACGAACAAAGGGACAATTCAATTTACAAGAGTATGGGTACTATTCAATAAATAAATTTCAGAATAAAAAATTAAACTCTCAATAATTTTTTGCGTTGTTTTATTACGAAAACTTAACAATAATTGGATAATAGAATAATTGCCAATTAAAAAGCTATTTTTCTATTACAAGCCGATATTGTTACGTTAATTCTTTTACAAGAGGTTTTCTTTAGAAAAAAAAATAAATATATTAAAAATTGTTGGAGCAAAATTGTAAACAATTTCTGTTAAGGGTACGATTAAGTGCTTACTTACCGTGTTATTATTATTTTCGGGTT
Organism: Hypolimnas misippus; assembly: GCA_037950945.1. Taxonomy (NCBI): domain Eukaryota; kingdom Metazoa; phylum Arthropoda; class Insecta; order Lepidoptera; family Nymphalidae; genus Hypolimnas; species Hypolimnas misippus. The sequence continues at coordinate 12,964,385 of JBBEEQ010000019.1, forward strand.
TATGAAAATAATTTGAACACTTACCTGTAACAAATGAAATACATACGTTTATTAATGTCTTTTTACATTTTAATCATGTACAACATTCTCAGTTTTTCATAAATTAATATAATTGACTAGTTGTGTCCCGTGATTTCATCCACGTATATATATATTCTTTATTGCACATGAAAAATTATAAGTTATTTTTACATACATTTGTTTACAAATGCGGGCTTATTTCTATAAGAAATCTCTTCCAGCCAACCCACAGCAGACAGAAATAGTGTTATGTAGCAGGTATAAACAATAAACAGTAAATAATAAAGAATACTCTACTTCAAGACAGATAACTAAAAGAAAAATTATAATAAAATATTAAACATCATATCCATAAAATAAAATACATATGTACAAATATATACATACAGATATGTAGATATATATACAATTATATAAATAATACATATTACTTGAAATAGAAAATTTGCTTATATATTTAATTGTGTGAAAAAGTGCTCTTTTAATTTGAGTTACGTTAATTTGAGAAAAAAAATTATATTCATATGATGCTTACCTTCCCTACTTGAATCGGATATTATTCACTATTTCATTGTTTTCAGTTTTGTTTTCACGGTTTTCTTTTTTTTTTGTTCTACTTAAAATAACTAAAATTTTAAAACTAGGATTAACTCCATATAACATTAGCTATCTGTGAGTGAAAGTTGAGTCAAAATCGGTCTAGTCGTTTCAGAGATTAGCCGGAACAAACAGACAGACAGATAGACAACATTTTTAAAAATTGTTTCTTTGATCTAAGTACCGTATACTTTTATTTGCATTTAGTTAAAAGCTGTTACTTGGAAATTACAAACAGACCCTTCAATTTTATTTATTTGTTTATTCGTATTATTTTTATTTTATAATTCGTTCATTAAGATTAATCGCTGAAACAATTTTTCATCGAAATTGCATAAATTTGTTAAACGATTGTAAACATCACAGCTAAGGAGGTGATGAAGAAATGAAGAACGCAATAGACTCGAGAATATCTACATAGCTGGTATAAGACATTGAAATATTTAAAAAATCAATTAAAAAGACAGGATAGTAATCCCAAGGATTTCTCATTAAGTTCTGAAGATGAAAGTTCAATAGTATGAGACCCCATTGTCATTGACTTGCAAATCTGCAAAAAATTCAGATTAATACCGTAAGAAATTATGAAAATTGCAAGGCATGATTTTCATTTAGCTATCTCCAGCTTAAATTCCGAAGCTACTATGTTACATGACTTTAGGGTGCCTAAAAAGTACATACTAACTGAGCCCTACTACTATTTAGATCTTTAGAGGCCTGTACTTTTGAACCGTAATAGGTATTCAATTGAAATTTTCATAGAATTTGTGTTATTTACAATCTACTAGCTATCCCTTTCGGTTTCACTCGCGTTTATGGTTACTGCTTCGCTCCTATGAGTCCTAACGTTAGGTAATAGAGCATATGGATGCTGATAATCAATACTGTGTCAAGCCACACGGACTTCGTTTTGAGAAAATTTATTTTATTTTATTTATGTATATATATAAAATAAAATAAAATGGCGTCTAAAGATGTCAAACCTATTCTTAATAAATTTGTTTAAAGTCGTATATATTCATTTTTTCTTTTCTATTTTGATAAAATGTATAATGAATCAAAGTAGATAGGTTTATTTAATATGTTATCTAATAATAAGTTTTTAAATGTTTGATATTATTTTATAAATTGCAAAATATGGATCGCATCTGAAATTCGAAACATTGAGTTAAGAAACTTTTTTCCATACTTATTTAGTTTAGATGACTTGATTTTTTTTGAATAGTGTTATATAGGTAGCGTACTATAAAATACATAAATATCTACAAATTTCACTCTTTGTGGGTTGACACAATATTGCTTATCAGCATCCATATAGCCTTCAATAACCTATCGTTGTCTTAGATTTTCGCGATTATTATTCATTGAAATAAAACTATTTTAAACGGATTTAAATCGCGTATATTAGTTATTTTATCATCCCGACGTTTCGAGCACTTTGCAGCGTTCGTGGTCACGGGTAGCCTTCAATAAATAAACCATCTAACACAAAAATACTTTTTAATTAAAAAAAAAACTCTTCAGCTTTATAATATTAGTACGATTATAGATAATAATATAATAAAGATATAAAATTTCTTTGCATGTTTGTAAGTTTGTAAAGTGAAAACTTTCATTGCTCTGTATTACACCAAAGATGACACCATAACGTATTTAAGTTTTATTTACTAAATTTATATTATATTATAAAGAGGTAAAATTAATTTGTAACTTTATATGTGGGGGATAATGTCTAAAATAGCCCTTTTATTGAGGAAGCTTTTAGGCTATAACATCTCACTATCTGACTGTTAGATTGTCATGCTTAAACTGAACCAATTTTGATGAATTTTAATATATGTAGTCTACTTTGAGTCGCGAAAATAAATCATAAAGGGAATAAAATAGGGGATGAAAGTTTTTACACATAGTTGTGACCATTTAGAAAGTCAAAATTTATCCACCAGTGAAACCTATTAAACTTGAAGGCGGAATATGTTAACGCAAGCCCTTTCTAGGTAAATGAGTTGTCATTGCAAGTTGCAGCGGACCGCCCGCGGCGTGTAGACTACGCTTAATTGTGTGTTCGTCTCGTGCTGCCGTAATTATGTTGAAGGATTAATTTAGCTTGGGACTGCTAATGGGATGAGATCGGTTTGGGTTAGTACCAACGTCTATTGTTTGCGTGAATCTTATGGTTCATATATGGACGCTGATGAGCAATATTGTGTCAAGCCACACGGATATTTTGAGAAATTTCGTCCAAAGATATCAAAACTATTGTTAAGAAATTTTTATAAAGAAATATACATCCATTGTTTTTCTCTATTTCAATAAAAGATAAAATTAATTATTAGTTGATTGGTATAATAAAAAGTAATTTTTTTTTAATAAAAATTATAAAAAATATATGAAAGTATTGCATACACTAAATAAGCAATAACGTGTCAATCTATTAAAAGTCAAATTCGGAGATATTGATGTATTCCACATTCCGATAATACTTAATAATAATACATTTTTTACATTATTAAAAAAATCAAGTCATCTAAACTAAATAAGTACGGAAAAAGGTTTCTTAATTTAATGTTTCGAATATTGAATAGTGTTCCATATTTTGAAATATGCAATAATCTCATAAATTTGAAAAATTTAATATTAGTCAAAACTTTTTATTATACCATATATTCTTTATCAAACAAATTTATTAAAAATAACTTTGACATCTTTAGACGCCATGTTCTCAAAATGAAGACCGTGTGGCTTGACATAGTATTGCTTAACAGCCTCCAAATACACTGAATGTGTAGAGTATAGTGTCTTCGTCTAGGGTGTCTTATGAACGAAACAGAACCCAGCATACTGGCAACTGCTAGTGATATCTTGGATTGACAACTTAAGTGTAATCACGTCAAATTGTGGCACACCAATGCAATACAACGTCAATTCAGAATGTCAATAAAACTGACCAAGTTATCCGGAATGCGGAATCATCGCTCTATATGTGATACCTTGTAACAAACAATTTGGTAAAAATGGATTTTCTCAGTAGAAACGGTAATCAAATATTTTAATTTTATAATAATAATAAGCCTAAATCATTTTAAAATGTAAACATATTTATCACAGTTATCTTTAAAAGAATCTCTTCAAAAGTTTGTCGTCTCTCCTGTAAAGTTTTGCAGTTTGCATGTACGAGCTAACACATCCAGACTGACGATATTAGAGAAGACCTCAAGGGAAAATTCTTAATGATTATTTCTGTATTTATATCTATACTAATGTATTTATAGTAAAGAGCTCGTGAGTTTTAATGCATATGCTACCTACATATATTAGTATTATAAACAAGAAATTTCATTGTTTGTTTGTTTGCATTAAATAGACTCCAAAATATTAAACCGTTTTGATTTTTTTTTTTGTTTTTTTAGCCAATTTATTGAGGAAGGTTATAGGCATATTACATCACGCTACGACTCATAGGAGCGAAGCAGTAATCATAAACGCGAGTGAAGGGGCAGCTAGTAATTATTATAACGAAACAATTTAGGCCCTGATTCTCTGACAATTATTATGTAAAGGAGAGTGGAACTAGTTTGTTTAAGTTATTTGCCTGAAATACTTATTTCATGTCTCATTTTAGGACTTTCTGTGTGCACCTGTCGGAGGAGAAACGGATGTAATGATTCCACTTCGTTACTGTGTTATAAATTCGCAAGTTTTCGTCAACCATAACATGAGTAACCGCAAGAAATAGCTGTTAATATATTAGCTAATTATAAACCTAAATGGTCTTCAAAAATTACAGTGTAATTGTTTTATAACACTGTAGAAGAGCAGAGCAACGTCTACGCGCGCCGCGGGCAAATGTTGCAACATCACTAATTTGTTTAGGAAGCGCTGACGAAAATGTTTCATATAAAATTTTTATAATAACTACACTATATTTCAAGATGTTTTAAAGACTCCAATTTGCGATTACATTACATTACATAATGCGAATTCACCTTCATAATATTAGTTATGTGTTGTTGTTGTGTTCAGTTGATGGTGAATGTGACGTTTTTCATTACATGTTATTGCGATAAAATTCAAACTCAAAATCAGAACAATACTCAAAAACTCAAATAAAATCTATTTCTCTATCTATCTCTTTCCTAAATAAGCTCTCTTCTCTCATATGTGCTCCTAATTAGTGTTGCCCAAATGCAAGAACAAGACGAGACTTAGCCAGTCTTGGTCTTGGTCTTGCGCCCATACACCTGGTCTTGGTCTTGGTCTTGGTCTTGCGCTCCCGGTCTTGGTCTTGGTCTTGGTCTTGCAGCAAGAGTCTTGCAAGTCTTGCAATTACCTATTAGTCTATTACTATTTATTAAAGTTTACTTTAAATGTTAGAAAAACGTATTAGAATTGGAACTTGGAACATTGTGAGCTTGAATTAACATAGCCATAGTAAAGATCAAGCAGATTAATAAATAACTGAAGATTTGATAAGAAATTCGAAAAATCAACTGACCTATATGTCGTTTTCATGGAAGTAACTGTTTCTTAATAAACATTTATGATTTATAAGCTTACATTTGCTACAACATGTAAAAAGAAAAAATTAATTACAATAACTTGACTGTATTTTAAAGAACAATACTTATCTGTCTAGAAAGAGATTGAACCCTCAACTTATAAGAAATTTAATAAAAGAGTTTTACGATTTATCATTTATTTGAATAAAAAATAAAATACAACACAAATCAACAGCTTTATCATTAGGTTATGATACTTTATATCATTTTTTTTGACCAAGAATTAATACAAAGTAACCATCTGGCTGACTCATCACTTAACCTATTTCTATGTTTTCTAATTACTAATGATGCGTTAGAAAATAATCTCTCAGCAGGTACTGAAGTTGCCGGTATTGAGAGAAAATCACGAGCCATTTTCGATAAAATCGGATACTCTGTCTCATGCGTCCTCCACCAATCTAAAATGTCTTCCGAGCTGGCAGTTCTTGGTTTTCTCAGGTACTCCTCCAACTCGTCTATCACTAAGCCTTGAAGACAAGATCCAGATGACGTCGAGGGACATTCATAGAGTTTATCAAAGTCTATTACGTCTTCATCTTCATCACATACTTTATTTTCTTTTTCTACATTGTACACGTGATACGTTTTTAGAAAACAACGAGAATTAGTAAAAACAATTATTAAGTTAGACTTGAAGCACAGCTCAATTGGAAATGACTGGAATTAAAATAATTCCTTTATTTATAGTACGTTTCCTTGCTTTCTACCGCGCCGCCTCGCCACGTGCCGGCTCTATGAAAAGGATGCCGCCGCAAATGAAACAATGCCGCGTGCGGCGTACAAACACACACTAAATATTACCTACTTGTACAGACGCGACGCGTGAATAAAATATATGTAAAGAATTAGTGCCAATCACTATTCTTTACATATAAGTGAATGTTTTGGCGTACATCTATACTAATATTATAAAGCTAAAGAGTTCGTTTGTATGTTTGATGACAGAAGTTTTAAAATAAATAAATAAGTTCTGAACGTCACTATACCTCCAAAGTTACTATTCCTCGTGGACGAAGTCGCGGGCACAGCTAGTAAATACTTACTCTCATCATCTCTCTCAGAGATATTCGGGCTGATAAGTAATACAAAACTCTTATCGCAGGCTTTTTATTTTATTAGTAGATAAGTACCTACGCTTTTTATATTATTTTATTAGTTTTGTAGAATTTTTTTACACGTTTCAAGTATATTTAAAAGCGGCTACAATATTTATTAAACGGGTGATATTTGAACACTTTTTTGCTATTTTTTCTTTTAAAAACTTAAGAAATATAATGACTAAATGTACAATAATAGTACCTAAGTAATTAGTTTAAAACCATATAAGTAATCAATATTATAATATATACTTACTAGAATGAATTAATATGACATCTACTACCTATCCTTACCATTTTATCCTAATCATAATACTACTTGCGTGATCAGTATAATGTATTCATTTTCATTCTAAGCACTCTGAAACTTATTTATTCTTTGGAACACCTGTAGGTACTCTTAAAATTCGAAATTATTTTGCATGAGTATACCTACGCCCTATGGCGGCAATCAAATAGTGTCAAATGTTATGATTTCGGCGTGGCGGCAACGATTGTTTTAGATTTCAAAAGAAGCCGCCGGCGCGTGTATCATAACCATGTACTTCCGAAAAGCGGCAAATTTCTTTGAGAAGTAAGTACAAAACCTTTGATGCCGCATTATCAAAGTGCCGATGGTTAAAACATAACTATGCATGCACTCAGTTTGATTTTAATAGATATTTTAATAGATATGTTTATGGTATTAGTCGTAATGCGCATAGGTCCAGTTTTTCATATTTTTTGATACAGTTTTTTGCGTCTCATAGAATTCCTAAGCGTACCTACCTATACACCGAACTGTTACACCTAACTACTCAGTGAAATAGCGCTAAGTCCTAGCTGCAAGACGCAAGAGTCTTGCAGGCTATGTCTTGTTCTCGCTCAAGTCTTGCACGGTCAGTCTTGGTCTTGGTCTTGCTAAAAATACGCGGTCTTGTTCTTGGTCTTGGTCTTGCAAAAACGCAAGAACAAGACCAAGACTGCAAGACCAAGACTGAATTTGGGCAACACTACTCCTAATTGGTGCTGATTTATCTGCTATTTTCATAAAAAAGAAACAATCAATACATAATAATATCACGGGTTCTAATAATGATATGTGCCGCCTTTATCCTACATATGGACGATCAGCAATACTGTGTCATGCCACACGGACTTTATTTTGAGAAAATGGCGTCAAAAGATGTCAAACATATTCTTAATAAATCTATTTAAAGAAGTATATATCCATCTTTTCTTTTCTATTTTGATAAAAAGTATAATGAATTCGAGGCAGGTTAGTATCGTAAAAAGATTTATCTAATAATAAGTTTTCCAAATATATGGCATTATTGCATAAATCGCAAAATATGGAACACACTTGAAATTGAAACAATTGAATTAAAATACTTTTTAGTACTTATTTTGTCGAGATAACTTGAATTTCTTTTACTTGTGTTAAATACGTAGCGCACTTTCAGAATACATCAATATCTCCGAATTTGACATTTTGTGGGTTGACACATTCTTGCGTATCACCATCCATATAGCCTTTCAATGTTGTCTCGAACCCTTTGAATATATTTACTACGCTGTAAATAGCAACGAAACCTTACTATTTTTAACCGATATGACGTTTTTGATCGCATTTCAGGGCTAATAGACAAAGGCTGCTTAATCAGCTGTGAAAGCGATCCCTTTCAAGTCTTCGGTTTTTCTTTTCGTTGGACCCACGTGAATGACCCGAGGCTACAGTGAAACGAATTATCAACTTCGTCTAAAGAGTTTTAACGTGTTACTCTTTTTAGATATACCTAAAAAATTATATGTGATCAATGGAGACCTTTCCCTTGAGAAGGTATTAAATACGACGACTTAAATTTTTTTTAAGTTAGAGATTATTAGTTCCGTTTCTAAAATGTTTGTTACTTCAGAATTTTGTCATTTCTAGAGTATGTTTTCAAATTGGCCTCAAAAGACCCATATTTTTATCAAAATCAGTTCAGTAGTTTTCTTTTGAAATCGAAATAACTTGTATACAGGTGTCGTTACCGTAAATGAAATTTTGTAATTTGGTTTTGAAGTCGGGTGTTTTTTTAATCTTAGGCTGTAATACTGATCTGATGAAAAAAATATTTTTTTGCGTCTGTCCATTCATTTTAGTAGGTTAGAGGCTATAATACCTCACGTTACGATTAATAGGAGCAAAGTAGTAACCATAAAAACTTTCACATCAGAAAAGTACAACCAATATCAAACATCAAATACATACAATCTAAAATAATCGAAAAAATCATTCTAAATTCTAAAATAAATAAACCTATTAAAAATACTTTACATATTATAAAAAAAAAGTTTATGATCATGTTTGCAATACTGTTCAGGTATATTGGAAAATTTCATCCAGGAACATAAGAACGTTAGGGCTGTTTAGGAATTCCCTTTGCTGCAAAGCGTGCACTTTTAAAATAAACATTTATAGGTAAACGCGAGTGTCGAGATACGCGATAGGACTACATAACAAGATAGCTTTTTTTATTTAAGCAAGAATAAAATTCTTTTATATTTAACGTAATATGTTTTTTTTTGGATTGACATTCGATTAATGTGTACCGTACTTAGCGTCTTATATGATCGAATGCGATCCGGTGCGACGCGACGCGAAAACAACAAACAGTTGTCACCTATTGAAGCGGCCTAAAAAACATAAAAACGCAGAACGCGGTGCGGCGCGGCGCGAAATATAACAATGGCAAATTGGCTTGATATTTTCGCACGAATGATTTGCGGTGCCATCGTCCACCCTTGACAGTTCGGGATGACACCTGCGCACGTAGGACAAATATTCGCGTCGCGCCGCAACGCATTAAATGCGCCTTCATCTTCATCCCTTTGATTCACCTATGTAATATATAAAATCATACTTTACAGCCTACAGCCTTATGATCTGAATAATATCTTGTAGAAAACAATATAATAATATTTTAACCATTACTTTTATTTTACATTAATACACATCAAATAACGACACCGTTAAATACAAATAAAACGCTCACAACTTCACACGTGAAAACGACTACGAATGAATAAAAAAAAAGTTTTATTTCCGTTCAAAATTTAATAATTCAAATCCGCAAATTTAAGCTAAAATACTGGCAGAAAACTATCACCCTGTCCCGAGGGAGCCGTGTGTGGATGTTGCGCGTTCGTTAAGCCACATTGTGTAGGACTGCACAATATTACGCGCGTGTATGACGCGAAAAAAATTCGAGAATCATTCCATTTTTAACCGATTTCAAAAAGATAAAATTCTGTATTTGGCCAGTATGTGTATTAGTATGGTCGTGATTTGGATGGAGTTTTTGATATTAAAATACATTTATTTAAAAAAAGTATCTACATATAATATATAGGTATTAAAATCTTATGAAGATTTTCAATGACAAAAAATTGTATTCTTTAATAACTACCAAGCATTTTTCTGCGATAACTGCGATCGTGTTTATGTATTGGTACAGCAACAATCCTCTCTAAAGTCGGGCTATATTTTTCTATTAAAAAAAATAATGAATCGTCGATATTCAACTGTAGTTTTTCATGCCAAAATTATTCTTTTAAACATCTCCTATATATTTTTTATGATACCAAGCACATGAAAAATTACAATACTAATGTTATAAAATATTTTTAATTTAATTTTAAATTGATCTATTTATATGTCTAGCTCCCCACTAGTGGATGTTCCGCGTTCGTTAAGCAGTATTGTGTAGGACTGAACAGAATATTACCTGCGTGCGGACAATATGGCGAAAAAAAAACATTCGAATCCTTCCGTTTTGAATTTTTTAATTCAATAGTTCTTTATATGTTCAGAAGTTAGTATTTAAATATACTTATATATGACCTGTAAAATACGGTATTTTAGTGTTATGCAATATTGATTTTAAATTTCGAATTGTCCTATACGTCTAGCTCCCTGCGTGTGGATGTTGCCTTCGTTAGACCGCATTGTGTAGTGGGCTGGATTATATTGCGTGTGTGCGGACAATATGGCCATTCGGACGGGAATTATTTAGGTATTATTTTCTTTCCTTTGCTTTATATCTTTTTTAACTACATATTGCTGTTACTTATAGCTTCACTCGGCCATAATTAGCTTTGTTTATTTACCTATTAGATTCTTTTCATGATTTACTTTTATATAAACAAATAAAATTAATAAACTAAAAATTAAATTAACTTAAAATTTTCTATTTATCGTCCGTAATAGTTCGATAGTAGCAACCATTACTATGACGTCACACAATCACGACATCATAAAGACTCCTCATTGGTCGAAAACTCTCAATATTACTCTCTTTAGAACCGGCGTAATCTAGTAAAAACCGGATAAAAATATTCACCGACCGTGAAATGAATACACTGAAAGCTTTTCATAAAACGTTAATAACTCTTCCTTTTTCCATCTCAACATCATAATCTCCGAGTTAAGCGCAAACATTCCGTAGCGGAATATTAAAAATAAATATCCCGCATGCTTCGAATAATGAAAATCAAATTTACACAAAATTCTCAGTCGCGGAGTAGTCGAGTGTTTTCAGTTGAATTAGGATACGGTGACGGCGATAGCGACGGCGGTAACTAAAGCGTTTCTATGCTAGAATTACACTTATAAATTTTACTCTCAGACTTATATTACATATTATATTACATAAATATTTACATAGGCTTTTTGACTTCGTTTTACACCTGAAATAATCAATTGTCAGTGCCTTATGTTTCATATGCAGTTTTCGTAACTATTTACTATATAACTGTTACCAGGATACAGAGTTGTTATATAATAAAGACACAGCGCTTGCAAATTTTACTTATTCTTCTAGGCACATCATAATAAACGTAAATGTTTGAGAAATGAAACGTTAATAAATTAGCAAAAGTTACAAATTAAATAAATAAAATCAGAGAGTCTAGAAAAAATTATGCAATAACTTTGATATAATTATACAAACCGGTATAGTAATTAATTCGGCTAATCTGAATATTTTAACTTTTGATAACGAAGTAAAATTGAAGACAAACAATAATTTAATCTTAATTTCATATGTAGTTTTTATTTTTTTTTTATTTCTTATTAATTTTCGTTTTTCACATATACACGACAGTAATATTTTAAATTGTAACTTACTTTGTAAGAAGTCTACTTATGGGAAGATACTACCGCCTTAAACACAATTATATTAGCTCAGGATTTAGGACTACAATGTTTTAACTTAAATTATTATTTTTTTTTAAATAAAATTTACTTATTATATTATATTAAATTTATTTTTTGAAAAAAAAAAGCAGAAAAAAATATTTCAGAACAAGAAAAACAAAGGTCAGAATTCGACTCTTAAAATCGCTGCCGCTCACGCCTCCGCCTATGCAACATTACCTGTCTAAACCAACGCTCGCGAGTTCTAAAAATACTACGTGCAAAAGTACCCCCTTGTCAGCCTTTTCACGCTTTCCTATTTAGTTGTACCGGGAGGTGAAAATGTGCTTAAGCGAGCAATAGACGCACTCACCACTATTTTAAATTTAACCACTAAAATAATTTAATTCACGAATGTTATTAATCATATGTAACTTTGTAATACGAGAATTTCAGCTCTTAATTTCGTAAAATTCGTAAAAGTAATTTAAATAGGATAGAAATTTTAAAAGATATAAGAATATGTGGATGCTGATAAGCAATAATCCTTACAGTCAATCACAAGTCATCTAAATTTAATAGGTACGGAAAAAAGTTTCTTAATTTAATGTTTCGGTAAAGCATGAACTTGGAATAGAAACAGAAATCAATTATTTATGTCGACACGTACAGAGATTGAGACGCAACTGACGAGCCCCTGAAGAAGAATCTGTAGCTTACCTGATAGCGATGATATAGCTAGTCTAGGAATGGACAGTCAGCTCTTTCTACTAGTATAGCCAAGGTACAAGACTGTACAGCGCAACTATATTAACTATTTAACGCTGATTTTTTGCGAGTCTTATGCCCTGCCGAGCCACCCGCTATAAGAGCTGTCCTCAGTTACCTACAATTAAGCTCTAGACAAAATTATCAAAACAAAAGAATGAAGTGGCTATTTTATTAATATTATTTGAGTAGTTAAAGACGATGTATCCCAAATAGCCTAAATATGAGTATCAGGTTCGAGCGAGAATAAAATCTGACACTACAAAATACACGTAAAAAATATTTTTTATAACCTTAAGTTTTGTGGGTAATTGCATGTTATACCTCCTGGGAAAGAGATGAATTTACGTGGGCTTTTTGGCCATTAAAATCTCCACAATGGCCGTCCTTGATAGGAGTTCAGAGGGGGCGTAAGATAACTGATGAGACTGAAACTACATACCGGTGGTAGCTTTATAATCTAAAATGGAAACTAACATGGAACTTGACGGCTCGAAAATACTTTAATAGCCCATTTATATACCCAATTTAGAGTTTGTTTTTTAAGTTTTTTTTGGAAATAATGCTGAAAGCATTCAAGAAGAAGGAGATTCCTTAAATCGTAGGGTTTTTATGTTTATTACCTTAGAACTCCGTCATTTCTTGATCTATTTTGAAATTACTTTTATTTGAAAGAGTATACTTAAAGATTTTATTTTCATCAAAATCGGTTCAGCTAAATATGCCATTTCGTTTACATGAATGACAAACTTATTTTAATTTTAAAAGTAAACTACAGAACCGATGATGTAAATTCTTTTGGGTCAATCTGAAAGTATAACCTTTCATAAAAACAATAAACCGAATCGGTCTAGCCGTTTCTAGTAATGGATACACATATAAAAAAAAGTTTCGGACGAAATAAGAACTTTCAACTTCTTATTGAAAGTAGGTTAAAAATTCAGGTGTAACACATAATTTTCCTTTTGGAATTCGCCGGAGTTGGGAAGATAGATAAAAAAACGATGGACGTGACTAAAATAATCTTGGCTTCAATTACCTTGTACCTTGTGCTTCAAATACCCGTATAAAGCCAATAACAAAAAAAAAAACAAACAGCCGAACATAGAACCCCGAAACCGAACTCCCTTTTCGAAGTTAAAATCTACAAAACTAATCGAACAATCGACACTCATATATCACAATTTCAATTCCGACTCATATAATTATACACCCCTAGATATCACCCTTATCGTCCACCCCAACAAACAGATGCACATTGCAATGAGCACTGAAAGAGATTGCATTGAACTCCTCGGGGATGCTCGGTGGACGCGTTGTTTAAGAAGAAACTGTTTACTTATTTATAAGGAAACGTATTTTAGTTGCTATTACGAATTAAAATTTAAAAATGTTGCGCAATTCAAAAATGGAATTATTGCAATGGAATCGTTTGCGTAACGTTTTTATTGATCCCGGTTGGTTTGTATTGGATTCTACAATAGTTTTTAACAATGCATGTAACAATATTGTTCACAAGATTTTAATTCATATTTTTACTCAACAAAATCAAAATATTCTTTATTCAATTAAGCACTCAAGAGCAAAAGTGTAAATCGTCAATACACAAACAAGTATTTACATTAATAAGGAAGTTAGCAGCGTTTGGAAATGTAGATTTTACCGAAAAGAACCGACGAGAAACTCGATTGTGACTCTTTTAAAATTTGGTCAATAAATTTGAGCGCGTTTATCTATTGTAAATGGGACTGTTATATATATATGGCTTAAAGATTTCCCTAAAAACAGGAAACTGATGACAAGGAAGAGATGGCGATATACCTATATTAGAAAAGTTGGAAAATAAAGACGTCGACTATAACTAAATATCACTATTAATACGGCATCAAAATTAATATTTGATACGCCATTTCGAAAGTCATATTTATATTTTTGCTGTGAAACGACAATTAAGGTAATATATCAAAATTAACGTTTTCATTTAAAAAAATACAGTTTAAAATAAAATAAATCTATTTCAGTTGTACTACGATGTCATGAAATTTTATACTAAGCAATTGTCATATAATTTCAATACTTTAAAGTCAGTAAAACTTTAGAAGTTACATTTGAACAATGTATGTAACACTTTACAGTTAACGACCGTCATTATATGATTGTGATAGCAATCGGACGATTTAATATTCTCTAAATACTTGCGGAAGTAACTCTCAGGAGTGAGATATGAGTATAAAATAATTATACATATTTAGGCGGTATAAATGTTTACCATTAGACCAAGAATTCATAGGTGTTTAAAATTTTTGGTCACACATATGTTTAAAAGTAAATCAAATACTTATTGTGAAAGTCAGATTCCTATCGCAGCTTAGAGAAGAGGTCATGAAAATGAAATGGCTTGACGATTTTTAGTAGAACATGTCTAAGAGCCGTCGCTATAAAATCCTCTTGCAAATAAAAAAAAATCGCGTCAAATTCGGTTCAACCGTTTACGAGCTACGGTTCTACAGACCAAACACACAGACACACATATAACACCTTATTTTTACATCGAGGAATAAAAACAAAAAAAAAGACATGCGAAAGACAGCTCTACGGATTTCTAATTTATAAAAATAATAAGCTATGAGTTTATTGGGTTATAACTATACATACAATTTTGGTAAGAGATATTTACACAACTCTTTTTAGTCGAAAAAAAATGTAGTAAAAAAAATCACCAATTAAAGTACTCGCAATATAGGAATAAAAACCAAAATTAGAATAGCGAAAGGCAGTTGCGTGTACACAATGAACGCAGAGGATTCCGAAACTAAAACATTCGATTTTTAAATAAAATGTCATACCAATCAAAACCCAATCTATTTCCCGAACGAAAACAAACGAGTACGAAACGCAGGCTTAAAACTCATTTCTGTGCTAGCGTTCCGTTACGCATTCTATAAAAGCGAAAACCTTTATCACTATAGTAATAGAGGTGACAATGTTACCTTTATTGGGGTCGAGTACATTTGTGCAAGTGCAGCCCTGGGAAAGGGGGGTGGGGACCGGCGGTCGCCCAGGATACCAGCTCAGCCCGGGCGAGACCGTCGCGCCAGGGTGTAAACACACCATTACACGCTCCAATCAATATTAAACTTTAGTCTCAGAGACATAACGTCCTTATTCAATCGACGATAACGATTCAACTTGAGCGACCATTAGGGAAATTTAGACCCAATATCCGGTAGATACGTTCGAAATTTCAATAACAACCAAACGCAATATGAATTAGCGATCAGTGTGCTATGCTACACGGAATACGGCCTGCTTTTCAAGCGCTAATTCGGTTATTCTTAAGTATATACATATAGGGACAATGTGAAAGGGATCTTATTGCGTTTTCGAACGGTTTTTATTAGCTTGCACGTGTGGAGGGAGACTGGGGTGTGAGCTCATAATCACGGGGACGTCGAACGCTCAGGTGGTTTAGATTTTAGATTTATTATTGCTCGGTGAGATTGTCCGCTTTATAATCTGTATTGTTTTATGGACATTGTTTTAATGATGCTAATGCCGGGCACTTAGAGGAGACACGGGTGTAATGAAATATGATATTAAATTGAATATATTCATCAACGTAGCTTAAGAACATATTTATGTGTCTGCTCGGGTAATTTTGTGTTATGTTAAATACATTAATTTACTAGTAGCCGAGAATTTACACGGCTCGTGATGCTGACGAATGTACTAAACAGTTAATGATAAAACGCGATTATAATACAGCTTTATGAATTAAAAATTTAAATAGAGTAGAAATTTTCACCATTGCTCGAAACTTTTACATTTTAAAAGCCGCACAATTTACGAATGTCAAAATCCTGTTGCCATCCCGAACATATGAATAAGTCCCATATTTTGAAAATAGACCAAAACTTCAGAGTTTTACCGCGTAATCTTTTAGGTCAACAGGCGACAAAAACTATAAAACGTGGCTCGGCAATTCCAGCCTTATATTCTATACCGTAAGGACGATAGTTGTTTACGCATGAACGGAACAGGGTACAGGGCTCGTTAGTGCTAAAAACCCACTGAGGACCTGAGAACACTTTACAACTGGCAGTATTTCGCACTTTACAAGTTCCGAAAAGTTTATTTTTTTATTCATGAGGGGCTTATCCTGTGGAGCCATTTTGTGATAAACAGCACAGAGTGAAACTTGGGACCGAAGGATGGAATTTAAAAAAAGAAACCAAAATTTAATATTGGAAATAAAATTTAAATTATTTAATTGTTTATGAATATGTGTTCTGTTAGTATGTAGACTACATAGAGAGAGACACGGAGAGAGAATTATAACAAATACTTGTTGACAAGAGAAGAGATGATGTTATATTGGATGTAATCTGAAATACAATCCGATTTAATTCTAATTAGACTTTAATGACTTTTAGAAAACTTAATCCAGAATACTGACCAAACTTAAAAACATTTTTCTACATATAACATAGGTATCCACTAGATGTGCCTCGCGTAACTTTGTAGAAAAATATATTAATATAATGTATACCTCTCCTACTTCGAATATGTTTCACTATTTCTTTAATTCAATTTTTTTCCACGTAGTCGAGTTTTGTGTTTTTTTTTTCAGTAATTACTCGTTATTATTGTAATGTTCTTCAATCGTGAAATTTATTACAAAAATATAAATATAAAATGAATCTAATGTCTTAATATTATTATCTTCGAGCTCTTTAGCAGTACATTGTAGTACATCGTTACGTAACATTATGTAACGAATGAATATGGAGGAGCTTTTGAAGTAAGAAGAAACTTCGCTGAGGTACTGGAATTCACAATATCAATTAGACTAAGTTTAGGGACTAAATTTTTAAGGGTTCTTGTACTAATTTTTGTCTTTTTATTTCTTACGTTTATACAAATCAATTTAGATGAATTTTAGTATAATATAAAAGAAACATATTTGATATTGTAGCAGGGCATAAAATATATTTTGTGGTGTAAAAAAACCTAAAGTCAATGAAAAAGGGGATGAATATTTGTTAAAATTTCTGAAAAAAAAGACTATTCAAAATCATTCTTCTGCGTATACGAAGTCGCGGTAGTTAACTACAAATATTGAAATTGAGATTATGATTGTTCTATTGTTACATTTTCACGCCTCAACTACTTAATTGATCCTCGTGAAATTTGAATAAGGAAAAAAGAATATAAGATATGTTTATCCATAATTCCCGAAAGATTAAAAAAAATAACTAAAACAATTTTGACTAAAGAGATACAGCAATCGAATCAGCTATAAAAATATTAAATAAAAAGGATTGATTGATTGATTTTAAAAACGAAAACTTGAACCGATTTTGATGAAAATTATATGAAACCAAAATGAAAATATATAATATATGTAGAAACACTCGTTAAAAAAGTAAATAAATTGAGACATGGCGGAATTCTGAGATAACAAACATAAAAACATAGAACCTCCTCCTTTTTTAATTTATTTGAAAATGTCAGCACAATAAACAAATTGAAAACGGACATACATACATATCAGATGCGATTAATAATACCGACTTGCTCTGCTCGACGGCTCTTTGAAGCTCCGGAGCAATCAATTTTATTGAAAACGTCCTAATTGACATTAAAATGTGAGAAGGGAGATCAAACAAATATTGAAATTGATTGATATGAATTTATATTGAAAACTTTTGATTGAATAATTAATTGAAATTCAAAATATGTTTTATTCAAAATGACTTTAACACTTTCGAATAGCAAAGTAGACAGACGTTTGTAGCAATTGTTGATACGATTGTTAAATTATTTTGGACAATTTTTAACATAAGATTTTTATGAAAAGGTATTTTTTTTTTTAAGTTTTATTACTAACTAGCAGTCCCTTGCGTTTTCATTCGCACTAACAAAGGACTTTCATAAAACCTCCAACCCCCGTTTTGTCCCCTTAGGGGTCGAATTTTGCAAAATCCCGTCTTAGTGATCACCTACGTCCTAAAAAGAACACTCATTCAAAATTTGAAACTCCTAGTACTTGTAGCACCTCGTTACGAAAAGGAGTTAATTTTATCATCGAAAACTTAGCATTGTTTAACACTGTTAGTAATAAAACAGTTAATCATTTGGTAAATACAGAATAATCTTCAAAATAAATATTGAAATACTAAATACGCTTAGTTCCTTAAAAACATCCCGAAGGGAGTTTCTAGCTGTGAGATTGTATATTGTGTGTAGGTTCTTGTGTCTACATTATAAGCGAGGCTTGGTTTTGTGAAATTCAAATTATATACATTATATCCTATTAAAATAGTAGCTAATTAGTCAACTCCTTTGGATGTCGATTTTGATAGTAGTGTCTTCAGAACGGATGTACACCATCATATAATTTATGTTTTTGTTATAATGACTGGATAAGTTATTTAATCACCTAAATGTATATATCACCTAAATTTAAAATATATATTTATTGTTTTAGAACAATTTATAGAAAATCATTAAAGAATAATCAGCGCAATGGACATGTAATAACGTAAGATAGCTCCAATTTTCATAAGCCTATAATAAAGTTGATTGATGCCAAAGTTTCACCAGTTAATCCCGATTATTTTAATTAACCACTGATTTTGAGATGGGAAAATTTGAATTAATTCAATTAAAAATTTCAACGTAGACCCGAAATCGGAGTAAACATAGATCCTCTCAACTACACGAAACACTGACAGTTAGTTTACATCGTAGGGATTAGATAAAGACAATGTTGGATAATATAAAATTTTAATAAAGGTCGAATTTCAAGCACTGGACGAAAATAAGTTATTTAATTAAGACATCAAAAAGAAGAAATTAAAGAAGTGTCACGGAATGATGACGACAAACTCGCGTAATTACAATTTTAATATTACTTGTTGCTTACCGCAAAAATACAGAAATGCTGTTAATGTTTTACGATGGACAAAATGGCGTTCAACGTGGAACACTTCGAAGAGTTGTTTAGATGGTTTTAAATAGGAAACTGAGTCTTATTTTGAAAGGTATAAGGTTTACACGAATGGTACTGAATGTTTGTTTTCTGTACTTTATGAGATTCGTGGAATACAGCCTTTAATAGTCCGTCTGGAGCTGTTCTCGTAACTTCTACTCATAAAATGGAGTCCGTAGGTTTCTAATTTTCAGGGTCTGTCAAATACGAGTTGGCAATTTTTAGGTTACTTCGCGACACCTTTCGAATTCCAGGAATGAAATGTATCTTTTTAAGACCGTAAACATATTTTTAACGATATGATTTCATACTTTTTATCAATTTCATAAGTTTCTTTATGTTATTGTGTTTTTTTATGTATGAAGTATTAACGAGTCCTTTTCGTTTTAATAAAATTGACTTATTTTACTAAGACGTTTAGGTATGGTCTAACTAATAATTCAATTCACAACGAAACATGGAGTTTTTACTCAATATAATCCTGCTGTAAATTTAATTGAATGTGCATATGAAGGCGGGAAATGAGGTGGTTCTCGTGCTGTTTGAGAGATGCATGATCTTTTCACAGATTATAGCAAAATGATTTTGTTATTATTTACTCTACTAAGCTTTACCATAAGAAGGAGCTTTAATAACTTAACCAAAAACCTTTTTCTGATACAAAATAGTAAGCTTTTATCTTTTTGTACTATATGTGGATGCTGATAAGCAATAATGTGTCAAGCCACAAAAAGTCGAACTATGAGATATTAATGTATTCTGATACTGTGTCACCTATTTAATATTATTTGAAAAAAAAAATAGGTTATTTAAAGTAAATAAGTACAGAAAAAAGGTTCTTAACTTAATGTTTCGAATTGCAAGTGCGTTCCATATTTTGAAATTTTTACAATAATCTCATATATTTGAATAACTTATTATTATATAAGCTTTTAATTATATCAATCTGCTTTACATTCATTATGCTTTTTATCAAAATAAATTAGGAAAGATGGATATATACTCCTTCAAACAAATTGATTCATAATAAGTTTGACATCTTTAGACGCCATTTTCTTAAAATGAAGTCCATGTCGATTGACACAGTATTGCTTATCAGTGTCTATATATATAAACATCTTCTTCGATTTAAAGGACTTGATTTATTTTAAATAAATGTAAAGCTTGCCTTCTCAACCCGGACGTTTTGCGCTTCGCCCTCGCGGAGTGAAGCGACAGCCTGACCAATTATGGTCATTTATCACAGTGTCCGAGTTCCCTGTATCGCAACGCCAGCCGGGGTCTCTCAACCCTGGATTTATTATCGCTATATAAAACATTGGAAGTTGGTTCGTCATGTGATACGGTAAGAACTCGAGAATGTTTCGTTTTACATGTCCTAAGTCATGGTCCATACCATTGTATAGTATTGACTGTGAATCGGCAATATGTCATATCTTAAAATTTAAGCTATAAAGTTGTTAATGGCATTTCATACTCTTTTAATCATTTATCATTACCATTTCAACATATGATATGTACTAAATATTTTGGCGGTATAGCTATTACATTTTGAAATGTTAAATCATAAAAAAGAAATAATCAGAAAAACTCCTTACTAACATGATCATATTATGGCATACATGAAACGTCTCATAACAAAATTATTAAATTATTTTCTATCTCTAGGTAGCACGCGTCTCAAATATAAAGACAACTTGTCTCTTTCGCCTACTAAACTGTACATGTTAGTAAAAAAAGACGAAACTACTAATAATATAAGTTTCATTACAATAGTTTAATCTTAGTACATTACGACGTCGAAAAGCTACGATATACTTCGTAGCTAATCACGACGCGACATCGTAACGATTCATGTGCTACGTCGTAACGTGCTACGACGCGACGTCGCATCACGTTCGTGTGTTATGGTCCTTAGGCTATATATATTCTACTCAATTACTACAACAACAATTAAGTGTCCCAGATTGGTTCATTTTTACACACACACATTGACTTTGAATTTTTTATATAGACATTCAATGTTTGTGACTTCTCTCACATGCAAATAAATGTAATCACTATAACAATAACAAAATACCTCGATCAAAGCGTAACCTAAACTTTTGAGAGCTAATATACAGCCTTCGAATTGCGATACTATTTAGACAGTTCTCCGTATATTTACATATATACATTATACATACGCGTATGTAACATACATACAGGGTGATTCGTGATGGGTCGGTAGAGCTAGATAAATTTATTGAAAGGAAACATATCATAAATTTTAAAGTTAAGAAAAACTGCATTCAAAAACTTAGAGAAAAACTCTATCACTATCTATAAACGGAAGTCAGACAAGTAATTTTTCTATTTTTTTTTCTCATTTTATTAAAGAATATAATAAAATTGGTTTAAAGGAATAAATATCAATATGGCTACCTTAATCTTAAATAGGAAGAAAGAGTTTTATTTTATTTTTTTCATTTTAGGGACTGAAATAGTAGCAATTTCGAACAAACCTAGTAAATAAAAAAAATCTTATTTTGTTAACACGAAAATGCTGTACAACTGACGAAACAAACTAACCTTGATTTTGTTATTGTACACCGGGTACCATACAAACATTGATTCTTCACAACCTACAAATTTCTGCAAAAGCTACTGTTAGGTATAGAACTATATGACCTAGATACAAGAACCAGTAAAGCATATATTTGTGCATATATTAATTGCTCGTGTATTTGCAGATGTTTCTATGTTACACTTTAGTAATAACTATTGGAGAATTTGTGTTTAAATTCATTTCGTGCTCGGCGATAGAGGAAATGATGGTGAGAGTATGTGCCGGGAGAAATTTTAACACATGAAAATTCGTCCCGCAGCATGTGATGGATGAAGCTCTACCTTCTACTATATAGGAGAGGAGGACTTTGACCAGCAGTGGGACATTTACAGACTGTTGGTATTGGATTTCAAATATTTAGAAAGAAAAGCTCTAGCTCTAGCTCTAAAAGAAAAATGAAAAAAAGGAATACATTATGTTTTTAATTTCATTTTCTTTTATTTTTTAAGTATATCTATAAAAAAAATATCAAAAGCAAAAGCCTCTCACGATAATTATAAGATAGATAGTATATTATTTCCCTAATAAATACAACAGGAAAAGTGTCATAGACTATGTAAATAACAGCAATTATATAAAAGGATTTGTTTGTTTTTCTTATTAAATCGAAACAAAAAATACTCTCTCTGTGTCTAATAGATCATTCAGATAACTAAAATGTTATATACCAGAGAATAAATACAAGACAACGCCGCGGCATTCACTTATCTCCTTATCACGCATACCCCCAGTTAGTACACGTCTCAAGCTAATTTTTCAGATCACGAAAGGGAGTTACCGAGGGGTGGACTCGTCGGCGAGTATTTTTCTTAGAAACGCTCCAAACTTCATATTTGTTTTGAGTACGTTTCCAAATTGCTTGATTTTCGAACGAACCCGGAATCCTATTTGAAATGAATACTACTTTTGTAAAAAGTTCACGTGTATAATGTTGATGCCATTTTGCCGAATAAAAATTGTATTGTTGATACTTTGAAAAGTCTGTTGTTGAAATGTTTCTGTTGAAATTCAATTATAAACGTTAATTCGAGTGTTTCATGTGAGTAGCTCGCTTTTGCTCACGGCTTTGCTTGCATTGGTGTGGATTTTGTTATTCTGGCCGTTACGACATCTACTGGATGCTATTTGTATTGTACCTAGAACCATCTCGAAAGTGAAGAAAATAAATTGACAAAGTTTTACAGTAGACTTCAAAATGTGGAAAATATTTTTTTTTTTACTTTTTAATTTATTTGTTCGACTATTTTTATATAAAAAACTCTTAATTTTAAGTTACGAATATTAATAATAAAAGGAGCAGTCTGTGATTTACCTAAGTTACAATAGCCTAACGTCAAACGCTTATCACCATTTGAAAAATATTTCTTTTCCCGATGCAGGGCTGTTAATTATTGAGGAGTTTTGGTGGTGTTGCACCATCCGCTCCGTTTCAACACATCCATGTCACAATGACAAGTATAAATTGCTTGGCAATTATATTGAAATAATCGTATCGCATCCGTTTAATGCTTGCTACTGAATATGTGCCGGTAGCCATCTGTAGTCTTCATCGTCAGTTCCACTTCACCTTATGTGGCTTTTCGAGAGCAAATGCATAAGTTACTATAAAAAATACCTAAATCGGTACATATCTGTCTATAATATTTAAAGACTTCCTTTAATTTCCCCGGCATTCCATCGACCTGACCTAACTTATGGAATAAAACTATGTTAAACGGATCTAAATGGCGTATATTAATTATTTTTATCATCCCGATGTTTCGAGCATTTTGCAGCGTTCATGGTCACGGGTAGACTAAGGTGACATTTGTCTATTTGAGGTTTTAGAAAATATTATTTATTATTTCATATACCGTTACATTTTACGTTATATTTTACGTAACGTATGGTATTTCTGAAATAGCAAGTATTCAGTGAAATTCTAATAACAATGGAACCAACTTGGAAGTAGGTATACTCAAACAAAAAAAAAATCGAAATCTGTCCATAATCGGCAGAGTAATCTGTGAACATCCATAAAAGACACCGGCGAAATAAAAACCTCCTCCTTTTCTGGAAATCTGTTAAAAATATCATTCTTCACACATCACATAACTTTATCTAAGCATTCAAGTGACGGTAGACATAAGACTGTTCTCACTTATAAAATAAAAAATAAAAAATAAAAAAAAAATACTAAAATAAACTTGTTCAAAGTTACGATGAGTTATAGCAGCACCTGAACGATGTTGATCCACCAACAGCGAGTAAGCCGCGCTACGTGTTCTGAATGTCTGTGATAATATTACCCCTGTATAGAACAAACAAATATAATGTTCTACTAAAATATGGCGAAATCGTTAATGGTTAAAATTTGGCAAAATTTAAAATTTTTGACTACTGAATATTACAAATTTAAAGATCTCCATAATGTTCGACGGACACGTTCGCGCAGTGGTCACTTGTTGCAGTGACTGAAGATTTCGCGGGTTCGTTCCCAGCTCACGGTAAATATTCTTTATTAGCAATACGGATTTTTGTCGTGGTCTGGGTGTTTGTGTTACTGTTGTGTGTGTCTCCGGACCCTCGATACCAGGTCATGGCCATTAATGTAGACCGTTGAGTGTCATGCGTATAAAAAAAATGTTTTCTGTCTCATTCACTCATTCCTTTTTTATATAGCAATGTACGAACCCAAAATTTTATTAAGAAATTGAATTTAAATAATATTATTGCAAACACAAGAAAAAATAATTCGTCAAATAAGTGCAATTGTTCTGAAGTCAGAATCTTACATATGTGTATTTGTTTATTCGTATAGATTTTTATACATTATAGCCTAGTGGATATAATATATGAACAGAACAGATGACTACGTTTTGATATAATTCATAATATAGTATATTTCAAGTCGACAAATTATAGCTAAGAACACTCTCAATAATACCACCTTTCAAACAAAAAAAAAACCGCATCAAAATTGGTTTATTCCTTAGGAAGCTATGATACCACAGATAGACACACAGATACGTCAAACTTATATAACCCTCTTTTTTTGGTCGGGGGATAAAATACATATTCCATTGACGAATAAAAAGTGAACACTTCATTTTACTAACTCCATGTACTTCATAATGATACCTGTTTTATATTTCCGCCAGCGAAAATACTATCCGAGTCCGGGTAAGCCTTCCTACGTGCCCAGAATATCCGGGGCATTATTAACCTAATCATCTATACATATAATAATACACCAGGGGTTAAAGTCCTATACAACGCCATATATTTAGCTGACGAGTTTGGTTGGACGGGGAAATGTCAGGAGCTAACAGGCCAGCTTAGACAATTATTTTTACGTTAAGGCGTTTTCCCACTTTAATATCCACTGTTATATAACAGTTTATATTTCTACATACAGTATTACGTTACAAGTGAGAAGTATTGAGCGTTACAATGCGGAGCTAGTAATTATACAACTTACTAGCTGCCCCTCGAGGTTTCATTCGCGTTTATGGTTACTGATTCGCTCCGGTGTATCGAAGCGTGATGTTATATAGCCTATAAAACCTTACTCAATAAACGGGCTATCCAACGCAAAGAGAATTTCTAAAGTCGGATCTGTAGTTTTAGTGATTGCCTTCTACATAAAATCTTAGAAACAAATTTTACCTCTTTATAATCTACTAGCTGTACCTCGCTACTTGCTTCGCTCATATGAGTCATAGCGTGATGTAATATAGCCTGTAACGATCCTCAAAAAATCCAACACAAGAAGAATTTTTGAAATCGTATCACCAGTTTGAGAGATATCCCCTACATACAAAATAGATGTGCCTATATAATATAAAAGCAAAATACCACTCGCTGATTAATCACGAAAATCTCAGAACCTATAACACCTATGTATAAGCATAGAATTTAGCAGGTACATTCCTCATAGCGTGTAGACATTCGCTTAGAACGGATTTTACAAAACTCCACCCCTAAGGGCCTAAAACGGGGTTAAAAGTTTGTATGAAAGTCCTTTTGTTTTTGAAGCAAGAGACTTAAAATTTAAAATATATACTCTATAGATGGTGTGGAGGTGTACCAATAATGCATCTTTAGGAATCCGGAGCATTATTTTAGAAATGCGATGTCGTAAAAAACTACATTGCTCTCATGCTAAGGCAGATCGCGAGTATTAGTAAAGAAAAAAAAACATACCATTAGCATATATAAGTAACATACTCATTATCTGCCATCATATCAATAGAACAGCAGTACTAAAACCCTTCATTGTAATCAAACACGAAACCAATCGACATATGAAATTTCTAATAGCGATACGATCGCAACAAAGCGACATGCTCCGTACAAATAAAAAAAGCTAATCGCTGGAAAAACATCGGGGAATATTGATTGAAAACATTGTATACAGTTGAAAAACAATGTCGGTATTGTTGAGTATGAAAAAATAACGGGAAAGTGCGATTTAAACTCCGCGCGGAGGTTTCCGTACCTAGAAGGATTTCTTTTTAATCGACTTCCAAAACAAAAGTAGGTTCTTAATTCGTCGGGGACTTTTTTATGAACATTCATCGATTACACGAAAATAGTGTTGATTCTTTTTGTCTAAAAAGGTATACCTCCGATTCGCTCCATAGATTTTTATTAAAATTTGTTCAGTAGTTAAGATATTTTAAGCTTTAGCGATTTATACTATTCATATTTAATAACGGGTTTTATCACGATATCTTATTTTAATTATGTTATCCGTTTTTGATACGCGTTGATAGAAAATCAACGGGTATCAAATCCACACCTCTTTGTCGTCAAAATATTCTTATATAGTATAATATGCTTTATCAATTAAAGCTTTTTTAATGTAGACTTTAAACTTATTAAGTGTATGCGTATAAAATCAAAATAACTGGAATAAATTTATCATTCAAGTAAACGAATGACGTATTTTCCTTTTGAAGTCGGTTCTACTTTTTAAAAAGTCTTGTATACCACTTCAATTGAACGAGTCGAAAGCCTGACTCCCTCTGCCATTTCATTAAATCATTTTTACGTCCTTTTCCTTTTATGCCTCATTCCTTCTTAAGCTGGCCACGCATTTGTAGCTCCTTTGGTGCTACAAGTGTATGACTACTTAATATTAGGTATCCCACCTACGTTTAGCTATTTATTTATTTAAAAATAATGTATCAGAAAAGAAATTGACATACAAATATAATACCTACGGACACCGTCTTTATAATTATTTTGGATTTTTGACATTCATACCTTTCCTAACTACTTACGACGTATCTTTTTTTTTTTTTGTTCACGCAGGGGAAATCTTCGAAAAAATACCCGATTCCTGGGGGGAAGATCGGGTAATGTGGCGATTTATACCCACTAAAACCCCTGCGATGGCCTTTCTCAGCACGGATAAGGAGAGGCCTCGGGATCGCTTGCGCATGCGCATCCGCTGCCCCTCCCGTGCGACGCTCCGCTCATGGCTGGCGGAGCTCGTCTCAGAAGGGGAAAGTCTGGTCTTGCCCTCCCTGCACCCCTCGCTAGTGCGTACGGCAGTTCTAGGCCATCCCGGCCGCTATCCTCTTCGGGGGTTTACGACGTACCTGTTACTAGGTTAGTTATTCTATATCGCTTACCATAATAAAACTAACAACGGTAATTCTTATATAATAAAAATAATCAAAATCAAAATAAACGAATTACCAATTAACAATATTCAACCAATTAACCTATACCATATCGATTTATCCCATCTTAAGTTAGATAACAAACTTTATCCCATTCGAGTGCGTAAACAGACGAGTATGTTTACCCTTGTTCATTGAATTCACAAAACAGGGCGCGACACAATTAAGTGTCGAAAATTCTCTTCAAACATTGATCTAATCGGCTCTCAAATCTAAAACACCCACCCCATTGAAGCTGTTTGATTTGAATTTCCTTTGGGTTCTGATAAAAAAAATATTTGCTTAAGAAATTAGTTCGATTCTTTAAATTGCTCTGAAAACAGCGTTCTTGTAACCATCTAAACCGACTTCGAAAAAGGGAAAGTAACTCAATTCGTAGTGTGTTCTTTTAAATACTTGTTACGAAAATTTAATTTCGAAAAATCTTTTTTCTTTACTTTTGTATTTCAGTTTGGTGCCACAAAACTTTCATTAAAAAAAACTTCAATATTTTGGTTGACAAACCGCAATAAATGGAATTCGTATGTCATTCAAGTATTTGTATTTGTATTTACGTATTTTCCTTTTGAAGTTAGTTCCTTTTTTAAAAGTCCGAGTTATTTATATGAAGAATTGTCGATGCAAAAATTTTGGGTATTCTGAAATACAATCCAGCATACAGGTCCCGCTAATCACATTTAGAGCTGATATTTTTATACGTCTATCGATACGTCAATTAGTCCGAATCGGCGTCAATTCGAGGCGTCATTAGACTGACCAACATCCAGTAGTTATTTCGGGACCCATATTTTCAGATGTTAAAGAATATAATTGTCAAGCGACTTCAAGAAAGTTTTTTAAAATGTTTATTAGCTTACAACTCCATCATTTCTTAACGACTTATCGAACCAAAAAAGAATTTAAAGGGTATAATAGAATCCAGATCCAATAGAATTTTCATCAAAATCGGCTTAGTACTTTAATTTTTAAATCAATACAACTGAAATTACTATGTCATACAAAAGAACGAAATTATATTTCGCTTTTAAATCGCTTTTTAAACTTTTTTTTCATTTAAATCATCCAACATATTCGCTATCATAATTGTTATTAATTTCGGTAATTGAAAAACGGAATTTTATATTTTTACACGTTTTATTATGGTCAGAATTCGTATTTTGATAGTGAGAGAATCCGACAATTACCGCGCAGTTCTGATTCCATTTTGATTCCGTTGAATGTGTATATATGTATACATGTATATATGTAAATACGCACACATATGTTCATGTTATACGATTTTCAGATTTTAGCCGAAATATTCACCCGATCATCCACGAATATATTGTAGTTTCTGCCTGTAATACCTATACACGGATATACATATACATACACTAGAATATGAACATACATTTGTATTTAGACATATATCTATCTCACATCAATTACGATAAATAAATTTATTGATTAATTTCCATTGAAAAAGCAACCAAAAAACCTTACGTATACTAGCTGACCCTCGCGGTATCACTCGCGTTTATGGTTATTGCTTCGTCCCTAAGAGTCATAGCGTGATGTAACATAGCCTACAACCATCCGCAATAAACAGACTATCTAACGCAAAAAGAATTTTTCAAATCGGATCACTAGTTTTAGAGACACACAAGCCTACAGATTACCAAACATTAGTCTAGATTTCCAGTATAATTCAGACAAAATTATATTCAAAGTAACGTAAAAATATATATAAAGGGTACAGATATATAAATACAGTTTGTCACGCTGTAATGAAACGTCACGCCACGAGTCGTACAAATTAAGGATATGGTCAGGAATAAGATATGGTCACGGCCACCTAAAAATCGACCAGGTGCGAGTCGGAGTGGACTGGTTGAGTGATTCATATGGACTCATATGAATCAATCAAAATTCAAAACAAATTTTACCTCTTTATAATATTAGTATAGATTATACTAGCTGAGCTTCGCGGTTTTACCCGCGTTAATTTGAGTAAAAATGTATATAATGTTTAACTTCTCTAACTAAAAAAATGTATATAACGTCTAACTTGAATCGAATATAATTGTCACTCTTTTCTATTTACTAATTAAAATAAATAATATTTTTAGGATAATAGTAGCCTAAGTTACTCCTTATAATATCGGTGAATGAAAGTCCCTTCAAAATCGGTCCAGCCGTTTTAAAGATTAGCCGGAACAAACAGACAGACAAAAATTAAAAAAAAAAATGTGTTTGTGATGTACCTAAGTGCCGTATATATGTAAATACCTTCATATGAATTTAGTTAAAAGCTGCTAATTTTAAATTACAAACAGACACTTCAATTTTATTTATTAGTACAGATTAAAAACAATATAAGCTTCCTCGGTGGAAGCTACGAAAAAATAATTTTAAATTTCCCCAAGGATAGATTAGATCTAAATAATCCTTTAAAAAGTTATTCTTTTATGAAGAAACACTTCGATCCTAAAAACTCGGAGTAAAGTGCAAAAGTACATTTCCCTTTTTTAACCGAAACCTTAACTTCGACTTGTTCCTATTGCATAAAACATCTTCATAAATAACGAGGCTGGGCCGCCTCACGAATATTATCCGATGTTGTTATTATTTCTTGTTCTTTTTAGGGTTCCGCTGCTTGGATAACCAGTACACATAAAGTTTTTTTTTTACTTTTTTACGTCAATTTTTTCGACGTTTTAATTAGTATTCTGCTCTGCAGGGCGGAGACGTCCATTACATGGAAGATCATAAAAATCTGTTCAGCAGTTCTTTTATAAGGAGGTAGTTTGTTTTTAAGCTTGTAAGGAAGGACGGAACTACTGATTCGATTTCAAAAAATCTTTTTGCATTGGATAGCCTGTTTGTTGAGTATAGTTGGAGGCTGATAAGCAATACTGTGTCAAGCCACACTGACTTAATTTTGAGAAAATGACGTCTAAAAATGTGAAACCTATTCTTAATAAATTTGTTTGAAGAAGTATAAAACTAACAGTATGAAACTGATAAGCAATAATGTGTCAACCCACAAAAAGTCAAATTCAAAGATATTGATGTATTTTGATACTATGTCATCTATTCAACAGTATTCAAAAAAACTTCAAGTCATTTAAAATAAATAAGTATGGAAAAAAAGTATCTTAACTCAATGTTTCGAATTTCAGATACATTTCATATTTTGCAATTGATAAAATAATCTCAAATATTTAAAAACTTAGCATTAGATAACATATTAAACAAATCGATCTGCTTTTGATTCAATATACATTTTATCAAAATAAATAAGAAAAGATGAATATATATGTACGTCTTCAAACAAATTTATTAAGAATAGGTTTGACATCTTTAGACGCCATTTTCTCAAAACGAAGTTTGTGTGGCTTGACACAGTATTGCTTATCAGCGTCCACATGTAAACTTTACTCTTAAATTTGTCTGTTTATTGATCAAAATTGCATTCAAATATACACATAACCGGGACGCACCTTAATTTTTTACTATGTATATTTACTATAAATCAACATACGGAACCGATTCACAAATCACCTCTCAATATCCTGCTAATTTCGTCCAGTAAATATACGTTCTTTCGTTCTTTATACACTTCCCTCGGCCATACACTTTCTGGCGTTACGGGATTATGATTTTCCTTCGGGGAGAAATTTAATTTCCACCGAGATAGATTATGCGCGTTTATTTTTGTAGTGTAGGAGTTTCTGTGTTAGGTAGCGTTGTTTTTGAGTTTGTCGGTTTACTTTGCGATTTCGATTCGTGTTCGGATTTTTTTTTTCTTTTTTTTGTTGACTGTCGAAGGACGGTTGTTTTTGGGCGTACGTATATTTCTATAATCATTAAAACCTTGTCAATTGTGGGAGTGAAATATGAGTTTGTTACCTTAGTAGGTTACGTTATTAACCAATTTTGAATATATTTTTTTATATAACTTTGTATTTTAAACTGTTAATAAACTAGGTATTCTTACACAGGCTATGGCTGTCGAAAATAAAGTCATTGACTCTAAATTGAGCAAAACTTACAAGTGTAATTCTAGCCTTAAAGTAGCAATGTACTTAAACATAACTTGTACAAGAACTATTTCATGTACAATCAAGATTTGTTAATTAATAACTTAGATTCTTAAATAATTACAAACTTATCGGAATAAGTTATTTTGGTTTATTACTTTGTGGAATTAAATCGTTTCCAAGAATTCGAACTAACTTGTAATTCTTTGTATTTCATGACTGTACAAGTTTGAGAAAATGTCATACTTTTATGAATAAAAATAATTTAAATACTCAGAAAATAAATCCATTACCCGAATCCCTTCGAGGGTAGTGTATCCATTTTTTGGCACGAGTCTAAACAGTTTCGGGGAATTTTAATAGGGTATTACACAAATTTTTGAAACTGTCTCTATTAGACGCAATAGTGCTAATAAATCATTACGAAAAAATTCAAAATTTTTATTCAATCGCTAAGTACCCTAAAAATACTCTTAAAATTGATTATTTTCAAATTTGGCGCGTAATTTTCGAAATTGCAAAGATCTGTGGTTGTGACGTCATAATGATGGGTAAACAAATGTACTGTATCTGTCATAGGACAATTTGACAATATTTACGATTGTTAAATGGGAAGAAACTAAACGATTGAATTGTTTTTATCGAAAAATGAGCTATAATTCAAGTTATCGTTGGTGCGCTGTTACGGAATGCAAAAATACTAGTATAAAAACACCGGACAAATTGTGGATTCTAGTGCCAACTGAATTAAATATGAGAAAAATTTACCGACCATCAAAGTGCCTATTCTTGGTAAATTTGCACTGTCTCCCATTACAAAACCGCCTTCCATAATTAAACGAATAAGTAGGTTGTCTTCGAAAATAATCTTTTTGCCACAATCGAACCGAAAATAACTAAAATACAATTCAACTCAAATTTGTTTTAAAGGACACATAGGTTGACACTTCATTGTCGCTTTAGTTTACAGAGCATAATGACGTCATAACATGGCGGTTACTATTCCACGATGATAATGCACAGATAAAAAAAACTAAAAACTTTGAATTGAATTTTAAAATTTATTGTGTTATTTTACAAATTAAAACGAACACTTACAGACTCCTTTTTTAATAGCTAACTCAATAATATATATTTTAGATTTTTTTTCATATAGAGTAAAATACCCTATTCCCGTCTCAGAGTGAGACGACGTATGTATCTATCTATGTATCTTTCTATCCGTGTATCTGTTTTGTCTATAACCTTGTAGATCCCTAACGCATAGACAGGATGCAATATTTTTTTATTAATGATAACGATACATCTTTTTAATATATGAACTTAAGAGCATTTAGTAAATAATAAGTCAAGGAAAACCTTAAGTTTGCCGTATACTATTAATTTTCAAAAGTTGTTCCCTAAAAAGAACACTATCATTTGGTGAAATAATATTTGTTGTTTTTTTTTTCTTAAAATCAGCTGGTTCGATTTCTGGCTAAGAAAATTAATCTATACTAATATAATAAAGAGGTAAAATTCGTATAAATCAAACAACGTTTTGGTCAGTGAGACAGAGAGCGAATAAAAAATAAGTTTTATTTCAGTTCAGTATCATACACTGTCATTCATTATCCTTCAATTTTACAATAGTACGTAATAGACACAATAGATGGCATTACCAGCATGTATTTTGATACTATACTAACAATTCGTTTGTAAGTTTGTGCGTAGGGAGTAATCTCTAAAACTTCTTATCCGATTTAAAAATTTTTTTGCGTCGGACCCATCCATTTATTAAAGAAGGTTATAGGCTATATAACATCACGCCACGACTCATAGCAACGAAGCAGTAACTATAAACGCGAGCGAAACCGCAAGGTGCAGTTAGTTTTGTAATAAAATAACGCGGTTTTAATATTCTTAAAAATCGGCCCCAAAGGTCCTTGCAGAGTTTTTCCTTATGGTTTTGGATTTGACCTACTACACCCACTTAAAAAACTTTCTTGTATATATATTATAAGCGTATTATTCTAAAACAAATCTTACATTAACACGGGACACCACGAGCAAAGTCTAGTAATAAATAATGATAGTTCTTACAATGTCTATAAATAAAGGAAGCCTGTTATATTTAAGATTAGATTCTGAATTAAATTTAATTCATTTGATTCTAAATTACATTTACTACGATAATAAATATAGCCAGTCTATTTTTAATCAAGGTCGTTTAAATTTAATTTAATTATATTATTATAATTATTTCATTATCTCTGTATAATGATCAAACAATTTATAAGATATTTGAATATACTGGTATTTAAATATAACTATTCTGTAATTATAGACACGTTCTAAAATTTTAATATTTTTATTATTAGGCGGGAATTACACTTGTAAGATTTACTCTCATAACTGACATAAAATAGCTCTATAACCTAGTAACAGTTACCTAGTTAACTATACTATTTATAACTGTGAGTATCGATGAATATGTAATTGACAGTAAATTCTTTTAGGTGTAAAGGCAATAATAAGCAATTTATGTAAAACTTATTAACTAGTAGGTCCTCGCGACTTTGTCTGAGATATCTGTGATGTCTACGTCATAGCAGCTTTATGCATGCTAAGTCTCAGTCCGATCGTTTTAAAATTGACAAAGTTTCATTCAAACTTTCACCCTTTACCACCCGTATTAATCAAAATCCTTTCTTAATGGATGCCTACGTCATAACATCTTACTGCATGTCAAATTTCAGCTCGATCCGTCCAGTAGTTTGGGCTGTGCGTTGATAGATCACTATGTCAGTCAGTCAGACCTTTGACTTATATATATTTAGATATCTGTGAGCAAAACTTACAAGTGTAATTCTCGCCTTAAAGTAGGCCAACAGCGAGCAGTTCAACAAAATTTAGTATAAGCATACGAAAATCTAAATTCTAAAATCAATAAGTTTTTTTTGCAAGTTCTAACAAAAAAAAAAATACCTATACAAAAATTCGTTACGAGATAAAAAAAATCGAAAATAGATATTACGAAGAATAAATAAAAACCTATCTTAAATGACACATTAGGGAACACGAAGCAATAATCCGATCTACCCCCGCGATACACCCTTATACCTACCCTTAGCGCCCCATACCTTTGTATTTTCTTTCATTCCGACTTTATTACCCACACAGCATTAAACGTTACATACTTCTTGGAATTGAAATTAACTAACATAGAAAAAAATAGTAAAAAATATTTAAGCACATTATTTCAGAAAATACTTTTCATAAATAATTATGTTATCGTAGAAAAACCGACAATTATTTAAATTAAATAAAATGAATCCGCTAGCTGATCTTCAGAAATAAAAATCTAAATACATTTTATTTAATTAGATCGTGACAAGTTTGAATCGTCGAATAAAATTTAAAAAATAAAATTTAAAAAAAAGGAGCTGGTTTTCAGTTCAGTTTTGAATACGTCCTATTATGTAATTGAAGTCACAGTATACCGAATTTCTAATGTCAGAAGTTATTTACATAATTTTAACAATTACAAAGAGCTCGTCAAACGTTTGAATAGATCATTATAAATTATAGCTAAGAACCATATCGACTACATCAGCTTTCAAACAAAAAAAACATATAATTGGATGCTGATTAGCAATAATGTGTCAACCCACAAAAAGTTCAATTAAAAATATTAATGTATTTTGATACTGCATCACCTATTTAACATTATTTAAAAAATTGGATTCATATAAATTAAATAAGCACGGCAAAAAGTTTCTTAATTAATTGTTTTGAATTTCAAGTGCATTCCATTTGCAATTTATACAACAATCTCAAATATTTGAAAAACTTTTTATTAGATAATATATTAAATATATTAATCTGATATCAATTCATTATACCATTTAGCAAAAAAATAAAAGAAAAGATGGATATACATACTTCTTCAAACATATTTATTAAGAATAGGTTTGACATCCGTAGACGCCATTTTCAAAATGAAGTCCGTGTGGCTTAACACAGTATTGCTTATCAGCGTCCAATTGGTCTATACATGGGGAACTACGACGCCACTGCCACAGACATACACACGTAACATCTAATATGATATAGGAGTTTTTGCGTCAGGTCGAAAAAAAAATATTTAAATGAAAGACAACCTACCACCGGACAGAACCGGCAAGAAACTTGATAGTTACTTTTTTTAATTTCGAAAAAACATATATTTGTTTAATTATAACGAATTCATAAAAGAATAAACTACGGTTAAGTATAATTATTCAAGTTTATATTAATTTTACCGGCGTAACGATCGTTGCCGGTAAAATAAACATAAAAAATTTACGATTTTACTCAGCGTTAATTATATTTATGCGTTCATTAATAATATTAACGCGGTTCGTAATATATAACGATTCTTTTTTGCACTTAATTTCCCGCAGATTTTATCGATCAATATTGTCGGACTAATATAATTACGCTTCATTAAAATTATTTGTAACTTATTAAGTGCATGTGGGCCGAGATGGCCTAATTAGAACACGTCAATCTCAAACGATGATCGCGGGTTCAAACCCCGGGTGAATTTTCAAGTGCTAAATTGGTTTTTAAATTCATCTCGAGCTCGACGGTGAAGGAAAACATCGTTAGGAAACCTGCATGTGCCGGGAGAAATTCTGACACATGTATATCCGCCAACCCGCAGTGGAGCAGCGTGGTGGATTAAGCTCTATACTTTCTCCTTAATAGGAGAGGGCGCCTTTGTCCAGCAGTGGGATATTTACAGGCTGTTATTTTACTTTTTTACTTTAAGTGCATATAATTTAATTTTTTAAAATCTTGCACAGAAACTTAACAAACAATAAAGTATTTCTAATATATTACCATCTGGACACTGATAAACAATACTAATTAAAAAATACCTAAAAAAAAAGTCCCGCTGAGTTTCTGTCGCGGTTTCTTCTCAGTCATGAGGTTATTCTTCTCCGAAACCGTGGTAGATTTATTTTCTTGACATTCAAAACGTGAATATAAATTCCTATTTTGAATAAAAATAATTTGATTTTTTGATTTTACTATGTCAAGTCTACGTGGGACTTCATTTTGAGAAAATGATGTCGAAACATGTCAAACCTATTATTAATTAACTAGCTTTTGCCTGCGACTTCGTCCGCGTTTTCGTCGTTTTTCGTACAAAAGTAGCGTATGTCCTCAGGGTTCAGTGGTTTTGATGTGACAGACAGATCGTATTTTGGTAGGGAAATATAATATGTCAATCCACAATACTTGATTTCTATGATTTTTTTTATTGAATAGGTAATAATGTTAACTGTTTTTTAAATTAGGGATGAGTGAGAGTGTTATAAAGAGTAAACAAATATAATCAGAATGCTCTGAACTGTTAAGCTATCAGAAGTTACACGTGTTATTGAGAGTCCATAAAGGATAGACGTATGCTGTTGCAGGATATTTTTTAGAAAATTTTATGTTGAATATTTCTGTCATACATGATTTCTATGTAACTTTAACCATTAAGGCTGCATACATGACGGATGCTTAAAAATTGGAGTAACGTCTCCCGTTTTCTCAAAGTTTCCCTTCACTACTCTGTTCCTATTGGTTGTAACGTGATGAAAAGTATACTATAACCTGCCCAGGAGTATGAAGAATAATTGTACTAAGTTTCGTTAAAATCCGTCAAGTAGATTTTGTTTCTATAAGGAACATACAAACAGACAGACAGACAGACAAAAATTTTACTGATTGCATTTTTGGCATCAGTATCGATCACTAATCACCCCATGATAGTTATTTTGAAAATATATTTCATGTACAGAATTGACCTCTCTACAGATTTATTATAAGTATAGATAGATATAGATAGATAGATTTGTTTGAAGACATATACATCCATCTTTTCTTTTCTAATTTGATAAAAGGTATAATGAATTAAAATCAGATTTGCACAAGAAAATTTTTTATCTAATATTAAGTTTTTCAAATATATCAGATTATTACATTTTGCAAAATATGAAACACATTTGAATATTCGAAACATTAAATGAAAATACTTTTTTCCGTACTTATTTACTTTAGAGGACTTGAAAATAATTTGAATAACGTTTAAATATGTGACGCAGTATTGAAATAAATCAATATCTCTGAATTTGACTATTTGTTGGTTGACACATTATTGCTTATCATCATCCACCTATACTAATAGGAGGGGAATTTTGTATGTGCAACGTCAATACCATTACCCTAAATGGTAAAGGGCTATAATTATTTTATGCGTATTATTTTAAAACATAAGTTACATCAAACAGAATACTTTTGTCAAAAATATTTAAACAGAAAAGTATTATAAATATGATCTATGAAGCAAAACACATACGGTCAATTAAAAACTGGGTTGTTATAAAAATACTCTTTTTAGTTTAACCTGTATCACAGATATAAATAACGTTAATGGTTACGAGTTCTAAATAAAATATATCATTTCAAGCACTTTTATAACATCTACTGCCTTACTACAAAAGATTTAAACAGACGTTAAACGCGTGTTTATAAAAATCCGTACTACAAACACGCGTCTAAGC
Source organism: Hypolimnas misippus (assembly GCA_037950945.1). Lineage (NCBI taxonomy): Eukaryota > Metazoa > Arthropoda > Insecta > Lepidoptera > Nymphalidae > Hypolimnas > Hypolimnas misippus. The sequence goes on from JBBEEQ010000019.1 coordinate 13,002,465, forward strand.
ACAGTTTTGAGTTAAACATGCTTTAGATATAAATTAACATACGTGGAAGTGAGATAAATAGATGTCTAAAACCTATTTCAACTGTCAAATGTAACGTATAACATTTTATCAATAAGTTTTTTTATGAGTTTATTCGCTGTTAAGCAATTTAGATAATCTTTTAAGCAATGTTTAATTTTTAAACACTGTTTAGCTAGACACGTGTTGAACATGGTTTTAATGCGTCTTTTGTAGTATGACAGCTAATGTTTAGCAATAAAAAAATTGACGAAATGTTATATAAGAGGTAAACACTGTATTCTTCACAAAATAATATGGCAGCCAAGATATAAGATGTCCATCAGTGACACTTAAAACATCTAACACATTCACACAAATATATAACATAAGTATTAGAAAATATATTTATCTGTTTTGATATAAATAACCCGTTTCTAGGCAACTCATCAAATCACATATACATCAGACCCATTAACAAAATACACATATACAGGTCAAGTAACCTTCTTTTCGTTAAAACCGATACGACACATACACCCACATACGCGAGAGAATAACACTAAGGCGAGAATTACAATTATAAGCTTCGCTCTTAGACTTTCATAAAGATTTACATATGTTGTCTGTCTTTGCTTTATACCTAAAGAATTTATATATTTTATACTTCCGCGATTAATACTATTCATCTATATATATAAAATCACTTGTCCTGACTGATTCATCAACGCAGAGCCTAAACCGCTGGGGCTACGAACTTTTTTGTCTGTAGGTGGCTTTTAGGTTGATAAAATCTTATTCCGTGGTCGTATTAACTTGAAACTTAATACACTTCTGGGTGATAGTAATGAAATATAAAATAGAAAACGGGGTAGTATTATTCCACACTGGGGTGCAAGGGGCTAGTAAAGTTTGTATGGAGAAAAGGTATTTTTTTGACCGATTATCCTTAAATTCAGCACAAACACTACTTAGGGAGAATAATTAAATATATGTATCCCAGAATTTTAAAATCATTAGCCGGTAAATTTATATAGCTTAAATTCCAAAATATACGCGGGCGTAGCCGCGAGCAATTGCTAGTATTTAATATAACGGGTCTTATCGCGATAACTGATGGTAGTACCTTTTTAATTGCCCGTCGTTTCGACGAAGTTGCATTCGTCGTGGTCACGCGCTGACCAGTTATATTAAATATGAACATAAAGAATTTACTGCCAGTACCTTTATTCTTGACACAGCCTCCGTAAGGTTACGTAGGCAACTGTTACCAGGTTACAATGTTTTATATCAATTACGAGAGTAACACTTACTAATGTAATTCTCGCCTCAAAATCGATGCGCCCGACACCCAGAGCCCTGTGGGAGAATGCCATCAAATTAATCCTCGTCCTATGAACATTAAGCATTCATGGTTTGGCAATTTCGTTACACGGAATGCTCCCGACGTTTTGTTATTCTTATTTCCTTTTCAATTCTTGCTACGAAATACTTTTTTTGTCGGTTATTTCCCTTTGAAACGTTCGGCGGGGAAAGGTGGTACATTTTTCGATGTGACGGCTGAACGACGTACCTGGACTAATGAAATTTATGAATTTTATTTGTAGGAAAATTTCAGTAAGTATTTTTCGGAGGTGTTTCCAATTTGGGTGTTGATAATTGGATTGAACACTTTCTGTTTGTTTTCAAAGAAAAAGAGACCAATTTGTTTATATTTTATTTGAAAGAATATACTTACATTTTTATTAATATATTATATAATTAATTCTAAATGATGTCCTGTACAATTGTCATTAAAATCGCATAAGTAGGTAGTTTAATTTTAAAATTAGTTGGAATACGTAATAATCTATATAACCCTTATAAAATAAATCACATTTTTCGCATTCGAAGTCCAGAACTGGATTTTTTTAAAGAATTACGTTAAACTTCTAAAAGACAAATAAATACAAAACCTTTCTTGCTCTACATTCGGCGAAAAAGAAAAAAGGAAACATTGTATTCTGAAACGTAAGGGCAAACTAGGATAACTTCCAACCCCTCTTAATAACGAAACAAAAGACTGCTTTTGTCTTACGGCGAGTGATTAATCGACTGTTATCGCTAACAGATTACATTAATTCGTGTGTACATACAAAGAGGTCCGATAGGCTGTGTGAAGACGACATTATAATTACTAAGAGCCTCTAAGGGCTACTAGACATTTATGTAATAAATAACTTCTGCAGGCGGTTTCAATTGTATTATTGTTGGTTTTTTATGTAAAAATTACACTTGTAAGTTTAACTCTCAAACTTTCTTAAGGATTTACATAAGTTATTTCTCATTGCTTTACTAAACGACGAATCTGTTATAGAGTTTTTAACGCTCTCGAGAGTAAAACTTAAAAATGTCTCGCCTTAGAGTAACTAAGACGTGAAAGTGTAACAAACGAACTTATATTCGCATTTATTATGTTAGCAATGAAACCACTATTTAATTTATTTCTTGTGTTCGATAAACAACAGAGTTACTTCACCTCCCCTGAAATATAAAATAATATACATAAACTTGCTTTTACATGTACTTTATTTAATGAAAAAATAAATAAATTTTCATCGACTTTAAAAAGGAGGAGGTTCTCAATTTGTAATGTATGTTTGTTTCAATGTTTATAACCTCAAAAACTTAATACTTAACGAATTTTTAAATTTTGTTTCAAAATGATTTTCTATAGTTTGTTTTTTCAAAATTCGTTCTATAGTTTGATTTTAAAAACGAAATAACTGATATAAGTAATATTAACTATTGAGATTTAAAGACAGAACTTTTATATAATTATTTAAACATTAATTTATTACAGACTTAAATTTTACGAAGCGTAAAAATAATTTCAATTCCGTAAATAAGAGACAAAAAATTCTATATAAATATAATATTATCGTAAAAATATCTACCCTTATTTTTTTGTTCCTCGCTCCGCTCCAATTTTCTACGCGAATAAATAATATCAAACGCTGACAGCCGCCTGACGGACAGACCCCAGCCCAAATGTATTTATGAAAGCTTTCTGTTTGTTTTCAGAAACAATCTAGAATTATAATTCACGCGGAATGTGGCTGAGGCCGTGTGATATGGAGATGCTCTAAGGTTCCGTAGTCAAATAGGAATACTTACAGTTTCGCCATGTCCGTCGGTCTGTACGCAAACTTAAAGTGCTAGAAAGCTGATCGGTATGGGTATACATACTTGCTAATAAGAAATAATCTAATAATGAGATATTTATGTAATCTGGTAATGCGTCACGTATTTAATATTATTGTAAAACGTTTCGAGTCATCTAAATGAACCTTTGATACTAAATTTACCATGAATATTTGATTGATCCAATTCATTAGTTTTCGCGTTTATTAAAAAACATCACTAAATAAACAATTTGAGAGTTTTCATTGAGTAGAGTTTAGTGTGTGTGTGGCCACGCCTCTGATGTTACAAATGTCCATGGATGTTAGTAACCTCTTAATATCAGGTATTAGCTCGTTTACACTCCTTTTTATCTTAAAAAACGGTTCTGTAACACTGAATTGTCAAACGAGAAGGAGGTTTTCAGTTTGTAGTGTGTGTCTTTTATGTACTCTCAGAACTACGTTATGCCTACGCAATTACGTAAACTTCATGATGCATTTATTGCAATTATTTTGATTAAAAAATACTATACAAATTTTGATAAAATTCTATGAGATTTTTACATAAAGAATTATCAAAATCGTTTAAATTAATCGTTAAAAATCTCATTATTTTTAAGTTACTTCAAAATGTTTCCTTGTAAAGTACAGATGGTTAGTTTTCAATTTTCAATTTAGATAACTAAACATAAAGAATTCCCAGTATATAAAGCGTCGGTCGTGAATTTGATTCCCGCTTGTGAAAACATTAGCATTCCGAATAAAGGTGTTTGTCACGACTTAATCAAATTTACGACTCTCTAGCTATTGTCATATTTCCCGTCATTGTTATGGCGATATTAATTTGACACGATTGTTTTGCTGAATTAAACGAGTTTTAATGGTGTGAATAGATTAATTAACATGTTTTAAGATTATGTGTATCGACAACTGACTCTCCCACCGTTTTTCCGAAATTAATATTTTTTTCAAAAATCTACAAACACGATTATATGTTTAAAAAGGCAATTCTAATATCTATTACCTATGAAATAAGAGTTACATTTCTTTGCAAGCGATTTGATTTAAAAATACCTGCCAAGTATTAATAAGGGGAGGTTTCAAGATAGACGAATAAAGCACCTTTTCACGTCCTTGCGTTCAAACTTTTGGACTTTGACAAATATATTGACATTTTCATTTTAATTAAATTTTAACGTCGGGTTGATTAACAATCTTCGAATTAAAATACGAATAGTAGTAACTTGTATTAAAGAAAAAAAAAGGAAAATGATTTTTAAATTTACATTTTTTTGGTAAACACACATTAATTCCGTGTATAAAATAAGTAGATATCATTTCTACTTATTTTTTTACTCCAATTATATAATTAGTTATTAATAAGTATATTAAGACGAAATCATTAAGAACTAATCATATCCTGCTTACATTGAAATAAAACTCTCTTAAATTAATTTATATAGCGTATATTAAAAAGTCATCCCGGTATTCGAACGATAAAAAGTAATGAATATACGCAATTAATTGTAAAAATCGAAGAAAATTCTAACTTCGTTGGCGCAGTGGTCTCTGCCAATGATTGTAGCGCTGACGGTCGCGGGTTCGATCCCCGCTCACAGCAAATGTCTGTATTGGTCATACGGATGTTTGTCGTGGTCTGGGTGTTTGTGTTAGTGTTGTGTATGTTTTGGGACCCCCGACACAAGGTCACAAGATCTTAATGGGAGCCGTTGTGTGTGATGCGTTCGTGAATGAATGGTGTTGTAAGAAAATTTATCATGAATTCGTAACTGTCATGCGTTTATATGGTGTCTCTCGTAAAAAAAATCAGTGAAACATTTTCGATCTGTTTTAATCATCGATGAGTGTAATGGTCTTGAAAATCTAAAATGTATATTCAGAAAATGAAATTTCCAACGAGTTTGATATTCCGAGGAGTTGAAGGCACGTCGCCTGGGGCGTCTTTCTCCTTTGTTAGAATTTAGATTTTTCTTTGTAATTAGTAGATTTTTGGTTTAAAATAATTTCGCTAGCTGAAATTATATTATTAAAGAGATTTTTGATTGAAGAAACTTTTTTTTTCAATAATATAGCACTGAGTAAATTTCCCATAACTAAAAGTTTATGTCAAAGGATTATTACCTACTTTTAGATAGTATATTAGCGAATACCTGTGTTTCTTTTGACACAACATGTAGGTTTTCTAACTATGTTTTAGCAAAACCGAGATTTTTAAACAGTAGTTTAGATTTGCTTGCAAAACTTGGATCTTAACGGATGGGCATCTGTTAACTATCCAAGTGTTGTTGTTAGATTTGAAAAAATATTTTTGCGTTGGTTCTTTTTGGTTGGCTTGTTGGATTTTTATTGGATTTACTGATGAACGTTATAGGCTATATGGATGCTGATAAGCAATAATGTGTCAACCCACAAAAAATCAAATTTGAAGATATTGATGTATTCTAATAGTACATCATATGTATATTCAAAAAATTTGAAGTCATCTAAAGTAAATAAATACGGAAAAAAAATTATTTGAAACGTTTCGAATATTGAAGTGTGGGTCATATTCTACAATATAACATAATCTCCTGTATTAGAAAAACTTATTATTTGATAAAACCTTTCATTATACCAATCTGCTTTTAATTCACTATAGGTTTTATCAAAATAGACAAGAAAAGATGGATTTATACGTCTTCAAACAAATTTGTTAAGAATGGGTTTGACATTTTCTCAAAATAAACTCCATGCGGGTTGACACAGTATTGCTTATCAGCGTCCATATACTCATAAGAGCAAAACAGTAACTATAAATAGGAGTAACACCGCGAGAGGCAACTAGTATTATATAAAGAAAATAACATAAAAAATCTCTTCATACATTGATTGAAAATTTACGAAGCGTAAAATGAAATTAATAAATATATATTAAGGCGAACATAATTATCTATTCATAGAAAAAAAACTGTTTTATTAATAAAATCTGTACCTATTTCTCTACCTTATTTTTCACCCCTATTGTAAAAAAAATGTATCAAAATCGATCCATTCGTTAGTGAGCTGCGGTGCCTTAGATTGACGCAGAGGTATACGTCAAACTTATAATATAATTTTTTTTTCAATTAATCATTTGAAATGATTGTTAAAGATATCGTGTCACATACACACGAAAAAAAAAAAACGAATTGAGAAGCTTTCCATTTCGATGTTGGTTGAAAACGAAGACGAAACACAGTTCCCTTTTAAATAAACTTAAACAAACATTTCGAATTTAAGAGGAAAATTCACGTTTCGAATCAACTATGCTACATATAGCGTAACTTTTTAGTCGAAGTAAAGAATGGGGGACTCACTTCGAGTCCTTTAATTGATTGATGCGAGGGGACGAATTATTGGCAGAGGTCGCATTTACTATTCAGTCTTTGTTCCAGTCGCTGTTGATTTACGACCCCCATACCAAGGTGGAATCCGACGATCGATCGACGATCTTCGGTGAATTTTTTTTTATATAATTACAATAACTACTTATTGAAATCAGAATCAAAATATTTTTATTTAAAATAGGAATTCACGTTCTCGCTTTGAACGTCAAGTAAAAGAAACTACTGCGGTTTCGGAAACGTATAACATAAAAACCGCAAAAGAAACTTAGCGGGACTTTTTTCTTCGACTGTATTACATTAAATTTTCAACCGTTTTTAAGTTTGACCACGAATAATCTATTCTCACTTTGACCACAGACTAACAATAAACAAAAGAGCATATGGACGCTGCTAAGCAATACTATGTCAAGCCACACGGACTTTTTTTGAGATAATTGCATCTAAAGATGTCAAACCTCCCTTAATAAGTTTGTTTGAAGACGTAGATGTATATCCATTTTCTCTTTGCGATCTTGTAAAAACTTTTGCCTTATACATTATAAAGATTATTACATATAGCAAAATATTAAACGCACTTTACTATTCGAAACAATAAATTAAAAAAATTTTCTCCGTACTTATTTAGTTTTGATTTGAATAATGTGAAAAATATATCGCATTATTAGAACACATCAATATCTCCGAATTTGATTTTTCGTAGATTGACACATTATTGCGTATCAGCATCCAATTATTTGCTCGATAATCATAATATATTCAACAAGTAACATCTAACAACGAATTAACCCGTGAGAATCTTACGCGTTCCTATTTAACACTCATTACAAAAAGATTAGTTACCCTTTACAACGAGAGGCCTTTACACTGAAACGTTAAAGCTTTTAATTACAGTAAAGTAGGCTGCAGGACCCGACGCTTGGAGTTGTTACATTGTTTACAATTTGAAGTATAAAACGCTCTTTGTTTAATTCAACGTCAAAGTTATATTGTACGAACTAATTCCATTTAATTCCTAGATATAGATATTTGATTTGACAAAATTATCGCGAGCTTGATTTTAAAAAATGTCGATTATATAAAATTGATAATTTCGTAAGTTGTTTTGATGTACAATTTTATTTATACAGAACTCAGCTCTAAATGTATTTACGACTATGTAGGTAGTTTTCGTCTTTTTTGTTAATTATTCAATAATTTCCTGAGAAATACCGCATTTAAATACTTCACAGGAAAAAAATAGTAAGTTATAATATTTATAATAGCCATAACAATATTTATGGTTTTAAAGTCTGTTTCTTTCACTTCTTTTACACAAATATTGACACCAGTATTCTTTAACTCTGCTTAAAATATAATTTAAATTCATATTTTCATAATTATTGCAAAAACTCTGTTTTTCTATTTTCTGCTACAGTGGACTACAAAGGTTTTACCCAATTCTTATTAATACATAAAAATAATACAATAAAACTAAGGCAAAATGGACTTGATTAATTATATTAAAATAGTTTTCATTAAGAAGTTTGGTTTTAAAATTAAAATAACTGGAATAAGTATGTCATTCGTAATCCGAAATGACGATAATCATTAAAATGAATCGTATATTATAAAAAAATATCGTTTAAAGTCAGTTTTAATTTTTTTAAAGACATTTGTAAAAATCCTATAATTAATCGTAAAACATTAAAAGACATTACCGAGGAAAACAGCAGACAATCAGCTAAGCAAACTACTATTCCACTAAGGTTTGGTGAGTATACTTATCTCTATATTACTCGGGAGATATGTTTGCACATGCTCCGCCGCGGAGCACGAGATGAATTGCAAATACAAATTAACCATTTAAAGGAAGTCAGAGATGTCTGCCTAGATTTCGAATTCGGTTGCCGTTTGATCTTATTCTTGAAGATAGAATGTAGGAGTATATTTCGACATAGGAAACGTATTCTCACAAGTTAGTAGAGAAAGATACGCTAGTCATAAATATTAAGCGATATAAAAAATAACTTAAATTGTTAGGCGATTTTCAACCAGCGGTAACTTCGTAGAAATGGTTGTACAAAAAGATAATAATAGGATAGATTGTAGCGCTAAATTTCTTGTTTTTAATCTGAAATTGAAATTTTTCCAAAATGCGCCATTTTGGAATCTGCGGGCCTGAAAATATTTTTTGTAGTGATACTACTGTAACATCGTTTTTGTGTCAAAATTATTTTAGATCGCAAAATTTTTGTGGCTAGTGTATTTTATAATCTACATGAAGTTGGTCCCGACGTTTTAAAATAAAAATTACGCTAAATAAAATATACCTAATACATTTACACCTAAGGTGTTCTATTATGTGATACATAAAAAAATCCAGAAAATCTAATTTTTATGAAGAGGTCTTTTTTCGCCAGTAATCTTAGCCCTTGTTCAAATCATCAAGACTGCGAATTTTGTACTGTAATGAACACAAAAGTAATTGACGATACGAAAAAAATATCGTTAGTTACTTTGTAAAAAATATCTTTAGTTTACTTACTTTACAAAATATTTGTTTTAGGTGTGTTTTTAATTATTCTTATACTTGTTTCAATTTTTTTAAATTGCCATTATCTACATACCTATACTGATATAATAAAGAGAAAAGATGTGATTATTTGTTTGTTAGCGTTGGTTGGCCTGTTTATTGAGTAAGGTTATTATAGGCTATTTTACATCATGCTACGACTCATAGGAGCGAAGCAGAAATAATAAAGAAATTTTAAAAATTATGTTTTCATTTTATTATTTTATAATAATAAATATACGCGTATCAAGCAAGCAAAAGCTAGTTTAGAATAATATTGGTCTCTTAAACTAACGTTACTATTCATTACATCACACGTAACACGTACACAAACTCATTTAAAATATAAATAAATCCTGTTCGAAAAACGACGAGCGTTTGCCAACAAACTTTTTAAGCCGAATCCACATCAAACCGGGCCGATTCTTATACCATCGTAAAAGGTGTCGGTAAATCCTCGATACAAAAGCCGAAAGCCGAAGTTAGCGGAGAGGAAAACCTTTTGGTGTGGTTTGATCATACTGACCGTATTTTCATAGAGAATTACTAACAGCATTTTACACGCAAATTAAAAATTACTTCCATTCGCTTACACCTAAAATTACTAGAAAAAAATATATTCAAAGAGATTCACTAGACAAACAACACTAGATAAATTTCAATTGAAAGCGATTTTATTTGAGATTACATAAAGATAGTAAGTGCGTCCCATGTAAGTCTTATTCTGTTTAAATTTAGCATCTGATTCAACTGTCAGAATAAATATGATAGTCAGGATGTTTAACAACTTGCCTGTTATAAGTAACCAAGTCAGAGGACCCCGTCAGATACAAAGTTTCTAGCGCTTTTCCTTCAACTCCAAATGTAAATTGATGTAAAGTTTCCAAATATAATTGGCACAATTCACAGATACAACAAAACTGTTCGTTATTGAAAAAAGTTTTTATGTAACGGTTGTATACTCTGATCATCGAATACATGAAACTTATATGTGATATAAGCCAGTATGGCGGCCAACGATTGACGATAAAATCCGAATTTTCGTTATGATACGATTTCCATCTGTAAACTTCATTTATTTTTTATCGCTGGGGAATGCATTTACATATTCCGCCTGTGGTTGATTCAGGCAGATATAGTCCCATACACACGCCTGAAACGGAAAATTTGTACGAGACTACTCACTCAAAACCCAGTGGTGCTCTTATCGTTCTAATAAGGTCACCTGTCAACTCCTTTTTTTCTCGGTGGGAAATGTATTTACGCATTTCACCTATTCATTTAGGCGGGTATGTGAGACTCCTGGCGCCCCAGACTATCCACTGAAACCCAGCGCCCTCGTTCTCTTTCCGCAGCCTCCTTTAGCGACATGACGGACTCGCTAAAGGAGATCACTGCTGACCAACATCCTTCGCTGCCGAGCATGACACGAAACGCGTTAAGAAATTTTAAGTCAAATGCTTCTACTATTTTATATTCCATTGGCTTCCAGCAAAACGATTGACAGTAAAAAAGACCCAACAGGATCATATACATCTACGGAACGATTTCAATTTACACACCCATAATATGAAAGACCCTTGAAAGATTGACTGCAACCAGAGGGTCGATGATAATGGAATTTCAATCAGTTGGGCGCAGGGTAGCTGAGACGTGGACCGACGACCGCCCGCGGATTCGATTGAGTACATTTATGGGGACACCTGGATAAATGGGGGACGTTAGCTTGAGAGTGGAATGGGATTGGGACCTTATTAAGGTTTTCAGGGGGTTTTCGGGAGAGAATTGGACACGTTTTAGAAGATTTGAGTAATGTTTTAGTCTGAAAGGTACCTTTTGTAGCAATTCTTCGGTTTATGTTCTGATGGTTGAAAGAATTTATTCGCAAAACTATTGTGATGTTAAATTTCTGTATAGTGTTAAACATAGTCGATTTCCGCGTCTGTTTGTTCATCCACTTTCTCTTTCTAAACCTCGCAACGGATTTGGATACGATTGGCACCATCATTTATAATGATATCATTTATAAATGTAAGTAGAGAAAATATATAATATGCACTCTAAGTGACATCCTAACGAAGTCGGGGTGAGTCGTTTTACAAATAAGCAAGCTAGGCTAAAGATAGTGGAATCATATTATTTATTTAAAGCAATACTTAGTTCGCTTCTCTTTGATAACCTTTCATAAAACTTAGTAGCCATATTCACTGGCTCTGATCATCATAATTCAATATAATAAAACAGTTTTTTTACAGTAACCTTTTTGTTTCCCAAAATAAAATTTATAGTTACGCAAGATGTTACTTGCTTAGTTTGACAACATAGAGAAAAAATGATAATTTTCGAAAAGGTATTTAAAATTTGACAGCGATAAACATAATATTACACTATTTTCACCCCACCCCACCGAACAATCTCCATCGTGTTTTCTTCAATCCACGTGACATTGGCGAATTACGTAATTGGCACAACTAAAAGCAACAAATCGAAGAATTGAACTGAATCGAATAATATAATATATTTTAATACAAAATATTTTATGTAAGTACCCTTCAATGTTATAGAAGAACGCAACCAGGGAATATCAAATTCAAACAAAAATAAACCTCTTCGAAGTTGCTGAGAATTCCAAGTGCCAGCAGATTGGAGCTTTAATCCAATATCCACAGAAATTCAGAGCGAAACTTTCCTATTATAACATTATGAATACTGGCATCCGGTAACATTGCTAAAATAAAATCCAAGGCGTATATATTTCTACCAAATTGTTTTTTCATGTTTCTCTAAAAATATTTCTACAAAAATATATTCTTTATCTGTGTTTGTATATGTAATATATTACTTGTCCGTGAATGTATCTTAACAAGACTTAGTAACAGCCTGTAAATATCCCACAGCTGGGCTAAGGCCTCCTCTCCTATTAAGGAGAAGGTTTAGAGCTTAATCCACCACGCTGCTCCACTGCGGGTTGGCGGATATACATGTGACAGAATGTCTCACGGCACATGCAGGTTTCCTCACGATGTTTTCCTTCACCGCGGTGCTCGAGATGAATTTAAACACAAATTTAGCACTTGAAAAATCAGCGGTGCTAGCCGGGGTTTGAACCCGCGATCATCGGTAAAGATCGACGTGTTCTAACCACTAGGCCATCTCGGCTCTAACAAGACTTAAGCAAATAAAAAAATTAAAAACCCGACAGCTCAAGAAATATTTTATAAATATTATACATACTTTATGTAACTATTTGTAAAAAAAATGGTTTAGGTTATTGATATAGCACACTAAATAATTAGACACATACTCAAAAAACATAACATCCCTTCCACCCAAATTAAAATAAAGTCGTATGCGTCTAATATACAAAATCATTACTTAACAACTAGATAAACTCTTTAAATCAATAAAATTCAAAGTGCTTATAATATAAATATATGTTTCCACTTTATTAAGGAGAAGGTTTAGATTATGTGTTTGATTATTTTGTTTGTTTCGAGTGTGTGTCTAATTATTTAGTGTGCTATATCAATAACCTAAACCATTTTTCTTTTACAAATAGTTACATAAAGTATGTATAATATTTATAAAATATTTCTCGAGCTGTCGGGTTTTAAATTTTTTTATTTGCTTAAGTCTTATTAGAGCCGAGATGGCCTAGTGGTTAGAACACGTCGATCTTTACCGATGATCGTGGGTTCAAACCCCGGCTAGCACCGCTGATTTTTCAAGTGCCAAATTTGTGTTTAAATTCATCTCGAGCTCCGCGGTGAAGGAAAACATCGTGAGGAAACCTGCATGTGCCGTGAGACATTCTGTCATATATATATCCGCCAACCCGCAGTGGAGCAGCGTGGTGGATTAAGCTCTTAACCTTCTCCTTAATAAATTGCGACGGATTATGGGTAAATTAAAATGGGTACATTTAATAAAGGCTCTATTTCGGTCAAGTATCAAAAATATTTGCCAAAATATGTTAGTGAATATTTTATCTTTCGAGTACATAAAATATATTCTGTATCCAACGTTTCGATGGATTCGCTAATATTTTATATCGTTTGTTATCTGTTTTGGAAATAAAATATATATACATCTCTTGCGAATTTTATATTCAACTAGTTGCCCCTTGCGATTTCACTCACTTTTATGGTTACTGCTTTTCACCTGTGAGTCGTAGCGTGATGTAATATAGCCTATAGACTTCCCCAATAAATAAACTATCTAACGCAAAAATAATTTTTCGATTCGAACTAGTAGTTCCTGAGATAAGCGCGTTCAAACAAACTCTTCGGCTTTATAATATTAGTATTGATGGAATAAAGATAGTTCTTCTCTTTCACACTTAATATGTGAGACAAAGACGAATAATGTTAACACCGGTATTTGCATTAAGTAATTGTCATCACAGAAATGTGATTCCTACATTCTATTATTACGTCTTACCATTGTACGGCGAAAGTAACTCCCAACACATTAGAAATAAGTGACAACCAGTTAATTTATGAATATTATTACATATTAATTTATGATAGAGCAAATAGGCTTTATTAAAAAACATAGTTAATCAATTACTTTAAAATTAGCAAAACGAATTAATTGGTGGTGTTTTTAATGAAATAATCCAGGAGAAATAACTTCAGAATTAAACATCATCAATTTCTATTAACCTATTTCAAAAATACTTTTCGTAATTTTCTTTAATGTCACATTAACATAAACATTTATAATTTTGATAGACATAAACAATTTAAACAATTATTTACATAAAAAGTATATAAGTATAAAACTTCGAATTAAAAAATTACATCAACGAATACGCCACAATTGAACCAAATATATAATTCACACCCGCATCCCTCGATATGCGCACGCCCTAACACGAGACAAGTCGTAACGTGCCATAACATGTGCACTCGCCCTAATACTAATGTCAGACTGAATATTCCATTAGAGCGACAAAGAGGATAAATTATTCCCTCCAAGTGGAAATTAGGTGAACGCCACTCCGAGGTGATTAAATGCGGCGTGGAAAATTGTAACTCTTAAGCCGGATTTCGTTTTTCGTTTAAATTTTACATACGTTTATATAAAAACGTTACGACATTTTTTATAATACGAATGTTTGTTTTGTTTTTGTAGTTATAAATATGCTTACCAGAGTTTGTATTATTAAATAAACATATTTAAATGAAATGGAATCGTTTTCAATTCGATTCTTTGAATAGCATACAAACATCTCGCTAAAACCGTGTATGATGATTTTAAACATGACATGTAAAATTAAACTGTAACTCGATAAGATAGGTTTTAACAAAGTTTTTATAAACATGGTCCTAAATTAAACTAAATTTATTAATCTTATAAAAAAATCGATAAAGCAGAAAATATAAAGATTTATATAAACTAATATGAGAACGACAAATGAGAAGAACAAAACAGATGTTTTAACGTTTAACAATCGTACGACAAAAATATCGTAACGACATTTTTTAAACGGTGTCGGGGTGTCGGAATTTGTTTTTACAAGTTTTGGAGGTCTGATTAGTGGCTTTGCGGGTCTGTTGATTTTCATGAAAACCGGATATTTTGGATACTCGTTTGATTCGCTACACGTATGTAAATGCGGTGAGATTATTTAAAAGGGTTTTGGAATGTTCGTTAGGTGAAATAACCTTTCGACGATTTTATTGTTTAATGGTTGTATGAAAATTGATAACAGATAGGCGGTAGACGAAGACGTTTCAAATTATATATCATCGAGATCGGCGAAATTCATTTCTTAAATTCTTTATCCGAATTTATTTCGCTACTTGATTTTCATATTTTTCTTAAATACGTTTATCACGTTGTTGTTAAATTAATGTTTTTTTTTTTAATATTAATTTTAAAAAATGTTAATTAAACACTATAATACCAAAGTAAATTCCACTTTCCAATGATCTCACTCAGTACCCATATCGTTCCTACTAAGTTTATTATTAATGAATACACTATCGGAACTCCGTATATCCATCGTCTTAGCACCATAGTTGGTGCATTAAATTGGTTAAACTCACAGTGACCTATGCCCTGACCTGCTTCGAACTAGCTCCAGCCATGAGTTGTGGTAACCATGATTCGTGTTTTTACCAGAAAAAGGTATTTTTATCTTTTACCTACCTTAGCGTAACTTTCGCCACGTAATTTCAATTTGTATGCAATTAAATACAATCTAATTTTAGTCCCATTATATTTTTTATTATTATATATTTCGTTATGACTCGAATAAATATACAATTAAATATGTGTAAATATAATCATTTCGATCAGTATCAAAAGGTTCGGCCATACATGTTTTATTTAGTAAAAAATAAGTTATCGTGGGAAACCTAACAGATGTGACTTATCTTTTATTTATATTGAAATATTCTGTACTTGAACAAGTTAAAAAAAGCTCAGTGTATATACAGTCTGTAAGGCTTATTTAACACTTTACAAGTTTACTCCTATTAATTATTAGGTTTTGTCAAAAATTTATTTTTGATAAGAAAATAAATTTGAGCCGAAAAATAAAAATAAAATATTGAATAAAATCTTGTATCTGACACAGGAGACATTAGTATCACTATTTGCGCAGCGTCACGTCAAAAGACGTCGTCGAAAGAACATTGTGTGTGGCTTCACGAAAGCACATCGCATCTTGCTTTAAAATCTTTCCATCTAAACTCGCCATATCTTGTAAGTAAAAACCTTATAAATGTTCCCCTGCTGGCCAAAGGCCTCCTCTCCTATTAATGAGACGGTTTAGAGATTAATCCACCACGACGCTCAACGACATGGCGAATATACATGTGTCAGATTTTCTTCCGGCACATGCAGGTTTCCTCACAATGTTTTGCTTCACCACCGACGTCGAAATAAATTTAGCACTTTAAAAACTCAGCTGTGCTAGCCGGGGTTTAAATTTGTTCATCGGTTGAGATCGACGTATAAGCCATATCGGCTCTTTTAATAACATAACTTGTATCAAAATGTAAATATTTGTTTCCTAATTAGTTTTACGTTTTCACAATATATAAAACATTTTACTATATTGAATTTTAATAACATTTTGATTTAATATCGGTACATATTTTATAAAATAGCTTTTACTTAATATAGGTACCATATATTCAAACGAAACTAAGTAAAACTTTAAATAAAGCACGCACTGAGTAACTTCGTAATAGCAACAATACATCAAAGGAAAAGTATCAACTCTAGGGACTTAAAGTTCTCATCAAAACTCCTACGCGTCCAAGTACATGATAATAACGTTGTCATTTATTTCGATAATGTTATATACTAATTCTGTATATTAATTCTGTAAATATCGTTTTAACAATAAAGATCTGAAACGATCCCACGTATATACCACATGCCTTACTACAAAAGATTTAAACATACGTTAAACGCGTGTTGACAAAAATCGGTACAAATCCGCGCGACAATTTTGAATTAAACATGCTTTAGATATGGCTTAATATACACTTAAGTGAGTTTAACATATGTCTAAAACTTATTTTTAGCTGTAAAATGTGTCATGTGATATATAATTAATAGGTTTTTCAGGATTTTATCCGCTGTTAGCAATTTAAACAAGATTTTAAGCTATGTTCAATTTTAAACACTGTTTAGCTAAACACGTGTTGAACATGGTTTTATTGCGTCTTTAGTAGAATGGCAGATAGACTTTACAACGCTAAAGACTACCACTCACTGAGAAACTAGGTAACACAGTCTCATAATAAAATCAACGTACAGTAAATAATAAGCTTACATTTTCTTAAGAGGAAAACAAAAAATGTTATCTAATTTTTTTACCATTTTTGAATTAATTATTTGTGAATGTGCTTGTTAAATTATACAGACACAATGTCAATGATATTGTAATACCTCGTGAGTGAAAAAACGGCATTATTTTTCACTATAGACACGATTTTGAATCAATATTATACAGTCAACTGGATACCAGAATAGAGATATAGGTACCTTTATTTAATTCTTTTTCATATAGGATATCCGAGCCTACAAGATCTAACGTTTCAATTTAAAAAAAAGTTTTTTTTTTTAATTAAGTTTTTTACTTTTAAATATTCGTTTTGCTAACGCTGGTATAATGTTTAATACCTACTTAATTGACATCCTGTATATCTGATTTAAAGCTGTTAATTTTGACTTAAACACTGTTCTTTACTAGCTCAACACAAATACATCTAGTGTCAATACACTCGATATACATATAACATAAAGCGCCCGTCTGTCCGTTGAACTGGAAATAAGGGAGAAATGTCCTAAGAAATTTATATGCACTAAGATAGTGCAACACGTGGCTACATACATTCTCGATCTGCGCCAAACGACTGTGTAGCGGTTGGTAGCACAGATTAGAAACATTAAAAGAAGTGACATCAACCTTTACACATAAATATGAATGACTAATTTCTCTCCGCGATTTTGATTATTATTTTAAATAACATATATAATTGTTAAGTGATAGATTCTAGATACAAAATTTCAATCACTAATTCACTCAATTTAAGTTTTGTTATCGTGACGAAATTCATTATACCAATACAAAAAGACAATAATATTAGTTTAGGCGTGAAAACGTAACAAACAAACATTTTGACGAACAGCGAGTTGCTGTCAGCCAAATTCGATTCGCATCGTATTGTTCATATATGTAAACAACGACACTATTTACACAAACAATTCACTATGCAAATATATAAATATAAAAACAAATATGAGTACTTACCTTTAGACGAGAACGAGGCTTTAACCGAATATTTAGAAGCTATGTGATTAAGATTTGAAACATATCATATAACACATCGTCTACTAAAATCTTATTTGTTAATTCAGTTTACAAATATTACTGAATCCATTCATTCTTTCTTGAACCGTTGAGTAAAATGTCAAGTACATCTAGTGAAGATGAGGTTTACCTTGAGGTTTATATTTATTACATTTTGTAACATTTCCACGTCTTTCTATGTTCTAAGGTTGTAAGAGTCACCTAGAGTATGTTAATACAAGGAAACGGTTTTTCGTGTTTTTTTTTCTATTATAATTCTTTTAGAGAGCTGTACCAGAAAAACCGATTTTATGAAATGGTCTGAGATCATAAAGTCTTTAACGCCATATTAAAAACCCCACTCTCAATCATATTTCTCAACGCAACTTACCTGAAACAAAAAATAAAAAATATATATAATTCAAATATAAAATACGAAAGCTAGACTTGTTTAAAATAAAATGGCCAAGTAAATACTTCTTTTAAAAAAATAATAAAATTCTCAAGTACAATTCATAGCATGAATAGGAATAATTTATTTTCTTTTTCCCTCTATAAGCTACTTAGCAAAGTCTGTTTTTCTCTTTACTTTGCGTTGTAGCATAAAAGAAAGCACTTTTGAAAAGAATTTATATTGCAATAATATTTTAAAGGAAAAAAAAAACTTTATATATTTTTTTAAATATGTAGGATTTTCATATTTTAAACCATCTGTAAATTGATTTAATATTTAATAATTTTTTAAATAGAAAAACATAATGTGAAGTTGGCAAAGGCAAAGGCCTCCACTCCTATTAAGGAGAAGGTTTAGAGCTAAATCCACCGCGATACTCTACTGCGGGTGTGCGGATATACAAGTGTCAGAATTCCTCACGGAACATGCAGGTTTCCTCACGATGTTTTCCTTCACCGCGCGCACGAGATGAAATTAAACACAATTTAGCACTTGAAAATCTTGATCGACGTGTTCTAATCACTAGGCCATCTCAACTCATAACCATCATTTTATCAGAAAAACATAAACGACCTCAAAAAAAACTATTTTATATATTAATGGATCAACAATCATTTGCTGTTAGTAAATAAACGTTTCACACTCAACAGCCATTAGGATCTCTTGAACCTGTGTCGGAGATCCAGAAACACACACAAACACAAACACCCAGACCACGACAAACATCCGTATAGCCTATACAGATGTTTGCTGTGATCTGGGATCGAACCCGCGATTGTTAATGCTTCAGTTAGTTGCAGTGACCATTGCGCCAATTTGTCTCTCAAAAATAGTTCATAATTACGAGTAGACTCGCATTTAATCGGTTTTTGGCTGTTATCACATCTCAGGTCAAACGGCCGCTCTGGTGTGTAGGTGCTGAATGTCCTTTAATGCTAACGGTTTCGGGTTCGATCCCCGCTTGGAACAGATATTTATATTTGTATAAATATTTGTTTCTAGGTCCGATTGTCCTATTGGGTCTCCCCGCGGTGCCTCGGAGAGAACGTAGAAATTTTGGTCCTGGTCGTTATCACAACCACCTGATAATGATCGTTACTCTATGTAGGGAAATTATTCTAAGTTGTTACCTTCAGGGGTTGCGGTAAGATGGCAATCGCTCCGTGTAAAAATCAGTAACTTATCAATATCTGGATTAGAATAGAAAGCAAACCCTATGTAGATGATGTTATTACCTTTCAGGTCACTTTAGCGTTATAAAAAAAAAGTATACGTGACACAAACAATAGTACCAAAAAATCCTTATACCATGTAACCCCTAACTACTTAAAGTTTTGCAGGTCATTATAAATTTACAATAGGTAACATTTTAAGCCCCTTTTGTGTTTGGAAACGATAGGGGTCTGGCGAACACGTGTGAAGTACCCGAATCACACTTAATGGAACAGTTAAAAGGAAAAAGGTCACTATTCTCAACGAAATTATGTCGTTCGATAATCAATCAATCAAAATTAATATTTTTTGTGCCAACCTTTAGAGACTTTTGAATTGATTTTACAAGTCATTTCGATGTGAAGCCATTTGGAATATAAATTATTTATAAAATCGTGCAAATACTCAGTAGTTTCTTGTTAGATCCATTTATTTACATATTTTAATGTTATTACATATTGCAATTGAAATTATACCTTTTAAAAATCAATAAGAGTAAGCTATTATAATATATTTATATAATCTAATTATTATATATAACTTTAAATATCAAAATTAAAAGACCGCTGTATACATATATAATTTAAAGTCGTTTGGTTAACTTTAAATAATATATTTGACCTAATAAAATGATTCATTGACGAAAAAGTAAAAAAATACTTACATAATCGACTCTAAATAAATAATTCCACCACTCAAATTAGTACCCGAAAACGTAAAGTGGTTAATTTCAAAGCATTCGATAGCCAATGCAAATGCATTAGCTAAATAGCTAGTAATATTCAAGTCGAACGCTTCAAGAATATACCCCTTAACCTCTACTAATAAATGCAAAAGGGTAAGTCCGTCTCGATATCCACGAGTGTTTTATGGATATATTTTATTCACTAATTTATTAATGTATATTTCCAACTTGGGTATAAGGACGGGCGGTGACCCATATTTGTAAGGAACTGATTGATTCAAAAACCCTACTGCAAAAATAAATTTCGTACGTGGAATTTTTTTGTTTGTTTATCATTTTATGACGCGTCGGTCGATTTTATAAATGACGCGTTGTTTGATTCGTCGTAACGTCGCGAATGTCATAGAAAGTATAATAATTTGAAAAAATCAAAATGGCCGATTTTAGTTGCCATAATGTGAAGAAGAAAAAATGACAATCGAAGAACAGAGTTGAGTGGGGTATCGTTAAGTAGGTATTCATTTATCAATCAGAATTACCGTTTAAAATCTATAACAATTTAACGTTAGTCAGTAACGATTCTTTATGGTATTGTTACGTAGTCGGGTTTTTGATTTTTTCAATTAATTACTTGTTTATTATTAGAGGAATCACCAATGTCTTACCAATTACATACATTTAAATAAATGGAAGATGAATGAGGAATAGAAAGTAAAATCATGGATGGCATCCTCTGCCACTGTTACTCGCCGCATTAGCTACATCACGCCGATATTCTGAGAGAGTGAGATACTGCCCGAGTCGAACCAGTCCATATACGAGCTGTAGTGACCCACAGCTAAGCCGTACAGTAATTATTGAAAAAAAAACATCTCCATTTCATCAGCTTATCTCAATAAAGCTCCGCTAACAAAGATGAAATAATACCTTATTTCAAGACGTACGTTTATTGTTACGACGACCTATAAAATAGATATTATCGAGCCAAACTAATTTCCTTTGGAAATTCAGAGAACCAGTCCATAAATATGGACCTTACATCCGTAGCTTTGATAAAACGCGAGCGGAGAAGAATTCTTTAAAAACAGATTTAAAAGTGTGTAACTACGAAATGATTTTGGTTCGACTTTACGCTTCTGTGTAATAATAATATTAGGCAGAATATACTAATACGTATATTATAGCTGTAATAAAAAAAAAACTAAATATATATATAATGATGTGGAGAGTTGCATTCGAAGGAAATGAAATCAACATTTAAATTGGCAATTATAAAATTGTTCCATTAATTTTTATTTTAAAAACAAAGTAGCATACCGATTTTGATGAAAATTTTATCTGACTAATCTGAAAGTATATTCTTTTGAATAATGAAAGTAATTTTTAAAATCGGTCATTAAATGACAGCGGTACTTAGCATTAAGAAAAGTCAGTTGAAAATATGGATGGATTGCGTATAAGGTGAGACGAGTGAAAAGGCGTGACCGTTGAGCTGACATCTATTGGCGAGAATGAATGTGTAGAACATGTTGTCCCGACCCTACATAAACTGAGACCAGAACAAAGAAATGAGGATCTAAACATTACATAACACCTAATTGAAAAGAAATCGCACACAATCATTTTCACTGAATGCATATAAAGGAAGAAGAAACGCATATATATATATAGATATATATATATATATATATATATATATATATATGCGTTTCTGTCTGACAGTCTGTTTGTTCCGGCTAATCTTTGAAACGGCTGGGCCGATTTTGATCGGACTTTTAAATTCAAAATCGAGATAATTTATATTCAAAAAATTGTCCGTTATTTTTTTTAAGCTGCTGCACCTTAAGAGACACTTTGAACTTGGAGGAGAAAAGACAATTTAATAAAAGTTAAGGTATACCTACCTATACTGGCGGCCCTTGGGGGTTTTACTAGCGTTTATGGTTACTGCTTCGCTCCAGTGAGTCATAGCATGATATAATAAAGCCTATTATTATTATATATTATCTTCATCAAAAAACTAGCTATCCAAAGGAAAAAGAAGTTTTCAAATCAGATCAGTAGTTTAAGAGATTACCATACAAACTTACGAATAAATTTCACATCTTTATAATATTAGCAAAAAAAAACATTTAATTTAGAAACTATACACTTTCTTAGAAAAACCTTTTCCCACGCAAACAAAGCCACAAACAACTAGTTATGCAACGCGGAACATAACAGATACGGTTTACATAACAGCATCCAAGTAATAAGACCCAGATTATTTTGTCTTAAGACAATCAACTCCTTGTCTACGAGAGGCCTTAAATGCTTGGCTTCCTGCCAAGTTCGGTGGCAACTTGTGAAAATTTCAACACGGATCCGTTGCCTTTTACTCTCATACCCAATATCCGATTCTATACGTTTGTGTTGTAAATATGGACTGTGTATTTCGTTGGTATGTAGGTAAGCACTCGTTTACTTCTTTCATGTTAAATTGCAGAACCGCTCTTTAGGGCTCATTTTAGCGAAATTCGCTTGGATTGATTTATAACTCAAAAAGGAATGTGTTTGGAAAATGATAAAATGCAAGCAGATAAACAAAATCTTTAAAATATTAAAATAAGCGAAAATCATTTTGGGCTGATTTCTAAGTCAAAAATTAAGACCTACACAATGATGAAACTCAAGCAATAATTTAAAACTACACAATATCATATTTGTAAATTATTTTAACCCACTTCCAAAAAAGGACTTCAATTCGCCGATTGTAAACGGCCTAATCGATTTGGTTAATACTTTTTTTTTAATTCGTCACGTACAACTGTCATCAAAATCGGTTCAGTACTTTGGTTTTGAAATCAAAATAACTTGAATAAGTACATATGTCATTCCAGTAAACGAAATTATTTATTTTGCTTTGAAGTCGTTTCCCCTTTTACAAAAAACCGTAAGTAAATAAGTAATATTTATTCCTTTACGTATGTACACAGATTACATAAGTATGTAATTGTTTAAATAAACGTATCACACTCAACGGCCCCCGTTAAGATCTTGTAATCTTGTGTTGGGGGTCCGGAAACATACACAACACTAACACAAACACCCAGACCAAGACAAACATCCGTATGGCCAATACAGATATTTGCCGTTAGCGGGGATCGAACCCGCGACCGTTAGCGCTACAGTCAGTTGCAGTGACCACTGCGCCAACGTGTCTGTCCAACACTAGAATGAACGTGTTTAACACTAAAATGAAAGTGTAATTAATAATGAACTTTATATTCTGAAGACAGTTTATTCAACAACAACAACGACAACTTTCACTATTAATTTAATTATTATTATCAGTTTTTTTTACTATTAATAATATTATGTTCATATCTGTATCTGCCTTTATTTCAAACAAAAGCTTTTTTCCTCTTCAGACCGAGTGTGTATTGTTCGTTACTTCTTCTCTCTTCAACGGTTCAGTACATTTGAGAGAATTCGGTTTAAACATATTATATAATATATGATTATAATTTATAATTTTCATCTCACGAGAGATATCAAAGGCTACAGTTAGCGCTACTACTGTATACGTGTATAATTATATTAAAAGATCACCTATACACAGAGAGCAAATTTTGTTTAAAAAATTATTGTACCATTTGAATAGTAGATTATTCTAAAATATTTATACGAAATTCACAATAACACTTGCGAAGCCGTAAGTTTATGTTAGCCTATACTGCTAAATAAAATTAAAGTGTTTGTTTCAAATAAACAGCTTTTAACTTAATGTATATGAATATATATACAATACAAAAATAAAAGCCAATTTTATTAGAAATGCTACAGCTCTCATTAGAATGTGACTCTGTATCAAAGGTCCGGAAACACACAACAGTAGCGCAAACATCCGTTAGTCTGTATGTTATATGAAAAGAAATGCGATCGTAATGTATGTGTTTTACTGTTTAATTAATGAGTCATAGTGGACGTTTAATTCTAGAATGTTCTTAGAAAAATCCATTGTAAACTAAATTGAAACCGATGAAATTGAAAGTTATATTTGATATATTTTATTTTATTAACAATTAACTTAAGTTTTGTAGCTAACAAAACTTAAGTAAATTAAAAACCCGCCTGCCTAATAAGAAACTCGTACTTAAAATTTCGTAAAACCATTAAAGATACAAGAGTCTGACAAAATGTATTTACGCCGCCATCTTGATTTTTTGCTGACGTTACATAGCAATGATACTCTGGGCAAAGAATACGAATCTAATAGAACCTTCAAGTTAATCGGGTATTAATGGTTTCACCAAAAATTAAACATATATTTCAATCAGAATGCAGGAAATTCATACTTAACTATGCTCAGAAACCAAAATAAACGTATGCCAAACCGCAAGCATGAGCTAGTTAACAATAACATCGTAATATAAATATTGCTTCCGACGCTGTAAGTTAACAAATCCTTCGCTCAACAATTACTGGCTCGCGTCCAAACATGGATAAAATAAATGTTTTTTCGACGCTGGGCATATAGGGCACTTTATACATATAGCGGAACAGTAACGGGGTTGTTTCTGTACATACATATACTTTAAAGGGTAATTGTGAAAAACATTATGAGTACTACAAAGATACTTCATTGTGGTAGTGTCTACATTGAATGAATGAATTTCTGAAGGAAAACTCAGTTACGTATTTATTTTATAAAGACTGAGCAAAAGATAAAACGGTTCACCTGATAATAATACCTGATGTGATCAATGCGCTCATACACGTTGGCAGCATCGGAGGAGGCATGAATGTGTTACCAAATTAAAATGGAAAAATATATGAAAAGATAGTTTGAACTGTATCATTTTTGAAATGGTGACATAAAAGAAGCCATGTCTACAGAATCTTATATTATAAAGTTAAAAAACGCTAAAATAAAACCGAAAAAGAAATTTTCACTTTTAAAACACATTAACAATCTCTAAATGTATCTTACAAACAATTGGCAACCCTACTTCATATTCAAATCCTGGCACTAATCACGTAACGTAATATAGCAATTTAGATCGCCATCAATTACTATGCTAACACGAAATAAGCCATGAGGATCGTTTCCTCAAAAAACGGAAGAGCCCAATAAATTGCCCGTATCGCCCTTCCGACTCGAAATCCCATCTTTAATTACGCGAAAATCAGGCGTCGAAATTAGGAACACCCACCTGCCCCCGGTGATAAAACTCAAATACTTTTCACTTACATAGATATACAATTTTCTAGATGATGAAAGCATATAAAAAAGCAGAAAAATTCCATTTTAGGTGATTTTTTGTGAATGTTATATATTATGTTTTTTTTTTATTGATTTTAAATGATGAATCATATTATCGTACAAAGTTGCGTCATTATGTCGTGTTCTTTTACGATGCAGGTAGTAAATTTCCACGCTTCGTCGTCACATTGCACGTCCTTGTGCCAAAGCGCGACGTTGCATCGTAACTATTTATTTTGGCCCTTACACATTTCAACAAGGACCGTCAGTTCTATTGGAGGTTTGTATAACATTAGGAATGGAGAGATGATGTTAAGTGATTAAAGAAAGGAATAATAGATTAAATGGAAAAGGAATGGGAAGCCTACTGACTCTCTATCTCGCTATATTAGCTATTTCACGCCAATCTTCTAAGAGCGAAAGCATACTGATCTAGTAAGTATAGTGGGCTACAGCTAGGCTCTACCTCAGATACCTTATACCCCGTATTAAGACATACCCCCTTCTTATCTGGCTGAATACGCTTGTACTGAAAACAAAGAAATAGGCGGCACTTCTAAATTTATATACATCTTCGAATTATATATAACGATCGGTATTCCAATCGGCGAAAATTGTTAATTTTAATTCGGAGGCCGACGATGCCATCCCGAAACTCAATTACCGTGACGTCCTCAGAAAGAGGAATTCATCTAGCGGCGGAATGGAATTAACTAAATTTTTTTTCCAAATACGGGCGTCCGCGTGGACTTACCTCGATTTTTTTCCTAATTTAATTGTGTAAATACGTACTTCTTTTGAATCAAGATCAATATTGGAAGAAATTGAACTTGTTTTACAAGTCTTTAAAAAAAGGGAAATCGACTTCAAAATTTCGTTTATTTTAATGCTTATTCGAGTAATTTTAATTTTGAAACTAAGTTACTAAATCGATTTCGATGAAAATTCTATGGAAATTAAAACAATTGTTGACGAACACGTTGAAGCAGTGGTCACTGCAACTGACTATACCGCTATCGATCGCGGGTTCGATCCCCGCTCACGGTAAATGCCTGTATTGGCCATACGGATATTTGTCGTGGTCTGGGTTTTTGTATTAGTGGTGTGATTGATTCCGGATCCCCGACACAAGGTCACAAGATCTTAATGAGGGCCGTTGAGTGTGACGCGTTTATTTATAAGCAATAACGCGTCAACCTACAAAAAGTTAAAAAAGGAAATTTACTAAATCGACAAGCCGTTTTAAGTAGGTAATCGGTGAACATACATAAAAAAATATCCCCTTTTCGGAAGTCGGTTAAAAAATGTGATAACATATGAAAGTCAATACGACTTGAGAACGGTGACCTGCCGCGTTACAATAAGCATGGCACGTGTATTGGTTGGCGGCCAAGAGGGGATCGGATTTATTGCGTTTAACGATATTTCATGAAATATTACTATATTTCGTATTTTCATTTTAACACAGACAATGACAGACACGTTAGCGCAGTGGTCACTGCAACTGACTGAAGCGCTAACGGTCGCGGGTTCGATCCCCGCTCACGGCATACGTCTGTATTGGCCATATGAATGTTTGTCGTGGTCTGGGTGTCTGTGTTAGTGTTGTGTGTGTTTCCGGACTCCCGACACAAGACCATGAGATCTTAACGGGAGCCGTTGAGTGTGATGCGTTTATTTATTAATTTATTTATTAACATGACCTTGACAATACTGTATTTACTAAAGTAAAATTACTTTTATAAAGTTTAATGAAGTACATTTGATAATAAACTCTTTATAGAAGACTATTAATTGCTTGCGGCTTCACCCGCTTATATTTTCGAATTTGATTTTGTGTTTTATATTTCATTACAACATCCAGAACTGTGTAGTTAGTTTTGAGTTAATACGACTGTGGAATAAGATTTTCCATACAAACGTTTTTACTCATTTTCACCTTCTTAGGGGTGAAATATTAATAAACCCCGTCTTAATGATGCTTACATCCTAAAAAGCACCGACTGCCGAAATTTGACGTCACGACAAGAAATTATATATATCTAGAAAAAAGAGAATATTATAAGTAAAAAAGAAATTCTCATATCAATGGATGAGAATAACCAAAATAAAAAACCTCAAATCACAAACAATTTATCCAACTTTCTAACTGTAATAGAACAATTACTATCTCACTAACGTCGTATCTATTGTCTTAAACGAAACCAATGGTGCAATACATCAACCGCCCACCGGCGAGACCATGTGAAAAGATAAGCACCGAAAAATGTAGTTATCACCAAGTTATTCATTACTGGAACACCATATGTACGATTTAAAATCAGTCAAGAACGAGTCGCATACGGATTTCGTACCATCGTATAAAATATAACACTAAATTTTTTTTTTTTTATTAAAAACGGTCCCCGAATGACGGAAAAATCGGTGAACATTTTTTTATGTTACACACAGCCGAACATAGAATCTCCACCTTTTTCGAAGTAAGTTATAAAGAAACAAGAGAGCCGCGCTATAACAATATATAAAAATTTGTAAAATCCGACTCGCACTTAACCTGTTTTTACTATTTGGTTTTATAGCAGTTATAGAAATAAACACACCAGGAAAATTTCAACCATCTACTTATTACGATTTCTTAGATAGAGCACGCTGAGCCATACAAACAAACGGACAGGCAACAGGCTCGGAAATTAGGTCCCATTGGCACCCGTCAGGTGTTTTTTTTTTTATATAAATCAGGGGGCAAACGTGCAAATAGTTCCACCTTAAGTGGTCACTGTTGGCCATGGACATCTGCAACATCGGGGATGTTGTGGGTGCGATGCCGGCTATTAATGGAACGGTGTCTATATGCTCGACGCTTGAAACCCCCAAATTGTCAGGTACGAAACTTTAAAAATGTATTCACGAAACTTTCTATTTTATTCACATATATACCTGATGCATATGAAGACTTCAAAGGATATACAATCAATGCCAAAAATTATTAGTAAGAGAAAGTAATTTTTATCGTTTCAAAGTTTGTATTTCTTACATTTTATGTTCTTTCATACAAATATTGGAACAAGTATCTTTATATAAACATATAAAGAATAACGTTACCTTAAAACATATACTTTAGTTTCATATATTAATTATTATTTCAAAACGTCTGAAACTTCCTGATTCTCGCGATAGATGAACAGATAAAAATTGAAATATTATAGCGAACTACGAACTATGAGGAAATAAAGTTCTTTAACCATAACCATAACTACGAGAATTTTACCCAAATATATAAGAGTATAAAAATAATAAAACTAAAAGCCAATAGATGGCATTGAAAGGGCCGTTTCACAATAAAGTGACTTTCATTGTTTTTCCCGGGGAGACTTCATATAAATGTTGATAATCAATAATGTGTCAACCCACAAAAATTCGAATTTAGAAATATTAATGTATTCTGATAATGGGACACCTATTTAACGTTATTCAAAAATATTGTATGTCACTTGAATTAAATAAGTACAGAAAAAACTTTCTTAATCTAATGTTTAAATTATTAAAATGTGTTCTAATTTTGAATTATGCGAGAATCTCATATATTTGAAAAAATTATTATTAGACAAAATTTTTTATCAAAATAGAAAAGAAAAGATGGATTATATACTTTTTCAAACAGATTTATAAGTAATAGGTTTGAAATCTTTAGACGCCATTTTCTCAAAATGAAGTCCGAGTGGCTTGACACAGTAGTGCTTATCAGCGTCCATATGTCCTTTAATCCAACGCTAATATAATGTGTGTTGCTACTAGCATTTCCTACGTCGCCAGAGGTTGTAAAACGATTGGAGTTTATTAGTTGTGTCCATAAAAGGGGCAGAGGCCGTAAACCTGTTCGGTCCCGGAACATACAATGTTTTTAATAGTAGAAATTAGGATTTAAGGCATAGGAACCTGCGTTTCAAGCTCAAAACTCAAACACAAAATATCCTTTATTCAAATTGGCTTTTAAGGTACTTTCGAATCGTCAAGTTACCATGTCACATTTTTTTTTTAGATTTTTATAAAGCTACCAACGCTTCGGAATGTAGAGTCTACCGAGAAGAACCGGCAAGAAACTCGATAGTAACTCTTTTAAAATCATTTATACATAATGCATTTTTTATTACATTTTAATTATGTTTAGAAACAAGACCCAACCAAAAGTTTAAAAGCAAAATAGGTATTTTCGTTTACATTAATGACATACTTATTCCGACCGATTAATTATCTTAACTGATTTTTATAAAATTCTATGAGACCGATTAGACCCTTGCAACTAAAAAAGAATTAACCAAATCGATCAACTATATTTAACTACTGGGCACATATATAAATAAAAAAAGTCGGCAACAAATTGGGAACCTCATCCTTATTTTGAAAGTCTAGTGGTAGATTTAAGATTTGTTTTTTTTTTTTGGCCCTAAACGTGTTTTATATAGTCTTTGTAAAAAAATACAAAATCCTTAATTTTTCTATTGTTATGCTAATATTGTCTTATCACAGAACTCTAAAATTTAAAAAAAATACGAAATTTTGTACTGTAGGCTACAAAGATTTCGGTTAAATGTGTTAAAAAATTACTATTGTATTTTATAACTAAAGATATGTTAAGCTCATAATTTGTAAATTGGAATAAATAATTTGGAAAAGGTTCCAACATTGACAAGCTCGTCAACTGACTTTTTGGTCCAAAGATATTTTCGCTACTCATACTCGGTTTCTATCTAGTTGCGAGGCGACGTCTTCTGAAATGGTCGGAATTATGGATTCCAAAATCCATGAACTTCTAACATATCTACAGTTATATAAAATCACCGAAAAAATTATGATAATGTCATGTTCAATTTGTCCCCGCATTTTCAAAAGCAGAGCAAACTAAAATGCTTGTCAGGTAACAAATTTATTTCTTAATCCATGAAAATTTTATCTACAACTTTTATAATTTTACTCACGTCAATAAATATAAATTTTAGACCACACAAATTCCCACCCGTTACGTTGCAATCTGTTACATGAATTCCAATTAAATTTAGACTTTGTTCCCGAGTCGTAAAGTTAACAATGAAACGCAGCGAACACTTTGGAACGTGTCATTTCCGCTCCGACGCCATTTGTATATTTTGTTAATATATCACCGAATTTTTCTTATCGCCATGTTATATCCGTTTGTTGAGAAATTCCGTTACGCATTTTATATATGAGAGCAATTTCATACCTTTTATCTGTGCTGAAGTTCCGTAAATAATGTTTGATTATTTTTGGAAATTATTTAAAACTGACAGGTTATTAAATGTATATTGGGGATATATTGGGGTATATTGGGGATATATTGAGGTATATTGGGGATAAATTGGGGATGCTTATCTGACATTTAAGTCTTTAATATAAAGAAATATATTGTATTACAAACAGATGGGTCTTTTCATTGAGACCATTTCAACAAACCTTGTTAGTTAGCTACTTCACGCTAATCTTCTGTAAGAGTAAAGCAGTGCCCTGGTCCAGGCAGCCGGTATACGAACTGTAGTCAATTAGCTACGGCTAGGATCTAAATCAGTTTAATCGAATTGATACACAAATGAAGATTAATAAAAACTTTCCATTTAGGAACCCGCGATGTCTAGCCTCGAACCCTTACCTCGTACCAACCGAGCCATCACACAAGACAGCATCCTTTAAATTCCTCTTCAGTCGCATTTGTCATTCCGAGGGTCGTAATAACCTCGGAGATTAGAGGGGAAACGCAACGGTTTAAGCTCTCTTTAATAATTAAGTCACAAAATGTAAATCTTAATACCCCCGAAACCCGTTTTTAGAGAATCTCTTTGTGATAATACCGAGAACCGCTTTCGGATCTGTGAGATCTGTATTTTTTTTAAGTAAATTTTCTTATTCGTATTTCCGATTTAAACATTTAAGCTTTTTTTTAGCAAAAAGGATTTATTTTATTTAAATCTTCGAATATTTTCAAAATTAACTCGAATGAGTTTTGAAATAATTATGTTTTTTCGAAGTACGAATTGAGACCAAAATTGTAACTATCAGTCAATAATCTTTATTCATGACTGATCAATTCTTTAAGAATTGATAGGCACTGTGATCACTACATTTAGCTGTTCCGCTAATTCCTTAAAAATATTCGTATAGAATGGTATATTTGTATAGAAATGTTTTGTAGAATCTGTGGTGTTTGTTTTTGTGATGCATATATTTCACGACTCCCGTACTTATCCTCCTACTAACACCCACTCCATGCTAACCATCTTACTAACCATTAGAATCCCAATAAAATCAATAAAACTAAAATAAAACTGACTACACTGAAAAGCAGAAAATAAGAAAATAATCTGAAAATTATTATAATAATCCAAATACAAATGTCGAGTAAGCGTAACTAAAGATTTACTGGCTTCACCAGTCGAATCGTCTATTAAGTCAAAAAAAAAATATTGATTATATAATGTAGAGTGTGAGCCGTTTATTTATTCATTGAAAATTCATATATATTTCTTTCCTTTTAGTATTGTGTTTTGTAATTTTATTTTCTATACCTAAAACTAACTGACCCGGCTAACTTCGTACCATTTTAGAATCAATAAATGTTCTGTTAATTTTATTATCCACTCCATACAAAATTAATTTTCTACAATACTTTTTTTTGGTATTTTTCGATGTTTTAATTAGTTATACTGCTATGCGATTAATTTATATGGAGAATTCAAAATAAATTCAACATTTGTTCTAAATATTTACTGCCTTACTACAAAATATTTAAACATACGTTAAACGCGTTTCATAAAAATCCGTACTACAAATTCGTGTCTAAGGACAGTTTTAAGTGAAACATGATTTTAAATTTAAATACGTTTAAGTGAGTTTAATAGGTGTCTTAAACCTATTTTAGCTGTCAAATGTAACATTTAACATTATATTACTAAGTTTTTTATTATGATTTTACTCGCTGTTAGGCAATTGAGATAATATTTTAAGCAATGTTTAATTTTTAAACACAGTTTAGCTAGCCACGTGTTGAACATGGTTTCAATGAGTTTTTGTAGTGTGGCAGTTACTGTCTAACTAAAAAAGAAAAACATACGTTAAACGCGCGTTTTTAAATATCCGTCCTGAAAATCCTAGTCTATGGAAAGTTTTGATTTAAACATGTTTCCGATATAGCATAACATAAACTTAAATGAGCTTAATAAATGTCTAATACTTATTTAAGCTATCAAATGTATCGTGTGACAATATACTCCCTGTTAAGCAATTTTTAAGCACTGACTGCTTTACTACAAAAGATGAAATAAAACACAAACGTGTGAAATTATAAAGAAACTTATTAATAAAATGTCACACGTCATATTTGTCAGCTACAATATGTTTTAAGCATATATTAAAAATACCTAAGCGTATTGAACATACATAATTAAACTATGTCTAAACCATGTTTAACTCAAAACTATCGTTAGATGCGGATTTCTAGTACAGGATTTTATAGACACGCGTTTAACGTGAGTTAAAATTTTTTGTAGTAAGGCAGCGATTAGCTAAACAAGTGTTGAACATGATTTTAATGCGCCTTTTGTAGTATGGCAGTTAGTAATTCCTTAAAGGATGGTATTTTACCAGGTATCTGAATCGCTTCTATCAAATTACAAAATATGATCGAAGCCGCAAAGAACTGCTAATAATAACAGACAACACATTACCAATGTAAGTTAAATACTAAACGACTCAAAATAGTGCAATAAGAACAATTCGTATAACAGTAAAATCGTGTCATTAAACTGGACCACGTCTAAAATACCATACAAAACATAATCGACCATTTTATCTGACACACGCGCGTCTAATGACAACGAACGTGTCGCGACAAAGAACATCGTCTTTACATCATGCGATACGATTTATCGTTACAATCATATATAGAACGATTTTAAGTGGGTTTTTAAATTAATAAAATTTTTGCCCGTTTAAATGTAACATACCATCTTGAAAATACTAGATCGGTGAAGCTTTTTAGAAACTAGATATCAGACGTCAGCCCAAAAAGAGATTTTCGATTATTCAACTACTAACAGGGTTTCAAAATTTGTACGGAGAAATTAAATATTAAATATCAATAACAAATCTCACTTACAACCACACGATTGACTCACGACATTTAAATTAAAAAGAAATTCTCAATATCGTATCATATAAAGCAAGCCGCGATATAAGGAGTAATCTTTTGTAGTGAATCATGAGTTAGGGACGGACAATTTGCGAGTAAATTGTCTCTGATCCGTAAATAAGTACTGACTTTGTTAAAGCGTACGACTTAACTCGCTATAAACGGAAATAATTGTAGTTTATTAAACGCAAGTGTCAAGACATGTGGAATACAAAATCCACTTCACATTCCGAATTATAAATAGGTGATGTTTCTTCCAAGAATAGTTCCTCAATTTCTTGGTCCTCAAATGTTATGTACTAACAGCGCGTCCCGGTTTCACTCGCCCTTATAGTTGCATCGCTACTGTAAGTCACAGCTTCATGTAAGCTATATAATATAGGCTATATGCCTATATGATATACTCAATAAATGGACTTTCTAACGCAGAAAGAATTTTTCGAGTGAGATCAGTAGTTTCAGAGATTACCAAATAAAAAAAATACAAACTTACAAACAAAAGAGGAAAACTCTTTGTAATATTAATATATGTCGTATTATTTATTAAATTACTAATGATATCCGTTTACTTTACTATATACATTTTTTGTGTTAGGAACATTTACGGGCGACCCCAGAACACCCTACAAAAGTCTCATCACAAACCGATCGATTTCGGAACGCATAGAGATTTCGAAACAAATAAAGGTTCTACTTTATTTATATAGATAACATATTTAAGCCTATTACGATTCCAGCAGACAAAATGAAGATTAAAAACTTTATTCTAAAATTAAATCTGATAAACTCAACCTATCTAGTTATTTGAATAAATGTTTCAAAAACAGTGTATCTTTTAATATATTTATTAGTTAAGTCCTATACAACCTACCATTTAGTTTATTAAAAACCATTTCTTACGCGAGAATTACATTTGAAAGTTTTGCTCTTAGACTTTCATAACGATTTACATACGTTCTTTGTCATTGCTTCACCTGAAAGTATTTATTGTCAGTGCCAAATTTTCGAACTTCACAGCTTTCGTCAGGCCGCCTAGAAACAACAACTGTTGTTAGGTTACAGAGTTGCTTTATATCACTCACGTCAGTAAAACTTACAAATGTATTGCTCGCCTATCCAAACGTAGCCAGAAAACAAATGAGCTCCACTGCTTTAACCTACTTTAATACATGAGGTCTAGATTCACTGGCGACTAGCATTGCTACAATTTGGTGACGAGTTGCATCACTAATTGCCCAGAAAATGCAATGAATAAGAAATCTGGTGAAATCTAAAATGCAGTTTCTCGCTTCACAGTGAAATATACACTTTATAGTTCATGAGACAAGACGGACCAAATGAATTAATGTTTCAAGTGTCCTCGTTGAAGCTCGTTTCAATACAGATTTTCTTGTTGGATTTCGGAATTAAAACTTATTGGTAGACTAGCTATTCTCTTTTGTCTTAGAAATAATATATTCCCCTTATTAATATTAACCAGTAGAAAAAGATTGAGTTAAAATAAATAAATTGCTTTGATCTTTTTTATCCATAGACTCTATATCTTTATATAGTAAAACATATAATTAGTTGAAAACATCCAAAATGCAACTGCGTAACAAGGAAATCGTTAATAATCAACTTTTTTGTTATAGACTCTAAACATTAATCCTAATTAAAAAAATATTTAAGAAACCTAAAAATGATTTTTAAATACCTATTCAACGATATCCTAATTGACATACTTCGTCAACGTTTTTTTTTCTTTTTCATGATCCAAAATCGGTTATTTTGATTTTTCGAATTTTATTTTATTATGACGAATCAAACGACGTGCTTACGCGTTATACGTACGTACATAGACTGATAAACACATTATCCTCCCTTGCGTTGTGCAGTCCGGTAAAAATAAGTCGCTTCCAGTCACCATCGATTCAAGAAGAATATATATATATATATATATATATATATATATATATAGAGAAAAATCGAGAATTTGGAAAGAATAATAATGTGATTTCGGAAAACCTCCATTGCACCCGTGTGAAGCCGGGGCGGGTCGCTAGTTTAAATATGATACAAACATATATACTAAATTTTATTTTATTTTCATACGGTGTCAAAAAATACATTACAAACAAAAAAGTACCAAAAACTACATACGTTATTGAGTAATCGGCAATATCTTCCTTTTTGAAAGTCAGTTAATACATTATCCTTCCTGCGACAACTGGATAAAAATCAGTATAATATTCGTCAATATAAGCAACATCAAACCCAGACCGAGTGCCACCCGACAGTAATTTCATTAACAGAACAATTAATTCAGTGCTACCGACACCGACGGCGATTAATAATTAATTATTAAAAAATCGATGAGTTAATTAACACGAGTATTATATCAATATGTCAATTATTCGATGAGTTTAATCGAATTCGATTCTATTTAATCGATTATTCATGAATGCTTTTAATTATATGTCCGATCAGTTTAAAATGCATCACGATACACGCAAACTACTAGACGTAATGAGATTATTTAAAACTAGCTGTCCCTTGCGGTCTCACTCGCGTTTATGGTTACTGCTTCGCTCCTATGAGTCGAAGCGTGATGTGACATAGCCTTCCTCAATAAATAAACTATCTAACACAAAAATAATTTTTCGATTCGAACCAGTAGTTCTTGAGATTAGCGCGTCTTCAGCTTTATCATATTAGTATAATATTAGTATTGATATGAAATATAAACATAGATTAGATAAAAAAATTGCAACATTATATTTTTTTGTTCAATAAGGTACTCAAAAAAGATCAATAAATCAAATTATTCAAGAGGAAGAATTATCTATCTACTTCTTTTAGATTTATTAATGTAATACCTTTTAATTAGATTTCCATTTAAAGGACGAAAATCTACATTAAAACCGAGAGAAGCCAGCAGCAAAAGCTAGTAACGTATAATTTACAAACTTGACAATACACACAGTTGGATGCTGATAAGCAATAATGTGTCAACCCATCGAATTCTGAGATGTATTTTGATAGTTAATACGTAATATTTAACACTATTCAAAAAATTTTAAAATCATCAAGACTAAATAAGTACGGAAAATGTTTCTGAATTTATTGTTTCGAATAGTAAAGTGCGTTTAATATTTTTCAATATGTAATTATCTATATAATCTATAAGATAAAAGTTTTTTTTTTTATATAATAATCTGCTTT
This sequence comes from Hypolimnas misippus, assembly GCA_037950945.1. Classification (NCBI taxonomy): domain Eukaryota; kingdom Metazoa; phylum Arthropoda; class Insecta; order Lepidoptera; family Nymphalidae; genus Hypolimnas; species Hypolimnas misippus. Next base: position 13,039,375 of record JBBEEQ010000019.1, read on the forward strand.
AATTCATTACCTATAGCTTTTATTAAAATAGAAAAGAGAAGATGTATATATAAATCTTTAAACAAATTAGTTAAAAGAGGTTTGACATCTTTAGACGCCATTTTTTCAAAAAGAGGTCCGTGTGGCTTGACACATTATTGCTTATAAGCCAGTTGGATGGACAAACAAAAGTGATTCTGTATTAAATAGTATTTTAGTAACTTCGAATGTATGATTTTGATAGAGAAACCCAAATGATAACGTTTCGTAAAGCAAGCGGTCAGCTTAATTGAATAATTCATAAATGGTACCACTTGATGGAGCCGTCGCGTACAATATGGCGCCGTACGAACAAGCGCAAACAGATCCAATATACAGAATACCGCCCATCTCTTACAATAATTAAAACCGTCACAGCAATTTAAGCTTCAATATCTTTATATATATAAAACTTTTTACCTCTTTTAACGAAAATTACGAGGACGGTGAAGTATGAAATTTTGTACACTTATAATTTATAAAAATAACATTATAAACACTCTACTACTACTGGTTCGAATTGAAAAATTAATTTTTTTTTTAGATAGTTTATTCATTGAGGAAGACTATAGGCTATATTACATCACGCTACGACTCATAGGAGCGAAGCAGTAACCATTAACGGGAGTAAAACCGGAAGGGGCACCTAGTAGCTTACATAGGAATGCTTATTTATTTTTAAAATTATGCATAAAATATATATCAAATTAATAAAAAACGTTACACACTCTACCATTCAATTGATACACACACACACACACACACATACTCTTTTGTTTATTATTAAAGTCTGCGGTCAAATTGAGAACAGATTATTAATAGATCCTTAATAATGATCAATCTTAAAATTTAAATTATTTATGGTAGATATTCGACCAATGGGCGACCACTAGTTTAAAAAAATCGATTATTGTTACGGTAACTAAAAGGCTTTTTAAAAGTGACATAAATTAAAACACGCGATGTTTAAACGTTATCGTCAGAACAAAACATTTTAGTTCATTATTGGAAAGACACTTGAAATCGATAAATTTGTTTTCGTTTCAATAAGTTGAAAAAAGTGTATTCTTTTTTCACTTAAGAATTCAAAATCAAAAATCAAAATCAAATAACTTTAAGTTTTTCATAAATTGATAATATTGATAAAAAGTATCCCAAGTGTTATTCTGATGTAGGTATAAGCTATATTACTATAAAGTTTCATCAAAATCTGTTCAATAGTTTTTATATGAAATTAGCATTTGCTCGCGGCTTCGCCCGCGTAAATTTTGGAATTTGATAGAAGCAATTAAAAAAACGGGTAAAACACCATCCTTGAAAGGATTTAATTACTAAACGCGTATATATAATAAATATTTAATTTAGAGATTTTTTTTTTTCAAATATGTAAACTAAACTACCCCATTGCACCTCTGTGGGTTGGGGTTGATATTGATACGATGATTTTGTGTTTTATATTTCATTATTAGCATAAAGAAGAATGAGTATTCAGTTTTAAGTAAATATGACCACAGGATAACATTTTGCATACAAACGTTTTTACCCCATTGCACCCGTTTTGGGGTGAAATATCGAAAAGCTTTTTTTTAATACATCCCTTTGTCTTGATAGAAATACGCTGTAAAAGTTTCAGCTAAATAAATCTACCGGCGAAATTATTACCGTTCCAGGATTTAATACCCCCTAGCATCACTATAAGGGATGATTTTGAAATTCTGGGATACATGTATTTAGTTATTCTGCCTAAGTAATGTTTATGCTGAATTTAAGGATAATCGGCCAAAAAAATAAATTTTCTCCATACAAACTTTACAACCCCCTTGCACCCCAGTGTGGAATAATAGTACCCTGTTTTCTATTTAACATTTCATTACTATCATCCAGAAGTATGTGTATTAAGTTTTAAGTTAATGCGACCACGGAATAAGATTTTGCATACAAACGTTTTTACCCCTTTTCACCCTCTTAGGGGTGAATAATCAAAAAACCCTTTCTTAGTGGATGCCTACAACCTAAAAGCCACCTACTGCCAAAATTTCAAGTTCGTAGCCCCAGCGGTTTAGGCTGTGCGTTGATGAATCAGTCACCCCCAAGTGATTTTATATATATAGATAAGCATCCATACACCCAACCTCACAAACTTTAACATTTATTATAGTAGTAAGAAGAAGAATCTGATCTACCCCGACTCTTTCAACACTCACAATAATTAGTACGATCGAATACCTTAACAATAATATTCAATACGCATTTCGTTAATATCAGTTTACCCCACTTTCCCCACCGGCAGGCAACACCGATATTTAAGCTGTGGCGCAACTACGTGTCAAAACGATGATTCTCGCTTCATCAATCACTCGGCAGACTTATTCTGTAATATTATATATTGTCCTTTTCACTCATTGATGAAATTACACATATTTTAAAAATCCATACTTAAAAACTTTAATTTCAAATTTAAATAGAATTCATACTTGCAAAATCATATTAAAAATAAAATATTTCGAATTGAAATAGTCTTCATACTCGTTAAAAGTTTAGAAAATTCACCTCATAAAGCAAATTTTATAAGACAAGCGCATTATGTACAATTCCATCTTCCATTTGTTATCTTTTGAATATAAATGAACAATTTTGTCGTTTCTCTCAAAAATCTTCTTTCTATCTTCTCCAAGCTATTTAATATTATTATTATTAATAAAATAATAACCTCTCACAGAGCACAACTAAAAGCCATATTAACGGTATTGAAGCTATAAATCGCCTACCAAAAAAACTAAAGCAAATTGACGTTCCAGAATAAGACTGTTAATTTAGCAAATAACTTTTATGAAGCTTGAAGCGTAACTGACCGTGGTAATTCATTAGTCGTTTAAAAAAAAAAGTGTTACAACATTCGCAATCATCCGCTAAATCACACATTCCTGGCAATTACTTCATTTTAAAGTTAACAGATTATATCTAAATTTTTTCTCCTAATTTTTCTTATAATTTGCCAAATAATATCAAAGAATGTGAATGTATAAATGTTTTTAAGGATAAACTTAAACATTTTTTATTCAAAAATATTAACAAGTTTTAATTCCATATCTAATATGTACTATTTATATATAGAAACTATGTAAATTTAATAGAAATATACCAATGTTCTCATGTGAGTATGTCCATTGTCCTTATGTATAATACAACTTTATTTTCGATTTTTAATGTTACGATTTTAGTGCGTTTGTAATATGGACATAATGTTTACACGAGACTATTGGAAATAATAATAGTCAACTGAAAAAAATTGCATTTTATTCCATTAAGTATATCAATGGGAATTTGTAGCTGGACTGTCAACCCACACTGACTTTATTTTGAGAAAATGGCGTCTAAAGATGTCAAACCTATTCTTGATAAATCTATTTGAAGATGTATATATCCATCATTGCTTTTCTATTTTAACAAAAACTTTAATGAATTAAAAGCAGATTGGCTAGTAAAGAGTTTAACCTAATAATAACTTTTTCAAATATATGAGATTATAGCCTAATTCAAAATATCGAAAACACTTCAATGTACTTATTTAGTTCAGATGGCTTGAATCTTTTTTGAATAATATTAAATACGTAATGCATTATCAAAATACATCAATATCTCTAAATATAACTTTTTGTGGTTTGACACATTATTGCTTATCAGCATCCAGTTATTAAATAACTAATTAAAATAAAAAAGCATTGCTATTCAGTGTTTTCTTAGGTTTGTGTATACGAGATACTCACATATTTTTATGTACATCATTTAATTTTCGTTTATCCTAGTAATAATTGACGCCTATTCATGATTGCTTTTCTCTTTTTCTAAACTCAGCTGCAGCAAGAGGAAAATGCTTGCAGTACGAACCTATTTGTGAAATGTTCATATTCTATATGCAACAAAACATTGATAAATAAAACAAGACTCACCGCTTGTATGAAGAAGTCCTTGTGCAAAACGCTGACGATACCGAAGTTCGTGAACTTGAAAACCCTGTCCATGATCCACATGAGATTGGACAGGACTCCAGGTCTCGGGTTCCAGGCGGCCATCAGCATGGGCACGTCGGCTGTGCTTTGATGGTTCGCGAGGACGAGGGTCTTCCGACTGCTGCATGCTGCTGGTTCATCACCGGTCTCGACAACTGCGAATAATAAATAGGTATTAGACGCGAATTACATTTTTAAGTTTTACTCTCGAGAGCGATATAAAAACAACTGTGTAACCTAGTAACAGATAATTTCCTAATTATTTACAGTAAAAAGTTCCTAATTACTTACAGTTAATTCCTTCAAATGTAAATGAGAATTAACTTACGTAAATCTTTACGAAAGTGTAAGAACAAAACTTGTAAGTGTAATTCTCGACTTAGGTTAGATGTGACATATCTTAGGAGGAGCATATTATGATAAGGCGCAGCTGACACATTTTTCTGCAGCGTGAAGCAAATTTTATAACGTACAAGCTTTTACCCGCAACTTCGTTCTCGTTAATGTAGAATACATTTACCAGCACGATACGCGTTTCACGTAATATATATATAACTATAATATGCATATAACCTTTGCTAAAATGCAAACAATAACAGTACCTACCAGTACGTAACTATGGCAGTGCCTAAAATACGAATAAAATACATATATACTAACGAATACTGTAATAAATTAAAATATACATATGTATAAAGACAATAAGTAAAACCAAAACTATAATATGAAAGCTATTTCGCTTCTTGCTATCTTAATAGAAAATTCACATTATAATAAAAACCGATTCGTAATGGAAATACGTAAATTATATTAAAATAAAAAACGTACTCACTATTAGAATAACGCAAAAGAAACACTACGAAATTATTGTCCTCCAACGTTTATTCATAAAAGAAATTCCTAAAGAGAGTAGCGAATGTTTTAAACAAACAGAATTTTCAATCGAATCGAGCAAAGTCTGAAATACCAATATTCTCCGGAGCTGAATAAAGGAGCATAAAATTCCAAACGGTTCATACAATATACATAATATACTCGCCCAGAGTTGTCCATTTAGATGCAAGTGCTGCGACTCAACTAAAACGATTAAAGTGCGGTCTGAAGAGGTTTGTTTGCGCAAACAGGGAATAAAGTGAAATATTTATTTGCCGAGAGTCCGTCTGTATGACGTTGTTTGTGGAACGTGACGCGAAACAACCAGATGGATTGCGATAAGGGTTTTCGTGGGGAAATATCGGAAACGAAGAGGAATTATTGTGTGAAAAGAAAAGCAATGAAACAATGTGCAAACGCTACGGGAGCAATGACCCCGAATAGTATAATCTAAAGCCTTGTACAGATGGAGGGTACAGTGGAATAGGTTGGAGGAGGCATTTGCCCGGCTCTGGGTACTCAATAATTAAATGTAAGTTATAAAAATAAAGTAAATAGCTATAATTGATAAATGTATTTTTAATGTAAAATTATAATAATAATCATATATATATTCCTATATATTTACAAGTATATTTTATATATATATTATAAATTTTATGTACGGGGTGTTCCGTCTTATTTCTAGAATCTACCAAAGATTGCATGTAAGAAATCGATGCTTTAGCAATAAGGCCACCTCTTGTACATTACTACTTTTTTGTATTCATTTTCACTATATTCGTTTGATGTACAATAAAGATAATAGTGCGTTCATGAAAACGCGCTTACAACTTTGACAGGTGGGTGTTAACGACGACAATGAACGTTAGGAACGCGGTTTAAATGTATACGAGTCTACAGTAAGCACAGTTCCAGTGAACGCCTTATGCGTACCCACAACCGCTTAGTCCGTCCATGGCCTTACACTCACACATAGGCGGTCAACGCAAATATTTATCAGAAGCTAATATTACTGATTTCTAAACGATCTCGCAAAAAGTAAAATATCACGGTATCTAATAAAAGTCAAGAGGAAAACTCTCAGAAAAATCTCCAAAGCAAACACGATCCCGTAGCCTACAGAAACGGACTCAGTAAACACGACGTCAAAGCGCTAAAATTTCAATAAACGTAAAAAATAAAATCCCCACTTCATTATCATAGAAAAAAAATGCCATGCATTTCGCTCTACTTAGAATAAATAATGGAATAGTATTAAGATTCAAATTACATTCTATCTCCTTAAGACGCCCTCATCTCCCTAAATAAATAACTTTCCCCTCGAAAATAGGAAAAGGCTATAAAGATGATTAACATTTTTCTGAAATAACTTCATTACAAGTCACGCTATACACAGCTTACTCGGAGTGTTCTAAGAAAGTTAAAATTCAATTTTAATAACCGTAAGCATGAAATACGAGCGTTTCTAAACGACAGCGTTGTAATATTTTTCCACTTCAGATTTCAATTATTTCTCATTTATTATTCATACTTTGAAGGAAGAACTTTTTTTTTAATTTATATTTTATTTAATATTTCATACGTACCTAACTTTTGCCAAGAGACCTATTAAGAATTACACTTATAAGTTCTCTTAGACTTCCATAAAGATTGACATGAGTTGCTTGTCATTGCTTTACACCTGAAAGAATTTACTGTCGGTGTCTTTATTATTTAATAGCCACAGATTTGGTTAACTGACTGTTACCAGATAACAAAGGTTGATTAATGTCAATTACGAGAGACAAACTAAAAACTCAAACTAAAAATATATTTTATTCAAATAGGCCTTTACAAGCTCTTTCGACTTACTGTGTATGTACTTCTCGCCTTATAAAAAGCCGTTTTCATGTAATGTTCTAAACAATTTTTTATTCATATTAATGTAGATTTTGTTACGCCGGACAATAAACTAAAAGTTACGTTTCGATATCACAAGAACAGTCCTTGATTTCTTGATGAAAGGGAGAGTAACTTTCCCGTCAGGGAAACAACGTGTATACAAAATTTCGATCAATCGGTTGAGTAGTTAAGATAATTGTAATAAACAAATTCACATATGCATATTAAATATTAGTGATGACAAAACATAAAACTTAGTGCTAGTCCGGAATTGACCTGGTGCCTATATATTATATTCCACTTATATATATTCTTCTAAACAAAGTCCAAAAATATTTTAAAGAAACGTTTGAGTGCTAGAAATATTACGATATTAAAGATTTTGTAGATGATGACACGACATGGGAATAAAGCGATCCCTTTCAAGCTATCTCAATAAATTTTATAATTTGTAATAAATTATGATATTGTTGAAAAAATAGTAATAATTCAACAAAAAAAAAGACTACCGCTGAGTTTATTTCGCGGTTTCTTCTCAGGTCTGAGGCTTAATCTTCTCCGAAACCGTGGTAGATTCATTTGTAGACGTTCAAAAAGAAATGTAAATTCCTTATTTTTAATAAAAATACTTTGATTTTGACATACATACAAAAAATTACGACAAATTGTTAAATACCTAATGCTCCAAGTAATAACAAAGACAGTAAGGAATTAATAAAACCATCCTTCATTATACCATCGTCTGAAATAGAAAGATTCTAGAAATACCAGAAATATACAAAAGCATTGTATTATTTAAAGAGTATTCTTATACAACAGTGCTGTTCTCGTTTTATCCGACAAATGTTATATTTGAAAAATCCTTTGTCTCAGAACGCCTTAAGGCGAAATGTTTCGTAATTACGGGCTACCTGGACTAAAGCGACGAAAGTTTATTAAAAAAGTATATATCTGTTGTCAGATAAATTAAATTTTTAATTAACTTCGAATTGAGTTTATGCGAATTCATTTTCAACTACATAAAATGAGGATGTTCTCAATTCGTAACGTTTTTAATGTTTGTAACCGCAAAATTGCGTCATTTATTGATCGATTTTGAAAATTCTTTTTTTATTTTGCAAATAATATACTCAGATTGGTTCCATGGAAGTTTCATCGATGTTTAATAGTTCTGTTTTAAAATCACAATAAATGCTAAAAATGTGTCGCCCAAACAAAGTAATTTCGTATATTGCTTTGATGTCGTCCTTTTTTGAAGTTTTTTATCTCTTGTGTAAATTTATGATGTAATAATGCGTTTAGACTAACTAACATTGTATAAAACTTTAGGTATATAGCACGCCCATTTCATATAACATCCTTTAATGACATTGTCACATATAACAAGAATATACCTATTGTAATAACACATATCACCCACAGTAATAATGTTAAATAACTTTGTTTTATAACAATTTTGATACCGAATCTGGACACATTATATACAAAGTCAAACTCTATCCTTCTCAAACTCATCTATATTGATAAATAAAATTGAATTTGAAATTAATTTGTTCGTAATTTCAAATTAACAGCTTTATCACTTAATGCATTTGAAAGTATACCCGGAGCAAACAAACTGACAGACAGACAAAAATATTGAAAATTCATTTTTTTTATGTAAGTATCGTTTGTAGTTTCATATGCATTCAGTGAAAAGCTGTTAATTTGAAAACACAAAGAGACAATTCAATTTTATTTATTAGTATGAATATGGATTGTTATTCAAATTTTCCGCGTAGTCAAGAGCGCAAGAGAGTCTTACAATATTTCAAGTAAAAGACGGTATCCGTTGTAAAACCCGAGACGGTGAGACGGTGAGTTTTAATCGAAACAAAATTAACTAAGGTAACCTTATCCATGTTTTTCTTGAGGGAAGCGCAGACTTCAGACGGATTACAATATTTTTTATCACATTTAAAAAGGCAAATTTAATGAATGTGATACATATATGTATGTAATGTTGAGTAGTTGTAAGTTGTATATAAGTTAATACTTATGTAGAGCTAATATTTTATTTTAAACTTACCAATGCCAAAAACTAATAGTGCAATTTAAAAAAAAAGTTACATTAAAACTTATTATTCTGTGAGTCTTTTGTGACAAGAGCGCCACTACTTAAAGTTAATTGTATTATGCTTATATCCTTCTTGCATTCAAATAGTTGATAAAGTTTTATCTCAATCGACACACGAACAAACAAACATTGATTTTTATATACTTATCTTATATATTAAGTATTTTCTCATATATAGCTGTTATTACACCTTCACAGCGATAGCTCGTGCTTAAAAATAGTTTATTTATATTTTTATCATCTATTCACCGGTTCTTCTCAAAAAAATCTACGTTCTGAACCGGTGGTAGCTTCATTATTGATGTAATTTTTTTTGTTTTTCATGTATAACGATTCAAAAGTGCTCTTGAGAGCGTACCTGAATAATGTATTTTTTGTATCGTTGTCTTAGATTTTCGCGATTATTATTCATTGAAATGAAACTATTTTAAACGGATTTAAATCGCGTTTATTAACGGGTAGTCTACCCGTGACCACGAACGCTGCAAAGTGCTCGAAACGTCTGATAAAAATAATTAATATACGCGATTTAAATCCGTTTAAAATAGTTTCATTTCAATGTATTTTTTGATCTGATTTGATTTGATTTTGATTTGACACAAGTCCGTAGATTCGTCTCAAGTCTGCGGTGCCTCTTAAATCCGAGAGAAATGCAACCTTTAATTACTTAAGCAAACTCCTTTGAGATGCTTAATTACAGTATCGTATCAACTTCTGTAATTTTGTTACCGACAGATAAAATAAATCTAGTGAGTTTATTTCGTTCAAGCATTTTAAACTATTTATGATTGCGTGCGTAATAAAATCTTTTTTATTATTATTGTGAATTATTATTTTAGTTTATAATTTAATTTTATGGTTTATACACACAATCAATTGGAGATATCAATAATAATAATAAGAATACGAAGAAAGATATTAAGAGTCTGGCAATGGATGAGATAGTTTCATATTATTTTAAAGAAAATATTTAAAAAAAACTTTTTTTTTCCACTTTTATACAATATGATTTATTCAGAAACTGAACGGTACTGAAAGTACCTTTAATGCTAACGGTTGCGGGTTCGATCCCCGCTCGGCATATCGGGCAGATATTTGTGATTGTATAAATATATGTTCCTAGGTCTGGGCGTTTGTCCTTGTGGGTCTCCCCACCGTGCTTTGGAGAGCTATTGATCGCTACCCTTTGTAGGGAGATTATTCTAGTCTAAATGGTTACAGGCTTGCCCTTAATGGTTGATGTCAGATGGCAATCTTTTCTAAAAACTGGACTAGAGTTATAAGCAGAACCTGGTATAACCGGGAAAAATGCTAGGTACATGATAATGACAATGATTTATACAAAAAAAAAATACAGTAATAATACTTTAACATAATCGCGATACTCATTAAACGCTACATGATATCCATCAATATGAATTCAACAAACAAAATCGTTACAACTTTGTCTATGCCCACAGGAAACGATTAATCAAACTGAGAATAAGGCCATAAACACACCACGTTACGGAAGGTCAAGGAGGAATCGTCGCTGGGTGCCGGAGCCACACAATGGGGGTTATCTGATGGAGCCAGATTCACTTAGTTGAAACATAAGCTTTATTGGATAAACGCTATCTGATTTATTTATCTCGTAATTGGTTCCCGCAACTTTGTCTGCGTGGAATAATTTGAATTTCCAATTTCTTTGAGAGGTTATTGGTTTTTCTTATAAACTTCCACCCCCTATTTCTGTCATGTTTTCACGATAAATAGAAGTACATATATGTCCATCTCCAGGATCAGATCTATGTCTCCATAATTCATCGAAATTGGTTCAGCATGGAAATGAAAAATATTAACAGACAGAATTTTTCACATTTATAATATTTTAAGTAGATTTTACTAGTAGATCTAGTACCAAGGTAGGAAACAAAGCCTAAGTTCAAATATTTTATAGCTTAAAATGCACAAATTTAGCGCAGTGGTCACTGCAACTGACTGACGCGCTAACGGTCGCGGGTTCGATCCCCGCTCACGGCAAACGTCTGTATTGGCCATATGGATGTTTGTCGCGGTCTGGGTGTCTATGTTAGTGTTGTGTGTGTTTCCGGACTCCCGACACAAGACCATGAGATCTTAATGGAAGCCGTTGAGTGTGATGCGTTTAGCTTTGCAGCTATAAGCATCATTTTTTTATTTTTAATAAAATAAGGGGAATGCAAAAACAAAAATCTCTTAAAAATACGTTATAAATAGTTAAATTATGTACTCTGTATCAAAAGAGCATAAAAATATTGATATTTTAAATAGCTAAAGCCGCGGGTCGTCCTTAGTAAACATGCAAGCACGCCAAACAAACGAGATTGCTCGTCGCTTACCGCCGAAGGACAATGCAGTTTGAACTAGTGTAGGGGGACCATGGGGTATTGAGAGTAGGATTAAAACTGAGATATTATTTACGAAGGACCTCGAAATGTTGTTATGGTTTGTTGTTGTTCTATTATGAACTGATGCGCAATAAATAACAAATTTTGTACCACAGTTAAAATACCTAAATTACTAACTGAGGTTGAACCTAGCTGTGGCCTACTGACTACAGCTCCTATACAGGTTGGCTCGACCGGATCAGTACCACACTCACAGAAGATCGACATAGAGTAGCTGAAAAGGCTGCGTTTTGTACAGTGAGTGAGAGTCGCCCTACTCCCCTCCCCTAAAGCTTTATCCAGGAGAGGGTCCTTAATCCATTGCTTATGACTTTTGTCACCCCACATTTCGTTTTAAGCTAGCAACACATTTGTGGCTTCTTTGGTACTGCAAATGTCCATGGGTGACGGTGATCACTTAACATCAGTTTTTCAGCCTACTCGTTTGCCAGCAAGTTTTATAAAAAAAATATTTAATACTGCTGCATTTTTTACGATGAGTAAACAAGCCGAACGCCTAATTCCATCTCCTATTAATTCCCTTGGTATAATAAGACATATTCCTTTTTAAGATGGCAATACACTCGTGACAAGTCTGATGCTTCAAATATTCATGGTCGGCATGATCACTTAACAGGCGAATCGCTGGAAAAAAAATCCGTGCTTTTATACATCAAAATTTAAATACCACAAATATATACAAAACCCATGGTCACCCTAGTCATGTCACATCACGTCGAGTATTTCAACGTGACCTAGCTTGTTCAAAACTAGGAAAATGCTAGGCGACTGAAGCCACCCTCGTTCTACAGTAATATCATTTGCCAGAGACCAAGGTCTACTCGGTACAGTGAATTCATATAAACAAGTAATCGTTATATGGAAATTTCACTTTAACGTGATTTTACATAAGAATTCTTAAATAAGAACAGTGTTCGGATATATAATATTTTAAAAATAAAGACCTTCTGAAAAAAACACATTATTTTATTACTTAGATAATTTACTTATGCTGCCATTATAATTTTAAAAGCAAACTCCTACACCGAATTTAATGAAAAATGTATAGAACCAATCAAAGAATCGTTTAAAAAATTTACACTACAAAGAATCGTTTAAAATACCCTTAAGAAAATATTTATTGTGTTTCCATTGCCGCAATTTAGTTTCTAATTTTTATTTGTTTAAAAGTTTCTATCAATATATGCTTTGTCACATAGTGCATTCTTTGGTCTCCAATAATTGAAGGAGCACACAATTTATATAGATTGACAAATCTAAGAGCGATAACTTTGTAAATGTGTATTGTGCATCTTTTGTAGGGGCCTCATAAAATATTGAATACCACTCTGAATTATATGTTATCTTTATTTATTTCCTTAAAATAATCTTGTAAACATATAAAACTATTCAATACATTTCATTAAACATTCAGATACCCGAAGTCACAGCTAAGCATCGAATAAACGTTGAATGCTCGTGCAATCCGCTTATTAAGGGAATCGGACCGATACCAATGACTATAAACGACCGAGCCGGATTCAATTGCTAAAGACAATAATAATTTGGGTATCTTAGTCTACGAATACCAACCTATTTAGTTTGCTTTCGAATTCCATTACTGTGAAAGGCTAAGGCTACTTTAAATTTTTGTACTGTTAATTAAATTGTCTTAGAAATGGTAACAGGAAGGGTTTCATACTGAACGAATTTGAATTTGCATTTCCGTTATACATTAAATGCTGAAGATAATTTAAATTTTGGTCACTATACACACTAATATTAGTATATTATTAAACTGAAGTGTTTGTGTTTTTACGCTCCTACTTCAGAATAAAAAAATAGTCTAAATGAACTAATTTTCTATTTCGCATTAATAATTAGTTACGAAATAATTTTAAACAATATTTTTTTAATGAAAACTTAATAAATTTTAAGATGTTAACTTAAATATTGATTTACTAGGAATGTATTTAATAGCGTCAAAAACAGCTTTGAGATATAATATATATAGATCAAAATCAATATTTAGTTTCTGCTAAGACTTGAAAACAGTCCTTAAAGTATCACAAATAAAATCTCAAAACGTCAAAACTCTAAAGAGTGACTCGTTCGACTTAAAAACATTTTTTACAAAATACAGTCTGTTTTTGAGAAAGGTTATATGATACAGATATAACAGATGTAAACTTTATCATGAAACTATAAGGCACAACAAATTTGTAATTTCATACTTAAATCGCTGAACGAATTTGAATGAATTTTGATATTCTCATAGAGAAATAACTAATGGAAAAGAACATAAGCTTTAGGTTCGAAAATAAAACCCACAGAAGGTAAAATTGAGGATGAAAGTTTATATGCAGAAGCTATCATTTCTCAAGGGCGTCCTAACACACAATAATACACAGACGAAGTGGCGGGAATCAGCTAGCAAGTTATGAACCAAAAGAAAATTGCCAAGCGTCATTTACCAGAATAAAATAAGTTGTTTATATTTCAATAACAGCACAGATTTATTGTGTATGAACTTGGCCGATTTTTCGTTCAAGATTTGAACTACTTGGGTCATCCAAGTGACTCGTCCTCTGCCAAGATAGTAATTCAGGAAAGTAAGAACTCACTTCAGCCAGAAACTTTGGATTTCACTGGCATTGCTCCAGCCTAATATAGCCAAATAGCCTAATATCTTAGATATTTTTATTTATTAGTAACTAAGTTTTAAACTTACAAAATTAGTGTGACATTTAAAATCCACTAGACAAAATCAATAAAACTAATGATATATTGTCATCGCCCCTGGTGCCGCTAATAATTTGACTACAGGTTGGCGCTGTGGTCGCAGCTGACGACAAGCATTAATGCTTTCAGATTCGATAGGTTGTTTCTCGTGTTATCGGACACAGGATTGTTAGATTTAACTGGTGAAGTTGATTGTGAAGCGTTAGTGATAAAATTATTTTATGGATACATTCTTAATCGATTATTGAATGTTGAATTCTGGTCTAACACTAGTGATTTTCACATTTTAAAGTGATTAAAAGGTATTTCATGCTCGGCGGGTTAAGGTATTTCATGGTCGAGAAGGTTTCCTCACTACCTAAAAGTTCTGAGACATATCACTGTTCAATGTTTTGCTTATCTATATATCCCAAAGTTTGATTTTATAGCGTTTCACTCGTAACCTTAACAATATCATTCTTCTTAAGAAAAGGGAGTGGTATATTTTCACAGTCGTACTTTAAGTTTCTTTATGACAATCGAATCTTTAATCTCTAAATTGAAAAGATCTTGAAAAAAAATTTAATAAAATCGTAGGGTAATATAAATTATACCAATTTTGTCTCCAGACGGTTTAGCTTCAAGAGTCCAAATAATGAAATCTTCAAAGAGCACTATATTTCGCCACTATCGTCGGGAAATTTTCTCGAAATTTTCATTTTCGAGGGGAAAATTTCAGCACAGATGGTCCGCACCGCTCCCGCGTTAGTTAATTAAAGAGTACTGTACGTAGGAAATTACTTTATGTTGGTACCATAAATAGTAAAGCGAATGAGCAGTTTAAAACAACACTGGAAATTAAACCACTTCTAAACATAAAGCCTGAAACATAACGTTGGACGTGATTCAGGTTACACACCCGGCATATTTTGGCGCGTATAAGCGTTTCGTGCGCTCGAATGCACATTTTATGCTTGTAAGGGCGTAAAAGTGCGTAGAACGTCAAAATATAACACGTATTTTGTGTACACTTACAGACGCAATTTACGCCACATCGAGCCAATAACATTTAAGATAACATACATAAAAATGTGCAAATCGTTAACAAAGATTCGCGCACGCAAACTTCCAATTAGAATTAGGTTCTTCTAAAAACAACACCCTCAAACTCAACGTCAGAAATGATGTCCAGATTATTACGTCACGTTGATCAGTCAACTATAACTTGCGTCCTATATTCTGTTCTAACCTTTATGTCATATCCTGAGGCGTTTAGTTAACTTATAAAAAGTCAACGTTCTCAAAGAAAAAATTCTAGTACAATCCCTTTGAAGAAGCAACCTTTGCGCTTGCTTTCAAGAAAAGTTAATTATGGAAATTGTGAATACGCTTATTTTAAAATATTTTTACCTGTTTTGCAGGAACCTTTTGGGTGGGAGATTATTCTCAACTTTATGAATATTTACATATATTTCCATTATAATATACCAATATTAATGAATACTTATTCCAAAACATATTACTTGAATGTATTGTAAGCTAGTGTCCGCTTACAATTTCGCCCGAGTATTATGTTGAAAAATTTGTAAATTAAAAAAAACGACATGAGACGTGATAACAGTCATCTCTAATTGGGACCTTTTTAGTGAGCCTCAACACGATACTTCTTCTTTAAGTTGATAAGGAGTTGTCTATCTTGATAAATCTAGAAGTTGTCATCAGGTCAAGGTTGCATAACTATGTTATTTTAATATCATCCATAGTATGGTAAATTTCGAGTAGATTACAGAAGTTGCTGAGATCCTTTTAACAATTGAGCGAATAACCTTTTCTTACGTCTGAACAGATCTTCATAAATCATAGTTAAGATCCGTCCCGATTACATTAGCTTTCAAATAAAAATAAACGGCACCAAAATTGATAAATTTATTAGTAAGTTACGATGTCAAAGACAGACACACACGTCAAACTTATAGCACCCCTCTTTTTTAGTTAGGGGTTAAACTATCCTGATGTATCTTTCTATTTTTATGAGAAAATTTAAATAACGTATGGATATGTAAAACTATCACTATCAAAATATGTCACATTTTGATATCTACTGGACGCGTTTTAATACAAAGATCAGCCCCAATCAGTAAATCTCATATATCAATCAATTTCCAAACTCCCCACAAAACTTTTCTTAATTCCAATTTCTCTTTTATCCTTTATTCCTTTTTGAGTTGGCAACGCATTTGTGGCCCATGAGTGAAAGGTATCACTTAACATCAGATGACCTGACTATTCCTTTGCCCATATTTTTGTAAAAAAAAAACTTTGTTCGAACTTGACTTGAACTAGCATGCGATGATCCACGCGACCGTCCTAATGTAAACCTTTGTCTGCGCCAATACGAGATCACGTCATCGTACGGCATCTCCAATAGTACGGCTTCAATGTGGCGTGATTCCTATGCAACCAATGAGACAGGACTTTGACACCGACCATTACGCGACCAACTTTTACCCCTATCGCCTGCGTATTTTTATATTTTCAAAATCAATAAAGAAATTTACTTGTCATTAACAACTTATTAGAAGAGCCGAGATGACGTAACGGGCGTTGATCTCAACCAATGATCACGGGTTCAAATCCCGCCTAGCACCGCCGACTTTTAAAGTGCTAAATTCATCTCGAGCTCGACGACGACGAAAAACATCGTGAGGATATCCTGTATGTGCCGTAAGAAATTCTGACACATATATATCCGCCAACTGAAACTCTTTAAACCTTCTCCTTAATAGAGGAAGAGGTTTACTTTACTTAACAAATTATTGGTTCTCAATTCAAAAAATAATTTGCATCATGAACGGCCTTATAAATACGATTAAGAAAATCGTTCAAGCGACAGAAACAGGGGAAAAATGTTGATTTTCTTTCAATCACGAATCAAATTGCAAGCAAACACTCAATTTACATCGGAGACATAAAAAAAAAGTACCTTTCATTTATATTGATATAACGCTTTCTGCTCGCGACTTCATTTGCAGGGAAATTGGATATGATGGCACTGTTTTTACTACCCCGGTTCTTCTCGTTAGAATCTACATTCCGGTGGTAGTTTGCGTCTAATTTGTAAATTGACGATTTCTAGTCTACTTGGATAAAGTATATTTTGAATTTGAAAATTTCAAGTAGCAAGATCTATAAAGGCGAGCGAAGTCGCGAGTAAAAGAAAACGTCTTTTAGAAATATAACTATAATAATAATAAATGCAACAATTAAAAAAAAAACACGGCGCAAAGACCTTTGAAAAATGGAAAAAAGAGCCCCTGATCTTGAAATGGCAGGACCGATTTTGGTAGAACATGTTTAACAACTATCTCTAGAACATCCCTTTTTAAATAAAGCCGCATCCAAATCGAAATCCAAATTCAAATTTATCCGTTTAAGAGCTACGGTTCTAATGATAGACACAGCGGTCAAACTTATAACATCTTGTGTCGTGGGTTAAAAAGGGATCGATTATCATTAACGATTTACAAAACAATAAATTCAACTGTCTACTTATTGCCAGACATTATTCGTATTATTCTAAAAATAATGGATGAATATTGACCATTAGTGAATCAACCCCACGCCACGTAAATTAAAGTGACATTAATTAATAATTCAACGTAGGAGTAAAGTTAGGGGGTGGTCATGGATTGTTCGGTATCGACCGCGATAACATAACTAGACTTGTTATAATCATCATGTCACCGAAACAGTGGCGGCCTAACCCATTGCGAGGCTCCGGGCGGCAGGTCTTTGCGAGGCCCTTTGTCCTTCGTGAAAATTGTGTAATACAAAATAAGTCTAGCTGTTTGGTTTAGGTATTTGTCATAGTTGACGAGAAATGCTAAAGATATACAAATAAAAAAATGTGATTTCGTTTAATTTGCCCTTACGTTATACCCTTTATAATTAAATAAGGATTTAAATCAAAGTTTAAAATATATAAATATACTTTTATAATATTCGATAATTTTTTAAAAATTTACTTGGGTTGTTGCGCGAGGCCCCTGTAAGAGCGAGGCCCCGGGCGATTGCCCTGTTCGCCACTCCTTAAGGCCGCCACTGCACCGAAATGTGTATGATGTATTTCTATTATTTCTAGATTTTGATGTATTTCAATTATTCTTACATATTTTGCCTTGTGATTTTTGACTATACTCTATTTTTCTTTACTCGTCTTATTTAGCAGATAATTAAGACGTATTTCTAGCCACATATAAGAGTTAGATAAGAAATTATCGATTTAATGATTGAACTGAATCATTTTTATAATGCGAAATTATTATGAATAAAAAGTATTCGAAAATTCGTGATTTTCGTTCGAGGTATTGTTACCAAATAATAATAATAATAATAACGCAACACACTCAACGGCCCCCATTAAGATCTCATGACCTTGTGTTGGGGGTCCGGAAACACTCACAACACTAATACATACCCAGACCACAACAAACATCTGTATGGCCAATACACACGTTTGCCGTGAGCGGGATCGAACCCGCGACCGTTAGCGCTTTAGTCCGTTGCAGTGACCATTGCGCCAACGCGTCTATCAAAAACCAAATAAAAACAAGTAAAGAAAAGTAACCTATAGGTTTGGTATTTTAGTCGTTTTATTCGATTATCGTATTAGTGTTAATCTGTACTAATATTATAAAAAGACATAAGTTTTTTAAGTTTGTATCTAGGAGGTAATCTCTGAAACTACTAATCCCATTAGAAAAAATCCTTTTGCGTTGGTTTACCCGTTTATCGAGGAACGTTATAGGTATATTACATCACGCTACGACTTATAGGAACGAAGCAATAACTATAGACGCGAGTGAAACCTCGAGCTGCTAGTAGTGAAGTAAATACAAATAAACGAGCTACAAGAGTTGCTCGTATATATGTATATAGTCTAAATCTCGGAATCGGCTCTAATAATTTTCATGAAATTAAGAGCAGGGGCGATAAATCGTTCTCACTAAGTTTCATTTTTAGAAAACGTCGTGTTATCCGTGTTTTTAGGCAATGAAAAACTACTACCATTTTTTTTTTATTTATTAGTAAATCTAAATATAATTTCCTCGAAACAGGATTTACCGAAAATCATCCAACTTAAAATTAGTTTGTGGAAAAATATTTGTTACTTAGAAAGCACTCCATAACGTCTCAGAACAAAGACTAACTCTTAAGACAGTCCCGACAAATCGGAGTCTCATCAATTTCCATATATTTTAAACTTATCTACAAGCAAATTCGTCACACAAAGGTATACCTTTAAAGGGCCTTGAGTAAAATATAAATACAACACACCCTCACCTTACCCGTAATAAAAATTATATTATAAATAAAACCCTATCATCCGACACCACGTCACCCATTTTAATAACTCATTATATTTTTCCTTAGGAAATTTTCATGAATATAAAGGAGGCGAGGCGCAAACAGTGGAGTCACTGTGTCCACAGAGATATTGGGGACGATATTGAGAACGAACTGATTTAGTTTATTCAGGATCTATCGATCTGGTATTCGGGAGGTATTATGCAAATATGGGTACCTTCCCGGCTACACAATTGTTAAGGTAAATCTGCTTATAATTTGGGTATAAAAGTCTTATCTACGTCTCTTGCTTAATTGGCGTTTTGATTGAATTCCGGATTAGTTGCTTTGTCTTTACTGTACTAAAATTATCAATAGGTAAAGTTTATAAGATTGTATGTAGAAGTTTTATATAGCTTGTATTGAGGAAGTTATAGGCTATAATACATCACTACCACTCATAGGCGCGTAGCAATAACCATAAAAGCGAATGAAACCGCGAAGATCAGCTATACATTCAACTTAAATAAATAGTACCTATTAGATAACTGTTACTTAAATTATTTTCTAAACGGGGCCAATTTTGACGTACTTTTTCGACGTTTATATTAGCAAAAAGACGAAGACTGAGTAAGGATAAATAAAAAAAATATGCGATATAAACCAAATTTGACTAACGCAGAATAGTAGCAATGTACCCGAAAAATATGTTTTAAAAAATACTTGTTTATGTGCTTATAAAACATTTTTGGTTCAAAAACACATCCTTAGGAGAAATCCCTACTCATTCTACGCTATCATCTCCCTATCGGTATCCCGATATTCCATCAGGGATGTAGTCAAATACGGATTAGAGTGACATGCAGTACATTACGTATTCCAAGCGCTGCTGGTCTTCAAATAGAACGCTTTTTGCTAGTCTTTTTCTTTTGGGTCATCTCGTGTAATATAAAATAACTTTTCCAACTAAAATTACAGCTTTGATTAAGTAACAGCCTGTAAATATCCCACTGCTAGGCAAAGGCCGCCGCTCCTATTAAGGAGAAGGTTTAGAGCTTAATCCACCACGCTGCTCCACTGCGGGTTAGCGGATATACATGTGTCAGAATTTCTCCCGGCATATGCAAGTTTTCTCACGATGTTTTCCTTCACCGCCGAGCTCGAGATGAATTTAAACACTAATTTAGCACTTGAAAAATCAGCGGTGCTAGCCAGGGTTTGAACCCACGATCATCGGTTGAGATCGACGTGTTCTAACCACTAGGCCATCTCGGCTCACACAGCTTTGATTTGATTTAATATCAGCTTTGATTACTACTTTATTATTTATTTATATGTTGTAGTGGGACTGAATATGCCTCTAACACCGTTGATTGCGGGTTCAATTCCCGCTCGGGACAGATATTTATATTTGTATTAATATTTGTTTCTAGGTCTGAGAGTTTGACCTTGTGGGTATCCCTTCCGTGCCTCGGAAAGCACGTAAAGCCCGGTTATTATCACAATCACTTGATGATGATCGTTACCTTTAATGGAGAGATTATTCTAGTCTAATTATTACTGGCCATACAGACAACCCAACCAGTTGGGTTGTCATCCTTTGCCTAAATTGTTAATTCATTAGAATAATAATTTTGTATTGTAATCCTAAATATTGGAGTGCAATAAAACTTTTTTATCTATTTATCAATCCATCTATATATCCACTACATATAACTTTGGTAATTCTTCTCCTTTTGATTGGACCAGATAGGACTAAGTACCATATGGGAAGTGAAATTCTTCAACAATTTGATTTCTATCAGATTTCTGTCACATTCGTTTTTAATAAATCTGCGACTTCTTTAATGACCCCTGGTTTTCTAAAACAAGATCACTAATCTATATTATTTCTCGAAGGTTTAATGCGTGATTTTACTAATTATTTTCGTTCTAATGTCAGAAATTAATGTTTTCATTAAAAATACTATTCACCATGTTTATATGTAACTAGCGGACTCTCGCGGTTTCATACGCATTTAATATATTACTTTAATAGAAAACTGTCTACCCCGTTTTACTCCCTTAGAGGTCGAATTTTGCAAAATCCCATCTTAGTGAGCACCCACGTGCTAAAAGAACCCCCATGTAAAATTTGAAACTCCTAGTACTTGTAGTTTATGACATTTCGAGATGAGTGTCTTTTTGCTTATATAATATAAATAATTATATAGATTAAATAAATAAATAAATAACGCATCACACTCAACGGCCCTCATTAAGAGTGTCGGGGGTCCGGAAACACTCACTAACACAAACACCCAGACCACGACAAACATCTGTATGGCCAATACACACGTTTGCCGTGAGCGGGGATCGAACCCGCCACCGTTAGCGCTTTAATCAGTTGCAATGACCAATGCGCCAACGCGTCTGTCAAATATTATTAAGATTAGATAATAAATATATTTAAAGAAAAAAATTATTATAGCACTATTAGGGTGACATTAATAGAAGAAACCCTCAGTTAATTAGATAAAAAAAAATCTGTGCGAAAGATTCGCACAGGTCACCCAGTAATAATCCCATACCTGCCACGCAATCGTGATAGCTAGTATTGTCAAACATATTCCTCGCGCAAACGTCTCCCAACACCAGCAGCTTTCGAAGCGTAAGAATTCGATTGGTTCGCATCTATTTCGCTGTAGTTGGAAATTCGGGAGAAGAAAATTCGTTTCGACAGCGCTCCGTCGGGTTCGACTGAAATTTTATGTCTCACTACGATCCCATGTCGATGTGGATTCAAGACAATCTACCGTTTACGTAAGAAGACAATTGTTTGTATAACTTTTGAAGGTCTATTTATTTTTATGTCTGCGCTCCTGTGTAAACAAAGTGATACTATGGGTAACTTTTTGACATAGTTTTTGGTTATTGTAAAATGTTATTGCTAAAGTATATATATTATAAACTTAGAAAATTTAAGTGAATGAAAATACATATATACAATTTTTTTTTTTCATTTTTTATGGTTTAAAAATAGTATCGAATCAGCGGAGTAAGTGCGTTAAGCTATCGTTATCACAAAACGCAGAATGTAGCATTTCTGTATTTTGTACTAAAACGTCTCCTTTAATTGTCAAAATATGGCATATTTTCATAGCAAGAGATTATCATTATTAGTATGTGCTCATATTGCACAACAAAAAGCCATCAAAACAAAAATTGAATTGAATTATCATTAGTAGTCAAAATAATTCCTCATTAATAATTTATTTTTCAACCAAATTCAAAATTCTCAATTCTTAGAGTATTTTTTAAATGTTTGTTACCTGCGAATACTATCATTTCTTAACCGATTTCGAAAATTCATTCTTTATTTAAAAGAGCATACTTTGAATTTACTTTTAATGTATTAACATCGGTTAAGTAGTTAAGTTTAAGCATTAAGTCAACTAGAATAAGTATGCTATTAGACAAAAATTAATATTTTGTTTTTAAATAAAGTTCCTTTTATAAAGTCTTCGTAATTCCGACTAATCAACGCTTAAGCCAATACACAAATCGATACCTCCCACGTAAGTTGTTGTAACCCCAAAATTACAATTTTACAGTAGAGCACTTTTAATCTGTTTTAGTTTGAAAGTTACAACAAAATACGCCTTTTTTCAGGCGTATTTTGTTGTAATTTTCCTTGAAAAAAAAAAAGATTTTTGGTATTTTTTCACTTTGAATGCATTAAGGAATGCAAATTCGTGTAGTATTCAGTAAAAACGCTAACGGCAATTTTGTGGCTTACAATAACTTACGTGGGAGGTATCGAAATATTCTTGTAGTAAGGCCATAGTAATAATTACTTCGTCGCATTATTCACACCCTCCAAGGACGGAGGCATTACTCAGATATTTGGTTTCAATGTATTTCCATGTAATGATAATGTGCAATATTACTACTTTGTTCGTTTCAAATTTGATCATAAATTTATTTATTTATATTAGAGAAAGGTACAAAATTTCATTTATTACAGAAAAAAATTACAAAAATATCAAACTTACACCAATTAAGATTCCACTATTTTAACAAGGATATGTCTATAACAGAAAATGATTTATAATTAAGTAAATTTTGGAAAAGGTACCTTATCACCTGTTAATTAGAGTTTTTATCAAAAAAATATTTAAAAAACTATTATTAAGTAAATCGATGTAATTGTGTTTCTTATTATTTTATTTAGGGTTCTCCAACAAAAGATAAACACTATTCGTATGTATATTTACAAATGAAAGGAGCACTTTATATTACAATTAAGATGTGATGAATTAATTACTTTCACGATAAGCACAATAAAAATGAACAAAAAAATCTAACTTTAAACAAAAATAAAATTGAAAGGACAGTTAAAATTTTTGATACATAAAAATAATATATGTTATGTAACATAATATTTATAATATATTATGATTGCCACGCGATCTTACAATAAAACAGCTTTTAAAATTATTATTTTTACAGAGAAATTGAAAATTTATCCTAAAAGCGAGCGCCAAGACGATAATTAAACCATGCTGAGTAGATGCAGAGAATTAATTAAGCTATCAAATATTTTGTACGGATAAATTTGAACGTTATGATTTCTCCAATTTTCCAGTTTCAAAAACTCGGAAATACGAAAAGCAAATTTGTTACATAACCTTTTGAGCACGAGATGGCCTAGTGGTTAGAACTCGTCGATCTCAACCAAAGATCGCAGGTTCAAACCTCAGCGTATACCGCTGATTTTCAAGTTCTAAATTCGTATGTCTTATGCTCTGTGATGAAGGAAAACAACTTAATGAAACCTGCATGTACCGAGAGAAATTTTGACTCACATATACCCGCCAAATCGCAGCGAAGCAGCGTGATGGATTAAGCTCTAAACCTTCTCCTTAATAGGATAGAAGGCCTTTGCTCAGCGGTGGGACATTTACTTTAAACTTTCATTTTTTTATCTTTTGAGAAACTTTTTTAAAAATGAAATTTATATTCAGTGACTATATAAAAATACATAAAACAATTTCAATACAGTTCACCGAAATCAAAGGATTAGCGAGTTCAAACAGAAAAGCATTTCAGTTTTATAGTTACTATTTATTCACAAAAGTTATCATCACATACACAAGCACTCAGACAAACATTGTCATATCCAAAGGTATCGATAAAAATATCAACAACAATTATATTTTCAATATTTCAATACACAAACCGACCGCGATACAAATTACATATATCAAAATTAATATGCACATAGTGTGGACATCCGCTCCAATACACAAATTAGTGGGATAATTGTTGTATTATCCGTGGTTTTGATGTAACATGTCATGAAAACGTGCATTGATTTGAGTGGAGGTAACGTATGTCTAAAATATACGTAAAAACATATAATATTTGTTTTCATTTTTATTTTTCACTAGCTGTGCTCCGCGGTTTTAAATATACAAGATTTTTGAAATACAAGTAGCTTAAGTCACCCATAACATTAGCTATCTGTGATTGAAAGTCCTGTCAAAATCGGTCCAGCCATTTTCAATTCAATTCAATTCTTTGCTTAATGGCTTTTAGTTGTGCCAATTAGACACATGTTATTGTTATTGTCCAGCCATTTTAATGATTAATCGGAACAAACAGTATGTCAAACAGACAGACAAAAATTTAAAAAAAAATGAGTTTGATGTATGTAAGTGCTGCATACACTTTCAAATGCATTTAGTTAAAAGCTGTTAATTTGAAATTACAAACAGACACTTCAATTTTATTTATTTGTATAGATTATCAAATTTTTTTAAGATAAGATAATTTTTACTAGGTGACCCGTGCGAATACTTGCCGTTAGTAATTAGTTACGTAATCATTTTAAACTGTAAATTTTAATAAAAACATTGATTTTGGGATATTTATTTAATTTTTTCATTAGAAAATGATCTTCAAGGTGGCTTTTATACATAGATCTAATGGCATATAGACTTAGAGAAGAACATAAACTTATTGTCGCGAGGAGAAAACTTGAAGAGAATGAAACAGACGACGTTCATTTGGACGCTGATAAGCAATATTATATCAAGCATCACGGACATCATTTTAAGAAAGTTGTGCCAAGCAATAGTGTCAAATTTGGAGGGCAATACAAATATGTGTCGGAAAGTTAGTAGTAGGTACTACGCCGAATTAAAAAAGAAATGGAGTGTAAACAGTTACGGAGAGAAAAGGCAATGGTCCCTTTTGTCATACCTGGAACCGAGCCTGTATACATACAGAGTTTTACGTAAACGAAATCGCGAGCAGAAAATAATGATTCTACCCAGGTTAAATCGAATCGAGAACCAATTAGTATTACTATAACCAATGTCAGGTCGACGTACAACTACCGCTGGATCGGAATGTGGATTGTACCAAGTCGCAAGAAAGTCAATTACTCTAACTCATCTTAACGCATATAAGGTTCGTATGCAAAGTGCGTTCCTTTTATAGTGTTATTTTATAGATCCAACATTTCATTACACATTAAAATAATTGTTTAATAGTTGAAGTATGTTACGTGAGGCCATGTTGAACGTTTTGTATGATGAGAATAATGACGCTAGAATGTTCAGATTCTGATAAGAAAAGAAACGATTGATTCGACTTTTATTTTTATGTTGATTGCGATGTGTTGGACCTATAAAACTACCCTATAAAAGGAACGTAATTTGAATACTAACATTTCATCATGCCTTAGAATGAAAAGTGGTATTTAATTGCTGAAAAAGAATTTAAATATTAAATTGAACACGATAATTTTTGTTCAATCTATATAAGTTATCAAGTACACAGGTTGAACCTACTTCAGAGTTTCTGATGCAAATTTTTGTTATTTATGCAATAAATATTTAAAATATTTTTTTAATCAATCATTGTTATTAACAATGGCTATTTTCCTATTGAGAAATCGTGAAACACCTAGCTTTAAATAATCGATCTACAGAAAGGATTAAACATATTTAATATAACGGGTCTTATCGCGATAACTAATAGTAGTAATACCTTTTTATTGCTCGACGTTCGACGAAGTTACATTCGCCGTGGTCGCGAGCTGACTAGTGTACCGCGCGCCCTCCGGCGACGAGTGCGCGGGTAGGCGAAGAAAACTCCCGTTATATTAAATATGAGTAATATAAATCGCGAAAGTTTAAAATATATAGAAAGGATTAAAGTTTAGTCCTGCTAATAATTAAAAAAAAACACAACGTTGTCATTTTTAGGGTCCCGAACCCGAATGGTACCAACAAAACCCTACTATTAAGCCCCCACTGACATATTTCACAGTTTATAATCCTTATTTAATATTGTAAATGCGAAATTAACTCTGTCTGTATGTTATGCAATCACGCTTAAACGACTGAACTGGACTGAAATTTAGTGCAGAGATAGTCTAGAGTCTGGAATCTTGAAAGGACAGTTGCTACGTTTGCAATCCGAAAAAAAGCTGTAATAGATTGAACTAGGGAAAACAACTTTGTATGAAAAAATGACTGAAAAAGCGTGTTACTTATTTTTTATGCTATTGATTAGATATAAATTTAAAAAAATACCCTAAAGGGATAAACCAATCCGTCGATTCCCGAACTTAACGCGGACGAAGCTGCGAGCGCCTGCTAGTATTCTATATTTTACACTATACATCTGACCCTAAACCACATACATCGGTATTTAATAACGTGGCAACGATATCCGGATGCCACGGATCGCGGGACGGATGCCACACAGAATACAGTCC
Source organism: Hypolimnas misippus (assembly GCA_037950945.1). NCBI lineage: Eukaryota > Metazoa > Arthropoda > Insecta > Lepidoptera > Nymphalidae > Hypolimnas > Hypolimnas misippus. The sequence goes on from JBBEEQ010000019.1 coordinate 13,066,522, forward strand.
GCCCTCGGATGCCGGGATTATTAGCGGAATTGCGATCGCTATAATTGTATGCAATCTTGTTGGTTTAGATAATTAATCATGTGAACCGACCGAGAGTGTATGATATGCAGCCACTGACATTTGACACTCTGTTGCACTTCGGTTAAATTCTAACGTAGATGTAACGTATTGAATTAAGTTATTCGTGATTTTTTTTTTCTTGTTATTATTAACATAGATTTTACATATTGCACAAACATTATGATATTGGCTATCTATACATATATAATTACTAATTTTATCAAAGCAGATAATAAACCGCTGGTTCTACGAACTTTAAATTTTAGCAGTTCTTTTATGTTATCAATAAATATTATGAGAAAATAAATATTCTTTATAATTATACTTTTTCGTGAATTTTTCTGTGTTTTAATATTTATTATGCTATTTTGTGGAAATGCAAGAAATCAAAGATCGATAAAAATGATGTAACTAACGACTTTGTTTTATATACAAACTTGTCAAGTGGGTGTTGGACACTTTATCAACATTATCAGAATCAAAATTTAAATTATCTTTTATAAATAATGCCTTTCTATACTTGCCTACTAGATCCAACATTTAATAATAAAAAAAGTTTTTTTATTAAAAAAAAATTGTTCAGTTTTATGACTTTTAAATATCGATTCTGGTAACGCTGTTGAAATGACCAACACATGCCCACTTGACATTCTACGAGTATATATAAATTCGTTGATTTTCACGACAACGTTACGTGCCACAACTTTTTTTTTGTTTACGCAGAAATCTTCGAAAAGATTCCCGATTCTTGGGGGGGCGATCGGGTTATGTGGCGATTTATACCCACTAAAACCCCTGTGAAAAACACTTGCGCATGCGCATTCGCTACCCCTTCCGTGCGATGCTCCGCTCGTGGCTGACGGAGCTCGTCTCAGGAGGGCAAAGTCTGGTCTTGTCCTCCCCGTACCCCTCGCTGGTACGTACGGCAGTACGAGGCCATCCCGGCTGCCGTAATCCTCGAGGTGTGCCGCAATATGATGTCGTAAAGTATGACATAATAGCTTTAAAAATGAAACGGACGACGAAGCTATTAATAGAAAAATAATAGCTATAAGAAGCGGAAGTGGTTACTGTAACGGTTATATTAGTGTTGTATCAATTAACCTCTTTAGAGTCAGGAAAAAATGTGGCAAAAAAGTTGGCAAAAAGCCATCTTATGTTATTATCTCAAGTCAATCTTCACGTAATACAGCACACTGTTTTAAAATACCGTTAAAGGCATATGCATTTAGTTCAGCCGTACACTGCAAGAACTATTTGAAATAACTATAAAGCCTATTCGAATGCGCTTCGGTCCTACCCACTAGACCCGCATACTGCGGCCGGATCGTTGTTCCGCTTCTTAAGCGAAAGAATTGTTTAAACGGAAATTTCATACCATGCACGGCTGGTTTTAAATCGCACCGGATAGTAATTCATGTTAATAAAATGTACGTTAGAGGACTTTTTCGATTCGTCTGAATGCTTTCATCCGTTTTATGATATCTTTGACGATATAGCAGCATGACACGTGCACAAAAAGCATTTTGTAAAATCTAAAGAAATATATGGACGCTGATAAGCAATACTCTGTCAAGCCACAACCACTTTATTTTTAGAAAATGGCGTTTAAAGATGTCAAGCTTATTATTGAAAAATTTCTTTGAAGGAGTATATATCGATCTTTACTCTTCTATTTTGATCAAAGGTATAATTAATTAAAAGCAGATTGGCATAATGAAAAGTTTTGTCTAATAATAAATTTTTCTAATAATAGGAGTTTATTTTGTATTGCAAAATATAGACCAGTCTTCAATATTCGAAACATTTAATTAAACAACTTATTGAGTTCTAAACTGACTTTATTTATTTTTTTATGTTGTTAAATACGTAACGCATAATTAAAATACATAATTACCTCGAAATTTGACTCTTTGTGGGTTGACACTTTATTGCTTATCAGCATCCATATATTTAATCATAATCAGGTTTACAAATACATATTTATAGATAGATATTAACACATAAATTCCAAATAAATAGCTACAATTAACCTACAATCTCTGACTTAGGAGGAAACCTGTATAAACACGCAATTGACGTATTAAAAAAATTCTGACCAAAATTTCTTACAATATGCGGCTTGGTTAAAATCGCACCGGATATTAATTACTGGACCGTCGTGTGCAAACATCTATCAACTAAATCGCACTTACCTGCCAAAATGACAAGTTCGACGGGAAGGAATTGTGTAACTGCTTGTATTATCCGCGCTTTATAACTGTTGATAGCCGAGATGGCCTAGTAATTAAAACACGTCGATCTCAACTTATGAACAATAAACCCTGGCTAGCTGATTTTTTCAAGTAATAAATATGTATTAAAATTCATCTCGAGCTAAGGAAAACATCGTGAGGGTAACTGTGTGTGTGTGCAACGGGAGATATTCTGACACCTGTTTATACGTCCCGCAGTGGAACAGCATGGGGGATTAAGCTCTAAACTCCTTAATAGGAGAGGAGGCCTTTGCCAACAGTGTGACATTTACAGGGTGTTACTTTACTTTTTTACAAAAAGATAATTCTAGATCTAAATGGGAAAAGGTCACTGACCTGATATTGTATATGGATAATAAATACTATCCTGTTAGAATGGACTACAACATAAAACTGTCAATAATGATGACGTCATTATTAGAGACAACAATTACTCATAATATTACTTCCGTTTTAGTTATTGTATATGACTAACGTTCTCGTTTCTTGTTAATAATACAACGTGATATTTGTACATTAATTTTTAAGTGGAATGAGTTATAAGAAAAATTATTTCATCATTCTATTAAAGACTCGAATACTTGACATGGTCACCGATTTGTTAAATGTTCTCTCACCGTCAAACATGAGATGAATTTAAACACAAATTTAGCACTTGAAAACTCAGCGGTGCTAGCCAGGGTTTGAATCCGCGATCATAGTTTGAGATCGATGAGTTCTAAGCATTAGACCGTTTCAGCTCACTCCATATTAAACTTTTTTATGCTGTGTCAAATATAGCTTATTAATAATTGTTTTATTAGTAAGAACTTGGTTAAATCCCTCGCAATAGAGCCTCTATAAGGAATTAAAGCAACAAAACTAGATTATTTACAAAACGTACCAAGTCGCAGTTAATAGCTTTGTTATAATACCTGGATTCGTACCACTTCAGAATCAATATCGTTTTATACTATTTTTATACTTATTAGCCGTTCCATACAAAATCAATTTCTTTAACTCTTTTTTGGGAATTTTTCCGACATTTCATTAGATTCTGCTAGGACCGGAGACAAATAAAACAAATCAAAGATCTTAAAAATCGTTTCGGCCTTTCTCGAGCTATAAATGGTATAACTAACCAGACCTTGTTTCATATATGTATGTATATTGTATAAAACTTTCACAATCATAGAACAATACAATAATTACTTCCCTACCATCAATGGCGCGTCCCACGCATCTAAAAATTAGGCCACCAGCCCACATGACATCAAGTGGTTACATTCACTACACATGGCTGGATGTACTTATGTACCTTTGTGGTCTTCACTGAAATAGCATGGAGCTTAGAATCTAACGCAGAACAGGAATTAGCGTGGATATGGTAGATGAAATAACAATACGAAAAGAAAGAAGCAGGCATTTTTTGCATCCAAAAATATTAAAAATCGAACTAATTTAAGTTGTAATGAAAATATTCTTTAATCACTATTGTATTGAATATAAGGCACTAGACAAATTTAAAATCAAAATGAATGCATCAAATCATTGTAAGAAATTTGTGATTAGATATTATTGTAAATTGTGTTATAAATCACAAAAAGAAATTACTAAACAACATTTATATCAATACAAAGAAGAACAAAATATTGAAATAAAACTATTTTAACGGATTTAAATCGCGTATATTAATTTTTTTTTTTTTTAGGACAACGATATGAGAACAAAATAAATCTAAGACTATTTTATCCCAATATCAAAAGTGACAGAAACAGTTTCAAAAAAAGAGCAGAAAAAAACTTACTTTAGATAAAAATCTAATATTTTTGAGAAATTGTCACGCCTATATGGATGCTAATAATCAATAATGTGTCAACCCACATGACTTGACATGGTATTGTTTACCAGCGTCCATATGTGGTACGCTAATTGAACGCTGATAAGCAATACTATGTCAAGTATCTAACTAAACTAACGCTAAATATGTCAATCCTATTCTTAGTAAATTTGTTTGAAGATATTTAATTGTATCCACCTTTTCTATTCTAATTTGATAAAATATATAAATAATTAAAAGCAGATCGGTATAATATATAAATAAAAAGTTTTGTCTATTAATAAGTTTTTTTTTTAAATATATTAGATTACTGCATATTGCAAAACAATGAACACACTTCATTATTCGAAATATTAAATTCATAATCTTTTCATAGTTATTATTTACTTCAGATGATTTGATTTTTTAACAATGTTAAATACATTATCAGAATACATCATTTTCGAATTAGACTTGTGGGTTGACACATAATTGATGACCAGCATCCAAATAAATATAGCATTTCTAATAAAATTCAGTTCTGTGTCAACAATGACGTATAATCCGAGCCCTAGTCCACTGTGCAGTCACACTGCGGCTTGCCTGCATTTGTCGACAATTCGTCGACGCCATCACCGGCATTTATTTGTTTAACGCGTGCACCGCCTACTCCGCCGTCGATAAACCCGTCTGCATCATCACAAAATGCATCCATTGCTGAATTACTAGCCTGACCCATTTCGAAATTGCTAACTTCAGTGGCAATGGTTTACACTTCAATGGAAATAACCGTTTCAGTTGAGGATATTGTAAGTTAAATTCGTGGTACGGTGGGACGCTATCTAGTCGTTTTGATGTACGGCCGTAGTGTCTACAGCTGTGTGCTATGCGGTCTTAGTAGTTCGTATTACTTGGGAATAAGGTGTATAATTGTTAAAAATATTATTATTTCCCGGTACGTAATAGGTTCCTTACGTATAATAGCGGGATATATCACTATTATCTTCATTCTATATTTTAGTGTAAGTCGTGGGAGTGGCGCCCGTCTTCATGAATATACATTAAACTATTACAATAAAATAGTTCATTACAGTGTTTCTATACAAACTTTGTTAGAAAACACGCGAGTAAGAACAAACTGAAATAGATACATATGTAAAACTCTAATTTAGTTTTTACTGTAATGAAGTTGTAGCTCAGTGACTACCACACTCTCACCGTAAATCGGCGTTAAGTACCTATAGTTTTTCGTAGGGTGAGTGAGAGAGTCAGAATCCCAACCTCCTCTCCGATCCCTTTCATTACTTCCTTTTCCTTTTCACCCTTCATTCCTATAACCGCTGGTAAGGAATTTGCTTCTCTGGGCAAATGCACATGGGCGCCGCAGTGATCACTTAACATCAGGTGAACTGCTTGCTTGTTGGACTGCTGTTTTTAATAAAAGCCGAAATGGCCTAGTGGTTAGACCTAGTCGATCTCAACCGATGATCGCAGGTTCGAACCCCGGTTAACACCGCTGATTTTTCAAGTTCTAAATTTGTGTTTAAATTCATCTCGAGCTCGGCGTTGAAGGAAAACATCGTGCGGTAACCTGCATGTATATTCGCCAACCCACACTCGAGCAGCGCGGTAAATTAAGCTCTAAACCTTCTCCTTAATAGGTGATGAGAAGGCCTTTGCCCAGCAGTGGGATTTTTATATGCTTTTACTTTACTTTTTTAATAAAAAATTAACAATAAAATATGTAACGTGTAAATTTAAGAATACAATGTTAGTAAATACTCCGACAATAGCTAAACTGCAGTAGAGATCGTAAAATGTCAATATGAGTACGATATCGTAAAAGATGCATACGTAAAATATTACATGCAGTCTACATGCAGCGTCGAAAAATTGAAGTATTAGTCTTCATATTTTGTTGTAAATATATAGTGCATGTACTCCTACTGTTTTACGACTACTTGAAGACAAAAGAACAGATGCGTCTAAAATACTGATTGATTTTTAATATTATTTCTAATGGCAACTCAGATAATCAGATTTGAGATAATACTCTTGCTTAGAAGATAATAATGTTAATTATCAATTTACGGGGGATTTCAATTAATGTATTGATTCTAATCTCTTAAAGAAAAAGTATTGCTATAAATTATATTAAAAATTAATCGTCAATATATGTTTTTTTTATATGTATGTATGTATTAGCGATACATTTTTTACGGTAGATGAAATTGATTAAAATATTAATTAAAGTATTATCTGCCTCTATATCAAAAGAATGTCTAGTTTTTCGTTGATTCTGCAACATAATAGATTAAGCTCTGACTAACGTGTTATTATTTTCTAATCGGAATGACTCTCTGAGAAAAATATAATCTACACTAATAATATAAAGAGAAAAAATTTAATTGTTTGTTTGTTTGTATGGAACAAGCTCCGAAACTACTAGACCGATTTAAAAAAATATTTTTATATATGTTAGCCCGTTTATTGGGGAAGATTTATGTACATATGACGTCACGTTACGATCCAAAGGAGAGAAGCAGTAACCATAAACGCGAGTGAAACCGCTAGGAACAGCTAGTTAAAAATAAAATAATCTCGCAATATACAACAGTAAAAAGTCCAGTTCTAATACATTAAAAAAGGGATTAATTAAAACACAAACGACAGGGTAGCGCAGTGGTAATTTCAAATGACTACAGCACTAACGGTCACTGGTACGAACCTCGCTCTTATAAAATAATATCTGTATAGACCATACAAATGTTTACGCGATCAATGTGGTCTGAATGGGTGATAATAAAAAAAATATTGCACTAGAACCTGCAGTTACTGAGATTAGCGACATCAAACATTTTAGCTTTATACAATAGCATAAGGTGAGACACTGATAAGTTTTGCTTTCAGATGTTCATAAAGATCGACATTACTCAGGGCCTTATTTTTGACATTCACGCCTTTCGTAATTACTTACGACGTATCTGTTACTAGGTTACATCGTTGTTTTATATCGCTCTCGAGAGTTAAACTTACAAACGTAATTCCCGCTAGATTCAAGAAAGCATCACTTCATATATTTTAAAGTAAAGATTATTTCAAACATTAAACACTGAATGGAGCTTCAACGTCTTTGTATCAGATACATGGAACAGACTGGGGTCGTGACCGCGCCCGTATGCCCTAATCTGATCAGAGGGCACGCTTATTGGAGGATATTAGTAAATTAATCTACTGATTGAGAGCTATTATTTTATTTAATTCTGCCCTCACATTAAGTAGAGCTGCATTTTGAATATAATGTATATAAGTATCGTTTTTCGGGCTATATTCGCATGTAGAAGTAAAGTAAGTAAATATGAGTCCCACTGCTGGACGAAGTTCTCCTCTCCTATTAAGGAGAAGGTTTAGAGTTTAACCCGCCACACTGCGGGTTGGCGGGTATACATATGTCAGGATTTCTCCCGGTACATGCAGGTTTTCTTACGATGTTTTTCTACACCGCCGTGCATAGTATAAATCACAAATTAAGCACTTGAAAACTCAACGGTCACATTTATAATATACCGCAAAGAGTTTTACATATAGCACTTAATAAGTTCAAAATCTTTATTCCGTCCGTTGGTATTCGCCATTACCAGCTAAAACCATAATACATAACACTGACGTCTTAAACGTTCAACTTCACGTCGTGAAAATCTACGACGTGCATTGCAAATAATCACGATGCGACATCGAATCGTGTTGTCTATTTGACCCTAAAATCCGCATGTTACACGCGTCCAAAACTCTCAATCTTCGGCTAACTTTAGAGTCGTAACATCTTCATTCATAAGATAGAATTATGTCAACCTAATGTTGATAAGCAATTACCTAACTTATTAGTACGAAAACATCTCAAACTGCAGCACCGCAAACACTGCAGTGGAATGTAAACTGAAACAGAACAAAACTAAAATGGGTCAACCTCATATCAACGTTGAAACACGTTCAATTAATTGAAACAAATAGTTTCAAACTATAACACGATTCCGTTCGGTTTAATTCAACTGAAGTTGAAAAAAAGTTGACATTCTTTTTAAAAAAATACCCACAACAGCTACCAACTTCAATTGGCACGGTTATACGGTATACTATTAAAAGGTAGAGAAATTCTGTTACTGTAATTTAGTTTATGAATACATCCAGATGTTGACTATATTATTATCTGTGTAGATCTTAATATCGTTGGGGATACTGCAATACTGCGTATATAGCTTTTCCTATAAAGTTTAGAACCAAATATTAAATTAAATTATTGATAAAAATAAGATTATTATATTCCATTATATTTATAGTGTCGCGTTTAGTATTAATTTTACAAATATCAATTGTATAATTGTTAGCTATATTTTTTTTTATTGATATTGAAATTTAACATTTGATTCAGACCTTTGAGTAATGAACTTTTAGATTTGAGAGCAGTTTCAAATTAATAATGTTTAATTAATACAAAATTTTGAAATATTCTGTGTATTAATAGGAAGTTACATATATACATTATACACATAATTATGTACAAAATTCATGTAAAAATCCAAGTCAATATAGGTGTTATTACGTATTTAACTGAAAAATAATAACCTGGACTAACTTAATAGTGGTGTCTTATCAAAATCTGTTGTACAAGTTGAAGTGTACAACCAAACAATTTTTGAATTGTATTTAACTAAAGAATAACCACCTCGTCTCACAAAATAACGGTACAATACCAAAAAACCTTATCAAAATCTTTTGTACAAGTTAGTGAACAGTTTTTATGATCCAACCAAACAATTTTTGAAGCACAACAATAAACGGATGCTGATAAGCAATAATGTGTTAACCCACAAAAAGTCAAATTCGGAGATATTGATGTATTTTGATACCGCATTACCTATTCAACATTATTAAAAAATATATAGTAATATAAACTAAATAAGTACAGAAAAAAGTGTCTTAATAATTGTTTCGTATTTCAAGTGCGTTCCATATTTTGCAATTTATAGAATAATCTGAAATATTTGAAAAACTTTTTATTAGATAATATATTAAATATATCAATCTACTTTTGATTCATTATAACTTAAAAAAAATGAAATGAAAAGATGGATATAAACTTCATTAAACGAATTAGATAAGAATAGGTTTGACACCTTTAGACGCCATTTTCTCAAAATGAAGTCCGTGTGGCTTGACACATTATTGCTTATCAGCGTCCAAACATCAAACACACGACCAGAAAATAAACAATTCGCAAATCTCATTACCCACATTTACGCGACATGAATAAAAATAGGCCGACGTCCCATCAGCCCAGTTCGCAATTAGTCAATTGTTCGCAGGATGACTTCGTTACACCCGCCTACTGGGATTTGAGTTGAGTTGTGAGTTATGACTGGAGTTAGGTAAATATTCGCGTGAGATCTCTTTGTTGCTCGATTATCTATCCGTAATAATTTATACGGTTTATATAATAAAGAGATCATTTTTTTTGTAAGGGGATTATCTCTGAACTAGGTTTTTAATATGGACGCTGATAAGCATTACTATGTCAAGCGGCACGGACTTTATTTTGAGAACATGGCGTCTAAAAATGTCAAAACTAATTTTAATATATTAGTTTGAAAAAATGTATAACCATCTGTTCTTTTCTATCTCAAAAAAAGGTATCATAAATTACAAGCATTTTGGTATTATAAAAAGTTTTATGTAATAATAACTTTTTCAAATATATAAAATTGTCGTATATTGCATAATAGGAAACACACTTCAATATTCGAACATTAAATTAAAAAACTTTTTTCCGTACTTATTTAGTTTATATGAATTGAAATTTTTTGAATAACGTTAAAAACGTGACGCATTATCAGAATACATCAATATCTCCGAATTCGACTTTTTGTGGGTTGACACATTATTCCATATAACAAGACTTTTAAATTTACAACAACCAACTTCAAAATCAAAATGAGTAATTTCGTTTACTTGAATTACATACTTGTTTCAGGTCTTTTGATTTTAAAACCAGACTGCTGAATCGATTTTGATAAAAAATCTATGTGGCCAATCTGGGAATAGGGTATAGTACTCAAACAAAAAATTAACCTAATCGGTGAAAAACGTTTTCGTGTAAACGGTAACATAGAGTAAAAAAAATCAAGCACAAATTAACAACATACTGTTTTTTGTGTGTCAGTTAAAAATAGCAGGCAAACGAGCAGACGCGACACCGGGACATTTGCACTATCAGAGGAGCTACTAATGCATTATCAGTTTAAAAAGGAACGTGGCATGAAGAGGAATAGGAAATATGGAAATGGATGGAGGAGGGCGAAAGGTCTTATTATCAATTTTAATTTAGGTAAGTTGACATTATTACCAAACACAACCTAATAATTTGGTACATTTCCAATTCAATACTTACTCTATATTCACAATACTAAATACTATTTATACATTATTAACTTAACAATACTATGAATGATGTATTCATCACACCCGGAGTACTTATTATGTATGCTGAAACCTTAGATATTATCCCACATTCAATACCATCCATTATAATATATAGTTAAGGATATTATTCTGTCTTGTTTGTTGCGACAAGCGTGTAATTTTTTAACATAAACTTTTGTATTGTACATTTTGTCAGTTGCCTTCTGATCTTTGTGCCAAAACGAAAGCGATCCGCCTAAGGGAAGGATCCGAAATGAAGGGGCGAGGGGGAGATTAAGTCCAAAATGTACAAACATAAACCAGTTTTTATCTGGGCATAACGCAGTAAGATGGTATGATTCTAAGTCTCACTTATTTAGAAATTATATAAACCATTCTCATTGTCATTCGTTCAATGTACTAAGTATAATTAACTCGTATACTAACCCTCTCCTTAATAGGAAGCTTTTACCCAGCAGTGGAACATTACAGGCTGTTATATTTAACTTTATTTTGCTTAAACATAACGTACTCCTAAGGTTTTAAAGTATTTGTATTTGCTTGAATGCTGCAAGACTTAGGGTTACATGAAATTAAGTGATTTATTTTTTTAATAAATTGGCCAATAACCAAAATTTAATCGTTTTAGATCACGTTTGATCAATTTCTAGAGTAATGAGGTTCCTTGAGTGTGAGGCATAAATTTATTTATCAGTTCGTTGTGTAGGAGCCTTATACGGAGACAAAAGTTTGTGGAACTACAAACGGGGTTATGAATATTAAATGGATCCGGAATTGTTGAATGACTTTGTTATAATATATTCTGTTTATTTACGTGTTTTAGAGTTCTTTATTTGAGTTGTTATCTATACATAATAAGTAAAGCGAAAACTTTGTAAAACTTTTTACGAAAATTGCGCAGACGGAGGAATATGAAATCTTTTATATTTATAGTTTATATAGAGAAGGAATGCAGAATACTAATATTAGTTTAAAACTATGCATAAAATACATTAAATTAAAAAAAAGCATTACACACACTACTACGTATTTGCCACGCACACATGCATATATACTCTTTTGCTTATGTTCAAAATATGAGTTTTTTCGTCTGTTATGCTTTATAAAAAAATAAAGATTCCCTTGGAAATATTGTTGTCATCTTGCTCTAACTATTCTATCAGATTAAGATTTTATCTGCATTTAATTGATTGTAACTTATATCACAATAGAATAGAAAAGATGAATTAATAATCTTCAAAGAAATGTATAATAGTAATAATAGTTCCGACATCTTTAGACGCCATTTACTTAAAATGAAATCCGTGTGGCTTAATACAGTATTGTTTATCATCGTCCATATAAAAAAGGAAATTGAAAAACTATAGTTCAGTTTCTTTTACGTTTAACCTCTTACAGTTGACACCTTTCGTATCTTAAACAATTCTTCAAAATTAAACCCAAAGATAAATATTACAATGCCAAAATATCGTATCATACCCGATATAATACTATAGATAAATAACTATAGTAGGACAAATGCCTCCAGCCCAAAACTCTAGGTCAAATTTTACCAAGAAAGACATTATCATATATAGAGACGATCGTGCTATAGTTTCCAACACATTAACCGACCTTCGCAATAATGTGTAGTGTTATCTCAAATGTAACGTCCACCATTTCCCTTCACGATTCAGGCTGTAGAAATAGGGATGTGTCTTGATATATCGATATATTAAAATGATACAGTGAAATTAAACCTTATTTTATGTGTATTTATACCTTTGTGGGAAATAACGGAAGAGTTCGTAATAGTTTTTGGTTAAAATATGCATTTCTAGACTTATTTTTAGATTAGTTTCAAAATGATTTCCGTATTCACGGTCAAAGGTATCGATAAATAGGCAGACACGTTGGCGCAGTGGTCACTGCGACCGACTGTAGCGCTAACGGTCGCAGGTTCGATCCCCGCTCACAGCGAGTGTCTGTATTGGTGTTGTGTATGTTTCCGGACCCCCGACACAAGGTCGCAAGATCTCAATGGGGCCCGTTGAGTGTGATGCGTTTATTTATAAATATACTTTTTCTTTAAATATATAACCTTCAAAACACGGACAATTAAAAACTCTAAAATGCTAATAAATATATAAACATAATAAATATGCAAACAAAAACATGACCAATAAATTTATAGAACAAAATTAAGTATAAACGGGAATCAAGATCCTTTTAATTTAGTGGCAAAACGTTTTACGTGTTAAGTATCAGGTTACGTCTTTATATATTTTTTATTTGACTCTACGCCAATTCCCACTAATATCATTGTTCTATTCGACAAACATACCTATTTTAAAATATTTTTATCTACACTTATATTATAAAGCTGTTTGTTTGTTTGATCTCAAAAACTGCTGGTTCGAATTGAGATATTATTTATGTGTTAGATAGTTTATTTATTTAAGAAGGCTATAGGCTATATTATATCACAATACCACTTATAGGAGCGAAGCAGTAACCATATAAACACGAGTAAAACCGGAAGGGACAGCTAGTAATTTATATAGAGAAAGAGCGAGGAATGTTATGACAATGAATGAAGAATGAAAATGAATGACAGCTAGTTTTCTATCATAGGTATCGATACTCGATATCGACGTGCGATCTATCATCGATCCGTCAAGGTTCATCCCTAGCTCGTCCCGTGAATAAATCAAGCGGCACCTCTGATCCTTTAAATAAGTACGCTTTCGTGTGTAAAATATCGAGTATGTTTGGCTTTGAGTCGCGTGCGTTCCTCCGGCAATACTGCCGGCGGCCATTTTGAATTTTTATTTTAAAAAAAATATATTAAAACGAAACATCTAGTATTTTTATAAAATTCTGCGATGTAAGATAAACGACACGTATCATAAAAATATGTATGACTGTTGCTCTTCTCGATTTCACTCTTCTTCGGTGTTTATGGTTACTGCTTCGCACTTATGAGTCGTAACGTGATGTAATATGGCCTATAAAACCTTCGTCAAATAACGGGAACACAAAAATAAACTTTCAAAACAGATTAGTGGTTTCAGATTTAACCGTTTACATACAAGTGACAAACAAAATTTGCCTCTTTATAATATTAGTATAGATTAAACGGCTTAGCAGATTAATATCTTTATCGGATCCTTTTTGTTCTTCCACACCGCTATATTCCCTTCCTTGCTAACAACCCGTTGCTAATCAACTAAATCACGTGCATATCAGTCCCATAACAGTATACAAACGAGATTTCAATTCGTTATAACAGTTTTACATATTTACTTTTGTCATTAATATGCTTAAACTACACATCAATTTCGGAATATAAATAATATTTTACCTTAAATAAATATTTATTTTACATTGTATATTAATATGACAATTTCATATTACAAAATATTTAAATTAAACACAATTTATTCAAACGAATGTAAATACTAGTGTAGCGTTGCACGTGTCGCATTTAATATTTCGAAATAATATTTTCAGTATAAAATTATAATGCTCGATAAATTTCATCGTCTTCTTTATTGAATTTAAAAAAGCTGGTGGTACTTAATTTAATTTTATATTTTCATTATGTTTGTAAACAAATTCAAATTGTTTTTTTACGGTTGTATCTATATAGTAAGTAACTCTGTCTGTCTGTTTGTTATGCCGAAGCTGTTATTCCAATGTTAATTAGTTTTGGTGCTGAAATAAGCAGGAGCTTCGAGAAGTAAATGCTTTACTTTTTGAATACGATATAAAATTAGAAAACTCTACGCAGACAAAGTCGCGGGAATCAACTAGTATGTTTTATCTATAATAATATTATAAATCTGAAGAGTTAGTTTATTTGTTTGAACGAGCAAATTTCGGAAACTACTGGTTCGAATTAAAAACTCAATATTACATCACAATATGACTCATAGCGGAAAGCTGTAACCATAAACGCGGGTAAAACCGCGAGGAGTAGCTAGTTATAGTATGTAGCTCCCTAAAAATCATGATCTGATAGAAAACAGCTGAGCTAACAAAAGCCATCAACAGATGACAGAAAAACAGTCTAGATTTAAGCAATATTGTAGCCCATTTTATAAAAAAAAGAATTAAATTTTTAAGCAAATAAAAGAAGTTTATACAGCGAGCAAAAAAAAAACACGATAAAATATTTATAAAATATTTAAATTTTAATATATTCAACGAAATGTAAAGCTCGGTACTGCCGTGGCGTGGCACACGTCTTATTGTTATTCGTAGAGCGTCGAAGCCTCACGTTCGTCTCGCATCCTTCTAGATCTCGCTTAGACAGGTAGCTTCGCCTGACTCTACTTGAATATATACTTGTGATTTTGTTACTTTTAAGGGCCGTACTTGAAATATACATCCTGTATATACGTCTGTGTTTGTTACAAGTACGCAATTAAGTATCCAAATAAATATTTTAGACTAGCTGCCCTTCGCGGTTTTAATCGCGTTTTTGGTTGCTGTTTCTCTACGATGACTTGTGGCCTATATATTTATAGCTTAAAACCTTCTTCAATAAACAGGCATCGTAAAACGAATTTTTCAAAATGATATAGTAATTTCGCAGCATAATCAATGCAAGCAAACAAGCAATCACAAAAATCAAAAAAAATCTTTTCACTTTATAATATTAGTGTTGATAAAAAACGATATTAAAAATTTTATTCGATAATTCTGTCCACCTAAATTATTTTATGGTTTAACGGGATGATAAAAATTTAGGTTAAGCTTCTAACCTTGTCCTCAAGATGAGAGAAATTTGCCTATCAGTAGGACATATAAAGACTCAAAAACAAAAGAAAAGTTGGATATATATATTTTCTCAAAATGAAGTCTATGTGGTTTGACACATTATTGCTTATCAGCATCCATTTGTGTACCGAATTAGATTTTTTTTTATTATTTGAAAGAGTATACTTATTTTCACATTGGTTGGTACTGGCATAGAATTTTCATCAAAATCGGTCCAGCAGTTTAGTCTTACATCAAAATATTTAGAATAAGTACATCAAGTTTTGAAACTGTTTATAGACTATTCATGCAAAAAAATGTTTTTTAAATCGATCCAATAGCTTCTGAAATTACAGCGCGGTGACACCAACACATTAGCTCTATACATAAATATAGATACAACAATATATCATAAATCATACTGATTTATCGTATAACTTAGCGGTAAGTAACAAAGCTACCATTCCCTTAATACACACACGCTAACAATAAAACGGATCAATAAACTGTAAAATGTAAAAGTTAAAAAAAAACTACGTGACCGTTTTGATCAAACTCATCCGGAACAGTTTCCTCCGTGACTAATACTTGAAATCTAATAGACGTTTAAGCCCAAGTTAAGCCGTAGGGCGACGACCCATTATTGATGACCATTTATAGTACTGGGTTATTGACCGGAGAATAATTTATAATGCCGCTGGTTATTGATTTTTAAAGAAATCATAACTGGAAAGTGCATTCGGTATTTGTACTGTACAGAGTTTAAGGAATAACTGCCGGGCAGAAGGCCTACTATGTTTTTACTGAGGTAGAGCCTACGAACTGTATTTGGGGAATACGTAAGGTAAGACTTTACCTCAGTTTTTGTCGGCAAAATATTTACGATAGATTGTTAAAAAACCCATATTGTAAACGCCGTCCAAACTGCGTAAAAACTTATACTCGTCATAAATCATCAAACATATTAATATTACAATTAATTAAATAAGGACAGGTACAGCACGTAAATGCTCCACTGTAGGCTAACTTCCCAACGCTAATTCTTTATAATTATAGTTACAAAGATTTGATATTAAATGTGATATGTGTATTATAATTTTGTTTAAATAACCCATAGTGCCTGTTATTCGTAAGGCGCGTCAGTCGATAGGCTAGCTTCGAAATGAGTAATCGGGGGTGCGTGGTGCGAGGCGCGTTGTCCTTCATACTGCAGGTGTCCCGAAGCTCACTCATCGTACAAAACACAGCTGTATGAGTTACTTCACGCCGATCTTTTGTGAGAGTGAGGTACTGTCCCGATAGAGCAAGATCGTTTACGAACTGTAGTCATTAGACTACAGCTAAACTCTACCTTAATTTAATATTAAAATATTATATTACTATACAGAGTGAGTTTTTCAACTAAGTGTGGTAGATCAAATCCGGGAGGAATAGTGAAAAATACTTAAAGGACCCTGGGGACCGATGAAAACTGCATAATTAGTTTTTTTTTATTCATTTTCCTAGCCAGGAATCGAACCCGCTGATTCTTAAAAAAAACACCGTATTATTGGACCATCTGATAGTGTTACTTATAAGGATCAACTCTTGGCAAGTAATAGTGTACGGCAAACTAAAGAAAAAGACTTATTTTTCAAAATGCCATTATTCATAACAATATAAAAATATGTCTAACACAAACACAGCCCCGTTACAAAATTATTACGTACAAGACAATAAGGCCACATCCACACGAGCGGCGGAACTATTTCCGCGAGCAGATGGCTTTATGATGAGGCTCCGTGCAATCTCCGCACCGTTATAATGTATTAATATACGTGGAAACGTACTTATGCGTTATATAACATTCCGTTAGACGATTGTCGAGTGACCTGTTAATGGAAAATTAAAACAAAAAGAATAATTCCATGCTGATTAGCAATAATGAGTCAACCCACAAAAAGACAAATTCAGAGATATTAATGTATTTTGATAAAGAATCACGTATTGAACATTATTCAAAAATTTTCAAGTCATCTAAACTAAATAGTCACGGAAAAAAGTTTCTTAATTTAATGTTTCAAATAGTGAAGCGTGTTCCGTGTTTTTCAATATTTAATGATCTCATATATAACAAAAACTTATTATTAGATAAAACTTTTTATAATACCATTCTGCTTTTAATACATTACATCTTTTAACAAAATAAAAAAGAAAATATACGTCGTTAAACAAATGTATGAAAAATAGGTTTGACATGTTTAGACGCACTTTTCTCAATACAAAGTCCGTGTGGCTTGACATGGTATTGCTTATTTGCGTCGATTTGTTAATCGATATAGATAATGCTTTTCTTTTTATTTTACAGTGATTTTAACACATTAACGAAATTTAAACTTTCGAATTATTTTTTGTGCTAAAAATACAGATACTATATTTTACCTAAAGTATTGAATAATGTCCTTTGAAAACTAAAATCCATGTGGTGATCGTAAAACTACAACTGAATAATCAGTCGTCGACAACTTTGACTACAGGCATGACTACCTAAGTAGGTACCGGCAATGTAGATAGACTCATGATCTTTGATACTTGTGCCTATTATTCTGTATATTTATATTATTTTCTAAAACGCGTTTTTGTATATAAAATATCTGCCTTTATAAAGTTCATCAAAATAAATATTTGATACGCCATTTTGATGATCATTTTTCGCTCGCAGCTTCGCTTTTAGTCTGTTCTTTCCAATTTAACGTTTAACTCTTGATTCCTATATTTTTATTGTAATTACTTCATACAAAATAAACCTAGTTCATTATGAATTACGCTTCATATGAGGCGTCCATTCCAATTTCACTTTCACCTTCTTCATCCCAATCCTAATTTTATTTGTTGGGTTCGGAAGGTACACAATTTTTTTATTGTATTATTATTTTTTATATTGAGACTATTTTTAATACCGCAGTCAGATTTTCTTATTAACCACACTCAGACATTTATATTTAGAATGTATTTTAAAAAAATATATCTAAACTTGGTAATAAAAAAAAATTATTATATAAACATTATCCCAAATATTATAAAATTTTATATTAGAAAACCCATTTAGAAAACCATTTAATACCGTAGCTGTTAGTTAGATTAGGGCGAAAGAAGATAACCATCAGATAATTACAACGATAAACGCCACCGAATTTGGTAACGGAGTTTTTGAGATATGTATAGAAGATACGAAAACGTTTTGCTATCAATGGAGTATATTATCACTTTTAAATTTTGTCTAAAGCGTTAAAAATACCAAATTTGATTAATAATAAAAATTTAAAAAAAAACAACTTCGAAAACGAAACAAGTAAAGTAAAAGTAAAATATAAATATTTTCTACAACATTTTGAAGTCGGTGCTAAGTAAAACATTCGAAGTCGGCGGCGACATTCAAACAAAATAATAATTTTTAAAATCGGTCCACAATGGGCGGAAAAATTAGTGAACAAACATACAAAATACATGTAGCCGAATGTAGAGCCAATTCCTTCTTCAAAATCGATTAAAAATACATTTTCCCTGGTAGTAAAAGTAACTCTGTTTGTCTGTCTCTTTGCAACGTTTTGATGTCAAAATCGCTACATCAATTTTTAATGAATTTTGGTACAGATGTAAATAGGAACTTGGAGACGGACCTACACGATTTTTAAGTTGGAAAAAAAAACTTAAATGGTTCAAATATGAAATGAAAATTTCTACGCAAACGAAGTTATTTATACAACCTCGTGCGTGAAAATCGAACAAAAAAGAAACGTAATAGTTCAAAATCGTCCAACCGCACTACACTAGATGCACCAGTACACGCGAGAGCAACTCCCAGATAACGGAGTAGAACTTAAAGATCGTGGACATAAACTTTGTCCTGTACTTTCTGGATCGGACACGAGATCGACTGGGGAACAATACGTTCTGTGATGGGGACTGTTTGCATTTTTACTCTTTTCTCTTTATAAGTTTGAAAGCGAGTTTAGATAACGATGCTCAGTGTATACACGGAGTGTCTATGGTTTTTTCGATAGAAAATAGGAGGTAGACGAGCAAACGGGACACCTGACGTTAAGTGATCACCTCCCATCGACATTTAGACGTTGATAAGCAATACTGCGTCAAGCCACATGGACTTAATTTTAAGAAAATAGCATCTATAGATGTCGAACCTATTCTTAATCAATTTGTTTAAAGATCCATCTTTACTTTTCTGTTTTGATAAAAGGTATAATGAATTAAAAGCAGATTGGTATATTGAAAAGTTTTATGTAATAATAAGTTTTTCCAATACGTGACATTATTTTATATTACAAAATATAGAACACTATAATTCGGAACATTAAATTAGGCAACTTTATTTTCGTATTTATTTAATTTAAATGATTGTAAAAAATTTTGAATATCGTCAAATACGCTACGTATTATCAGAATACTTCAATATCTCAAATTTAACAAGCAACAAATCATCCATTTTAACATGAATACATGCATTGGAAACTTAACTTGATAAAAAGATAAATAAAAGCCGAATTTACATTACGAAAATAGTGATATAAAATTAATTTTATTACTTTAATATTTAACGATATTCATAAATATCAGTAACAACAAGTTTCACAATTGATGAATTGATTTTATGTGTCATTGTAAATCTTGATTTTACACTTAAAATATTCGTGAGATAAGCGCCATTTATTTTAATACTTCTAATTTTGTAATGTAAATATAGGATCAATTGCAATTTTTTTTTAAGTTACTGACCAACGAGTAGGCGGAACACCTGATGTAAAGATATCACAGCTGCATGGACATTTGCAGTACCAGCCACAAATGCGTTACCAACTCAAAAAGCAAATAGGGATAGCGGAAATAGGGCGTAAGGAAAGAAATTTAAAAGGACATAAGGTTTCCACCTTTCTCACTGTACGAAATGAAATTATGTTAGTTACTTTACGCCAGTCTAGCCCCGGTAAAGCCAGTCCGTATACAAGAATACTATTTTAATTTTTTTAAATATATTGAAAAAAGTTAAATAAGTTAATTAATATAATGAAACAAAAGAAATAATCTACACAAAAAACTCAGCATAATTAAGTACCTTTTTTTTCGAGGTCTATTAAAAAGTATACCCTAAAAGCTAACGTCTAACAGGAAAATTTGAACCAACCTACACACAGCACATTCGCTTTCATTATATACGAATATTATAAATGCGAATGTGAGTGTGTTTATTTGTTTCGCTTTTACATAACAAATAATCAATCATCATAAAATTTTGCATGCAAATCGTCAAGGGTATAGGAAAAGACGTAGTTAAGTGGAATATCTAATATCCACAAAAGTACCGTTTCCGAGGAATAGAAAAATAATTCGTGTTCGTGGCGTAAAATATTATTTACAATTAGTTATAAATAATATTTTCTAAAAATCTCAAATAGACAAATGTCACCTTAGTCTACCCGTGACCACGAACGCTGCAAAGTGCTCGAAACGTCGGGATGATAAAAATAATTAATATACGCAATTTAAATCCGCTTAAAATGGTTTTAATTCAATGAATAATAATCGCGAAAATCTAAGACAACGATAAATAATTTTAGGACATTCGTCCCGCATACTGATATCATAACCTGATCTGATTAAAAAAAATCTACATTAACGTGATCGAAGCCGCGAGAAAGCTCTAGTCCATCATCTAAATATATGTAGACGCCAGATCTCAATAGATGTTATTCTGTCGATTGTAAATCATGTTCGGACCTGTCGACTCTATCGGGACATGTCGGAACAAGTGATACGTCAAAGAAGTGTCGTAAATTCGACCGAACAAAGGTTTACGTAAAAATATTGAAAGCGTGATGTGTCAAACGATTAGAAGTATCGATTATCGATATCGAGTTTTACTTACATATTTTTTTTAACCGACTTCCTAAAAAGGAGGACGTTCTCAATTCGTCAGGGATTTCGAAATGTTGTAGAAAATATTTATTTTTGCCTTTTAGTTACTATAATATCTATTAAATTTCATTTTTGAAGTCGGTTTATTTTTCGTAAAAAGTTTTTATTATTTTGTAATATATAATAGAATATTGATAAAATTTACTAAATATAAAAAAAAAAATTAAAATGGCTTTGCAAGTATAAAATAAATTCTGTTTAACGTCAATAGCTATAATAATATCAATGCTGCATAGCTCACAAACTTCCGGTAATATCACAATTATTATTCAATTCAATTGAATTCTTTGGTTAATGGCTTTTAGTTGTGCCAATTAGACACATGTTATTTCGCCAATGTCACGTGGGATGGAGAAAACACGATGGAAATTGATCGGTGGGGGTCAAGAATCCAAATCACAATTATTAATTCGTAATCATTTCATAGATGTCATACAATGTAAGTGGGTAGATTAATTTATTAACCAAAGACAATGTCTTTTTCGGGGTAATTTAAACAAATGAGTTGTTATAAATAACCAAAATTACTATTAATATTATTTAAATATAAACAAAAGAAAATAAAATACATGATAATTAAGCCAATTAAAGACCCTGTTCGAATAACAGACAATTTAATAGCACTTAAAAAACATAAGAAAATAAAAACAAAGTTCAAATTATCCTTGCAATTTATATTCCTCCTACTTCAAAAGGTACGGAACATCCAGCGAGCATTTCTCGAACAAATAAGTAATCATTTCCATAGTACCCGCCGAGGTTCGAAATTATCCTATAACCGTTTATCGACACCGATATCGATATCCGTTATATCACATCCCTAAGCTGTAAAATATCGAACGGTACAAAAGGGAGCCATTGTGTGAAGTGCGAGCAAAAAATATGGGTTTCGAAGGACAACGCGAAAGAATTAGTCGAGATGAATATCTCTGTTAATTGCTCGCCTTTAGATGATTGTGTTCGTTCCGGACAAAGAACACACATGATAGATGTGGCATATCTATACAAATAAACAATATTGAAGTGTCTGTTTTTAATGTCAAATTAACAGCTTTTATTTTAATGAAATAAATATTAAAGTATACAAGGTACTTACATCAAACACACAATTTTTTAAATTTGTGTCTGTTTGTCTGTTTGTTCCGGCTTATCTCTGAAATGGCTAGGGTGGACCGATTTTGACGGGACTTTCACTCACAGATAGCTAATGCTATAAGGAGTAACTTAGGCTAATTTTATTTAACAAAAAATATATTTTAATTAATAAATAAAAAAGAGGGTTACGCAAAAACAAAATTGAAACCAAAATTTCGCAAATACATGTCTTAATTATTTATTTATTTACATAAATAAATATATATTTTTTATTTGATGTAAAATAGCCTATAGCTTTCCTCAAAAAACGGGCTAGCCAACGCAAAAAAAAAATTCAAATCAGTCCAGCAATTTCAGAGCCTATTCAATACAAACAAATAAAAAATCAAATCTTTACTCTTTATAATATTAGTGTAGAGTATGGCAGATCGTCCTTTTATAGCGGGTCGTATCACTAGTCTGTTTTTTTAATACTAGTTTAGGTAGCCCGTTTTATAGAACTTCAATTCACAGAAATCCATCTAATTTCACAGACTATTTGATTTAAAATCTACTATTTTAGGATTAGGACATAAATAGATAATTACTAAATATTGCCTATTATAATCCAATCATAAAAAAATACGTTAAAACTATCAGTTTCGATTTGTTCTGTTAGATTTCGTTGGTAATTACATTTAATGTCACTTCTTAACGTTGTGTATTCTGTGACTGAAAATAACTATTTTACGATGAAGCACGAAACATCAGGCTCTAATTTGCAATGCCGCTATCGTCTTATGGTTTATTGCATAATGTAATAATACGTTGAAATTGATGTAGGTTGGAATAGTAATTAAATTTTAAGTATGGGGATACTAGATCCAAATACATTAAAAAAAAATTAAAAAATAGGTTTAAATAAATGTATAAAAAAGAAAGCAATAGTAACCAAAGTCTTGTTTTCAATTGACTTTAAAAATGGAGATTTTCAATTTGTAGAGCATGTTTTTCTTTTTCAATTTTTTTTACGTCAGAACTCCGTTATTTTTTAATTTTTGAAAATTGTTTCTTATTTGAAAGGGTATATTTAATTCTATTCAGATTAGTGCCATAGAATTTACATCGAAATAGGTTCAGTAGTTAGGAAATTAAAATAACTGGTATTAGTATGTCGTTTTTTTTTATTGTCATAGTTATAAAATAAAAAGTTTTTACAAGATTAAATTTATAATGGACACTGATAAACAATACTATATCATAGGAACTTCATTTCGAGAAACAGCGTCAAAAGATGTCTGTTCCTTATAAATTAGTGTTCCTGTTCTTAATATATTAGTTTGAAGAAATATATTTAAAAGGCATAATAAATTAAAAGCAGATTCGTATAATGAAAACTTTTATCTTATAATAAGTTTTTAAATATTTGAGATTATCGTATATTTCAGTATAAATAACACACTTTAATATTCGAAACATTGAATTAAGAAACTTTTTCCGTACTTCCTTACGTACTTACCGTTATGTAATTAATATGATTTGAATAATATTAAACACATAAGGATTAACACATTATTGCTTATCAACATCCAATTATCAAGCCTCATTAACCAGTAAATAAAATATAAAAATAATTACGAAAAATACTTTAAAAATTTACATCCAATTATCCATCAACCAAATGACCGTACTCACAACTTTCACGGAGACAGTATTATTCTTGCTCAGAATTTACACCGTTATTACACAACGTTCATTAAAACTCTCATGATCGGTAAACAAAATAAACACGTCAATTAAAACGAACAATAAAATCGACTAGAGTTCATTGGCATGACGGAGAAAAGCCGTCCACAGATGCTGAGACAGTACATACTTTATTTTATTAACCCATTTTAAAAAAGGAGGATGTTCTAAATTCGTAAAAAATGCACTATTTTTTTTTTAAGTCTTCTGAACCTGAAGTTTTGAAAATTCATTTATTATTTGACAGGGTTTTTTTAAAGACGGTTAATTTAAGTAAAAGAAGTTGTTTTCATAATTTTCTCGTGTTCAATGTATTACCTAATTTCTTCGGAAAAAATTGTAGGTAGAAAAATTCTCAAGAAACTGTTTTTGAGCGCCATTTTTTTAATGTGGTGACGCGTCAGAAAAAGATACGAGTTGACAAAGGAGAAATTCGGAAAGAGCGTGTGAAAATCTATGAGGTCAATCATATATCAATGCTCCCGGATTTTTTTTAGTCGTACCTATCAAATGTACTATTAGCATTTCAACATACCTAATAATATGTAAAGTATATGACTGTTTATATATAAACAAAAACCGGCGCACACGCCCCAATTTATAAGGTTCTGTTTAATGCACATAATGTATATCGCGCTTAGGGTTGCCGCTATTTAAATATAATACTACGAACATTTTCACTGACCAGGCGTTTTATTTTTCTTAACCTAAAAATAGGAAAAGGTTCTATACTCATTCAGTAATATTTCTAACTGACTTCCAAAAAGATCGAACAAGATTTTTTTTATTTTAAATTTACTTTCAGATATCATATTTCACATCCCACATTTTAATTAAAGAAGATATGACAAATTAACCATAAACCGCCCGTTGTACAACACATTAATTATTAGGTGGAAATACTTTTATGTGCTTTATTCTTGTGGTGTGCGATAAAATATAAATAAATAAAAAAGTAAATAAAGTCGGTTAAGTAGCGTAGTTTTTAAAGGAAGCGTATTGCTTTTTGAAGTCAGTTCCTTTCTTAAAGTTTCTTAGACACCCAGATGTTATATAATCTCCTTTGCTTACATATACATGTAAAGTTTTACTACTTATATGTAAAGTTTGTACGTTTAATGCTAATATCAGAAACTACAATTAGCGTGTACGAGTCAAATCCTACCTACGAAGTGTAATGTAGATTCCGTGACAATGTTATTATCATGTATATGTATAAATGATAATATTATTATGCATTTAAGCCTGCATTAGATAAATAAAATGAAATGCCAAAAACAAACTTATCCAAAAGCGTTAAAATGAATAAAATAAACTTTTCCTTTAAACGTTTTACTATTAACTCATAACGTAATTATAATATTTATGTGATATAAAATCTAGATGCGATATTTAAGTACTCGTATTAACATAGTTTGAAAATTATGAAAATTCAAATCTAACACAAGTGAATCTCGCGTCAAGTTTATTTTATATTTTTAGAATTTTAGGATTAATACCTAAGAAATGAAAATGCTAGGCAAGCGTGAGTCGTACATAAATGAGAGAGGACTCACGCCGTCACGCTTTTATTAAAGTTTTAATTAATATGATTTTTGTATTATTATGCTTCACGCGACAACCCTAGTAGTCAAGTTGCTCAGCTGGTATCGGAATGCGGTGCGAAATATTAACGACAAGATTTTGCATTTTTTGCGAGGATATCCACTGATTAGTTTTAGACGGTCGATGACTGCAGCGGAATCTATTATACTTTTAGATATATTTTTACAAGGTGTGCCTGAGTCTTTGTTTCTATGGATTGAACATAGATATATAATTCTTATGTAATTTATTAATATATAATTGGCGTATATCATTAGTTTCTAGAATGTGACATCACCAAGAATTTATGAAATAAATACATTTTTCAAAAAAAAAAAAAAAATAAACCGACTTAGGATACGAATTTAATAGATACGAATAAACTAAACGACAAAAAAAATATAAAGACATTTTAAAGTCAGTGCGAAGTAATTGAGTTATTTAGTGGCACTGATTTAGTTTTCTTGGATGGCAAACTTACACATTATGATTTTAAAATCAAATTGCTGAACCGACTTCAATTCTATAGGACCAATTTGAAAGAATATTATTGAAAATATAAAAAATATATATATATATTAAAAATCGATTAATAATTGACCGATAAAAAAACGCTGAGTATTGAGAACATCTCAGTTTTTGAAGTCAGAAAACCAGTGGGTTTAATTTTAAACGAAAATTATTTTTTACTGATCCGGTATATACTTTAAATTTTGTAAAGCGACGTTGTATCCCCAGCACTTAAAACGGATTTTCAATAATTCATCTCTTGGGGGAAAGGCGGGAAAGAAGTTTGTAAGAAAATCATTTTTAAACTTAGAAATATGGATATTGGTGACCTGAGACGTTGCCGATGTTAATTCCCACGGGCCACAGATAACGCCGCAATAAAAATGTTCAAATTCAAATACACATAAACATTGACATTTTTCATACCAATTTGTATATACTAATATTATAAAGAGATAAAATTTGTTTGTAAAGTAATCTCTGAAACTACTGATCTGATTTGAAAAAATATTGCGTTGGATAATCCATTTATTGACGAAGGTATATTAAATCACGCTGGGACTGAAATGGGCGAAATAGTAACCATAAACGCGATGCACTGCTAGTCTGTTTATATAAAGACACGTTTGACAGACACGTTGGCGCAGTGATCACTGCAACTGACTAAAGCGCTAACGGTCGCGAATTCGATCCCAGCTCACGACAAACGTCTATATTGGTCATACGGATATTTATCTTGGTGTTACACAAGATCATAAGATCTTACTGGGGGCCGTTGAGTGTGATGCGTTTATTTTGAGCGTTATCTGTTTATAAAGATAGAATCAGTGAAATTAACTTGCATCTACAGTAATTAAGACGATGATTTAGATTTATTAATGGATTGGATAAAAAAATACCTTAAAAGCCGAGCACGCCTTTCACTTCAATTTTGTTAACGTCATTGGTGCTGCATCATAAGGATCTCGCTATACCTTATTGCCTAACTTAATTACTAACATGAAACAGCAAAGAAAACATAATTAATATACCTATAAAAATACTATCAACAAATTATTAGTTCAATTTTTCAATGAAAGCAATCAGACAATCTAAGGGTTTAAAACATTAAGCAGTAATACATTACCCATAATCTCATTCAATATTCAGCAAATTTTTAAAACACCAATAAACATTACACGCTAAATAAAATATCGTTAAAGTATTTAAATAACAGCATACAGAAAATAAACGCCGCATTTAAGATACAACGTTTTATTTTCATAAAATACATGTGAGATTTTTATTTAAGAATAACTTCTTAAAGCCGCGGCGGCCATTGTGGTCCCGCAAATTATATAATATCAGCACCCGGCGATATGCGTCTTAATAATAACATGACATAATATAAAACTGCTGCTGGTCCAAGCCATGAGTTGCTGAACTTCTTTATACTATTTTAGCTCACTGCCCTACTTCTGAAAATATTCTTCTGTAAAGGACAAGAACATGAAGCTTAAGAGTGCTGCGCCATTGTTGACGTCCACCTACAAGACGGACAGGCGACCTTGTTAAGGTCGCTGGAAGACGCTGAACGCAGGCCACTTCGAATCGGTCATTTTGGAAGTCTTTAAGAAAGGCCTATACCGAGCAGTGAATTTCCTATAACTGAAATGATGATGATGAGATTTATCTCAAAATTTCTGACGAAACAATCCATGCGGACTTCATTTTGAGAAAATGTCGTCATTAGATGTTAAACCTATTCTCAATATTAGAAATGGTTTAAATTACTAATGCCTTACTTGACTATAAACACTCACTGCCTTACTACAAAAGATTTAAACAGACGTTCAAAGCGTGTTTAAAAAAATCCATACAACAAATCCGCGTCTAAGAACAGTTTTGAGTTAAACATGCTTTAGATATAAATTAACATACGTTTAAGTGACTTTTATACATGTTTAGAATCTATTTTAGCTGTCAAATGTAATGTATAACATTTTATCAATAAGTTTTTTTATGAGTTTATTCGCGTTAAGCAATTTATATAGTATTTTAAGCAATGTTTAATTTTTAAACACTGTTTAGCTAGACACGCGTTTAACATGGTTTTAATGCGTCTTTTGTAGTATGACGGTCAGTGTTCAGAATTTTTATAATATGAATAATCTAGAAAGAAACACTTTGGAGGACATTGTTGAAGATTCAGCTTACAAAATAATAATAATATAGTGAACACTTCGCCGTTTGGTAACTTTAAGGTGTAAAATGTTTATAGAGCGCTCAACGCTCAGATTAAATTTGCAAATCTTATCAAAACTTTTGATATAGCAGAATTTTAACAGCCCATGCACTCTACTCTCCCCCATGCACTATACTCTTACTTTATATCTTTAAATAAATCTTTTAATTACAGACCGCAAATATAACCCTAGCAGGACGCCTCCAGATCAGCACAAATCTGAAGAAATCAGGACGCATAGCAGCTCTAAAAGAAGACATCAACTAGAACAATTCAACGTCCAACCAAGTCTTGATTAAGTTAGACCACCATGCTGGATATATTTCCGAACATGTCTATAAAATTGTCATTGCTCACGGCAAAGAACAATTCTAATTCTGCTGTTAATTGCTACGCTAAAGGTCGCGGATCCACAGGTATCAAATATTTATTAAAAACCATACGGATGTTCGCGGTTTGAATTGTTTTTGTTGATAAACTTATCAATTAGGTTTTTATACACTATTGAAGTAATAATTTTTTTTTCTTATCTGTGTGTTAAGGAGACATGCTTGCCTTAAATTGATTGTTCTTCTTGATTGAATTCCATGTAGTTTTTAGTAGTCTTTAACAATCATAAAATCCCTTAAAACCCTTCGACTATACCATCAACCGATTATAAATGTACCATGTTCAGCTACTACATATCGCCCCCTCCCATGATTACACCATTTTAACATCCGATCAACGTAGGCTTTACGAATACACCGAGCGAATGAATCCGCTGTTCCCACGCTCCGAGAAATTCGTATCTTTTTGAAAGGTCTTCGGATTCCGCCGGCCAATTCACATCGGATTATTATTGTTCTTAAGGAATTGTGCCTTTGCCGTGTAATGTCTTTATCCTTTATTATATGGAGGAAATATAGAGATTGTTTTGATGTTTTTTATTTCTGATCGTCGTTCGGTTGAAGTGTGTGACCAAAACGATTATCGAGATTACGTTAATTGGATGATATTATAGTTTTTTTTTCAGTTTAATTTTAAAATATTCAGTTAGTATTGTAAGATACATTTTATCTATATAACAACATACACAATAACATAAAACTAAATTAAATAAAAATCAAGCCCTTCATAGGTTGAATGGACAGACCGACGGACAGACGATGATAATAATAGCGTCCCGTTCGTCCTATTGGTGCGGACAAAATAGCATTAATGAAAACAAAATCATTATTTTGTACCTATGTAGTTAACATATAATAATTAGTGTTTCATTAATTGTTATAAATAATTGCCTAACACCTGACCCCTTTTCATTTCTTACTTCCATTTACCCTTCTTCCATAATTCCTTTTTAAAGGGGCAAAGCAATAATATTATAAATAAAATGTGTATTTAAAACAAGGGAATCCAAATTAAAACGGCACTTAAACGCACGCATAAATAATCTAATATTCTAAAAAAACCGAAAGAGGATAGCATATCTTAATTAACAGGATCGAAAAAGAAAATAAGTATTTATTACAGTGTTGCTATGCATTTTGTTGTAGTGTGCGTGAGGTGACACTCAGATGAATTGTTCCAATTAGCTTCACTCAAATGTGCCGCCTACCAAATCAAATCAAAATATACTTTATTAAAATAGGCTCTTACGAGCACTTTTGTGTCGTCAATACATAAAAAATTACATCAATAATGGTGCTACTACCGGTCCAGAATGTACATAGATTCTACCGAGAAGAACCGGCTAGAACCTCGATAGTTACTCTTTTAAATATTCGTCAATTAATTTTTTTATAAATAACAAATTAATTATTTATTCTGTACGAAATTCAGCATATACTAAGCCCACGCATCTTTATCGTCAACGTAATCTTGTATACAGTAATATGCTTACGCTATTAAGGACTTTTTAACATATGATTTAAATCTATTCATCGAAAACTGCAAACATTTTTATTATAAAAACGAATACCTTGCCCTAGAAAGGAAACATTTGCTTTATGAAGTCGATACATCTCTATGGAGTACTTGTAACACATCTAAAGATTTTACTAATAACATCATTGGGGAAACGTGTTTGTGGCTACTCTGATGCTGCAAATATCCATGGGCGAAGGTGACCACTTAACATCAGGTGATCCGCCTTCTGATTGCGAGCTATTAATTAATAACTAGTTGCCACACGCGGTATCCCTCGTGTTAATGAGTACTGCTTGAGTCATAGCGCGATGTACATACATAGATGTAGCCTAAAACCTTCCTCAAAACTCGGGCTATCTAGCGTACAGCTACATAAAAACTTACAAATAAACAAATTTCTCATTTTATAATATTAATCAAGATAAAGCCAAGCAATGTACTTACAAGTATGTCGTTAATAATAAATATGAAATTGTTAAATTAATTTAGTTTAATTTTATTTTTAATTAAAAATAAAATCATTGATTGCAGTAAGCTAATTCTGTAGTAGTTTCTAATTTGTAGTTAAAATGTATATAAGCTTTGTTCGAATGCCATCACGATTGCGAAGTATTTAGGGTACAGAGCCATGCGGACCTTAGAACAAGAGTGGACTTTAAACATTGGAAATGGTAACGATGTGATGTGATATTTTACCGTCGCGTCGTTACAAACAAACGATGTAACCTTTAAAGAATTGTTAGTCACTTTATTTCTTTTTTTAATCTAAGTTCTAAAAGCACAGGCAGAATAAGAACGATAAACGAATTTAAACATTAATAAGATTGAATGTATATTAATGTTTCTTTATATGACTAGCTACTGCTCGCGGTTTTACTTGCATTAATGGTTAAGCAGTAACCATAAATGCGAAAGCGGGCGAGTGCGGGCTGTCAAACGCAAGATTTTTTTTAAATCGCAACAGTAGTTTCAGAGATTATACACAAACTTACAAACAAATTTAACCTCTTTAAAATATTAGTATAGATATAAAAAAAAGACAATTGAAACATTTTAAATGCGAATGTAATAAAAAGAACAAAATTCGAACATCATATCTCAAAACCTTAAAATCTCTGAAGGACCTGTATGGAAATTATACATACATCTATACATACGTATACGTACTGCTTGAAATTTTGGTAGTAGATGGCTTTTAGGTTGTAGGCATCCATTAAGAAAAGGTTTTTCGATTATTCACCCCTAAGAAGGAGAAAAGGGGTAAAAACGTTTGTACGCAAAATCTTATTCCGTGGTCGTATTAACTTAAAACTTAACACAAACTTCTGGGTGATGGTAATGAAATGTAAAATAGAAAACGGTACTATTATTCCATACTGGGGTGGAAGGGGGCAGTAAAGTTTATATGAAGAAAATGTATTTTATTAGCCGATTACCCTTAAATTCAGCACAAACATTACTTAGGGAGATAACTAAATATATGTATCCCAGAATTTCAAATCATCGCTTATAATGACGCTAGGGGGTATTAAATCATTAAACGGAAACAATTTCGCGGGTAGATTTATTTAGCTGAAATTTCAATATATACGCGGGCGAAGCCGCGATCAACTTCTAGTAAGTACATAAAGAGAATATAAAAGATGCCACTTCTTTATATGTAACTTCTACTACTAGTTCCATGTACGAGACTTAATACATTGATAAACAGGCATTCTTAGAATGGATGCTGCCTGCACGTTCGACGCTAAAGTATTCACTGACACAAGCTATTTGGAACTGAATGAGAGAATTTTTAATTAAGACTTGACGAAGAGCAAGACCGTCGATTATAAGGACGTTAGTGACAGACGTAGCTTTTTTTAGTTGTAATATTTTAGATACGAAAAATGCAGGGTATTAAATGAAAAAAAAAAAACTTTTTTAAATTGAAACGTTGGATCTTGTAGGCTCGTACTCGTATAGGCATCCTTTATGAAAAAACTCAGTTTGTTACTTTTAAACATCGATTCTAGTAACGCGGTTAAAATATCCAATACATGCCCAAATAATATTTCAGAAAACGAAGTGAGACAGAGTTCTAAAAATTGATAATTGTGTACTTAATTTAATAATGCCTTGATATGTAAAATGCGACAAATGCTTAAAATCATAATCAAAATATACTTTATTCCAGTAGGCTTCCAAGGCACTTTTGAAGAAACAAATGATTTTTGAATATTAAACGACTTACGTTACTTCGTTATGATTGGTTGCAGAGTGCAGACTTACCTGAAACAATAAAATACAATAATAAGTACTGAATAAAATATACAAAAAAAAAAAAGTGTTAATACAAGTTCCGTAATACGAAACAATGTAGTGGACCCTGATATTCTTTGACAATTATTGCGTGAACGAGAATGTAAAAAGTTTGTTTC
Source organism: Hypolimnas misippus (assembly GCA_037950945.1). Taxonomy (NCBI): domain Eukaryota; kingdom Metazoa; phylum Arthropoda; class Insecta; order Lepidoptera; family Nymphalidae; genus Hypolimnas; species Hypolimnas misippus. The sequence goes on from JBBEEQ010000019.1 coordinate 13,099,291, forward strand.
AATTATCTGGCTAAAACTCTACATGATTCTCGTATTTTCTGTATACCTCTGTCGGCTAGTATAGTAGAGAATGTTGATTTAATTTCGTTACTGTGTTATGAAGTCACGCGTTTTTCATCGTTACTCTTTTTATTATAAAGAATTGGTCAGTCTTAGTAACACCTTACACCGGCGGAATAGCCCTTATCTATATATATGTAGATGCTGATAAGCAATAATGTGTCAACCCACAACAAGTCAAATTCGAAAATATTGATGTATTTTGATACTGTATCTAACATTATTAAAAGAATGAAGTTATACTATATATAACTACGTGCGCCATTTTCTTAAACTGAAGTATAGCTTGACACAGTATTATTTATCAGTGTCCAAATATCATTGATCTTAATCTAATCTTTCTGTTGGAACAATTTTTAAAACAAAAAAACCTTCAAAATTAACCCAAACGATCTCTCCACACGTCGTCACATAATAACTTTCTTCTAAATCTTCGACCGTCTAATTATCGTTACCAATTTTATGAACCATAAAATAATTAAATTATAACCACATGTTCGAACGCCGTTAACACTACAAATGTTCAGTTGTTGCCGTTAAAACCTTCATTACAATTTTATGTTTCTTCGTTTTTATTACGTGAAAATAAAATTGATAATGGATTAAATTAAGTCGTGTTTTGTGTAATTCATATTGTTGTTGATCATGCAATCACAATTGGATGCAGATAAGCAATAATGTGTCGACCCACTAAAAATCAAATTCGGAGATATTAATGTATTTTGAAACTGCATCACCTATTAAAGATTATTCAAAAATAATGCTAAACTAAATAAGTACGGAAAAAAGTCTCTTAATTAATTGTTTCCATTTCCAAGTGCGTTCGATATTTTGAAATTTATACAATTATCTCAAATATTTGAAAGCTTTTTAGTAGATAATATATTAAAAATATCAATCTGCTTTTCATTCATTATAATTTTTATCAAAAAAGAAAATAAAAGATTCTTTAAACGTATTTGTTAAGAAACTTCTTTAAACATATTTGTTAAGAATACGTTTGACATTTTTGGACGCCATTTTCTCAAAATATAGTCCGTCTGGCTTGACACAGTATTGCTTCTCAGCATCCAATTAACATTATACTACAGTAACTAAAAACTATATTTTTTCAACCGACTTAAGTGAGAAGGAGATTTCCAATTCATGGTGAATGTGTTTATAATGTTTGTTGCCTCAGAATTCCGTCAATTCTTAATGTGAAACTGATTTTGAAATTTCTTTTATTTCTATTACAAAAGATGCACGTTTAGATCTGTCTTATATAATGTTTATAAAAATCGGTTCAGTAGTTTCTTTTTTAATTAAAAATAACTGAAATTAATTAAATATATGTACATCATCAAACGTAAAAAAAACATTAAACTATTTTTTTTAATAAAAACTTTTTTAATTTCAACAATGGATCTTGTAGGCCCGTATTCATATCATTATTCAATTATATTACTTTTAAATATCGATTCTTGTTACGCTAGTAAAATATCCAACACATGCGCAGTTGACACTGTATAATCTGTATATAACATTACTGCTTTGACGCTTCATAGTTGTCATTTGTAGAATAATAGTTCCATAAACCAAAGATTAGAATTGAAAGAATAATAGTTCAAGCATCTGCTTATGCCTTTCCAACGTCATAATAATCATTCAATATAGAAAAAGTACTTAATCAAAATGAAATGTTTCGTCTTATTTAAAATCCATTATCCAACAAAAATCTTTATATATGTATCTTCAAATAAACTCTACTAAGTTTCTCTATATTTCAACTACTCAAACTTCCAATACCGTCCAACCTATAAAAGACGTACTGTATTTGTCTTACGTAATTTCTTTCCTATCTCGAATAGTATTTACAGAACTACAGACCCGAAATTCGTGCTCGGACAGATGGAATGAGTCGCCAACCCTTTTCACGATTGTTTGACAAGGGCGTATATCGGTGTACGACACTCGGGGATGTGATGGACGGAAATATTGTTGTTAGACATTTGTCATAAATGTTATGGAAAGATTAGGTCGGAATACAAGGAAAAATCTTCTATAGAATAAAATAGTGTTATTTATAAGTGAAAGTTGGGAATGTTTATTGATTTTTTTTGACTAATTTTTTGACTAATTGCTGAGTTAATAGCTGTTAGGTGTTTTGT